>CM073582.1:113933881-114533881 GCA_037074715.1 Magnolia kwangsiensis | reverse complement strand
TTGGAAAGCTTACTCGACGACCTTTCAAAACGGATGAGGACATTTCTGATTCCGAGGCCGTCTTGTGCCCCGAAAGCGCACCGGAAGCCTTCGAGCGCCGTTTCTCCATCTCGGTCGTCCGACTTTCGAAATCGGGCGCTGCGAATGAAACGCTCGTAACTCCCTCTTCATAAGTCGGATTGGGTCGATTTTCGGTTCGTTGGAAAGGCGAGCCGGTGCTCTTCGAAACTCCTTCAGGAACCGTCGCATTCCGAGGCCGTTTGGGCCTCCAAAACTGGGACGGGAGCGAACGGCGCCGAATTTTTCTCACGTGACCTGTTCCCACGAAAACCCTCATAACTCCGTCACCGGAGGTCGGATTTGGACGGTTTTTACGTCGTTGGAAAGCTCACTCGACGAGCTTTCAAAACGGATACGACATTTCTGATTCCGAGCCCGTCTGGTGCCCCAAAATCGCGTCGGAAGCCTTCGCGCGCCGTTTCTCGATCTCGGTCGTCGGACTTTTGAAATCGGGCGCTGCGAATGAAACGCTCGTAACTCCCTCTTCATAAGTCGGATTGGGTCGATTTTTGGTTCGTTGGAAAGGCGAGCCGGTGCTCTTCGAAACTCCTTCAGGAACCCTCGCATTCCGAGGCCGTTTGGGCCTCCAAAACTGGGACGGGAGCGAACGGCGCCGAATTTTTCTCGCGTGACCTGTTCCCACGAAAACCCTCATAACTCCCTCACCGGAGGTCGGATTTGGACGGTTTTTACGTCGTTGGAAAGCTCACTCGACGAGCTTTCAAAACGGATGAGGACATTTCTGATTCCGAGCCCGTCTTGTGCCCTGAAAGTGCACCGGAAGCCTTCGAGCGCCGTTTCTCAATCTCGGTCGTTCGACTTTCGAAATCGGGCGGTGCGAATAAAATGCTCGTAACTCCCTCCTCACACGTCGGATTGGGTCAATTTTTTAATCGTTGGAAAGGCGAGCCGGTGCTCTTCGAAACTCCTTTAGGAACCGTCGCATTCCGAGGCCGTTTGGGCCTCCAAAAGTGGGGCGGGAGAAAACGGCGCGGAATTTTTCCGACGTGACCTGTTCCCACGAAAACCCTCATAACTCCCTCACCGGAGGTCGGATTTGGACGGTTTTTACGTCGTTGGAAAGCTCACTCGACGAGCTTTCAAAACGGATACGACATTTCTGATTCCGAGCCCGTCTGGTGCCCCGAAATCGCGCCGGAAGCCTTCGAGCGCCGTTTCTCGATCTCGGTCGTCGGACTTTCGAAATCGGGCGCTGCGAATGAAACGCTCGTAACTCCCTCTTCATAAGTCGGATTGGGTCGATTTTCGGTTCGTTGGAAAGGCGAGCCGGTGCTCTTCGAAACTCCTTCAGGAACCGTCGCATTCCGAGGCCGTTTGGGCCTCCAAAACTGGGACGGGAGCGAACGGCCCCGAATTTTTCTCACGTGACCTGTTCCCACGAAAACCCTCATAACTCCCTCACCGGAGGTCGGATTTGGACGGTTTTTACGTCGTTGGAAAGCTCACTCGACGAGCTTTCAAAACGGATGAGGACATTTCTGATTCCGAGGCCGTCTGGTGCCCCAAAAGCGCGTCGGAAGCCTTCGGGCGCCGTTTATCGATCTCCGTCGTCCGTCTTTCGAAATCGGGTGGTGCGACTAAAACGTTCGTAACTCCCTCGTTACACGTCGGATTGGGTCGATTTTCGGTTCTTTGGAAAGGCGAGTCGGTGCTCTTCGAAACTCCTTCAAGAACCGTCGCATTCCGAGGCCGTTTGGGCCTCCAAAACTGGGACGGGAGCGAACGGCCCCGAATTTTTCTCACGTGACCTGTTCCCACGAAAACCCTCATAACTCCCTCACCGGAGGTCGGATTTGGACGGTTTTTACGTCGTTGGAAAGCTCACTCGACGAGCTTTCAAAACGGATACGACATTTCTGATTCCGAGCCCGTCTGGTGCCCCGAAATCGCGCCGGGAGCCTTCGAGCGCCGTTTCTCGATCTCGGTCGTCGGACTTTCGAAATCGGGCGCTGCGAATGAAACGCTCGTAACTCCCTCTTCATAAGTCGGATTGGGTCGATTTTTGGTTCGTTGGAAAGGCGAGCCGGTGCTCTTCGAAACTCCTTCAGGAACCGTCGCATTCCGAGGCCGTTAGGGCCTCCAAAACTGGGACGGGAGCGAACGGCCCCGAATTTTTCTCACGTGACCTGTTCCCACGAAAACCCTCATAACTCCCTCACCGGAGGTCGGATTTGGACGGTTTTTACGTCGTTGGAAAGCTCACTCGACGAGCTTTCAAAACGGATACGACATTTCTGATTCCGAGCCCGTCTGGTGCCCCGAAATCGCGCCGGAAGCCTTCGAGCGCCGTTTCTCGATCTCGGTCGTCGGACTTTCGAAATCGGGCGCTGCGAATGAAATGCTCGTAACTCCCTCTTCATAAGTCGGATTGGGTCGATTTTCGGTTCGTTGGAAAGGCGAGCCGGTGCTCTTCGAAACTCCTTCAGGAACCGTCGCATTCCGAGGCCGTTTGGGCCTCCAAAACTGGGACGGGAGCGAACGGCCCCGAATTTTTCTCACGTGACCTGTTCCCACGAAAACCCTCATAACTCCCTCACCGGAGGTCGGATTTGGACGGTTTTTACGTCGTTGGAAAGCTCACTCGACGAGCTTTCAAAACGGATACGAAATTTCTGATTCCGAGCCCGTCTGGTGCCCCGAAATCGCGCCGGAAGCCTTCGAGCGCCGTTTCTCGATCTCGGTCGTCGGACTTTCGAAATCGGGCGCTGCGAATGAAACGCTCGTAACTCCCTCTTCATAAGTCGGATTGGGTCGATTTTCGGTTCGTTGGAAAGGCGAGCCGGTGCTCTTCGAAACTCCTTCAGGAACCGTCGCATTCCGAGGCCGTTTGGGCCTCCAAAACTGGGACGGGAGCGAACGGCCCCGAATTTTTCTCACGTGACCTGTTCCCACGAAAACCCTCATAACTCCCTCACCGGAGGTCGGATTTGGACGGTTTTTACGTCGTTGGAAAGCTCACTCGACGAGCTTTCAAAACGGATACGACATTTCTGATTCCGAGCCCGTCTGGTGCCCCGAAATCGCGCCGGAAGCCTTCGAGCGCCGTTTCTCGATCTCGGTCGTCGGACTTTCGAAATCGGGCGCTGCGAATGAAACGCTCGTAACTCCCTCTTCATAAGTCGGATTGGGTCGATTTTCGGTTCGTTGGAAAGGCGAGTCGGTGCTCTTCGAAACTCCTTCAAGAACCGTCGCATTCCGAGGCCGTTTGGGCCTCCAAAACTGGGACGGGAGCGAACGGCCCCGAATTTTTCTCACGTGACCTGTTCCCACGAAAACCCTCATAACTCCCTCACCGGAGGTCGGATTTGGACGGTTTTTACGTCGTTGGAAAGCTCACTCGACGAGCTTTCAAAACGGATATGACATTTCTGATTCCGAGCCCGTCTGGTGCCCCGAAATCGCGCCGGAAGCCTTCGAGCGCCGTTTCTCGATCTCGGTCGTCGGACTTTCGAAATCGGGCGCTGCGAATGAAACGCTCGTAACTCCCTCTTCATAAGTCGGATTGGGTCGATTTTCGGTTCGTTGGAAAGGCGAGCCGGTGCTCTTCGAAACTCCTTCAGGAACCGTCGCATTCCGAGGCCGTTTGGGCCTCCAAAACTGGGACGGGAGCGAACGGCCCCGAATTTTTCTCACGTGACCTGTTCCCACGAAAACCCTCATAACTCCCTCACCGGAGGTCGGATTTGGACGGTTTTTACGTCGTTGGAAAGCTTACTCGACGACCTTTCAAAACGGATGAGGACATTTCTGATTCCGAGGCCGTCTTGTGCCCCGAAAGCGCACCGGAAGCCTTCGAGCGCCGTTTCTCCATCTCGGTCGTCCGACTTTCGAAATCGGGCGCTGCGAATGAAACGCTCGTAACTCCCTCTTCATAAGTCGGATTGGGTCGATTTTCGGTTCGTTGGAAAGGCGAGCCGGTGCTCTTCGAAACTCCTTCAGGAACCGTCGCATTCCGAGGCCGTTTGGGCCTCCAAAACTGGGACGGGAGCGAACGGCGCCGAATTTTTCTCACGTGACCTGTTCCCACGAAAACCCTCATAACTCCCTCACCGGAGGTCGGATTTGGACGGTTTTTACGTCGTTGGAAAGCTCACTCGACGAGCTTTCAAAACGGATACGACATTTCTGATTCCGAGCCCGTCTGGTGCCCCGAAATCGCGTCGGAAGCCTTCGCGCGCCGTTTCTCGATCTCGGTCGTCGGACTTTTGAAATCGGGCGCTGCGAATGAAACGCTCGTAACTCCCTCTTCATAAGTCGGATTGGGTCGATTTTTGGTTCCTTGGAAAGGCGAGCCGGTGCTCTTCGAAACTCCTTCAGGAACCGTCGCATTCCGAGGCCGTTAGGGCCTCCAAAACTGGGACGGGAGCGAACGGCCCCGAATTTTTCTCACGTGACCTGTTCCCACGAAAACCCTCATAACTCCCTCACCGGAGGTCGGATTTGGACGGTTTTTACGTCGTTGGAAAGCTCACTCGACGAGCTTTCAAAACGGATACGACATTTCTGATTCCGAGCCCGTCTGGTGCCCCGAAATCGCGCCGGAAGCCTTCGAGCGCCGTTTCTCGATCTCGGTCGTCGGACTTTCGAAATCGGGCGCTGCGAATGAAACGCTCGTAACTCCCTCTTCATAAGTCGGATTGGGTCGATTTTCGGTTCGTTGGAAAGGCGAGCCGGTGCTCTTCGAAACTCCTTCAGGAACCGTCGCATTCCGAGGCCGTTTGGGCCTCCAAAACTGGGACGGGAGCGAACGGCCCCGAATTTTTCTCACGTGACCTGTTCCCACGAAAACCCTCATAACTCCCTCACCGGAGGTCGGATTTGGACGGTTTTTACGTCGTTGGAAAGCTCACTCGACGAGCTTTCAAAACGGATGAGGACATTTCTGATTCCGAGGCCGTCTGGTGCCCCAAAAGCGCGTCGGAAGCCTTCGGGCGCCGTTTATCGATCTCCGTCGTCCGTCTTTCGAAATCGGGTGGTGCGACTAAAACGTTCGTAACTCCCTCGTTACACGTCGGATTGGGTCGATTTTCGGTTCTTTGGAAAGGCGAGTCGGTGCTCTTCGAAACTCCTTCAAGAACCGTCGCATTCCGAGGCCGTTTGGGCCTCCAAAACTGGGACGGGAGCGAACGGCCCCGAATTTTTCTCACGTGACCTGTTCCCACGAAAACCCTCATAACTCCCTCACCGGAGGTCGGATTTGGACGGTTTTTACGTCGTTGGAAAGCTCACTCGACGAGCTTTCAAAACGGATACGACATTTCTGATTCCGAGCCCGTCTGGTGCCCCGAAATCGCGCCGGGAGCCTTCGAGCGCCGTTTCTCGATCTCGGTCGTCGGACTTTCGAAATCGGGCGCTGCGAATGAAACGCTCGTAACTCCCTCTTCATAAGTCGGATTGGGTCGATTTTTGGTTCGTTGGAAAGGCGAGCCGGTGCTCTTCGAAACTCCTTCAGGAACCGTCGCATTCCGAGGCCGTTAGGGCCTCCAAAACTGGGACGGGAGCGAACGGCCCCGAATTTTTCTCACGTGACCTGTTCCCACGAAAACCCTCATAACTCCCTCACCGGAGGTCGGATTTGGACGGTTTTTACGTCGTTGGAAAGCTCACTCGACGAGCTTTCAAAACGGATACGACATTTCTGATTCCGAGCCCGTCTGGTGCCCCGAAATCGCGCCGGAAGCCTTCGAGCGCCGTTTCTCGATCTCGGTCGTCGGACTTTCGAAATCGGGCGCTGCGAATGAAACGCTCGTAACTCCCTCTTCATAAGTCGGATTGGGTCGATTTTCGGTTCGTTGGAAAGGCGAGCCGGTGCTCTTCGAAACTCCTTCAGGAACCGTCGCATTCTGAGGCCGTTTGGGCCTCCAAAACTGGGACGGGAGCGAACGGCCCCGAATTTTTCTCACGTGACCTGTTCCCACGAAAACCCTCATAACTCCCTCACCGGAGGTCGGATTTGGACGGTTTTTACGTCGTTGGAAAGCTCACTCGACGAGCTTTCAAAACGGATACGAAATTTCTGATTCCGAGCCCGTCTGGTGCCCCGAAATCGCGCCGGAAGCCTTCGAGCGCCGTTTCTCGATCTCGGTCGTCGGACTTTCGAAATCGGGCGCTGCGAATGAAACGCTCGTAACTCCCTCTTCATAAGTCGGATTGGGTCGATTTTCGGTTCGTTGGAAAGGCGAGCCGGTGCTCTTCGAAACTCCTTCAGGAACCGTCGCATTCCGAGGCCGTTTGGGCCTCCAAAACTGGGACGGGAGCGAACGGCCCCGAATTTTTCTCACGTGACCTGTTCCCACGAAAACCCTCATAACTCCCTCACCGGAGGTCGGATTTGGACGGTTTTTACGTCGTTGGAAAGCTCACTCGACGAGCTTTCAAAACGGATACGACATTTCTGATTCCGAGCCCGTCTGGTGCCCCGAAATCGCGCCGGAAGCCTTCGAGCGCCGTTTCTCGATCTCGGTCGTCGGACTTTCGAAATCGGGCGCTGCGAATGAAACGCTCGTAACTCCCTCTTCATAAGTCGGATTGGGTCGATTTTCGGTTCGTTGGAAAGGCGAGCCGGTGCTCTTCGAAACTCCTTCAGGAACCGTCGCATTCCGAGGCCGTTTGGGCCTCCAAAACTGGGACGGGAGCGAACGGCCCCGAATTTTTCTCACGTGACCTGTTCCCACGAAAACCCTCATAACTCCCTCACCGGAGGTCGGATTTGGACGGTTTTTACGTCGTTGGAAAGCTCACTCGACGAGCTTTCAAAACGGATGAGGACATTTCTGATTCCGAGGCCGTCTGGTGCCCCAAAAGCGCGTCGGAAGCCTTCGGGCGCCGTTTATCGATCTCCGTCGTCCGTCTTTCGAAATCGGGTGGTGCGACTAAAACGTTCGTAACTCCCTCGTTACACGTCGGATTGGGTCGATTTTCGGTTCTTTGGAAAGGCGAGTCGGTGCTCTTCGAAACTCCTTCAAGAACCGTCGCATTCCGAGGCCGTTTGGGCCTCCAAAACTGGGACGGGAGCGAACGGCCCCGAATTTTTCTCACGTGACCTGTTCCCACGAAAACCCTCATAACTCCCTCACCGGAGGTCGGATTTGGACGGTTTTTACGTCGTTGGAAAGCTCACTCGACGAGCTTTCAAAACGGATACGACATTTCTGATTCCGAGCCCGTCTGGTGCCCCGAAATCGCGCCGGAAGCCTTCGAGCGCCGTTTCTCGATCTCGGTCGTCGGACTTTCGAAATCGGGCGCTGCGAATGAAACGCTCGTAACTCCCTCTTCATAAGTCGGATTGGGTCGATTTTCGGTTCGTTGGAAAGGCGAGCCGGTGCTCTTCGAAACTCCTTCAGGAACCGTCGCATTCCGAGGCCGTTTGGGCCTCCAAAACTGGGACGGGAGCGAACGGCCCCGAATTTTTCTCACGTGACCTGTTCCCACGAAAACCCTCATAACTCCCTCACCGGAGGTCGGATTTGGACGGTTTTTACGTCGTTGGAAAGCTCACTCGACGAGCTTTCAAAACGGATACGACATTTCTGATTCCGAGCCCGTCTGGTGCCCCGAAATCGCGCCGGAAGCCTTCGAGCGCCGTTTCTCGATCTCGGTCGTCGGACTTTCGAAATCGGGCGCTGCGAATGAAACGCTCGTAACTCCCTCTTCATAAGTCGGATTGGGTCGATTTTCGGTTCGTTGGAAAGGCGAGCCGGTGCTCTTCGAAACTCCTTCAGGAACCGTCGCATTCCGAGGCCGTTTGGGCCTCCAAAACTGGGACGGGAGCGAACGGCCCCGAATTTTTCTCACGTGACCTGTTCCCACGAAAACCCTCATAACTCCCTCACCGGAGGTCGGATTTGGACGGTTTTTACGTCGTTGGAAAGCTCACTCGACGAGCTTTCAAAACGGATGAGGACATTTCTGATTCCGAGGCCGTCTGGTGCCCCAAAAGCGCGTCGGAAGCCTTCGAGCGCCGTTTCTCAATCTCGGTCGTTCGACTTTCGAAATCGGGCGGTGCGAATAAAATGCTCGTAACTCCCTCCTCACACGTCGGATTGGGTCAATTTTTTAATCGTTGGAAAGGCGAGCCGGTGCTCTTCGAAACTCCTTTAGGAACCGTCGCATTCCGAGGCCGTTTGGGCCTCCAAAAGTGGGGCGGGAGAAAACGGCGCGGAATTTTTCCGACGTGACCTGTTCCCACGAAAACCCTCATAACTCCCTCACCGGAGGTCGGATTTGGACGGTTTTTACGTCGTTGGAAAGCTCACTCGACGAGCTTTCAAAACGGATACGACATTTCTGATTCCGAGCCCGTCTGGTGCCCCGAAATCGCGCCGGAAGCCTTCGAGCGCCGTTTCTCGATCTCGGTCGTCGGACTTTCGAAATCGGGCGCTGCGAATGAAACGCTCGTAACTCCCTCTTCATAAGTCGGATTGGGTCGATTTTCGGTTCGTTGGAAAGGCGAGCCGGTGCTCTTCGAAACTCCTTCAGGAACCGTCGCATTCCGAGGCCGTTTGGGCCTCCAAAACTGGGACGGGAGCGAACGGCCCCGAATTTTTCTCACGTGACCTGTTCCCACGAAAACCCTCATAACTCCCTCACCGGAGGTCGGATTTGGACGGTTTTTACGTCGTTGGAAAGCTCACTCGACGAGCTTTCAAAACGGATGAGGACATTTCTGATTCCGAGGCCGTCTGGTGCCCCAAAAGCGCGTCGGAAGCCTTCGGGCGCCGTTTATCGATCTCCGTCGTCCGTCTTTCGAAATCGGGTGGTGCGACTAAAACGTTCGTAACTCCCTCGTTACACGTCGGATTGGGTCGATTTTCGGTTCTTTGGAAAGGCGAGTCGGTGCTCTTCGAAACTCCTTCAAGAACCGTCGCATTCCGAGGCCGTTTGGGCCTCCAAAACTGGGACGGGAGCGAACGGCCCCGAATTTTTCTCACGTGACCTGTTCCCACGAAAACCCTCATAACTCCCTCACCGGAGGTCGGATTTGGACGGTTTTTACGTCGTTGGAAAGCTCACTCGACGAGCTTTCAAAACGGATACGACATTTCTGATTCCGAGCCCGTCTGGTGCCCCGAAATCGCGCCGGAAGCCTTCGAGCGCCGTTTCTCGATCTCGGTCGTCGGACTTTCGAAATCGGGCGCTGCGAATGAAACGCTCGTAACTCCCTCTTCATAAGTCGGATTGGGTCGATTTTCGGTTCGTTGGAAAGGCGAGCCGGTGCTCTTCGAAACTCCTTCAGGAACCGTCGCATTCCGAGGCCGTTTGGGCCTCCAAAACTGGGACGGGAGCGAACGGCCCCGAATTTTTCTCACGTGACCTGTTCCCACGAAAACCCTCATAACTCCCTCACCGGAGGTCGGATTTGGACGGTTTTTACGTCGTTGGAAAGCTCACTCGACGAGCTTTCAAAACGGATACGACATTTCTGATTCCGAGCCCGTCTGGTGCCCCGAAATCGCGCCGGAAGCCTTCGAGCGCCGTTTCTCGATCTCGGTCGTCGGACTTTCGAAATCGGGCGCTGCGAATGAAACGCTCGTAACTCCCTCTTCATAAGTCGGATTGGGTCGATTTTCGGTTCGTTGGAAAGGCGAGCCGGTGCTCTTCGAAACTCCTTCAGGAACCGTCGCATTCCGAGGCCGTTTGGGCCTCCAAAACTGGGACGGGAGCGAACGGCCCCGAATTTTTCTCACGTGACCTGTTCCCACGAAAACCCTCATAACTCCCTCACCGGAGGTCGGATTTGGACGGTTTTTACGTCGTTGGAAAGCTCACTCGACGAGCTTTCAAAACGGATGAGGACATTTCTGATTCCGAGGCCGTCTGGTGCCCCAAAAGCGCGTCGGAAGCCTTCGAGCGCCGTTTCTCAATCTCGGTCGTTCGACTTTCGAAATCGGGCGGTGCGAATAAAATGCTCGTAACTCCCTCCTCACACGTCGGATTGGGTCAATTTTTTAATCGTTGGAAAGGCGAGCCGGTGCTCTTCGAAACTCCTTTAGGAACCGTCGCATTCCGAGGCCGTTTGGGCCTCCAAAAGTGGGGCGGGAGAAAACGGCGCGGAATTTTTCCGACGTGACCTGTTCCCACGAAAACCCTCATAACTCCCTCACCGGAGGTCGGATTTGGACGGTTTTTACGTCGTTGGAAAGCTCACTCGACGAGCTTTCAAAACGGATACGACATTTCTGATTCCGAGCCCGTCTGGTGCCCCGAAATCGCGCCGGAAGCCTTCGAGCGCCGTTTCTCGATCTCGGTCGTCGGACTTTCGAAATCGGGCGCTGCGAATGAAACGCTCGTAACTCCCTCTTCATAAGTCGGATTGGGTCGATTTTCGGTTCGTTGGAAAGGCGAGCCGGTGCTCTTCGAAACTCCTTCAGGAACCGTCGCATTCCGAGGCCGTTTGGGCCTCCAAAACTGGGACGGGAGCGAACGGCCCCGAATTTTTCTCACGTGACCTGTTCCCACGAAAACCCTCATAACTCCCTCACCGGAGGTCGGATTTGGACGGTTTTTACGTCGTTGGAAAGCTCACTCGACGAGCTTTCAAAACGGATGAGGACATTTCTGATTCCGAGGCCGTCTGGTGCCCCAAAAGCGCGTCGGAAGCCTTCGGGCGCCGTTTATCGATCTCCGTCGTCCGTCTTTCGAAATCGGGTGGTGCGACTAAAACGTTCGTAACTCCCTCGTTACACGTCGGATTGGGTCGATTTTCGGTTCTTTGGAAAGGCGAGTCGGTGCTCTTCGAAACTCCTTCAAGAACCGTCGCATTCCGAGGCCGTTTGGGCCTCCAAAACTGGGACGGGAGCGAACGGCCCCGAATTTTTCTCACGTGACCTGTTCCCACGAAAACCCTCATAACTCCCTCACCGGAGGTCGGATTTGGACGGTTTTTACGTCGTTGGAAAGCTCACTCGACGAGCTTTCAAAACGGATACGACATTTCTGATTCCGAGCCCGTCTGGTGCCCCGAAATCGCGCCGGAAGCCTTCGAGCGCCGTTTCTCGATCTCGGTCGTCGGACTTTCGAAATCGGGCGCTGCGAATGAAACGCTCGTAACTCCCTCTTCATAAGTCGGATTGGGTCGATTTTCGGTTCGTTGGAAAGGCGAGCCGGTGCTCTTCGAAACTCCTTCAGGAACCGTCGCATTCCGAGGCCGTTTGGGCCTCCAAAACTGGGACGGGAGCGAACGGCCCCGAATTTTTCTCACGTGACCTGTTCCCACGAAAACCCTCATAACTCCCTCACCGGAGGTCGGATTTGGACGGTTTTTACGTCGTTGGAAAGCTCACTCGACGAGCTTTCAAAACGGATGAGGACATTTCTGATTCCGAGGCCGTCTGGTGCCCCAAAAGCGCGTCGGAAGCCTTCGGGCGCCGTTTATCGATCTCCGTCGTCCGTCTTTCGAAATCGGGTGGTGCGACTAAAACGTTCGTAACTCCCTCGTTACACGTCGGATTGGGTCGATTTTCGGTTCTTTGGAAAGGCGAGTCGGTGCTCTTCGAAACTCCTTCAAGAACCGTCGCATTCCGAGGCCGTTTGGGCCTCCAAAACTGGGACGGGAGCGAACGGCCCCGAATTTTTCTCACGTGACCTGTTCCCACGAAAACCCTCATAACTCCCTCACCGGAGGTCGGATTTGGACGGTTTTTACGTCGTTGGAAAGCTCACTCGACGAGCTTTCAAAACGGATACGACATTTCTGATTCCGAGCCCGTCTGGTGCCCCGAAATCGCGCCGGAAGCCTTCGAGCGCCGTTTCTCGATCTCGGTCGTCGGACTTTCGAAATCGGGCGCTGCGAATGAAACGCTCGTAACTCCCTCTTCATAAGTCGGATTGGGTCGATTTTCGGTTCGTTGGAAAGGCGAGCCGGTGCTCTTCGAAACTCCTTCAGGAACCGTCGCATTCCGAGGCCGTTTGGGCCTCCAAAACTGGGACGGGAGCGAACGGCCCCGAATTTTTCTCACGTGACCTGTTCCCACGAAAACCCTCATAACTCCCTCACCGGAGGTCGGATTTGGACGGTTTTTACGTCGTTGGAAAGCTTACTCGACGACCTTTCAAAACGGATGAGGACATTTTTGATTCCGAGGCCGTCTTGTGCCCCGAAAGCGCACCGGAAGCCTTCGAGCGCCGTTTCTCCATCTCGGTCGTCCGACTTTCGAAATCGGGCGCTGCGAATGAAACGCTCGTAACTCCCTCTTCATAAGTCGGATTGGGTCGATTTTCGGTTCGTTGGAAAGGCGAGCCGGTGCTCTTCGAAACTCCTTCAGGAACCGTCGCATTCCGAGGCCGTTTGGGCCTCCAAAACTGGGACGGGAGCGAACGGCGCCGAATTTTTCTCACGTGACCTGTTCCCACGAAAACCCTCATAACTCCCTCACCGGAGGTCGGATTTGGACGGTTTTTACGTCGTTGGAAAGCTCACTCGACGAGCTTTCAAAACGAATACGACATTTCTGATTCCGAGCCCGTCTGGTGCCCCGAAATCGCGCCGGAAGCCTTCGAGCGCCGTTTCTCGATCTCGGTCGTCGGACTTTCGAAATCGGGCGCTGCGAATGAAACGCTCGTAACTCCCTCTTCATAACTCGGATTGGGTCGATTTTCGGTTCGTTGGAAAGGCGAGCCGGTGCTCTTCGAAACTCCTTTAGGAACCGTCGCATTCCGAGGCCGTTTGGGCCTCCAAAACTGGGACGGGAGCGAACGGCGCCGAATTTTTCTCACGTGACCTGTTCCCACGAAAACCCTCATAACTCCCTCACCGGAGGTCGGATTTGGACGGTTTTTACGTCGTTGGAAAGCTCACTCGACGAGCTTTCAAAACGAATACGACATTTCTGATTCCGAGCCCGTCTGGTGCCCCGAAATCGCGCCGGAAGCCTTCGAGCGCCGTTTCTCAATCTCGGTCGTTCGACTTTCGAAATCGGGCGGTGCGAATAAAATGCTCGTAACTCCCTCCTCACACGTCGGATTGGGTCAATTTTTTAACCGTTGGAAAGGCGAGCCGGTGCTCTTCGAAACTCCTTTAGGAACCGTCGCATTCTGAGGCCGTTTGGGCCTCCAAAAGTGGGACGGGAGCAAACGGCGCTGAATTTTTCTCACGTGACCGGTTCCCACGAAAACTCTCATAACTCCCTCACCGGAGGTCGGATTTGGACGGTTTTTACGTCGTTGGAAAGCTTACTCGACGACCTTTCAAAACGGATGAGGACATTTCTGATTCCGAGGCCGTCTTGTGCCCCGAAAGCACACCGGAAGCCTTCGAGCGCCGTTTCTCGATCTCGGTCGTCGGACTTTCGAAATCGGGCGCTGCGAATGAAACGCTCGTAACTCCCTCTTCATAACTCGGATTGGGTCGATTTTCGGTTCGTTGGAAAGGCGAGCCGGTGCTCTTCGAAACTCCTTTAGGAACCGTCGCATTCCGAGGCCGTTTGGGCCTCCAAAACTGGGACGGGAGCGAACGGCGCCGAATTTTTCTCACGTGACCTGTTCCCACGAAAACCCTCATAACTCCCTCACCGGAGGTCGGATTTGGACGGTTTTTACGTCGTTGGAAAGCTCACTCGACGAGCTTTCAAAACGAATACGACATTTCTGATTCCGAGCCCGTCTGGTGCCCCGAAATCGCGCCGGAAGCCTTCGAGCGCCGTTTCTCGATCTCGGTCGTCGGACTTTCGAAATCGGGCGCTGCGAATGAAACGCTCGTAACTCCCTCTTCATAACTCGGATTGGGTCGATTTTCGGTTCGTTGGAAAGGCGAGCCGGTGCTCTTCGAAACTCCTTTAGGAACCGTCGCATTCCGAGGCCGTTTGGGCCTCCAAAACTGGGACGGGAGCGAACGGCGCCGAATTTTTCTCACGTGACCTGTTCCCACGAAAACCCTCATAACTCCCTCACCGGAGGTCGGATTTGGACGGTTTTTACGTCGTTGGAAAGCTCACTCGACGAGCTTTCAAAACGAATACGACATTTCTGATTCCGAGCCCGTCTGGTGCCCTGAAATCGCGCCGGAAGCCTTCGAGCGCCGTTTCTCGATCTCGGTCGTCGGACTTTCGAAATCGGGCGCTGCGAATGAAACGCTCGTAACTCCCTCTTCATAACTCGGATTGGGTCGATTTTCGGTTCGTTGGAAAGGCGAGCCGGTGCTCTTCGAAACTCCTTTAGGAACCGTCGCATTCCGAGGCCGTTTGGGCCTCCAAAACTGGGACGGGAGCGAACGGCGCCGAATTTTTCTCACGTGACCTGTTCCCACGAAAACCCTCATAACTCCCTCACCGGAGGTCGGATTTGGACGGTTTTTACGTCGTTGGAAAGCTCACTCGACGAGCTTTCAAAACGAATACGACATTTCTGATTCCGAGCCCGTCTGGTGCCCCGAAATCGCGCCGGAAGCCTTCGAGCGCCGTTTCTCGATCTCGGTCGTCGGACTTTCGAAATCGGGCGCTGCGAATGAAACGCTCGTAACTCCCTCTTCATAAGTCGGATTGGGTCGATTTTCGGTTCGTTGGAAAGGCGAGCCGGTGCTCTTCGAAACTCCTTCAGGAACCGTCGCATTCCGAGGCCGTTTGGGCCTCCAAAACTGGGACGGGAGCGAACGGTCCCGAATTTTTCTCACGTGACCTGTTCCCACGAAAACCCTCATAACTCCCTCACCGGAGGTCGGATTTGGACGGTTTTTACGTCGTTGGAAAGCTCACTCGACGAGCTTTCAAAACGGATACGACATTTCTGATTCCGAGCCCGTCTGGTGCCCCGAAATCGCGCCGGAAGCCTTCGAGCGCCGTTTCTCGATCTCGGTCGTCGGACTTTCGAAATCGGGCGCTGCGAATGAAACGCTCGTAACTCCCTCTTCATAAGTCAGATTGGGTCGATTTTCGGTTCGTTGGAAAGGCGAGCCGGTGCTCTTCGAAACTCCTTCAGGAACCGTCGCATTCCGAGGCCGTTTGGGCCTCCAAAACTGGGACGGGAGCGAACGGCCCCGAATTTTTCTCACGTGACCTGTTCCCACGAAAACCCTCATAACTCCCTCACCGGAGGTCGGATTTGGACGGTTTTTACGTCGTTGGAAAGCTCACTCGACGACCTTTCAAAACAGATGAGGACATTTCTGATTCCGAGCCCGTCTTGTGCCCTGAAAGTGCACCGGAAGCCTTCGAGCGCCGTTTCTCAATCTCCGTCGTCCGTCTTTCGAAATCGGGTGGTGCGACTAAAACGTTCGTAACTCCCTCGTTACACGTCGGATTGGGTCGATTTTCAGTTCTTTGGAAAGGCGAGTCGGTGCTCTTCGAAACTCCTTCACGAACCGTCGCATTCCGAGGCCGTTTGGGCCTCCAAAACTGGGACGGGAGCGAACGGCCCCGAATTTTTCTCACGTGACCTGTTCCCACGAAAACCCTCATAACTCCCTCACCGGAGGTCGGATTTGGACGGTTTTTAGGTCGTTGGAAAGCTCACTCGACGAGCTTTCAAAACGGATACGACATTTCTGATTCCGAGCCCGTCTGGTGCCCCGAAATCGCGCCGGAAGCCTTCGAGCGCCGTTTCTCGATCTCGGTCGTCGGACTTTCGAAATCGGGCGCTGCGAATGAAACGCTCGTAACTCCCTCTTCATAAGTCGGATTGGGTCGATTTTCGGTTCGTTGGAAAGGCGAGCCGGTGCTCTTCGAAACTCCTTCAGGAACCGTCGCATTCCGAGGCCGTTTGGGCCTCCAAAACTGGGACGGGAGCGAACGGCCCCGAATTTTTCTCACGTGACCTGTTCCCACGAAAACCCTCATAACTCCCTCACCGGAGGTCGGATTTGGACGGTTTTTACGTCGTTGGAAAGCTTACTCGACGACCTTTCAAAACGGATGAGGACATTTCTGATTCTGAGGCCGTCTTGTGCCCCGAAAGCGCACCGGAAGCCTTCGAGCGCCGTTTCTCCATCTCGGTCGTCCGACTTTCGAAATCGGGCGCTGCGAATGAAACGCTCGTAACTCCCTCTTCATAAGTCGGATTGGGTCGATTTTCGGTTTGTTGGAAAGGCGAGCCGGTGCTCTTCGAAACTCCTTCAGGAACCGTCGCATTCCGAGGCCGTTTGGGCCTCCAAAACTGGGACGGGAGCGAACGGCGCCGAATTTTTCTCACGTGACCTGTTCCCACGAAAACCCTCATAACTCCGTCACCGGAGGTCGGATTTGGACGGTTTTTACGTCGTTGGAAAGCTCACTCGACGAGCTTTCAAAACGGATACGACATTTCTGATTCCGAGCCCGTCTGGTGCCCCAAAATCGCGTCGGAAGCCTTCGCGCGCCGTTTCTCGATCTCGGTCGTCGGACTTTTGAAATCGGGCGCTGCGAATGAAACGCTCGTAACTCCCTCTTCATAAGTCGGATTGGGTCGATTTTTGGTTCGTTGGAAAGGCGAGCCGGTGCTCTTCGAAACTCCTTCAGGAACCGTCGCATTCCGAGGCCGTTTGGGCCTCCAAAACTGGGACGGGAGCGAACGGCGCCGAATTTTTCTCGCGTGACCTGTTCCCACGAAAACCCTCATAACTCCCTCACCGGAGGTCGGATTTGGACGGTTTTTACGTCGTTGGAAAGCTCACTCGACGAGCTTTCAAAACGGATACGACATTTCTGATTTCGAGCCCGTCTGGTGCCCCGAAATCGCGCCGGAAGCCTTCGAGCGCCGTTTCTCGATCTCGGTCGTCGGACTTTCGAAATCGGGCGCTGCGAATGAAACGCTCGTAACTCCCTCTTCATAAGTCGGATTGGGTCGATTTTCGGTTCGTTGGAAAGACGAGCCGGTGCTCTTCGAAACTCCTTCAGGAACCGTCGCATTCCGAGGCCGTTTGGGCCTCCAAAACTGGGACGGGAGCGAACGGCCCCGAATTTTTCTCACGTGACCTGTTCCCACGAAAACCCTCATAACTCCCTCACCGGAGGTCGGATTTGGACGGTTTTTACGT
The DNA here is from genome assembly GCA_037074715.1 of Magnolia kwangsiensis. Taxonomy (NCBI): domain Eukaryota; kingdom Viridiplantae; phylum Streptophyta; class Magnoliopsida; order Magnoliales; family Magnoliaceae; genus Magnolia; species Magnolia kwangsiensis. Next base: position 114,516,858 of record CM073582.1, on the reverse strand, counting down.
CGTTGGAAAGCTTACTCGACGACCTTTCAAAACGGATGAGGACATTTCTGATTCCGAGCCCGTCTTGTGCCCCGAAAGTGCACCAGAAGCCTTCGAGCGCCGTTTCTCAATCTCGGTCGTTCTACTTTCGAAATCGGGCGGTGCGAATAAAATGCTCGTAACTCCCTCCTCACACGTCGGATTGGGTCAATTTTTTAATCGTTGGAAAGGCGAGCCGGTGCTCTTCGAAACTCCTTTAGGAACCGTCGCATTCTGAGGCCGTTTGGGCCTCCAAAAGTGGGACGGGAGCAAACGGCGCTGAATTTTTCTCACGTGACCGGTTCCCACGAAAACTCTCATAACTCCCTCACCGGAGGTCGGATTTGGACGGTTTTTACGTCGTTGGAAAGCTTACTCGACGACCTTTCAAAACGGATGAGGACATTTCTGATTCCGAGGCCGTCTTGTGCCCCGAAAGCCCACCGGAAGCCTTCGAGCGCCGTTTCTCGATCTCGGTCGTCGGACTTTCGAAATCGGGCGCTGCGAATGAAACGCTCGTAACTCCCTCTTCATAACTCGGATTGGGTCGATTTTCGGTTCGTTGGAAAGGCGAGCCGGTGCTCTTCGAAACTCCTTTAGGAACCGTCGCATTCCGAGGCCGTTTGGGCCTCCAAAACTGGGACGGGAGCGAACGGCGCCGAATTTTTCTCACGTGACCTGTTCCCACGAAAACCCTCATAACTCCCTCACCGGAGGTCGGATTTGGACGGTTTTTACGTCGTTGGAAAGCTCACTCGACGAGCTTTCAAAACGAATACGACATTTCTGATTCCGAGCCCGTCTGGTGCCCCGAAATCGCGCCGGAAGCCTTCGAGCGCCGTTTCTCGATCTCGGTCGTCGGACTTTCGAAATCGGGCGCTGCGAATGAAACGCTCGTAACTCCCTCTTCATAACTCGGATTGGGTCGATTTTCGGTTCGTTGGAAAGGCGAGCCGGTGCTCTTCGAAACTCCTTTAGGAACCGTCGCATTCCGAGGCCGTTTGGGCCTCCAAAACTGGGACGGGAGCGAACGGCGCCGAATTTTTCTCACGTGACCTGTTCCCACGAAAACCCTCATAACTCCCTCACCGGAGGTCGGATTTGGACGGTTTTTACGTCGTTGGAAAGCTCACTCGACGAGCTTTCAAAACGAATACGACATTTCTGATTCCGAGCCCGTCTGGTGCCCCGAAATCGCGCCGGAAGCCTTCGAGCGCCGTTTCTCGATCTCGGTCGTCGGACTTTCGAAATCGGGCGCTGCGAATGAAACGCTCGTAACTCCCTCTTCATAACTCGGATTGGGTCGATTTTCGGTTCGTTGGAAAGGCGAGCCGGTGCTCTTCGAAACTCCTTTAGGAACCGTCGCATTCCGAGGCCGTTTGGGCCTCCAAAACTGGGACGGGAGCGAACGGCGCCGAATTTTTCTCACGTGACCTGTTCCCACGAAAACCCTCATAACTCCCTCACCGGAGGTCGGATTTGGACGGTTTTTACGTCGTTGGAAAGCTCACTCGACGAGCTTTCAAAACGAATACGACATTTCTGATTCCGAGCCCGTCTGGTGCCCCGAAATCACGCCGGAAGCCTTCGAGCGCCGTTTCTCGATCTCGGTCGTCGGACTTTCGAAATCGGGCGCTGCGAATGAAACGCTCGTAACTCCCTCTTCATAACTCGGATTGGGTCGATTTTCGGTTCGTTGGAAAGGCGAGCCGGTGCTCTTCGAAACTCCTTTAGGAACCGTCGCATTCCGAGGCCGTTTGGGCCTCCAAAACTGGGACGGGAGCGAACGGCGCCGAATTTTTCTCACGTGACCTGTTCCCACGAAAACCCTCATAACTCCCTCACCGGAGGTCGGATTTGGACGGTTTTTACGTCGTTGGAAAGCTCACTCGACGAGCTTTCAAAACGAATACGACATTTCTGATTCCGAGCCCGTCTGGTGCCCCGAAATCGCGCCGGAAGCCTTCGAGCGCCGTTTCTCGATCTCGGTCGTCGGACTTTCGAAATCGGGCGCTGCGAATGAAACGCTCGTAACTCCCTCTTCATAACTCGGATTGGGTCGATTTTCGGTTCGTTGGAAAGGCGAGCCGGTGCTCTTCGAAACTCCTTTAGGAACCGTCGCATTCCGAGGCCGTTTGGGCCTCCAAAACTGGGACGGGAGCGAACGGCGCCGAATTTTTCTCACGTGACCTGTTCCCACGAAAACCCTCATAACTCCCTCACCGGAGGTCGGATTTGGACGGTTTTTACGTCGTTGGAAAGCTCACTCGACGAGCTTTCAAAACGAATACGACATTTCTGATTCCGAGCCCGTCTGGTGCCCCGAAATCGCGCCGGAAGCCTTCGAGCGCCGTTTCTCGATCTCGGTCGTCGGACTTTCGAAATCGGGCGCTGCGAATGAAACGCTCGTAACTCCCTCTTCATAACTCGGATTGGGTCGATTTTCAGTTCGTTGGAAAGGCGAGCCGGTGCTCTTCGAAACTCCTTTAGGAACCGTCGCATTCCGAGGCCGTTTGGGCCTCCAAAACTGGGACGGGAGCGAACGGCGCCGAATTTTTCTCACGTGACCTGTTCCCACGAAAACCCTCATAACTCCCTCACCGGAGGTCGGATTTGGACGGTTTTTACGTCGTTGGAAAGCTCACTCGACGAGCTTTCAAAACGAATACGACATTTCTGATTCCGAGCCCGTCTGGTGCCCCGAAATCGCGCCGGAAGCCTTCGAGCGCCGTTTCTCAATCTCGGTCGTCGGACTTTCGAAATCGGGCGCTGCGAATGAAACGCTCGTAACTCCCTCTTCATAACTCGGATTGGGTCGATTTTCGGTTCGTTGGAAAGGCGAGCCGGTGCTCTTCGAAACTCCTTTAGGAACCGTCGCATTCCGAGGCCGTTTGGGCCTCCAAAACTGGGACGGGAGCGAACGGCGCCGAATTTTTCTCACGTGACCTGTTCCCACGAAAACCCTCATAACTCCCTCACCGGAGGTCGGATTTGGACGGTTTTTACGTCGTTGGAAAGCTCACTCGACGAGCTTTCAAAACGAATACGACATTTCTGATTCCGAGCCCGTCTGGTGCCCCGAAATCGCGCCGGAAGCCTTCGAGCGCCGTTTCTCAATCTCGGTCGTCGGACTTTCGAAATCGGGCGCTGCGAATGAAACGCTCGTAACTCCCTCTTCATAACTCGGATTGGGTCGATTTTCGGTTCGTTGGAAAGGCGAGCCGGTGCTCTTCGAAACTCCTTTAGGAACCGTCGCATTCCGAGGCCGTTTGGGCCTCCAAAACTGGGACGGGAGCGAACGGCGCCGAATTTTTCTCACGTGACCTGTTCCCACGAAAACCCTCATAACTCCCTCACCGGAGGTCGGATTTGGACGGTTTTTACGTCGTTGGAAAGCTCACTCGACGAGCTTTCAAAACGAATACGACATTTCTGATTCCGAGCCCGTCTGGTGCCCCGAAATCGCGCCGGAAGCCTTCGAGCGCCGTTTCTCGATCTCGGTCGTCAGACTTTCGAAATCGGGCGCTGCGAATGAAACGCTCGTAACTCCCTCTTCATAACTCGGATTGGGTCGATTTTCGGTTCGTTGGAAAGGCGAGCCGGTGCTCTTCGAAACTCCTTTAGGAACCGTCGCATTCCGAGGCCGTTTGGGCCTCCAAAACTGGGACGGGAGCGAACGGCGCCGAATTTTTCTCACGTGACCTGTTCCCACGAAAACCCTCATAACTCCCTCACCGGAGGTCGGATTTGGACGGTTTTTACGTCGTTGGAAAGCTCACTCGACGAGCTTTCAAAACGAATACGACATTTCTGATTCCGAGCCCGTCTGGTGCCCCGAAATCGCGCCGGAAGCCTTCGAGCGCCGTTTCTCGATCTCGGTCGTCGGACTTTCGAAATCGGGCGCTGCGAATGAAACGCTCGTAACTCCCTCTTCATAAGTCGGATTGGGTCGATTTTCGGTTCGTTGGAAAGGCGAGCCGGTGCTCTTCGAAACTCCTTCAGGAACCGTCGCATTCCGAGGCCGTTTGGGCCTCCAAAACTGGGACGGGAGCGAACGGCCCCGAATTTTTCTCACGTGACCTGTTCCCACGAAAACCCTCATAACTCCCTCACCGGAGGTCGGATTTGGACGGTTTTTACGTCGTTGGAAAGCTCACTCGACGAGCTTTCAAAACGGATACGACATTTCTGATTCCGAGCCCGTCTGGTGCCCCGAAATCGCGCCGGAAGCCTTCGAGCGCCGTTTCTCGATCTCGGTCGTCGGACTTTCGAAATCGGGCGCTGTGAATGAAACGCTCGTAACTCCCTCTTCATAAGTCAGATTGGGTCGATTTTCGGTTCGTTGGAAAGGCGAGCCGGTGCTCTTCGAAACTCCTTCAGGAACCGTCGCATTCCGAGGCCGTTTGGGCCTCCAAAACTGGGACGGGAGCGAACGGCCCCGAATTTTTCTCACGTGACCTGTTCCCACGAAAACCCTCATAACTCCCTCACCGGAGGTCGGATTTGGACGGTTTTTACGTCGTTGGAAAGCTCACTCGACGAGCTTTCAAAACGGATGAGGACATTTCTGATTCCGAGGCCGTCTGGTGCCCCAAAAGCGCGTCGGAAGCCTTCGGGCGCCGTTTATCGATCTCCGTCGTCCGTCTTTCGAAATCGGGTGGTGCGACTAAAACGTTCGTAACTCCCTCGTTACACGTCGGATTGGGTCGATTTTCGGTTCTTTGGAAAGGCGAGTCGGTGCTCTTCGAAACTCCTTCAAGAACCGTCGCATTCCGAGGCCGTTTGGGCCTCCAAAACTGGGACGGGAGCGAACGGCCCCGAATTTTTCTCACGTGACCTGTTCCCACGAAAACCCTCATAACTCCCTCACCGGAGGTCGGATTTGGACGGTTTTTACGTCGTTGGAAAGCTCACTCGACGAGCTTTCAAAACGGATGAGGACATTTCTGATTCCGAGGCCGTCTGGTGCCCCAAAAGCGCGTCGGAAGCCTTCGGGCGCCGTTTATCGATCTCCGTCGTCCGTCTTTCGAAATCGGGTGGTGCGACTAAAACGTTCGTAACTCCCTCGTTACACGTCGGATTGGGTCGATTTTCGGTTCTTTGGAAAGGCGAGTCGGTGCTCTTCGAAACTCCTTCAAGAACCGTCGCATTCCGAGGCCGTTTGGGCCTCCAAAACTGGGACGGGAGCGAACGGCCCCGAATTTTTCTCACGTGACCTGTTCCCACGAAAACCCTCATAACTCCCTCACCGGAGGTCGGATTTGGACGGTTTTTAGGTCGTTGGAAAGCTCACTCGACGAGCTTTCAAAACGGATACGACATTTCTGATTCCGAGCCCGTCTGGTGCCCCGAAATCGCGCCGGAAGCCTTCGAGCGCCGTTTCTCGATCTCGGTCGTCGGACTTTCGAAATCGGGCGCTGCGAATGAAACGCTCGTAACTCCCTCTTCATAAGTCGGATTGGGTCGATTTTCGGTTCGTTGGAAAGGCGAGCCGGTGCTCTTCGAAACTCCTTCAGGAACCGTCGCATTCCGAGGCCGTTTGGGCCTCCAAAACTGGGACGGGAGCGAACGGCCCCGAATTTTTCTCACGTGACCTGTTCCCACGAAAACCCTCATAACTCCCTCACCGGAGGTCGGATTTGGACGGTTTTTACGTCGTTGGAAAGCTTACTCGACGACCTTTCAAAACGGATGAGGACATTTCTGATTCCGAGGCCGTCTTGTGCCCCGAAAGCGCACCGGAAGCCTTCGAGCGCCGTTTCTCCATCTCGGTCGTCCGACTTTCGAAATCGGGCGCTGCGAATGAAACGCTCGTAACTCCCTCTTCATAAGTCGGATTGGGTCGATTTTCGGTTCGTTGGAAAGGCGAGCCGGTGCTCTTCGAAACTCCTTCAGGAACCGTCGCATTCCGAGGCCGTTTGGGCCTCCAAAACTGGGACGGGAGCGAACGGCGCCGAATTTTTCTCACGTGACCTGTTCCCACGAAAACCCTCATAACTCCCTCACCGGAGGTCGGATTTGGACGGTTTTTACGTCGTTGGAAAGCTCACTCGACGAGCTTTCAAAACGGATACGACATTTCTGATTCCGAGCCCGTCTGGTGCCCCAAAATCGCGTCGGAAGCCTTCGCGCGCCATTTCTCGATCTCGGTCGTCGGACTTTTGAAATCGGGCGCTGCGAATGAAACGCTCGTAACTCCCTCTTCATAAGTCGGATTGGGTCGATTTTTGGTTCGTTGGAAAGGCGAGCCGGTGCTCTTCGAAACTCCTTCAGGAACCGTCGCATTCCGAGGCCGTTTGGGCCTCCAAAACTGGGACGGGAGCGAACGGCGCCGAATTTTTCTCGCGTGACCTGTTCCCACGAAAACCCTCATAACTCCCTCACCGGAGGTCGGATTTGGACGGTTTTTACGTCGTTGGAAAGCTCACTCGACGAGCTTTCAAAACGGATACGACATTTCTGATTTCGAGCCCGTCTGGTGCCCCGAAATCGCGCCGGAAGCCTTCGAGCGCCGTTTCTCGATCTCGGTCGTCGGACTTTCGAAATCGGGCGCTGCGAATGAAATGCTCGTAACTCCCTCTTCATAAGTCGGATTGGGTCGATTTTCGGTTCGTTGGAAAGGCGAGCCGGTGCTCTTCGAAACTCCTTCAGGAACCGTCGCATTCCGAGGCCGTTTGGGCCTCCAAAACTGGGACGGGAGCGAACGGCCCCGAATTTTTCTCACGTGACCTGTTCCCACGAAAACCCTCATAACTCCCTCACCGGAGGTCGGATTTGGACGGTTTTTACGTCGTTGGAAAGCTTACTCGACGACCTTTCAAAACGGATGAGGACATTTCTGATTCCGAGCCCGTCTTGTGCCCCGAAAGTGCACCAGAAGCCTTCGAGCGCCGTTTCTCAATCTCGGTCGTTCGACTTTCGAAATCGGGCGGTGCGAATAAAATGCTCGTAACTCCCTCCTCACACGTCGGATTGGGTCAATTTTTTAATCGTTGGAAAGGCGAGCCGGTGCTCTTCGAAACTCCTTTAGGAACCGTCGCATTCTGAGGCCGTTTGGGCCTCCAAAAGTGGGACGGGAGCAAACGGCGCTGAATTTTTCTCACGTGACCGGTTCCCACGAAAACTCTCATAACTCCCTCACCGGAGGTCGGATTTGGACGGTTTTTACGTCGTTGGAAAGCTTACTCGACGACCTTTCAAAACGGATGAGGACATTTCTGATTCCGAGGCCGTCTTGTGCCCCGAAAGCACACCGGAAGCCTTCGAGCGCCGTTTCTCGATCTCGGTCGTCGGACTTTCGAAATCGGGCGCTGCGAATGAAACGCTCGTAACTCCCTCTTCATAAGTCGGATTGGGTCGATTTTCGGTTCGTTGGAAAGGCGAGCCGGTGCTCTTCGAAACTCCTTTAGGAACCGTCGCATTCCGAGGCCGTTTGGGCCTCCAAAACTGGGACGGGAGCGAACGGCGCCGAATTTTTCTCACGTGACCTGTTCCCACGAAAACCCTCATAACTCCCTCACCGGAGGTCGGATTTGGACGGTTTTTACGTCGTTGGAAAGCTCACTCGACGAGCTTTCAAAACGAATATGACATTTCTGATTCCGAGCCCGTCTGGTGCCCCGAAATCGCGCCGGAAGCCTTCGAGCGCCGTTTCTCGATCTCGGTCGTCGGACTTTCGAAATCGGGCGCTGCGAATGAAACGCTCGTAACTCCCTCTTCATAACTCGGATTGGGTCGATTTTCGGTTCGTTGGAAAGGCGAGCCGGTGCTCTTCGAAACTCCTTTAGGAACCGTCGCATTCCGAGGCCGTTTGGGCCTCCAAAACTGGGACGGGAGCGAACGGCGCCGAATTTTTCTCACGTGACCTGTTCCCACGAAAACCCTCATAACTCCCTCACCGGAGGTCGGATTTGGACGGTTTTTACGTCGTTGGAAAGCTCACTCGACGAGCTTTCAAAACGAATACGACATTTCTGATTCCGAGCCCGTCTGGTGCCCCGAAATCGCGCCGGAAGCCTTCGAGCGCCGTTTCTCGATCTCGGTCGTCGGACTTTCGAAATCGGGCGCTGCGAATGAAACGCTCGTAACTCCCTCTTCATAACTCGGATTGGGTCGATTTTCGGTTCGTTGGAAAGGCGAGCCGGTGCTCTTCGAAACTCCTTTAGGAACCGTCGCATTCCGAGGCCGTTTGGGCCTCCAAAACTGGGACGGGAGCGAACGGCGCCGAATTTTTCTCACGTGACCTGTTCCCACGAAAACCCTCATAACTCCCTCACCGGAGGTCGGATTTGGACGGTTTTTACGTCGTTGGAAAGCTCACTCGACGAGCTTTCAAAACGAATACGACATTTCTGATTCCGAGCCCGTCTGGTGCCCCGAAATCGCGCCGGAAGCCTTCGAGCGCCGTTTCTCGATCTCGGTCGTCGGACTTTCGAAATCGGGCGCTGCGAATGAAACGCTCGTAACTCCCTCTTCATAACTCGGATTGGGTCGATTTTCGGTTCGTTGGAAAGGCGAGCCGGTGCTCTTCGAAACTCCTTTAGGAACCGTCGCATTCCGAGGCCGTTTGGGCCTCCAAAACTGGGACGGGAGCGAACGGCGCCGAATTTTTCTCACGTGACCTGTTCCCACGAAAACCCTCATAACTCCCTCACCGGAGGTCGGATTTGGACGGTTTTTACGTCGTTGGAAAGCTCACTCGACGAGCTTTCAAAACGAATACGACATTTCTGATTCCGAGCCCGTCTGGTGCCCCGAAATCGCGCCGGAAGCCTTCGAGCGCCGTTTCTCGATCTCGGTCGTCGGACTTTCGAAATCGGGCGCTGCGAATGAAACGCTCGTAACTCCCTCTTCATAACTCGGATTGGGTCGATTTTCGGTTCGTTGGAAAGGCGAGCCGGTGCTCTTCGAAACTCCTTTAGGAACCGTCGCATTCCGAGGCCGTTTGGGCCTCCAAAACTGGGACGGGAGCGAACGGCGCCGAATTTTTCTCACGTGACCTGTTCCCACGAAAACCCTCATAACTCCCTCACCGGAGGTCGGATTTGGACGGTTTTTACGTCGTTGGAAAGCTCACTCGACGAGCTTTCAAAACGAATACGACATTTCTGATTCCGAGCCCGTCTGGTGCCCCGAAATCGCGCCGGAAGCCTTCGAGCGCCGTTTCTCGATCTCGGTCGTCGGACTTTCGAAATCGGGCGCTGCGAATGAAACGCTCGTAACTCCCTCTTCATAACTCGGATTGGGTCGATTTTCGGTTCGTTGGAAAGGCGAGCCGGTGCTCTTCGAAACTCCTTTAGGAACCGTCGCATTCCGAGGCCGTTTGGGCCTCCAAAACTGGGACGGGAGCGAACGGCGCCGAATTTTTCTCACGTGACCTGTTCCCACGAAAACCCTCATAACTCCCTCACCGGAGGTCGGATTTGGACGGTTTTTACGTCGTTGGAAAGCTCACTCGACGAGCTTTCAAAACGGATGAGGACATTTCTGATTCCGAGGCCGTCTGGTGCCCCAAAAGCGCGTCGGAAGCCTTCGGGCGCCGTTTATCGATCTCCGTCGTCCGTCTTTTGAAATCGGGTGGTGCGACTAAAACGTTCGTAACTCCCTCGTTACACGTCGGATTGGGTCGATTTTCGGTTCTTTGGAAAGGCGAGCCGGTGCTCTTCGAAACTCCTTTAGGAACCGTCGCATTCCGAGGCCGTTTGGGCCTCCAAAACTGGGACGGGAGCGAACGGCGCCGAATTTTTCTCACGTGACCTGTTCCCACGAAAACCCTCATAACTCCCTCACCGGAGGTCGGATTTGGACGGTTTTTACGTCGTTGGAAAGCTCACTCGACGAGCTTTCAAAACGAATACGACATTTCTGATTCCGAGCCCGTCTGGTGCCCCGAAATCGCGCCGGAAGCCTTCGAGCGCCGTTTCTCGATCTCGGTCGTCGGACTTTCGAAATCGGGCGCTGCGAATGAAACGCTCGTAACTCCCTCTTCATAACTCGGATTGGGTCGATTTTCGGTTCGTTGGAAAGGCGAGCCGGTGCTCTTCGAAACTCCTTTAGGAACCGTCGCATTCCGAGGCCGTTTGGGCCTCCAAAACTGGGACGGGAGCGAACGGCGCCGAATTTTTCTCACGTGACCTGTTCCCACGAAAACCCTCATAACTCCCTCACCGGAGGTCGGATTTGGACGGTTTTTACGTCGTTGGAAAGCTCACTCGACGAGCTTTCAAAACGAATACGACATTTCTGATTCCGAGCCCGTCTGGTGCCCCGAAATCGCGCCGGAAGCCTTCGAGCGCCGTTTCTCAATCTCGGTCGTCGGACTTTCGAAATCGGGCGCTGCGAATGAAACGCTCGTAACTCCCTCTTCATAACTCGGATTGGGTCGATTTTCGGTTCGTTGGAAAGGCGAGCCGGTGCTCTTCGAAACTCCTTTAGGAACCGTCGCATTCCGAGGCCGTTTGGGCCTCCAAAACTGGGACGGGAGCGAACGGCGCCGAATTTTTCTCACGTGACCTGTTCCCACGAAAACCCTCATAACTCCCTCACCGGAGGTCGGATTTGGACGGTTTTTACGTCGTTGGAAAGCTCACTCGACGAGCTTTCAAAACGAATACGACATTTCTGATTCCGAGCCCGTCTGGTGCCCCGAAATCGCGCCGGAAGCCTTCGAGCGCCGTTTCTCGATCTCGGTCGTCGGACTTTCGAAATCGGGCGCTGCGAATGAAACGCTCGTAACTCCCTCTTCATAACTCGGATTGGGTCGATTTTCGGTTCGTTGGAAAGGCGAGCCGGTGCTCTTCGAAACTCCTTTAGGAACCGTCGCATTCCGAGGCCGTTTGGGCCTCCAAAACTGGGACGGGAGCGAACGGCGCCGAATTTTTCTCACGTGACCTGTTCCCACGAAAACCCTCATAACTCCCTCACCGGAGGTCGGATTTGGACGGTTTTTACGTCGTTGGAAAGCTCACTCGACGAGCTTTCAAAACGAATACGACATTTCTGATTCCGAGCCCGTCTGGTGCCCCGAAATCGCGCCGGAAGCCTTCGAGCGCCGTTTCTCGATCTCGGTCGTCGGACTTTCGAAATCGGGCGCTGCGAATGAAACGCTCGTAACTCCCTCTTCATAAGTCGGATTGGGTCGATTTTCGGTTCGTTGGAAAGGCGAGCCGGTGCTCTTCGAAACTCCTTCAGGAACCGTCGCATTCCGAGGCCGTTTGGGCCTCCAAAACTGGGACGGGAGCGAACGGCCCCGAATTTTTCTCACGTGACCTGTTCCCACGAAAACCCTCATAACTCCCTCACCGGAGGTCGGATTTGGACGGTTTTTACGTCGTTGGAAAGCTCACTCGACGAGCTTTCAAAACGGATACGACATTTCTGATTCCGAGCCCGTATGGTGCCCCGAAATCGCGCCGGAAGCCTTCGAGCGCCGTTTCTCGATCTCGGTCGTCGGACTTTCGAAATCGGGCGCTGCGAATGAAACGCTCGTAACTCCCTCTTCATAAGTCAGATTGGGTCGATTTTCGGTTCGTTGGAAAGGCGAGCCGGTGCTCTTCGAAACTCCTTCAGGAACCGTCGCATTCCGAGGCCGTTTGGGCCTCCAAAACTGGGACGGGAGCGAACGGCCCCGAATTTTTCTCACGTGACCTGTTCCCACGAAAACCCTCATAACTCCCTCACCGGAGGTCGGATTTGGACGGTTTTTACGTCGTTGGAAAGCTCACTCGACGAGCTTTCAAAACGGATGAGGACATTTCTGATTCCGAGGCCATCTGGTGCCCCAAAAGCGCGTCGGAAGCCTTCGGGCGCCGTTTATCGATCTCCGTCGTCCGTCTTTCGAAATCGGGTGGTGCGACTAAAACGTTCGTAACTCCCTCGTTACACGTCGGATTGGGTCGATTTTCGGTTCTTTGGAAAGGCGAGTCGGTGCTCTTCGAAACTCCTTCAAGAACCGTCGCATTCCGAGGCCGTTTGGGCCTCCAAAACTGGGACGGGAGCGAACGGCCCCGAATTTTTCTCACGTGACCTGTTCCCACGAAAACCCTCATAACTCCCTCACCGGAGGTCGGATTTGGACGGTTTTTACGTCGTTGGAAAGCTCACTCGACGAGCTTTCAAAACGGATGAGGACATTTCTGATTCCGAGGCCGTCTGGTGCCCCAAAAGCGCGTCGGAAGCCTTCGGGCGCCGTTTATCGATCTCCGTCGTCCGTCTTTCGAAATCGGGTGGTGCGACTAAAACGTTCGTAACTCCCTCGTTACACGTCGGATTGGGTCGATTTTCGGTTCTTTGGAAAGGCGAGTCGGTGCTCTTCGAAACTCCTTCAAGAACCGTCGCATTCCGAGGCCGTTTGGGCCTCCAAAACTGGGACGGGAGCGAACGGCCCCGAATTTTTCTCACGTGACCTGTTCCCACGAAAACCCTCATAACTCCCTCACCGGAGGTCGGATTTGGACGGTTTTTAGGTCGTTGGAAAGCTCACTCGACGAGCTTTCAAAACGGATACGACATTTCTGATTCCGAGCCCGTCTGGTGCCCCGAAATCGCGCCGGAAGCCTTCGAGCGCCGTTTCTCGATCTCGGTCGTCGGACTTTCGAAATCGGGCGCTGCGAATGAAACGCTCGTAACTCCCTCTTCATAAGTCGGATTGGGTCGATTTTCGGTTCGTTGGAAAGGCGAGCCGGTGCTCTTCGAAACTCCTTCAGGAACCGTCGCATTCCGAGGCCGTTTGGGCCTCCAAAACTGGGACGGGAGCGAACGGCCCCGAATTTTTCTCACGTGACCTGTTCCCACGAAAACCCTCATAACTCCCTCACCGGAGGTCGGATTTGGACGGTTTTTACGTCGTTGGAAAGCTTACTCGACGACCTTTCAAAACGGATGAGGACATTTCTGATTCCGAGGCCGTCTTGTGCCCCGAAAGCGCACCGGAAGCCTTCGAGCGCCGTTTCTCCATCTCGGTCGTCCGACTTTCGAAATCGGGCGCTGCGAATGAAACGCTCGTAACTCCCTCTTCATAAGTCGGATTGGGTCGATTTTCGGTTCGTTGGAAAGGCGAGCCGGTGCTCTTCGAAACTCCTTCAGGAACCGTCGCATTCCGAGGCCGTTTGGGCCTCCAAAACTGGGACGGGAGCGAACGGCGCCGAATTTTTCTCACGTGACCTGTTCCCACGAAAACCCTCATAACTCCCTCACCGGAGGTCGGATTTGGACGGTTTTTACGTCGTTGGAAAGCTCACTCGACGAGCTTTCAAAACGGATACGACATTTCTGATTCCGAGCCCGTCTGGTGCCCCAAAATCGCGTCGGAAGCCTTCGCGCGCCATTTCTCGATCTCGGTCGTCGGACTTTTGAAATCGGGCGCTGCGAATGAAACGCTCGTAACTCCCTCTTCATAAGTCGGATTGGGTCGATTTTTGGTTCGTTGGAAAGGCGAGCCGGTGCTCTTCGAAACTCCTTCAGGAACCGTCGCATTCCGAGGCCGTTTGGGCCTCCAAAACTGGGACGGGAGCGAACGGCGCCGAATTTTTCTCGCGTGACCTGTTCCCACGAAAACCCTCATAACTCCCTCACCGGAGGTCGGATTTGGACGGTTTTTACGTCGTTGGAAAGCTCACTCGACGAGCTTTCAAAACGGATACGACATTTCTGATTTCGAGCCCGTCTGGTGCCCCGAAATCGCGCCGGAAGCCTTCGAGCGCCGTTTCTCGATCTCGGTCGTCGGACTTTCGAAATCGGGCGCTGCGAATGAAATGCTCGTAACTCCCTCTTCATAAGTCGGATTGGGTCGATTTTCGGTTCGTTGGAAAGGCGAGCCGGTGCTCTTCGAAACTCCTTCAGGAACCGTCGCATTCCGAGGCCGTTTGGGCCTCCAAAACTGGGACGGGAGCGAACGGCCCCGAATTTTTCTCACGTGACCTGTTCCCACGAAAACCCTCATAACTCCCTCACCGGAGGTCGGATTTGGACGGTTTTTACGTCGTTGGAAAGCTTACTCGACGACCTTTCAAAACGGATGAGGACATTTCTGATTCCGAGCCCGTCTTGTGCCCCGAAAGTGCACCAGAAGCCTTCGAGCGCCGTTTCTCAATCTCGGTCGTTCGACTTTCGAAATCGGGCGGTGCGAATAAAATGCTCGTAACTCCCTCCTCACACGTTGGATTGGGTCAATTTTTTAATCGTTGGAAAGGCGAGCCGGTGCTCTTCGAAACTCCTTTAGGAACCGTCGCATTCTGAGGCCGTTTGGGCCTCCAAAAGTGGGACGGGAGCAAACGGCGCTGAATTTTTCTCACGTGACCGGTTCCCACGAAAACTCTCATAACTCCCTCACCGGAGGTCGGATTTGGACGGTTTTTACGTCGTTGGAAAGCTTACTCGACGACCTTTCAAAACGGATGAGGACATTTCTGATTCCGAGGCCGTCTTGTGCCCCGAAAGCACACCGGAAGCCTTCGAGCGCCGTTTCTCGATCTCGGTCGTCGGACTTTCGAAATCGGGCGCTGCGAATGAAACGCTCGTAACTCCCTCTTCATAAGTCGGATTGGGTCGATTTTCGGTTCGTTGGAAAGGCGAGCCGGTGCTCTTCGAAACTCCTTTAGGAACCGTCGCATTCCGAGGCCGTTTGGGCCTCCAAAACTGGGACGGGAGCGAACGGCGCCGAATTTTTCTCACGTGACCTGTTCCCACGAAAACCCTCATAACTCCCTCACCGGAGGTCGGATTTGGACGGTTTTTACGTCGTTGGAAAGCTCACTCGACGAGCTTTCAAAACGAATATGACATTTCTGATTCCGAGCCCGTCTGGTGCCCCGAAATCGCGCCGGAAGCCTTCGAGCGCCGTTTCTCGATCTCGGTCGTCGGACTTTCGAAATCGGGCGCTGCGAATGAAACGCTCGTAACTCCCTCTTCATAACTCGGATTGGGTCGATTTTCGGTTCGTTGGAAAGGCGAGCCGGTGCTCTTCGAAACTCCTTTAGGAACCGTCGCATTCCGAGGCCGTTTGGGCCTCCAAAACTGGGACGGGAGCGAACGGCGCCGAATTTTTCTCACGTGACCTGTTCCCACGAAAACCCTCATAACTCCCTCACCGGAGGTCGGATTTGGACGGTTTTTACGTCGTTGGAAAGCTCACTCGACGAGCTTTCAAAACGAATACGACATTTCTGATTCCGAGCCCGTCTGGTGCCCCGAAATCGCGCCGGAAGCCTTCGAGCGCCGTTTCTCGATCTCGGTCGTCGGACTTTCGAAATCGGGCGCTGCGAATGAAACGCTCGTAACTCCCTCTTCATAACTCGGATTGGGTCGATTTTCGGTTCGTTGGAAAGGCGAGCCGGTGCTCTTCGAAACTCCTTTAGGAACCGTCGCATTCCGAGGCCGTTTGGGCCTCCAAAACTGGGACGGGAGCGAACGGCGCCGAATTTTTCTCACGTGACCTGTTCCCACGAAAACCCTCATAACTCCCTCACCGGAGGTCGGATTTGGACGGTTTTTACGTCGTTGGAAAGCTCACTCGACGAGTTTTCAAAACGAATACGACATTTCTGATTCCGAGCCCGTCTGGTGCCCCGAAATCGCGCCGGAAGCCTTCGAGCGCCGTTTCTCGATCTCGGTCGTCGGACTTTCGAAATCGGGCGCTGCGAATGAAACGCTCGTAACTCCCTCTTCATAAGTCGGATTGGGTCGATTTTCGGTTCGTTGGAAAGGCGAGCCGGTGCTCTTCGAAACTCCTTCAGGAACCGTCGCATTCCGAGGCCGTTTGGGCCTCCAAAACTGGGACGGGAGCGAACGGCCCCGAATTTTTCTCACGTGACCTGTTCCCACGAAAACCCTCATAACTCCCTCACCGGAGGTCGGATTTGGACGGTTTTTACGTCGTTGGAAAGCTCACTCGACGAGCTTTCAAAACGGATGAGGACATTTCTGATTCCGAGGCCGTCTGGTGCCCCAAAAGCGCGTCGGAAGCCTTCGGGCGCCGTTTATCGATCTCCGTCGTCCGTCTTTCGAAATCGGGTGGTGTGACTAAAACGTTTGTAACTCCCTCGTTACACGTCGGATTGGGTCGATTTTCGGTTCTTTGGAAAGGCGAGTCGGTGCTCTTCGAAACTCCTTCAGGAACCGTCGCATTCCGAGGCCGTTTGGGCCTCCAAAAGTGGGGCGGGAGAAAACGGCGCGGAATTTTTCCGACGTGACCTGTTCCCACGAAAACCCTCATAACTCCCTCACCGGAGGTCGGATTTGGACGGTTTTTACGTCGTTGGAAAGCTCACTCGACGAGCTTTCAAAACGGATGAGGACATTTCTGATTCCGAGGCCGTCTGGTGCCCCAAAAGCGTGTTGGAAGCCTTCGGGCGCCGTTTATCGATCTCCGTCGTCCGTCTTTCGAAATCGGGTGGTGCGACTAAAACGTTCGTAACTCCCTCGTTACACGTCGGATTGGGTCGATTTTCGGTTCTTTGGAAAGGCGAGTCGGTGCTCTTCGAAACTCCTTCAGGAACCGTCGCATTCCGAGGCCGTTTGGGCCTCCAAAACTGGGACGGGAGCGAACGGCCCCGAATTTTTCTCACGTGACCTGTTCCCACGAAAACCCTCATAACTCCCTCACCGGAGGTCGGATTTGGACGGTTTTTACGTCGTTGGAAAGCTCACTCGACGAGCTTTCAAAACGGATACGACATTTCTGATTCCGAGCCCGTCTGGTGCCCCGAAATCGCGCCGGAAGCCTTCGAGCGCCGTTTCTCGATCTCGGTCGTCAAAATTTTGAAATCGGGTGGTGCGACTAAAACGTTCGTAACTCCCTCGTCACGCGTCGGATTGGGTCGATTTTCAGTTCTTTGGAAAGGCGAGTCGGTGCTCTTCGAAACTCCTTTAGGAACCGTCGCATTCCGAGGCCGTTTGGGCCTTCAAAAGTGGGGCGGGAGAAAACGGCACGGAATTTTTCTGACGTGACCTGTTCTCACGAAAACCCTCATAACTCCCTCACCGGAGGTCGGATTTGGACGGTTTTTACGTCGTTGAAAGCTTACTCGACGAGCTTTCAAAACGGATGAGGACATTTCTGATTCCGAGGCTGTCTGGTGCCCCGAAAGCGCATCGAAAGCCTTCGAGCGCCGTTTATCGATCTCAGTCGTCGAAATTTTAAAATCGGGTGGTGCGACTAAAATGTTCGTAACTCCCTCGTTACACGTCGGATTGGGTCGATTTTCAGTTCTTTGGAAAGGCGAGTCGGTGCTCTTCGAAACTCCTTTAGGAACCGTCACATTCCGAGGCCGTTTGGGCCTCCAAAAGTGGGGCGGGAGCAAACAGCGCGGAATTTTTCTGACTTCCACTGTTTCCACGAAAACCCTCATAACTCCCTCACCGGAGGTCGGATTTGGACGGTTTTTACGTCGTTGGAAAGCTTACTCGACGAGCTTTCAAAACGGATTAGGAAATTTCTGATTCCGAGGCCATATGGCACCCCGAAAGCGCACCGAAAGCCTTCGAGCGCCGTTTCTCGATCTCGGTCGTCGGACTTTTGAAATCGGGCGGTGTGACTAAAACGCTCGTAACTCCCTTGTCACGCGTCGGATTGGGTCGATTTTTAGTTCGTTGGAAAGGCGAGCCGGTGCTCTTCGAAACTCCTTCAGGAACCGTCGTATTCTGAGGCTGTTTGGGCCTCCAAAAAGGGGGCGGGAGCAAATGGCACTGAATTTTTCTCACGTGACCTGTTCCCACGAAAACCCTCATAACTCCCTCACCGGAGGTCGGATTTGGACGGTTTTTACGTCGTTGGAAAGCTTACTCGACGAGCTTTCAAAACGGATCAGGACATTTCTAATTCTGAGGCCGTCTGGTATCCCGAAAGCGCACTGGAAGCCTTTGAGCGCCGTTTCTCAATCTCGGTCGTCGGACTTTCGAAATCGGGCGCTGCGAATGAAACGCTCGTAACTCCCTCTTCATAAGTCGGATTGGGTCGATTTTCAGTTCGTTGGAAAGGCGAGCCGGTGCTCTTCGAAACTCCTTTAGGAACCGTCGCATTCCGAGGCCGTTTGGGCCTTCAAAAGTGGGGCAGGAGAAAATGGCGCGGAATTTTTCCGACGTGACCTGTTCCCACGAAAACTCTCATAACTCCCTCACCGGAGGTCGGATTTGGACGGTTTTTACGTCGTTGAAAGCTTACTCGACGAGCTTTCAAAACGGATGAGGACATTTCTGATTCCGAGGCTGTCTGGTGCCCTGAAAGCGCATCGGAAGCCTTCGAGAGCCGTTTATCGATCTCGGTCGTCGAAATTTTGAAATCGGGTGGTGCGACTAAAACGTTCGTAACTCCCTCGTCACGCGTCGGATTGGGTCGATTTTCAGTTCTTTGGAAAGGCGAGTCGGTGCTCTTCGAAACTCCTTTAGGAACCGTCGCATTCCGAGGCCGTTTGGGCCTTCAAAAGTGGGGCGGGAGAAAACGGCACGGAATTTTTCTGACGTGACCTGTTCTCACGAAAACCCTCATAACTCCCTCACCGGAGGTCGGATTTGGACGGTTTTTACGTCGTTGAAAGCTTACTCGACGAGCTTTCAAAACGGATGAGGACATTTCTGATTCCGAGGCTGTCTGGTGCCCCGAAAGCGCATCGAAAGCCTTCGAGCGCCGTTTATCGATCTCAGTCGTCGAAATTTTGAAATCGGGTGGTGCGACTAAAATGTTCGTAACTCCCTCGTTACACGTCGGATTGGGTCGATTTTCAGTTCTTTGGAAAGGCGAGTCGGTGCTCTTCGAAACTCCTTTAGGAACCGTCACATTCCGAGGCCGTTTGGGCCTCCAAAAGTGGGGCGGGAGCAAACAGCGCGGAATTTTTCTGACTTCCACTGTTCCCACGAAAACCCTCATAACACCCTCACCGGAGGTCGGATTTGGACGGTTTTTACGTCGTTGGAAAGCTTACTCGACGAGCTTTCAAAACGGATTAGGAAATTTCTGATTCCGAGGCCATATGGTACCCCAAAAGCACACCGAAAGCCTTCGAGCGCCGTTTCTCGATCTCGGTCGTCGGACTTTTGAAATCGGGCGGTGTGACTAAAACGCTCGTAACTCCCTTGTCACGCGTCGGATTGGGTCGATTTTTAGTTCGTTGGAAAGGCGAGCCGGTGCTCTTCGAAACTCCTTCAGGAACCGTCATATTCCGAGGCTGTTTGGGCCTCCAAAAGGGGGGCGGGAGCAAATGGCACTGAATTTTTCTCACGTGACCTGTTCCCACGAAAACCCTCATAACTCCCTCACCGGAGGTCGGATTTGGACGGTTTTTACGTCGTTGGAAATCTTACTCGACGAGCTTTCAAAACGGATCAGGACATTTCTAATTCTGAGGCCGTCTGGTATCCCGAAAGCGCACTGGAAGCCTTTGAGCGCCGTTTCTCAATCTCGGTCGTCGGACTTTCGAAATCGGGCGGTGTGACTAAAACGCTCGTAACTCCCTCGTCACGCGTCGGATTGGGTCGATTTTCGGTTCGTTGGAAAGGCGAGCCGGTGCTCTTCGAAACTCCTTCGAGCGGTGTGACTAAAACGTTCGTAACTCCCTCGCTCCTTTAGGAACCGTCACATTCTGAGGCGGTTAGGGCCTCCAAAAGTGGGACCAAAGTAAACGGTGCGAAATTTTTCTAACATCCCCTGTTCTCACGAAAACCCTCATAACTCGTTCACCGGAGGTCAGATTTGGACAGTTTTTACGTCGTTGGTAAGCTTACTCGACGTGCTTTCAAAAAGTATGAGGACTCTTCTGATTCCGAGGCCGTCTGGCACTCCGAAAGCGCACAGGAAGCCTTCGAGCGTCGTTTCTCGATCTCGGTCGTCAGTCTCTCGATATCGCGTGATGCGAATAAAATGCTCGTAACTCCCTCGTTACAGGTCGGATTGGGACGATTTTTGGTCCGTCGGAAAGGCGAGTCGGTGCTCTTCGAAACTCCTTTAGGAACCGTCACATTCCGAGGCCGTTTGGGCCTCCAAAAGTGGGGCGAGAGCAAATGGTTTGGAATTTTTCTGACGTGCCCTGTTCCCACGAAAACTGTCATAACTCCCTCACCGGAGGTCGTATTTGGACAGTTTTTACGCTGATGGAAAGCTTACTCGACGAGTTATCAAATCGGATGAGGACTCTTCTGATTCCGAGCCCATCTGACACCCCGAAAGCGTGCTGGAAGCCTTCGAGCGTCATTTCTCGATCTCGGTCGTCAGTCTCTCGAAATCGCGTGATGCGAATAAAATGCTCGTAACTCCCTCGTTACAGGTCGGATTGGGACGATTTTTAGTCTGTCGGAAAGGCGAGTCGGTGCTCTTCGAAACTCCTTTAGAAACCGTCGCATTCCGAAGCCATTTGGGCCTCCAAAAGTGAGGTGAGAGTAAATGAGGCAGAATTTTTTTGACATCCCCTGTTCCCACAAAAACCCTCATAACTCCCTCACCGGAGGTCGGATTTGGACAGTTTTTACGTCGTTCGAAAGCTTACTCGACGCGCTATCAAAACGGAGAAGGACATTTTAGATTCCGAGGCCATTTGGTACCTCGAAAGTACACCGCAACCCTTCAAGCCTCGTTTCTCGATCTCAGCCGTCAATCTCTCAAAATCGCGTGATGAGAATAAAATGCTCGTAACTCCCTCGTTACATGTCGGATTGGGACGATTTTTAGTTCGTCGGAAAGGTGAGTCGGTGCTCTTCGAAACTCCTTGAGGAACCGTCGCATTCCGAGGCCGTTTTGGCCTCCAAAAGTGGGGCGAGAGTAAATGGTGCGGAATTTTTTTGACATCCCCTGTTCCCACAAAAACCCTCATAACTCCTTCACTGTAGGTCGGATTTCGACGGTTTTTATGCCGATGGAAATCTTACTCGATGAGCTTTCAAAATGGATAAGGACACTTCTGATTCCGAGGCCTTTTGGGGCCCCGAAAGTGTACCAGAAGCCTTCGAGTGTCGTTTCTCGATCTCGGTCGTCAATCTCTCGAAATCGTGTGATGTGAATAAAACACTCGTAACTCCCTCGTTACAGGTCGGATTGGGACGATTTTTAGTTCGTTGAAAAGGTGAGTCAGTGCTCTTCGAAACTCCTTTAGGAACCGTCGCATTCTGAGGCCGTTAGGGCCTCCAAAAGTGGGAAAAAAGTAAACGGTGTGGAATTTTTCTAACATCCCCTGTTCCCACGAAAACTCTCATAACTCGTTCACAGGAGGTCAGATTTGGACGGTTTTTACGTCGTTGGTAAGCTTACTCGACGAGCTTTCAAAACGTATGAGGACTCTTCTGATTCTGAGGCCGTCTGGTACCCCGAAAGTGTGCCAGAAACCTTTGAGCGTCGTTTCTCGATCTTGATCGTCAATCTCTCGAAATCGCGTGATGCAAATAAAATGCTCGTAACTCTCTCGTTATAGGTCGGATTGGGATGATTTTTAGTTTTTTGGAAAGCCGAGTCGGTGCTCTTCGAAACTCCTTCAGGAACCGTCGCATTCCGAAGCCGTTTGGGCCTCCAAAATTGGGGCGAGAGTAAATGGGGCAGAATTTTTTTGACATCCCCTATTCCCACAAAAACCCTCATAACTCCCTCACCGGAGGTCATATTTGGACAGTTTTTACGTCTTTGGAAAGCTTACTCAGCGAGCTATCACAACGGAGAAGGACATTTCAGATTCTGAGGCCATCTGACACCTCGAAAGTGCACCAAAAGCCTTCAAGTGTCGTTTCTCGATCTCAGCCGTCAATCTCTCAAAATCGCGTGATGAGAATAAAATGCTCGTAACTCCCTCGTTACATGTCGGATTGGGACGATTTTCAGTTCATCGGAAAGATGAGTCGGTGCTCTTCGAAACTCCTTGAGGAACCGTCGCATTCCGAGGCCGTTTTGGCCTCCAAAAGTGGGGCGAGAGTAAACGGCGTGGAATTTTTTTGAGATCCCCTGTTCCCACGAAAACCCTCATAACTCCCTCACCAGAGGTCGGATTTTGACGGTTTTTATGCCGATGGAAAGCTTACTCGACGAGCTTTCAAAATGGATAAGGACACTTCTGATTCCGAGGCCTTTTGGTGCCCCGAAAGTGTGCTAAAAGCCTTCGAGTGTCATTTCTCGATCTCAGTCATCAATCTCTCAAAATCGCGTGATGCGAATAAAACGCTCGTAACTCCCTCGTTATAGGTCAGATTGGGACAATTTTTAGTTCGTTGAAAAGGTGAGTCAGTGTTCTTCGAAACTCCTTTAGGAACCGTCGCATTCCGAGGCCGTTAGGGCCTCCAAAAGTGGGGCAAAAGTAAACGGTGTGGAATTTTTCTAACATCCCCTGTTCCCACGAAAACCCTCATAACTCGTTCACAGGAGGTCAGATTTGGACGGTTTTTACGTCGTTGGTAAGCTTACTCGACGAGCTTTCAAAACGTATGAGGACTCTTCTGATTCTGAGGCCGTCTGGTACCCCGAAAGTGTGCCAGAAGCCTTTGAGCGTCGTTTCTCGATCTCGGTCGTCAATCTCTTGAAATCACGTGAAGCGAATAAAATGCTCGTAACTCTCTCGTTACAGGTCAGATTGGGATGATTTTTAGTTTTTTGGAAAGGCGAGTCGGTGCTCTTCGAAACTCCTTTAGGAACCGTCGCATTCCGAAGCCGTTTGGGCCTCCAAAAGTGGGGCGAGAGTAAATGACGTGGAATTTTTTTGACATCCCCTGTTTCCACAAATACCCTCATAACTCCCTCACCGGAGGTCGGATTTGGACGGTTTTTACGCCGATGGAAAGCTTACTCGATGAGCTTTCAAAATGGATGAGGAAACTTCTGATTCTGAGGACTTTTGGTGCCCTGAAAGTGTGCCAGAAGCCTTCGAGCATCGTTTGTCGATCTCGGTCGTCAATCTCTCGAAATCGTGTGATGCGAATAAAACGCTCGTAACTCCCTCGTTACAGGTCGGATTGGGACGATTTTTAGTTCGTTGAAAAGGCGAGTCAGTGCTCTTCAAAACTCCTTTAAGAACCGTCGCATTCTGAGGCCATTAGGGCCTCCAAAAGTGGGACCAAAGTAAACGGTGTGGAATTTTTCTAACATCCCCTGTTCCCACGAAAACCCTCATAACTCATTCACCGGAGGTCAGATTTGGACGGTTTTTACGTCGTTGGTAAGCTTACTCGACGTGCTTTCAAAACGTATGAGGACTCTTCTAATTCCGAGGCCGTCTGGCACCCCGAAAGTGCACTGGAAGCCTTCGAGCGTCGTTTCTCGATCTCGGTCGTCAGTCTCTCGATATCGCGTGATGCGAATAAAATGCTCGTAACTCCCTCGTTACAGGTAGAATTGGGACGATTTTCAGTCCGTCGGAAAGGCGAGTCGGTGCTCTTCGAAACTCCTTTAAGAACCGTCGCATTCCGAGGCCGTTTGGGCCTCCAAAAGTGGAGCGAGAGCAAATGGTGTGGAATTTTTCTAACGTGCCCTGTTCCCACGAAAACCCTCATAACTCCCTCACCGGAGGTCGTATTTTGACGGTTTTTACGCCGATGGAAAGCTTACTCGACGAGCTATCAAAACAGATGAGGACTCTTCTGATTCCGAGGCTGTCTAGCATCCTGAAAGCACGCCGGAAGCCTTCGAGCGTCGTTTCTCGATCTCGGTCGTCAGTCTCTCAATATCGCGTGATGTGAATAAAATGCTCGTAACTCCCTCGTTACAGGTCAGATTGGGATGATTTTTAGTCCGTCAGAAAGATGAGTCGGTGCTCTTCGAAACTCCTTTAGGAACTGTCGCATTCCGAGGCCGTTTGGGCCTCCAAAAGTGGGGCGAGAGAAAATGGTGTGAAATTTTTCTGACGTGCCCTGTTCCCACGAAAACCCTCATAACTCCCTCACCGGAGGTCGTATTTGGACAGTTTTTACGTCGATGGAAAGCTTACTCGACGAGCTATCAAAATGGATGAGGACTCTTCTGATTCCGAGGCCGTCTGGCACCTCAAAAGTGCACTGGAAGCCTTCCAGCGTTGTTTCTCGATCTCGGTCGTCAGTCTCTCGATATCGCGTGATGCAAATAAAACGCTCGTAACTCCCTCGTTACAGGTCGGATTGGGACGATTTTTGGTCCGTCGGAAAGGCGAGTCGGTGCTCTTCGAAACTCCTTTAGGAACCGTCGCATTCCGAGGCCGTTTGGGCCTCCAAAAGTGGGGCGAGTGAAAACGGTGCGGAATTTTTCTAAAGTGCCCTGTTCCCACGAAAACCCTCATAACTCCCTCACCGGAGGTCGTATTTGGACGGTTTTTATGCCGATGGAAAGCTTACTCGACGAGCTATCAAAACGGATTAGGACTCTTCTGATTCTGAGGCTGTCTAATATCCTGAAAGCGTGTCGGAAGGCTTCGAGCATCGTTTCTCGATCTCGGTCGTCAGTCTCTCGAAATCACGTGATACAAATAAAATGCTCGTAACTCCCTCGTTACAGGTCGGATTAGGACAATTTTTAGTCCATCGGAAAGGCGATTCGGTGCTTTTCGAAACTCCTTTAGGAACCGTCGCATTCTGAAGCCATTTGGGCCTCCAAAAGTGGGGCGAGAGTAAATGAGGTGGAATTTTTTTGACATCCCCTATTCCCACAAAAACCCTCATAACTCCCTCACCGAAGGTCGGATTTGGACAGTTTTTACGTCGTTGGAAAACTTACTCGACGAGCTATCAAAACAGAGAAGGACATTTCAGATTCTGAGGCCATCTGGCACCTTGAAAGTGTACTGAAAGCCTTAAAGCGTCGTTTCTCGATCTCAGCCGTCAATCTCTCAAAATCGCGTGATGAGAATAAAATGCTCGTAACTCCCTCGTTACATGTCAGATTGGGACGATTTTTAGTTCGTCGGAAAGGTGAGTCGGTGCTCTTCGAAACTCCTTGAGGAACCGTCACATTCCGAGGCCGTTTCGGCCTCCAAAAGTGGGGCGAGAGTAAACGGTGCAGAATTTTTTTGACATCCCCTATTTCCACGAAAGGGAGGTCGGATTTCCACGATTTTTATGCCGATGGAAATCTTACTCAATGAGCTTTCAAAATGGATAAGGACACTTCTGATTCCGAGGCCTTTTGGTGCCCCGAAAGTGTGCCAGAATCCTTTGAGCGTCATTTCTCAATCTCGATCTTCAATCTCTCGAAATCTCGTGATGCAAATAAAACAGTCGTAACTCTCTCATTATAGGTCAGATTGGGATGATTTTTAGTTTTTTGGAAAGCCGAGTCGGTGCTCTTCGAAACTCCTTCAGGAACCGTCGCATTCCGAAGCCATTTGGGCCTCCAAAATTGGGGCGAGAGTAAATGGGGCAGAATTTTTTTGACATCCCCTGTTCCCACGAAAACCCTCATAACTCCCTCACCGGAGGTCAGATTTTGACGGTTTTTATGCCGATGGAAAGCTTACTCGACGAGCTTTCAAAATAGATAAGGACACTTCTGATTCCGAGGCCTTTTGGTACCCCGAAAGTGTGCCAAAAGCCTTCGAGTGTCGTTTCTCGATCTCGGTCGTTAATCTCTCGAAATCGCATGATGCGAATAAAACGCTCATAACTCCCTCATTACAGGTCGGATTGGGACGATTTTTAGTTCGTTGAAAAGGTGACTCAGTGCTCTTCGAAACTCCTTTAGGAACCGTCGCATTCCGAGGCCGTTAGGGCCTCCAAAAGTGGGGAAAAAGTAAATAGTGTGGAATTTTTCTAACATCCCCTGTTCCCACGAAAACCCTCATAACTCGTTCACCGGAGGTCAGATTTGGACGGTTTTTACGTCGTTGGTAAACTTACTCGACGCGCTTTCAAAACGTATGAGGACTCTTCTGATTCTGAGGTCGTCTGATACCCCGAAAGTGTGCTAGAAGCCTTTGAGAGTCGTTTCTCGATCTTGGTCGTCAATCTCTCAAAATCGCGTGATGCGAATAAAATGCTCGTTACATGTCGGATTAGGATGATTTTTAGTTTTTTGGAAAGGTGAGTCGGTGCTCTTCAAAACTCCTTTAGGAACCGTCGCATTTTGAAGCCGTTTGGGCCTCCAAAAGTGGGGCGAGAGTAAATGGGGTGGAATTTTTTTAACATCCCCAGTTCTCACGAAAACCTTCATAACTCCCTCACCGGAGGTCGGATTTGGACGGTTTTTATGTCGTTGGAAAGCTTACTCGACGGGCTATCAAAACAGAGGAGGACATTTCAGATTCTGAGGCCGTCTGGTACCTGGAAAGTGCACCGAAAGCCTTCAAGCGTCGTTTCTCGATCTCGACCGTCAATCTCTCGAAATCGCGTGATGAGAATAAAATGCTCGTAACTCCCTCGTTACATGTCGGATTGGGACGATTTTCAGTTCGTCGGAAAGGCAAGTCGGTGCTCTTCAAAACTCCTTGAGGAATCGTCGCATTCCAAGGCCGTTTGGGCCTCCAAAAGTGGGACGAGAGTAAACGGTGTAGAATTTTTTCGACATCCCATGTTCCCACGAAAACCCTCATAACTCCCTCACCGGAGGTCAGATTTGGACAGTTTTTATGCCGATGGAAAGCTTACTCGACGATCTTTCAAAATGTATGAGGACTCTTCTGATTCTGAGGCTGTCTGGTACCCCAAAAGTGTGCCAGAAGCCTTTGAGCGTCGTTTCTCGATCTCGGTCGTCAATCTCTCGAAATCGCGTGATGCGAATAAAATGCTCGTAACTCTCTCGTTACAGGTCGGATTGGGATGATTTTTAGTTTTTTGGAAAGGCGAGTCGGTGCTCTTCGAAACTCCTTTAGGAACCATCGTATTCTGAAGCCGTTTGGGCCTCCAAAAGTGGGGCGAGAGTAAATGAGGCAGAATTTTTTTGACATCCCCTATTCCCACAAAAACCCTCATAACTCACTCACCGGAGGTCGGATTTGGACGGTTTTTACGTCGTTGGAAAGCTTACTCGACGGGCTATCAAAACGGAGGAGGATATTTCGAATTCTGAGGCCGTATGGTACCTTGAAAGTGTGCTGGAATCCTTTGAGCATCGTTTCTCGATCTCAGCCGTCAATCTCTCAAAATCGCGTGATGAGAATAAAATGCTCGTAACTCCCTCGTTACATGTCGGATTGGGACGATTTTTAGTTCGTCGGAAAGGCGAGTTGGTGCTCTTCGAAACTCCTTGAGGAACTGTTGCATTCCGAGGCCGTTTGGGCCTCCAAAAGTAGGGTGAGAGCAAACGGTGTGGAATTTTTCCGACATCCCCTGTTCCCACGAAAACCCTCATAACTCCCTCACCGGAGGTCGGATTTCGACGGTTTTTATGTCGTTTAAAAACTTACTCGATGGGCTTTCAAAACGTGGAGGACTCTTCTGATTCTGAGGCCGTCTGGTACCTCAAAAGCGTGCCAGAAGCCTTTGAGCATCGTTTCCCGATCTCGGTCGTCAATCTCTCGAAATCGCGTGATGCGAGTAAAATGCTCATAATTCTCTCGTTACAGGTCGGATTGGGATAATTTTTCATTTTTGGAAAGGCAAGTCGGTGCTCTTCGAAACTCCTTTAGGAACCATCGCATTCCGAAGCCGTTTGGGCCTCCAAAAGTGGTGCGAGAGTAAATGGGGGGAATTTTTTCAACATCCCCTGTTCCCACGAAAACCCTCATAACTCCCTCACCGGAGGTCGGATTTGAACAATTTTTACGTCGTTGGAAAGCTTACTCGACGGGCTATCAAAACAGAGGAGGACATTTTGGATTCCGAGGCCGTCTGGCACCCAGAAAGCGCACCGGAAGCCTTTGAGCATCGTTTCTCGATCTCGGCCGTCAATCTCTCAAAATCGCTTGATGAGAATAAAACGCTCGTAACTCCCTCGTTACAAGTCGGAATGGGACGATTTTCAATTCGTCGGAAAGGCGAGTCAGTGCTCTTCAAAACTCCTTGAGGAACGGTCGCATTTCGAGACCATTTGGGCCTCCAAAAGTGAGGCGAGAGTAAACGGTGTGGAATTTTTCTAACATCCCCTATTCCCACAAAAACCCTCATAACTCCCTCACCGGAGGTCGGATTTGAACAATTTTTACGTCGTTGGAAAGCTTACTCGACGGGCTATCAAAACGGAGGAGGACATTTTGGATTCCGAGGCCGTCTGGCACCCAGAAAGCGCACCGGAAGCCTTTGAGCATCGTTTCTCGATCTCGGCCGTCAATCTCTCAAAATCGCTTGATGAGAATAAAACGCTCGTAACTCCCTCGTTACAAGTCGGAATGGGACGATTTTCAATTCGTCGGAAAGGCGAGTCAGTGCTCTTCAAAACTCCTTGAGGAACGGTCGCATTTCGAGACCATTTGGGCCTCCAAAAGTGAGGCGAGAGTAAACGGTGTGGAATTTTTCTAACATCCCCTATTCCCACAAAAACCCTCATAACTCCCTCATCGGAGGTCGGATTTGGACGGTTTTTATGCCGATGGAAAGCTTACTCGACGAGCTTTCAAAATAGATGAGGACACTTCTGATTCCGAGGCCTTTTGGTGCCCTGAAAATGTGCCAGAAGCCTTCAAGCGTTGTTTCTCAATCTCGATCATCAATCTCTCAAAATCGCGTGATGCGAATAAAACGCTCGTAACTCCCTCGTTACAGGTCAGATTGGGAAGATTTTCAGTTCGTTGAAAAGGCGAGTCAGTGCTCTTCGAAACTCCTTTAGGAACTGTCGCATTCTGAGGCCGTTAGGGCCTCCAAAAGTGGGACGAAAGTAAACGGTGTGAAATTTTTCTAACATCCCCTGTTCCCACGAAAACCCTCATAACTCGTTCACCGGAGGTCAGATTTGGACGATTTTTACGTCGTTGGTAAGCTTACTCGACGAGCTTTCAAAAAGTATGAGGACTCTTCTGATTCTGAGGCCGTCTGGTACCCCGAAAGCGTTCCAGAAGCCTTTGAGCGTCGTTTCTCGATCTTGGTCGTCAATCTCTTGAAATCGCGCGATGCAAATAAAACACTCGTAACTCCCTCATTACAGGTCGGATTAGGATGATTTTCAGTTCATTGAAAAGGCGAGTCGGTGCTCTTCAAAACTCCTTCAGGAACCGTCGCATTCCGAAGCCGTTTGGGCCTCCAAAATTGGGACGAGAGTAAATGGGGCAGAATTTTTTTGACATCCCCTGTTCCCACGAAAACCCTCATAACTCCCTCATCGGAGGTCGGATTTGGATAGTTTTTACGTCGTTGGAAAGCTTACTCAACGGCCTATCAAAACAGAGGAGGTCATTTTGGATTCTGAGGCTTTCTGGTATCTCAAAAGTACACCGGAAGCCTTCGAGCGTCGTTTCTCGATCTCGGCCGTCAATCTCTCGAAATCGCGTGATGAGAATAAAACGCTCGTAACTCCCTCGTTACATGTCGGATTGGGATGACTTTTAGTTTGTCGGAAAGGCAAGTCGGTGCTCTTCGAAACTCTTTGAGGAACCGTCACATTCCGAGGCCGTTTGGGCCTCTAAAAGTGGGGCGAGAGTAAATGGTTTGGAATTTTTTTGACATCCCCTATTCCCACGAAAACCCTCATAATTCTCTCACCGGAGGTCAGATTTGGACGATTTTTACGCCGATGGAAAGCTTACTCGACGAGCTTTCAAAATGGATGAGGACACTTCTGATTCTGAGGCCTTTTGGTGCCCCGAAAGTGTGCCAGAAGCCTTCGAGCGTCGTTTCTCGATCTCGGTCGTCAATCTCTCAAAATCGCGTGATGCGAATAAAACGCTCGTAACTCCCTCGTTACAGGTCGGATTGGGACGATTTTTAGTTCGTTGAAAAGGCGAGTCAGTGCTCTTCAAAACTCCTTTAGGAACCGTCGCATGCTGAGGCCGTTAAGGCCTCCAAAAGTGGGACCAAAGTAAACGGTGCGGAATTTTTCTAACATCCCCTGTTCCCACGAAAACCCTCATAACTCGTTCACCGGAGGTCAGATTTGGACAGTTTTTCCGTCGTTGGTAAGCTTACTCGACGTGCTTTCAAAACGTATGAGGACTCTTCTGATTCCGAGGCCGTCTGGCACCCCAAAAGCGCACTGGAAGCCTTCGAGCGTCGTTTCTCGATCTCGGTCGTCAGTCTCTCGATATCGCGTGATGCGAATAAAACGCTCGTAACTCCCTCGTTACAGGTCGGATTGGGACGATTTTTGGTCCGTCGGAAAGGCGAGTCGGTGCTCTTCGAAACTCCTTAAGGAACCGTCGCATTCCGAGGCCGTTTGGGCCTCCAAAAGTGGGGCGAGAGCAAAGGGTTTGGAATTTTTTCGACATCCCCTATTCCCACGAAAACCCTCATAATTCC
This sequence comes from Magnolia kwangsiensis, assembly GCA_037074715.1. NCBI lineage: Eukaryota > Viridiplantae > Streptophyta > Magnoliopsida > Magnoliales > Magnoliaceae > Magnolia > Magnolia kwangsiensis. Next base: position 114,486,597 of record CM073582.1, on the reverse strand, counting down.
CTCACCGGAGGTCGGATTTGGACGGTTTTTACGCCGATGGAAAGCTTACTCGATGAGCTTTCAAAATTGATGAGGACACTTCTGATTCTGAGGCCTTTTGGTGCCCCGAAAGTGTGCCAGAAGCCTTCGAGCATCGTTTCTCGATCTCGGTCGTCAATCTCTCGAAATCGCGTGATGCGAATAAAACGCTCGTAACTCCCTCGTTACAGGTCGGATTGGGACGATTTTTAGTTCTTTGAAAAGGCGAGTCGGTGCTCTTCAAAACTCCTTTAGGAACCGTCACATTCTGAGGCCGTTAGGGCCTCCAAAAGTGGGACCAAAGTAAACAGTGCGGAATTTTTCTAACATCCCCTATTCCCACAAAAACCCTCATAACTCGTTCACCGGAGGTCAGATTTGGACGATTTTTACGTCGTTGGTAACCTTACTCGATGTGCTTTCAAAAAGTATGAGGACTCTTCTGATTCTGAGGCCGTCTGGCACCCCGAAAGCGCACTGGAAGCCTTCGAGCGTCGTTTCTCGATCTCGGTCGTCAGTCTCTCGATATCGCGTGATGCGAATAAAACGCTCGTAACTCCCTCGTTACAGGTCGGATTGGGACAATTTTTGGTCCATCGGAAAGGCGAGTCGGTGCTCTTCGAAACTCCTTTAGGAACTGTCGCATTCCGAGGCCGTTTGGGCCTCCAAAAGTGGGGCGAGAGCAAACGGTGTGGAATTTTTCTAACGTGCCCTGTTCTCACGAAAACCCTCATAACTCCCTCACCGGAGGTCGTATTTGGACGGTTTTTACGCCGATGAAAAGCTTACTCGACGATCTATCAAAAAGGATAGGGACTCTTTTGATTCTGAGGCTGTCTAGCATCCCGAAAGAGCGTGGGAAGCCTTCGAGCATCGTTTCTCGATGTCGGTCGTCAGTCTCTTGAAATCGCGTGATACGAATAAAATGCTCGTAACTCCCTCCTTACAGGTCGGATTGGGACGATTTTTAGTCCGTCGGAAAGGCGAGTCGGTGCTCTTCGAAACTCCTTTAGGAACCGTCGCATTCTGAAGCCATTTGGGCCTCCAAAAGTGGAGCGAGAGTAAATCAGGTGGAATTTTTTTGACATCCCCTATTCTCACAAAAACCCTCATAACTCCATCACCGGAGGTCAGATTTGGACAGTTTTTATGTCGTTGGAAAGCTTACTCGACGAGCTATCAAAACGGAGAGGGACATTCCAGATTCTGAGGCCATTTGGCACCTCGAAAGTGTACCGAAAGCCTTCAAGCATCGTTTCTCGATCTCAGCCGTCAATCTCTCGATATCGCGTGATGAGAATAAAATGCTCGTAACTCCCTCGTTACATGTTGGATTGGGACGATTTTTAGTTCGTCGGAAAGGTGAGTCGGTGCTCTCGAAACTCCTTGAGAAACCGTCACATTCCGAGGCCGTTTCGGCCTCCAAAAGTGGTGCGAGAGTAAACGGTGTAGAATTTTTCTAACATCCCCTGTTCTCACGAAAACCCTCATAACTCGTTCACCGGAGGTCAGATTTGGACGGTTTTTACGTCGTTGATAAGCTTACTCGACTAGCTTTCAAAACGTATGAGGAATCTTCTGATTCTGAGGCCGTCTGGTACCCCGAAAGCATTCCAGAAGCCTTTGAGCGTCGTTTCTCGATCTCGGTCGTCAATCTCTTGAAATCGCGCGATGCGAATAAAACGCTCGTAACTCCCTCATTACAGGTCGGATTAGGACGATTTTTAGTTCGTTGAAAAGGTGAGTCGGTGCTCTTCAAAACTCCTTTAGGAACCGTCGCATTCTGAGTCCGTTAGGGCCTCCAAAAGTGGGGCGAAAGTAAATGGTGCGGAATTTTTCTAACATCCCCTGTTCTCACGAAAACTCTAATAACTCGTTCACCGGAGGTCAGATTTAGACGATTTTTACGTCGTTGGTAAGCTTACTCGACGAGCTTTCAAAACGTATGAGGACTCTTCTGATTCTAAGGCCGTCTGGTACCCCGAAAGTGTGCCAGAAGCCTTTGAGCGTCGTTTCTCGATCTCGATCGTCAATCTCTAGAAATCGCGTGATGAAAATAAAATGCTCGTAACTCTCTCGTTATAGGTCGGATTGGGATGATTTTTAGTTTTTTGGAAATCCGAGTTGGTACTCTTCGAAACTCCTTCAGGAACCGTCGCATTCCGAAGCCGTTTGGGCCTCCAAAATTGGGGCGAGAGTAAATGGGGCAGAATTTTTTTGACATCCCCTGTTCCCACGAAAACCCTCATAACTCCCTCACCGGAAGTCAGATTTGGACAGTTTTTACGTTGTTGGAAAGCTTACTCGGCGGGCTATCAAAACGGAGGAGGTCATTTTGGATTCTGAGGCTGTATGGTACCTCAAAAGTGCACCGAAATCCTTCGAGCGTCGTTTCTCGATCTCGGCCATCAATCTCTCGAAATCGCATGATGAGAATAAAACGCTCGTAACTCCCTCGTTACATGTTGGATTGGGATGATTTTTAGTTTTTCGGAAAGGCAAGTCGGTGCTCTTCGAAACTCTTTGAGGAACCGTCACATTCCGAGGCCGTTTGGGCCTCCAAAAGTGGGGCGAGAGTAAACGGTTTGGAATTTTTTTGACATCCCCTATTCCCACAAAAACCCTCATAATTCCCTCACCGAAGGTCAGATTTGGACGGTTTTTACGCCGATGGAAAGCTTACTCGACGAGATTTCAAAATGGATGAGGACACTTCTGATTCTGAGGCCTTTTGGTGCCCCGAAAGTGTGCCAGAAGCCTTCGAGCATCGTTTCTCGATCTCGGTCGTCAATCTCTCGAAATCGCGTGATGCGAATAAAACGCTCGTAACTCCCTCGTTACAGGTCGGATTGGGACGATTTTTAGTTCTTTGAAAAGGTGAGTCAGTGCTCTTCAAAACTCCTTTAGGAACTGTCACATTCTGAGGCCGTTAGGGCCTCCAAAAGTGGGACCAAAGTAAACAGTGTGAAATTTTTCTAACATCCCCTGCTCCCACAAAAACCCTCATAACTCGTTCACCGGAGGTCAGATTTGGACGATTTTTACGTCGTTGGTAACCTTACTCGACGTGCTTTCAAAAAGTATGAGGACTCTTCTGATTCTGAGGCCGTCTGGCACCCCGAAAGCGCACTGGAAGCCTTCGAGCGTCGTTTCTCGATCTCGGTCGTCAGTCTCTCGATATCGCGTGATGCGAATAAAACGCTCGTAACTCCCTCGTTACAGGTCGGATTGGGACGATTTTTGGTCCTTCGGAAAGGCGAGTCGGTGCTCTTCGAAACTCCTTTAGGAACTGTCACATTCCGAGGCCATTTGGGCCTCCAAAAGTGGGGCGAGAGCAAACGGTGTGGAATTTTTCTGACGTGCCCTGTTCCCACGAAAACCCTCATAACTCCCTCACCGGAGGTCGTATTTGGACAGTTTTTACGCTGATGGAAAGATTACTCGACGAGCTATCAAATCGGATCAGGACTCTTCTAATTCCGAGGCCATCTTACATCCTGAAAGCGTGCTGGAAGCCTTCGAGCGTCATTTCTCAATCTCGGTCGTCAATCTCTTGAAATCGCGTGATGCAAATAAAATGCTCGTAACTCCCTCGTTACAGGTCGGATTGGGACAATTTTTAGTCCGTCGGAAAGGCGAGTCGGTGCTCTTCGAAACTCCTTTAGGAACCGTCGCATTCCGAAGCCATTTGGGCCTCCAAAAGTGGGGTGAGAGTAAATGAGGCGAAATTTTTTTGACATCCCCTGTTCCCACAAAAACCCTCATAACTCCCTCACCGGAGGTCAGATTTGGATAGTTTTTATGTCGTTGGAAAGCTTACTCGACGAGCTATCAAAATGGAGAAGGACATTTCAGATTCTGAGGCCATCTGGCACCTCGAAAGTGTACCGAAATCCTTCAAAGGTCGTTTCTCAATCTCAGCCGTCAATCTCTCAAAATTTCGTGATGAGAATAAAATGCTCGTAACTCTCTCGTTACATGTCGGATTGGGACGATTTTCAGTTCGTCAGAAAGGTGAGTCGGTGCTCTTCGAAACTCCTTGAGGAACTGTCGCATTCCGAGGCCGTTTCGGCCTCAAAAGGTGGGGCGAGAGTAAACGGTGCGGAATTTTTTTGACATCCCCTATTCCCACGAAAACTCTCATAACTCCCTCACCGGAGGTCGGATTTCGACGGTTTTTATGCCGATGGAAAGCTTACTCGACGAGATTTTAAAATGGATAAGGACACTTTTGATTCCGAGGACTTTTGGTACCCCGAAAGTATGCCAGAAGCCTTCGAGTGTCGTTTCTCGATCTCAGTCGTCAATCTCTCAAAATCGCGTGATACGAATAAAACGCTCGTAACTCCCTCGTTACAGGTCAGATTGGGACGATTTTCAGTTCGTTGAAAAGCTGAGTCAGTGCTCTTCGAAACTCCTTTAGGAACCGTCGCATTCCGAGGCCGTTAGGGCCTCCAAAAGTGGGACAAAAGTAAACGGTGTGAAATTTTTCTAACATCCCCTGTTCCCACGAAAACCCTCATAACTCGTTCACAGGAGGTCAGATTTGGACGTTTTTACGTCGTTGGTAAGCTTACTCGACGAGCTTTCAAAACGTATGAGGACTCTTCTGATTCTGAGGCCGTCTGCTACCCCGAAAGTGTGCCAGAAGCCTTTGAGCGTCGTTTCTCGATCTCGATCGTCAATCTCTAGAAATCGCGTGATGTAAATAAAACGCTCGTAACTCTCTCGTTATAGGTCGGATTGGGATGATTTTTAGTTTTTTGGAAATCCGAGTCGGTGCTCTTCGAAACTCCTTCAGGAACCGTCGCATTCTGAAGCCGTTTGGGCCTCCAAAATTGGGGCGAGAGTAAATGGGGCAGAATTTTTTTGACATCCCCTATTCCCACGAAAACCCTCATAACTCCCTCACCGGAGGTCAGATTTGGACAGTTTTTACGTCGTTGGAAAGCTTACTCGACGGGCTATCAAAACGGAGGAGGTCATTTTGGATTCTGAGGCTTTCTGGTATCTCAAAAGTGCACCGGAAGCCTTCGAACGTCGTTTCTCGATCTCGGCCGTCAATCTCTCGAAATCATGTGATGAGAATAAAACGCTCGTAACTCCCTCGTTACATGTCGGATTGGGATGATTTTTAGTTTGTCGGAAAGGCAAGTCGGTGCTCTTCGAAACTCTTTGAGGAACCGTCGCATTCCGAGCCGTTTGGGCCTCCAAAAGTAGAGCGAGAGTAAATGGTTCGGAATTTTTTTGACATCCCCTATTCCCACGAAAACCCTCATAATTCCCTCACCGGAAGTCGGATTTGGACGGTTTTTACGCCGATGGAAAGCTTACTCGACGAGATTTCAAAATGGATGAGGTCACTTCTGATTCTGAGGCCTTTTGGTGCCCCAAAAGTGTGCCAGAAGCCTTCGAGGGTCGTTTCTCGATCTCGGTCGTCAATCTCTCGAAATCGCGTGATGCGAATAAAATGCTCGTAACTCCCTCGTTACAGGTCGGATTGGGACGATTTTTAGTTTGTTGAAAAGGAGAGTCAGTGCTCTTCAAAACTCCTTTAGGAACCGTCGCATTCTGAGGCCGTTAGGGCCTCCAAAAGTGTTACCAAAGTAAACGGTGCGGAATTTTTCTAACATCCCCTGTTCCCACGAAAACCCTCATAACTCGTTCACCGGAGGTCAGATTTGGACGGTTTTTACGTCGTTGGTAAGATTACTCGATGTGATTTCAAAAAGTCTGACGACTCTTCTGATTCTGAGGCCGTCTGGCACCCCGAAAGTGCACTGGAAGACTTCGAGCGTCGTTTCTCGATCTCGGTCGTCAGTCTCTCGATATCGCGTGATGCGAATAAAACGCTCGTAACTCCCTCATTACAGGTCGGATTAGGACGATTTTTGGTCCGTCGGAAAGGCGAGTCGGTGCTCTTCGAAACTCCTTTAGGAACTATCGCATTCCGAGGCCGTTTGGGCCTCCAAAAGAGGGGCGAGAGCAAACGGTTTGGAATTTTTTTGACGTGCCCTGTTCCCACGAAAACCCTCATAACTCCCTCACCGGAGGTCGTATTTGGACCGTTTTTACGCTGATGGAAAGCTTACTCAACGAGCTATCAAATCAGATCAGGACTCTTCTGATTCTGAGGCCGTCTGACACCCCGAAAGCACGCTGGAAGCCTTCGAGCGTCATTTCTCGATCTCGATCGTCAGTCTCTCGAAATCGCGTAATGCGAATAAAATGCTCGTAACTCCCTCGTTACAGGTCGGATTGGGACGATTTTAAGTCCGTCGGAAAGGCGAGTCGGTGCTCTTCGAAACTCCTTTAGGAACTGTCGCATTCTGAAGCCATTTGGGCCTCCAAAAGTGGGGCGAGAGTAAATGAGGCGAAATTTTTTTGACATCCCCTATTCCCACAAAAACCCTCATAACTCCCTCACCGGAGGTCGGATTTGGACAGTTTTTACGTCGTTGGAAAGATTACTCGACGAGCTATCAAAATGAAGCAGGACATTTCAGATTCTGAGGCCATATGGCACCTCGAAAGTACACCGAATGCATTCAAGCATCGTTTCTCGATCTCAGCTGTCAATCTCCCAAAATCGCGTGATGAGAATAAAATGCTCGTAACTCCCTCGTTACATGTCGGATTGGGACAATTTTCAGTTCGTCAGAAAGGTGAGTCGGTGCTCTTCGAAACTCCTTTAGGAACTGTTGCATTCCGAGGCCGTTTCGGCCTCCAAAAGTGGGGCGAGAGTAAACGGTGCGGAATTTTTTTGACATCCCCTGTTCCCACGAAAACCCTCATAACTCCCTCACCGGAGGTCGGATTTTAACAGTTTTTATACCGATGGAAAGCTTACTCAACGAGCTTTCAAAATGGATAAGGACACTTCTGATTCCGAGGCCTTTTGGTGCCCCGAAAGAGTGCAAGAAGCCTTCGAGTGTTGTTTCTCGTTCTCAGTCGTCAATCTCTCAAAATCGCGTGATGCGAATAAAATGCCCATAACTCCCTCGTTACAGGTCGGATTGGGACGATTTTCAGTTCGTTGAAAAGGTGAGTCAGTGCTCTTCGAAACTCCTTTAGGAACCGTCGCATTCCGAGGCCGTTAGGGCCTCCAAAAGTGGGGCAAAAGTAAACGGTGTGGAATTTTTCTAACATCCGCTGTTCCCACGAAAACCCTCATAACTCGTTCACAGGAGATCAGATTTGGACGGTTTTTACGTCGTTGGTAAGTTTACTCGACGAGCTTTCAAAACGTATGCGGACTCTTCTGATTCTGAGGCCGTCTGGTACCCCAAAAGTGTGTCAGAAGCCTTTGAGCGTCGTTTCTCGATCTCGATCGTCAATTTCTAGAAATCGCGTGATGCAAATAAAACGCTCGTAACTCTCTCGTTATAGGTCGGATTGAGATGATTTTTAGTTTTTTGGAAATCCGAGTCGGTGCTCTTCGAAACTCCTTCAGGAACCGTCGCATTCCGAAGCCGTTTGGGCCTCCAAAATTGGGACGAGAGTAAATGGGGCAGAATTTTTTTGACATCCCCTGTTCCCACGAAAACCCTCATAACTCCCTCATCGGAGGTCGGATTTGGATAGTTTTTACGTCGTTGGAAAGCTTACTCAACGGCCTATCAAAACAGAGGAGGTCATTTTGGATTCTGAGGCTGTCTGGTATCTCAAAAGTACACCGGAAGCCTTCGAGCGTCGTTTCTCGATCTCGGCCGTCAATCTCTCGAAATCGCGTGATGAGAATAAAACGCTCGTAACTCCCTCGTTACATGTCGGATTGGGATGACTTTTAGTTTGTCGGAAAGGCAAGTCGGTGCTCTTCGAAACTCTTTGAGGAACCGTCACATTCCGAGGCCGTTTGGGCCTCTAAAAGTGGGGCGAGAGTAAATGGTTCAGAATTTTTTCGACATCCCCTATTCCCACGAAAACCCTCATAATTCTCTCACCGGAAGTCGGATTTGGACGGTTTTTACGCCGATGGAAAGCTTACTCGACGAGCTTTCAAAATGGATGAGGACACTTCTGATTCTGAGGCCGTCTGGCACCCCAAAAGCGTACTGGAAGCCTTCGAGCGTCGTTTCTCGATCTCGGTCGTCAGTCTCTCGATATTGCGTGATGCGAATAAAACGCTCGTAACTCCCTTGTTACAGGTCGGATTGGGACGATTTTTGGTCCGTCGGAAAGGCGAGTCGGTGCTCTTCGAAACTCCTTTAGGAACCGTCGCATTCCGAGGCCGTTTGGGCCTCCAAAAGTGGGGCGAGAACAAACGGTGCGGAATTTTTCTGACGTGCCCTGTTCCCACGAAAACCCTCATAACTCCCTCACCGGAGGTCGTATTTGGACAGTTTTTACTCCGATGGAAAGCTTACTCGACGAGCTATCAAAACGGATAGGGACTCTTTTGATTCCGAGGCTGTCTAGCATCCCGAAAGCGCATGGGAAGCCTTCGAGCGTCGTTTCTCGATCTCGGTCGTCAGTCTCTCGAAATCGCGTGATGCGAATAAAATGCTCGTAACTCCCTCGTTACAGGTCGGATTGGGACGATTTTTAGTCCGTCGGAAAGGCGAGTCGGTGCTCTTCGAAACTCCTTTAGGAATCGTCGCATTCTGAAGCCATTTGGGCCTCCAAAAGTGGGGCGAGAGTAAATTAGGTGGAATTTTTTTGACATCCCCTATTCTCACAAAAACCCTCATAACTCCATCACCGGAGGTCGAATTTGGACAGTTTTTACGTCGTTGGAAATCTTACTCGACGAGCTATCAAAACGGAGAAGGACATTTCAGATTCTGAGGCCATCTGGTACCTCGAAAGTGCACCGAAAGCCTTCAAGCGTCATTTCTCGATCTCAACCGTCAATCTCTCGATATCGCGTGATGAGAATAAAATGCTCGTAACTCCCTCGTTACATGTCGGATTGGGACGATTTTCAGTTCGTCGGAAAGGTGAGTCGGTGCTCTTTGAAACTCCTTGAGGAACCGTCACATTCTGAGGCCGTTTCGGCCTCCAAAAGTGGGGTGAGAGTAAACGGTGCAGAATTTTTCTAACATCCCCTGTTCTCACGAAAACCCTCATAACTCGTTCACCGGAGGTCAGATTTGGACGGTTTTTACGTCGTTGGAAAGCTTACTCGACGAGCTTTCAAAACGTATGAGGACTCTTCTGATTCTGAAGCCGTCTGGTACCCCGAAAGCGTTCCAGAAGCCTTTGAGCATCGTTTCTCGATCTCGGTCGTCAATCTCTTGAAATCGCGCGATGTGAATAAAACGCTCGTAACTCCCTCATTACAGGTCGGATTAGGACGATTTTTAGTTCGTTGAAAAGGCGAGTCGGTGCTCTTCAAAACTCCTTTAGGAACCGTCGCATTCTGAGGCCGTTAGGGCCTCCAAAAGTGGGGCGAAAGTAAATGGTGCGAAATTTTTCTAACATCCCCTGTTCTCACGAAAACTCTCATAACTCGTTCACCGGAGGTCAGATTTGGACGGTTTTTACGTCGTTGGTAAGCTTACTTGACGAGCTTTCAAAACGTATGAGGACTCTTCTGATTCTGAGGCCGTCTGGTACCCCGAAAGTGTGCCAGAAGCCTTTGAGCGTCGTTTCTCGATCTCGATCGTCAATCTTTAGAAATCGCGTGATGCAAATAAAACGCTCGTAACTCTCTCGTTATAGGTCGGATTGGGATGATTTTTAGTTTTTTGGAAATCCGAGTCGGTACTCTTCGAAACTCCTTCAGGAACCGTCGCATTCCGAAGCCGTTTGGGCCTCCAAAATTGGGGCGAGAGTAAATGGGGCAGAATTTTTTTGACATCCCCTGTTCCCACGAAAACCCTCATAACTCCCTCACCGGAGGTCGGATTTGGACAGTTTTTACGTCGTTGGAAAGCTTACTCGACGGGCTATCAAAATAGAGGAGTACATTTCAGATTCTGAGGCCGTATGGCACCTCGAAAGTGCGCTGGAAGCCTTCAAGCATCGTTTCTCGATCTCAGCCGTCAATCTCTCGAAATCGCGTGATGAGAATAAAATGCTCGTAACTCCGTCGTTACATGTCGGATTGGGACGATTTTTAGTTCGTCAGAAAGGCGAGTCGGTGCTCTTCGAAACTCCTTGAGGAACAGTCGCATTTCGAGGCCGTTTGGGCCTCCAAAAGTAGGGCGAGAGTAAACGGTGCGGAATTTTTTTAACATCCCCTGTTGCCACGAAAACCCTCATAACTCTCTCACCGGAGGTCAGATTTGGACGATTTTTACGCCGATGGAAAGCTTACTCGATGAGATTTCAAAACGTATAAGGACTCTTCTGTTTCTGAGGTCGTCTGGTACCCCAAAAGCATGCTAGAATCCTTTCAGTGTCGTTTCTCGATCTCGGTCATCAATCTCTCGAAATCCCGTGATGTGAATAAAATGCTCGCAACTCCCTCGTTACAGGTTGGATTGGGACGATTTTCAGTTCGTTTGAAAGCCGAGTCAGTGCTCTTCGAAACTCCTTTAGGAACCGTCGCATTCCGAGGCCGTTAGGGCCTCCAAAAGTGGGTCAAAAGTAAACGGTGTGGAATTTTTCTAACATCCCCTGTTCCCACGAAAACCCTCATAACTCGTTCATCGGAGGTCAGATTTGGACAGTTTTTACGTCGTTGGTAAGCTTACTCGACGAGCTTTCAAAACGTATGAGGACTCTTCTGATTCTGAGGCCGTCTGGTACCCCAAAAGTGTGCCAGAAGCCTTTGAGCGTCGTTTCTCGATCTCGGTCGTCAATCTCTCGAAATCGCGTGATGAGAATAAAATGCTCGTAACTCTCTCGTTACAGGTCAAATTGGGATGATTTTTAGTTTTTTGGAAAGACGAGTCGGTGCTCTTCGAAACTCCTTTAGGAACCGTCGCATTCCGAAGCCGTTTGGGCCTCCAAAATTGGTGCGAGAGTAAATGGGGTAGAATTTTTTTGACATCCCCTGTTCCCACGAAAACCCTCATAACTCCCTCACCGGAGGTCGGATTTGGACAATTTTTACGTCGTTGGAAAGCTTACTCGACGGGCTATGAAAAAGAAGGATGACATTTTGGATTCTGAGGGCGTTTGGTACCCCGAAAGTACACTAGAAGCCTTCAAGCGTCGTTTCTCGATCTCCGCCGTCAATCTCTCAAAATCGTATGATGAGAATAAAACGCTCGTAACTCCCTCGTTACATGTCAGATTGGGATGATTTTCAGTTCGTTGAAAAGGTGAGTCGGTGCTCTTCGAAACTCCTTGAGGAACCGTCGCATTCCGAGGCCGTTTGGGCCTCCAAAAGTGTGGCGAGAGTAAACGGTGCGAAATTTTTTTGACATCCCCTGTTCCCACGAAAACCCTCATAACTCCCTCACCGGAGGTCGGATTTGGACAGTTTTACGTCGATGGAAAGCTTACTCGATGGGCTTTCAAAATGAATGAGGACACTTCGGATTCCGAGGCCGTCTGGTACCCCGAAAGCGTGCTAGAAGCCTTCGAGAGTCGTTTCTCGATCTCGGTCCTCAATCTCTCAAAATCGTGTGATGCGAATAAAATGCTCGTAACTCCCTCGTTATAGGTCGGATTGGGACAATTTTCAGTTCGTTGAAAAGGCGAGTCAGTGCTCTTCGATACTCCTTTAGGAACCGTCGCATTCCGAGGCCGTTAGGGCCTCCAAAAGTGGGGAGAAAGTAAACGGTGCAGAATTTTTTTAACATCCCCTGTTCCCACGAAAACCTTTATAACTCGTTCACCGGAGGTCAGATTTAGACGGTTTTTACGTCGTTGGTAAGCTTACTCGACGAGATTTCAAAACGTATGAGGACTCTTCTGATTCTGAGGCCGTCTGGTACCCCGAAAGCGTGCCAGAAGCCTTTGAGCGTCGTTTCTCGATCTCGGTCGTCAATCTCTCGAAATCACGTGATGCGAATAAAATGCTCATAACTCTCTCATTACAGGTCGGATTGGGATGATTTTTAGTTTTTTGGAAAGGCGAGTCGGTGCTCTTCGAAACTCCTTTAGGAACCGTCGCATTCCGAAGTCGTTTGGGCCTCCAAAGTGGGGCGAGAGTAAATGGGGCAGAATTTTTTTGACATCCCCTATTCCCATGAAAACCCTCATAACTCCCTCACCGGAGGTCAGATTTGGACGGTTTTTACGTCGTTGGAAAGCTTACTCGACGGGCTATCAAAACGGAGGACGACATTTCAGATTCTGAGGCTGTCTGGTACCTCAAAAGTGCACTGGAAGCCTTCAAGCATCGTTTCTCGATCTCAACCGTCAATCTCTCGAAATCGCGTGATGAGAATAAAATGCTCGTAACTCCCTCGTTACATGTCGGATTGGGAAGATTTTCAGTTCATCGGAAAGGTGAGTCGGTGCTCTTCGAAACTCCTTGAGGAACCATCGCATTCCGAGGCCTTTTAGGCCTCCAAAAGTGGGGAGAGAGTAAACGGTGCGGAATTTTTTTAATATCCCCTATTCCCACGAAAACCCTCATAACTCCCTCACCGCAGGTCGGATTTGAACGGTTTTTACGTCGTTGGAAAGCTTACTCGACGGGCTATCAAAATAGAGGAGGACATTTTGGATTCTTAGGCCATCTGGCACCTCGAAAGTGCGCTGAAAGCCTTCGAGCATCGTTTCTCGATCTCAGCCGTCAATCTCTCGAAATCGCGTGATGAGAATAAAATGCTCGTAACTCCGTCGTTACATGTCGGATTGGGACAATTTTCAGTTCGTCGGAAAGGCGAGTCGGTGCTCTTCGAAACTCCTTGAGGAACCGTCGCATTCCGAGGCCGTTTGGGCCTCAAAAAGTGGGGCGAGAGTAAATGGTGTGGAATTTTTTTGACATCCCCTGTTCCCACGAAAACCCTCATAACTCCCTCACCGGAGGTCGGATTTGGACGATTTTTAGGTCGTTGGAAAGGTTACTCGACGGGCTATCAAAACGGAGGAGGACATTTCAGATTCTGAGGCCGTCTGGCACCCCGAAAATGCACCGGAAGCCTTCGAGTATTATTTCTCGATCTCGACCGTCAATCTCTCGAAATCGTGTGATGAGAATAAAATACTCGTAACTCCCTCGTTACATGTCGGATTGAGACGATTTTTAGTTCGTCGGAAAGGTGAGTCGGTGCTCTTCGAAACTCCTTAAGGAACCGCCACATTCCGAGGCCGTTTGGGCCTCCAAAAGTGGGACGAGAGTAAATGGTGTGGAATTTTTCTGACATCCCCTGTTCCCACGAAAACCCTCGTAACTCCCTCACCGGAGGTCGGATTTGGACGGTTTTTACGTCCTTGGAAATCTTACTCGACGGGCTATCAAAACGGATGAGGACAGTTCAGATTCTGAGGCCGTCTGGTACCCCGAAAGAGCACTGGAAGCCTTTGAGCGTCGTTTCTCGATCTTGGCCGTCAATCTCTCAAAATCGCGTGATGAGAATAAAACGCTCGTAACTCCCTCGTTACACTCGGATTGGGACGATTTTCAGTTCGTCGGAAAGGCGAGTCGGTGCTCTTCGAAACTCCTTGAGGAGCCGTCGCATTCCGAGTCCGTTTGGGCCTCCAAAAGTGGGGCGAGAGTAAACGGTGAGGAATTTTTTTGACATCCTCTGTTCCCACAAAAACCCTCATAACTCCCTCACCGGAGGTCGGATTTGGATGGTTTTTACGTCGTTGGAAAGCTTACTCGACGACCTTTCAAAACGGTGGAGGACATTTCGGATTCTGAGGCCGTCTGGCACCTCAAAAGTGCACTGGAAGCCTTCAAGCATCGTTTCTCGATCTCAACCGTCAATCTCTCAAAATCGCGTAATGAGAATAAAATGCTCGTAACTCCCTCGTTACATGTCGGATTGGGACAATTTTTAGTTCGTCGGAAAGGTGAGTCGGTGCTCTTCGAAACTCCTTGAGGAACCATTGCATTTCGAGGCCTTTTGGGCCTCCAAAAGTGGGGCGAGAGTAAACGGTGTGGAATTTTTCCGACATCCCCTATTCCCACGAAAACCCTCATAATTCCCTCACCGGAGGTCGGATTTGTACGGTTTTTAAGTCGTTGGAAAGCTTACTCGACGGGCTATCAAAATAGAGGAGGACATTTCAGATTCTGAGGCCGTCTGGCACCTCGAAAGTGCGCTGGAACCCTTCGAGCATCGTTTCTCGATCTCAGTCGTCAATCTCTCGAAATCGCGTGATGAGAATAAAATGCTCGTAACTCCGTCGTTACATGTCGGATTGGGACGATTTTCAGTCCGTCGGAAAGGCGAGTCGGTGCTCTTCGAAACACCTTGAGGAACCATCGCATTCCGAGGCCGTTTGGGCCTCCAACAGTGGGGCGAGAGTAAACGGTGCGGAATTTTTCCGACATCCCCTGTTCCCACGAAAACCCTCATAACTCCCTCACCGGAGGTCGGATTTGGATGGTTTTTATGTCGTTGAAAGCTTACTCGATGGGCTATCAAAACGGATGAGGACAGTTCAGATTCCGAGGCCGTTTGGCACCCCGAAAGCGCACCAAAAGCCTTCGAGCGTCGTTTCTTGATCTTGGCCGTCAATCTCTCAAAATCGCGTGATGAGAATAAAACGCTCGTAACTCCCTCGTTACAAGTCGGATTGGGACGATTTTCAGTTCGTCGAAAAGACGAGTCGGTGCTCTTCGAAACTCCTTGAGGAATCGTCGCATTCCGAGGCCATTTGGGCCTCCAAAAGTGGGGCGAGAGTAAATGGTGTGGAATTTTTTGACATCCCCTGTTCCTAGGAAAACCCTCATAACACCCTCACCGGAGGTCAGATTTAGACGGTTTTTAGGTCGTTAGAAAGCTTACTCGACGGGCTATCAAAACAGAGGAGGACATTTCGGATTTCGAGGCCTTCTAGCACTCCGAAAGTGCGCCGGAAACCTTCGAGTATTGTTTCTCGATCTCGACCGTCAATCTCTCGAAATCATGTGATGAGAATAAAATACTCGTAACTCCCTCGTTACATGTCGGATTGGGACGATTTTCAGTTCGTCGGAAAGGTGAGTCAGTGCTCTTCGAAACTCCTTAAGGAACAGTCGCATTCCGAGGCCGTTTGGGCCTCTAAAAGTGGGACAAGAGTAAATGGTGCGGAATTTTTCCGACATCTCCTGTTCCCACGAAAACCCTCATAATTCCCTCACCGGAGGTCAGATTTGGACGGTTTTTACGTCGTTGGAAATCTTACTCGACGGGCTATCAAAACGGATGAGGACAGTTCAGATTCCGAGGCCGTCTGGTACCCCAAAAGCTCGCTGGAAGACTTTGAGCGTCGTTTCTCGATGTTGGCCGTCAATCTCTCGAAATCGCGTGATGAGAATAAAATGCTCGTAACTCCCTCGTTACACGTCGGATTGGGACGATTTTCAGTTCGTCGGAAAGGCGAGTCGGTGCTCTTCGAAACTCCTTGAGGAGCCGTCGCATACCGAGGCCGTTTGGGCCTCCAAAAGTGGGACGAGAGTAAACGGTGTGGAATTTTTTCGACATCCTCTGTTCCCACAAAAACCCTCATAACTCCCTCACCAGAGGTCGGATTTGGATGGTTTTTACGTCGTTGGAAAGCTTACTCGACGGGCTATCAAAATGGATGAGGACAGTTTGGAATCCGTGGCTGTTTGGCACCCCGAAAGCGCGCCAAAAGCCTTCGAGCGTCGTTTCTCGATCTCGGTCATTAATCTCTCGAAATCACGTGATGCGAATAAAACGCTCGAAACTCCCTCGTTATAGGTCGGATTGGGACGATTTTTAGTTCCTTGAAAAGGCGAGTCAGTGCTCTTCGATACTCCTTTAGGAACCGTCGCATTCCGAGGCCGTTAGGGCCTCCAAAAGTGGGGAGAAAGTAAACGGTGCAGAATTTTTTTAACATCCCCTGTTCCCACGAAAACCTTTATAACTCGTTCACCAGAGGTCAGATTTAGACGGTTTTTATGTCGTTGGTAAGCTTACTCGACGAGATTTCAAAACGTATGAGGACTCTTCTGATTCTGAGGCCGTCTAGTACCCCGAAAGCGTGCCAGAAGCCTTTGAGCGTCGTTTCTCGATCTCGGTCGTCAATCTCTCAAAATCGCGTGATGCGAATAAAACGCTCATAACTCTTTCGTTACAGGTCGGATTGGGATGATTTTTAGTTTTTTGGAAAGGCGAGTCGGTGCTCTTCGAAACTCATTTAGGAACCGTCGCATTCCGAAGTCGTTTGGGCCTCCAAAGTGGGGCGAGAGTAAATGGGGCAGAATTTTTTTGACATCCCCTATTCCCACGAAAACCCTCATAACTCCCTCACCGGAGGTCGGATTTGGACGGTTTTTACGTCGTTGGAAAGCTTACTCGACGGGCTATCAAAACGGAGGAGGACATTTCGGATTCCGAGGCTTTTTGGCACCTTAAAAGTGCACTGGAAGCCTTTAAGCATCGTTTCTCGATCTCAACCGTCAATCTCTCGAAATCGCGTGATAAGAATAAAATCCTCGTAACTCCCTCGTTACATGTCGGATTGGGAAGATTTTCAGTTCGTCGGAAAGGCGAGTCGGTGCTCTTCGAAACTCCTTGAGGAACCATCGCATTCCGAGGCCTTTTGGGCCTTCAAAAGTGGGGAGAGAGTAAACGGTGCGGAATTTTTCCGATATCTCTTATTCCCACGAAAACCCTCATAACTCCCTCACCGGAGGTCGGATTTGGACGGTTTTTACGTCGTTGGAAAGCTTACTCGACGGGCTATCAAAATAGAGGAGGACATTTCGGATTCTGAGGCCGTCTGGCACCTCGAAAGTGCGCTGGAACCCTTGGAGCATCGTTTCTCGATCTCAGCCGTCAATCTCTCGAAATCGCGTGATGAGAATAAAATGCTCGTAACACCGTCGTTACATGTCGGATTGGGACGATTTTCAGTTCGTCGGAAAGGCGAGTCGGTGCTCTTCGAAACTCCTTGAGGAACCGTCGCATTCCGAGGCCGTTTGGGCCTCCAAAAGTGGGGCGAGAGTAAATGGTGTGGAATTTTTTTGACATCCCCTGTTCCCACGAAAACCCTCATAACTCCCTCACCGGAGGTCGGATTTGGACGGTTTTTAGGTCGTTGGAAAGGTTACTCGACGGGCTATCAAAACGGAGGAGGACATTTCAGATTCCGAGGCCGTCTGGCACACCGAAAGCGCACCAAAAACCTTCGAGCATCGTTTCTCGATCTCGGCCGTCAATCTCTCAAAATCGCGTGATGAGAATAAAACGCTCGTAACTCCCTCGTTACAAGTCGGATTGGGACGATTTTTAGTTTGTCGAAAAGGCGAGTCGGTGCTCTTCGAAACTCTTTGAGGAATCGTCGCATTCCGAGGCCATTTGGGCCTCCAAAAGTGGGGCGATAGTAAATGGTGTGCAATTTTTTTGACATCCCCTGTTCCCACAAAAACCCTCATAACTCCCTCACCGGAGGTCGGATTTGGACGTTTTTTAGGTTGTTGGAAAGCTTAATCGACGGGCTATCAAAACGGAGGAGGACATTTCGGATTCTGAGGCCGTCTGGCACCCCGAAAATGCACCGGAAGCCTTCGAGTATTATTTCTCGATCTCGACCGTCAATCTCTCGAAATCGTGTGATGAGAATAAAATACTCGTAACTCCCTCGTTACATGTCGGATTGAGACGATTTTTAGTTCGTCGGAAAGGTGAGTCGGTGCTCTTCGAAACTCCTTAAGGAACCGCCACATTCCGAGGCCGTTTGGGCCTCCAAAAGTGGGACGAGAGTAAATGGTGTGGAATTTTTCTGACATCCCCTGTTCCCACGAAAACCCTCGTAACTCCCTCACCGGAGGTCGGATTTGGACGGTTTTTACGTCCTTGGAAATCTTACTCGACGGGCTATCAAAACGGATGAGGACAGTTCAGATTCTGAGGCCGTCTGGTACCCCGAAAGAGCACTGGAAGCCTTTGAGCGTCGTTTCTCGATCTTGGCCGTCAATCTCTCAAAATCGCGTGATGAGAATAAAACGCTCGTAACTCCCTCGTTACACTCGGATTGGGACGATTTTCAGTTCGTCGGAAAGGCGAGTCGGTGCTCTTCGAAACTCCTTGAGGAGCCGTCGCATTCCGAGTCCGTTTGGGCCTCCAAAAGTGGGGCGAGAGTAAACGGTGAGGAATTTTTTCGACATCCTCTGTTCCCACAAAAACCCTCATAACTCCCTCACCGGAGGTCGGATTTGGATGGTTTTTACGTCGTTGGAAAGCTTACTCGACGGGCTATCAAAACGGAGAGGACATTTCGGATTCCGAGGCCGTCTGGCACCTCAAAAGTGCACTGGAAGCCTTCAAGCATCGTTTCTCGATCTCAACCGTCAATCTCTCAAAATCGCGTAATGAGAATAAAATGCTCGTAACTCCCTCGTTACATGTCGGATTGGGACAATTTTCAGTTCGTCGGAAAGGTGAGTCGGTGCTCTTCGAAACTCCTTGAGGAACCATTGCATTTCGAGGCCTTTTGGGCCTCCAAAAGTGGGGCGAGAGTAAACGGTGTGGAATTTTTCCGACATCCCCTATTCCCACGAAAACCCTCATAATTCCCTCACCGGAGGTCGGATTTGTACGGTTTTTAAGTCGTTGGAAAGCTTACTCGACGGGCTATCAAAATAGAGGAGGACATTTCAGATTCTGAGGCCGTCTGGCACCTCGAAAGTGCGCTGGAACCCTTCGAGCATCGTTTCTCGATCTCAGTCGTCAATCTCTCGAAATCGCGTGATGAGAATAAAATGCTCGTAACTCCGTCGTTACATGTCGGATTGGGACGATTTTCAGTCCGTCGGAAAGGCGAGTCGGTGCTCTTCGAAACACCTTGAGGAACCATCGCATTCCGAGGCCGTTTGGGCCTCCAACAGTGGGGCGAGAGTAAACGGTGCGGAATTTTTCCGACATCCCCTGTTCCCACGAAAACCCTCATAACTCCCTCACCGGAGGTCGGATTTGGATGGTTTTTATGTCGTTGAAAGCTTACTCGATGGGCTATCAAAACGGATGAGGACAGTTCAGATTCCGAGGCCGTTTGGCACCCCGAAAGCGCACCAAAAGCCTTCGAGCGTCGTTTCTTGATCTTGGCCGTCAATCTCTCAAAATCGCGTGATGAGAATAAAACGCTCGTAACTCCCTCGTTACAAGTCGGATTGGGACGATTTTCAGTTCGTCGAAAAGACGAGTCGGTGCTCTTCGAAACTCCTTGAGGAATCGTCGCATTCCGAGGCCATTTGGGCCTCCAAAAGTGGGGCGAGAGTAAATGGTGTGGAATTTTTTTGACATCCCCTGTTCCTAGGAAAACCCTCATAACACCCTCACCGGAGGTCAGATTTAGACGGTTTTTAGGTCGTTAGAAAGCTTACTCGACGGGCTATCAAAACAGAGGAGGACATTTCGGATTTCGAGGCCTTCTAGCACTCCGAAAGTGCGCCGGAAACCTTCGAGTATTGTTTCTCGATCTCGACCGTCAATCTCTCGAAATCATGTGATGAGAATAAAATACTCGTAACTCCCTCGTTACATGTCGGATTGGGACGATTTTCAGTTCGTCGGAAAGGTGAGTCAGTGCTCTTCGAAACTCCTTAAGGAACCGTCGCATTCCGAGGCCGTTTGGGCCTCTAAAAGTGGGACAAGAGTAAATGGTGCGGAATTTTTCCGACATCCCCTGTTCCCACGAAAACCCTCATAATTCCCTCACCGGAGGTCAGATTTGGACGGTTTTTACGTCGTTGGAAATCTTACTCGACGGGCTATCAAAACGGATGAGGACAGTTCAGATTCCGAGGCCGTCTGGTACCCCAAAAGCTCGCTGGAAGACTTTGAGCGTCGTTTCTCGATGTTGGCCGTCAATCTCTCGAAATCGCGTGATGAGAATAAAATGCTCGTAACTCCCTCGTTACACGTCGGATTGGGACGATTTTCAGTTCGTCGGAAAGGCGAGTCGGTGCTCTTCGAAACTCCTTGAGGAGCCGTCGCATACCGAGGCCGTTTGGGCCTCCAAAAGTGGGACGAGAGTAAACGGTGTGGAATTTTTTCGACATCCTCTGTTCCCACAAAAACCCTCATAACTCCCTCACCAGAGGTCGGATTTGGATGGTTTTTACGTCGTTGGAAAGCTTACTCGACGGGTTATCAAAATGGATGAGGACAGTTTGGAATCCGTGGCTGTTTGGCACCCCGAAAGCGCGCCAAAAGCCTTCGAGCGTCGTTTCTCAATCTCGGTCATTAATCTCTCGAAATCACGTGATGCGAATAAAACGCTCGAAACTCCCTCGTTATAGGTCGGATTGGGACGATTTTCAGTTCCTTGAAAAGACGAGTCAGTGCTCTTCAAAACTCCTTGAGGAACCGTCGCATTCCGAGGCCGTTAGGGCCTCCAAAAGTGGGGCGAAGTAAACGGTGCGGAATTTTTCTAACATCCCCTGTTCCCACGAAAATCCTCATAACTCATTCACCGGAGGTCAAATTTAGACGATTTTTACGTCGTTGGTAAGATAACTCGACGAGCTGTCAAAACTTATGTGGACTCTTCTAATTCTGAGGCCGTCTGGTACCCCGAAAGCGTGCCAGAAGCCTTTGAGCGTCGTTTCTCGATCTCGGTCGTCAATCTCTCGAAATCGCGTGATCCGAATAAAATGCTCGTAACTCTCTCGTTACAGGTCGGATTGGGATGATTTTTAGTTTTTTGGAAAGACAATTCGGTGCTCTTCGAAACTCCTTTAGGAACCGTCGAATTCCGAAGCCCTTTGGGCCTCCAAAAGTGGGGCGAGAGTAAATGGGGTGGAATTTTTCTTACATCCCCTGTTCCCACGAAAACCCTCATAACTCCCTCACCGGAGGTCAGATTTAGACAGTTTTTACGTTGTTAGAAAGCTTACTCGATGGGCTATCAAAACGGACTAGAATATTTTAGATTTTGAGGCCGTCTGGCACCCCGAAAGTGCGCCAGAAGCCTTCAAGCGTCGTTTCTCGATCTCGAAAATCAATCTCTCGAAATCGCGTGATGAGAATAAAATGCTCGTAACTCCCTCGTTACATGTCAGATTGGGATGATTTTCAGTTCGTTGAAAAGGTGAGTCAGTGCTCTTCGAAACTCCTTGAGGAGCCGTCGTATTCCGAGGCCGGTTGGGCCTCCAAAAGTGGGGCAAGAGTAAACGGTGCGAAATTTTTCCGACATCCCCTGTTCCCACGAAAACCCTCATAACTCCCTCACCGGAGGTCGGATTTGGACAGTTTTACGTCGATGGAAAGCTTACTTGACGGGCTTTCAAAATGGATGAGGACACTTCGGATTCCGAGGCCGTCTGGTACCCCGAAAGCTTGCTAGAAGCCTTCGAGAGTCGTTTCTCGATCTCGGTCCTCAATCTCTTGAAATCGCGTGATGCGAATAAAATGCTCGTAACTCCCTCGTTATAGGTCGGATTGGGACAATTTTCAATTCGTTGAAAAGGCAAGTCAGTGCTCTTCGATACTCCTTTAGGAACCGTCGCATTCCGAGGCCGTTAGGGCCTCCAAAAGTGGGGAGAAAGTAAACGGTGCAGAATTTTTTAACATCCCCTGTTCCCACGAAAACCTTCATAACTCGTTCACCGGAGGTCATATTTAGACGGTTTTTACGTCGTTGGTAAGCTTACTCGACGAGATTTCAAAACATATGAGGACTCTTCTGATTCTGAGGCCGTCTGGTACCCCGAAAGCGTGCCAGAAGCCTTTGAGCGTCGTTTCTCGATCTCGGTCGTCAATCTCTCAAAATCGCATGATGCGAATAAAACGCTCATAACTCTCTCGTTACAGGTCGGATTGAGATGATTTTTAGTTTTTTGGAAAGGCGAGTTGGTGCTCTTCGAAATTCCTTTAGGAACCGTCGCATTCCGAAGTCGTTTGGGCCTCCAAAGTGGGGCGAGAGTAAATGGGGCAGAATTTTTTTGACATCCCCTATTCCCACGAAAACCCTCATAACTCCCTCACCGGAGGTCGGATTTGGACGGTTTTTACGTCGTTGGAAAGCTTACTCGACGGGCTATCAAAATAGAGGAGGACATTTCGGATTCTGAGGCCGTCTGGCACCTCGAAAGTGCGCTGGAACCCTTGGAGCATCGTTTCTCGATCTCAGCCGTCAATCTCTCGAAATCGCGTGATGAGAATAAAATGCTCGTAACTCCGTCGTTACATGTCGGATTGGGACGATTTTCAGTTCGTCGGAAAGGTGAGTCGGTGCTCTTCGAAACTCCTTCAGGAACCGTCGCATTCCGAGGCCGTTTGGGCCTCCAAAGGTGGGATGAGAGTAAATGGTGTGGAATTTTTCCGACATCCCCTGTTCCCACGAAAACCCTCATAACTCCCTCACCGGAGGTCAGATTTGGACAGTTTTTACGTCGTTGGAAATCTTACTCGACGGGCTATCAAAACGGATGAGGACAGTTTAGATTCCGTGGCCGTCTGGTACCCCGAAAGCGCGCTGGAAGCCTTTGAGCGTCGTTTCTCAATCTTGGCCGTCAATCTCTCCAAATCGCGTGATGAGAATAAAACGCTCGTAACTCCCTCGTTACACGTCGTATTGGGACGATTTTCAGTTCTTCGGAAAGGCGAGTCGGTGCTCTTCGAAACTCCTTGAGGAGCCGTCGCATTCCGAGGCCGTTTGGGCCTCCAAAAGTGGGGCGAGAGTAAACGGTGTAGAATTTTTTTGACATCCCCTGTTCCCACAAAAACCCTCATAACTCCCTCACCGGAGGTCGGATTTGGATGGTTTTTACGTCGTTGGAAAGCTTACTCGACGGGCTATCAAAACGGATGAAGACAGTTCAGATTCCGTGGCTGTTTGGCACCCCGAAAGCGCGCCGAAAGCCTTCGAGCGTCATTTCTCGATCTCGATCATCAATCTCTCGAAATCACGTGATGTGAATAAAACGCTCGTAACTCCCTCGTTAGAGGTCGGATTGGGACGATTTTTAGTTCCTTGAAAAGGTGAGTCAGTGCTCTTCAAAACTCCTTTAGGAACCGTCGCATTCCGAGGCCGTTAGGGCCTCCAAAAGTGGGGCGAAAGCAAACGGTGCGAAATTTTTCTAACATCCCCTGTTCCCACGAAAACCCTCATAACTCGTTCACCGGAGGTCAGATTTGGACGGTTTTTACGTCGTTGGTAAGCTAACTCGACGAGCTTTCAAAACTTATGTGCACTCTTCTGATTCTGAGGCCGTCTGGTACCCCGAAAGCGTGCCAGAAGCCTTTGAGCGTCCTTTCTCGATCTCGGTCGTCAATCTCTCAAAATCGCGTGATCCGAATAAAATGCTCGTAACTCTCTCGTTACAGGTCGGATTGGAATGATTTTTAGTTTTTTGGAAAGGCAAGTCGGTGCTCTTCGAAACTCCTTTAGGAACCGTCGCATTACGAAGTCGTTTGGGCCTCCAAAGTGTGGCGAGAGTAAATGGGGCGGAATTTTTTTGACATCCCCTATTCCCACGAAAACCCTCATAACTCCCTCACCGGAGGTCAGATTTGGACGGTTTTTACGTCGTTGGAAAGCTTACTCGACGGGCTATCAAAACGGAGGAGGACATTTCAGATTCCGAGGCCGTCTGGCACCTCAAAAGTGCACTGGAAGCCTTTAAGCATCGTTTCTCGATCTCAACCGTCAATCTCTCAAAATCGCGTGATGAGAATAAAATGCTCGTAACTCCCTCGTTACATGTCGGATTGGGACGATTTTCAGTTCGTCGGAAAGGTGAGTCGGTGCTCTTCGAAACTCCTTGAAGAACCATCGCATTTCATGGCCTTTTCGGCCTCCAAAAGTGGGGCGAGAGTAAACGGTGTGGAATTTTTCCGACATCCCCTATTCCCACGAAAACCCTCATAACTCCCTCACCGGAGGTCGGATTTGTACGGTTTTTAAGTCGTTGGAAAGCTTACTCGACGGGCTATCAAAATAAAGGAGGACATTTCGGATTCTGAGGCTGTCTGGCACCTCGAAAGTGCACTGGAACCTTTCGAGCATCGTTTCTCGATCTCAGCCGTCAATCTCTCGAAATCGCGTGATGAGAATAAAATCCTCGTAACTCCGTCGTTACATGTCGGATTGGGACGATTTTCAGTTCGTCAGAAAGGCGAGTCGGTGCTCTTCGAAACTCCTTGAGGAATCGCCGCATTCCGAGGCCGTTTGGGCCTCCAACAGTGGGGCGAGAGTAAACGGTGCGGAATTTTTTCGACATCCCCTGTTCCTACGAAAACCCTCATAACTCCCTCACCGGAGGTCAGATTTGGACGGTTTTTACGTCGTTGGAAATCTTACTCGACGGGCTATCAAAACGGATGAAGACAGTTCAGATTCTGTGGCTGTTTGGCACCCCGAAAGCGTGCCGAAAGCTTTTGAGCGTCGTTTCTCGATCTCGGTCATCAATCTCTCGAAATCACGTGATGCGAATAAAACGCTCGTAACTCCCTCGTTGCACGTCGGATTGGGACGATTTTCAGTTCGTCGGAAAGGCAAGTCGGTGCTCTTCGAAACTCCTTGAGGAGCCGTCGTATTCCGAGGCCGTTTGGGCCTCCAAAAGTGGGCGAGAGTAAACGGTGTAGAATTTTTTTGACATCCCCTGTTCCCACAAAAACCCTCATAACTCCCTCACCGGAGGTCAGATTTGGATGGTTTTTACGTCGTTGGAAAGCTTACTCGACGGGCTATCAAAACGGATGAAGACAGTTCGGATTCCGTGGCTGTTTGGCACCCCGAAAGCGCACCGAAAGCCTTCGAGCGTCGTTTCTCGATCTCGGTCATCAATCTCTCGAAATCACATGATGTGAATAAAACGCTCGTAACTCCCTCGTTATAGGTCGGATTGGGACTATTTTTAGTTCCTTGAAAAGGCGAGTCAGTGCTCTTCAAAACTCCTTTAGGAACCGTCGCATTCCGAGGCCGTTAGGGCCTCCAAAAGTGGGGCGAAAGGAAATGGTGTGAAATTTTTCTAACATCCCCTGTTCCCACGAAAACCCTCATAACTCGTTCACCGGAGGTCAGATTTGGACGGTTTTTACGTCGTTGGTAAGCTAACTCGACGAGCTTTCAAAACTTATGTGCACTCTTCTGATTCTGAGGCCGTCTGGTACCCCGAAAGCATGCCAGAAGCCTTTGAGCGTCCTTTCTCGATCTCGGTCGTCAATCTCTCAAAATCGCGTGATCCGAATAAAATGCTCATAACTCTCTCGTTACAGGTCGGATTGGAATGATTTTTAGTTTTTTGGAAAGGCAAGTCGGTGCTCTTCGAAACTCCTTTAGGAACCGTCGCATTACGAAGTCGTTTGGGCCTCCAAAGTGGGGCGAGAGTAAATGGGGCGGAATTTTTTTGACATCCCCTATTCCCACGAAAACCCTCATAACTCCCTCACCGGAGGTCAGATTTGGACGATTTTTACGTCGTTGGAAAGCTTACTCGACGGGCTATCAAAACGGAGGAGGACATTTTAGATTCTGAGGCCGTCTGGCACCTCAAAAGTGCACTGGAAGCCTTCAAGCATCGTTTCTCGATCTCAACCGTCAATCTCTCAAAATCGCGTGATGAGAATAAAATGCTCGTAACTCCCTCGTTACATGTCGAATTGGGACGATTTTCAGTTCGTCAGAAAGGTGAGTCGGTGCTCTTCGAAACTCCTTGAAGAACCATTGCATTTCGAGGCCTTTTGGGCCTCCAAAAGTGGGGCGAGAGTAAACGGTGTGGAATTTTTCCGACATCCCCTATTCCCACAAAAACCGTCATAACTCCCTCACCGGAGGTCGGATTTGTACGGTTTTTACGTCGTTGGAAAGCTTACTCGACGGGCTATCAAAATAAAGATTCTGAGGCCGTCTGGCACCTCGAAAGTGCGCTGGAACCCTTCGAGCATCGTTTCTCGATCTCAGCCGTCAATCTCTCGAAATCGCGTGATGAGAATAAACTGCTCGTAACTCCCTCGTTACGTGTCGGATTGGGACGATTTTAAGTTCAACGGAAAGGCGAGTCGGTGCTCTTCGAAACTCCTTGAGGAACCGTCGCATTCCGAGGCCGTTTGGGCCTCCAAAAGTGGGGCGAGAGTAAACGGTGTGGAATTTTTCTGACATCCCCTGTTCCCACGAAAACCCTCATAACTCCCTCACCGGAGGTCAAATTTGGATGGTTTTTACGTCGTTGGAAAGCTTACTCGACGGGCTATCAAAACGGATGAGGACAGTTCAGATTCCGAGGACGTTTGGCACCCCGAAAGTGCACCAAAAGCCTTCGAGCGTCGTTTCTCGATCTCGGCCGTCAATCTCTCAAAATCGCGTGATGAGAATAAAACGCTCGTAACTCCCACGTTACAAGTCGGATTGGGACAATTTTCAGTTCTTCGAAAAGACGAGTCGGTGCTCTTTGAAACTCCTTGAGGAATCGTCGCATTCCGAGGCCATTTGAGCCTCCAAAAGTGGGGCGAGAGTAAATGGTGTGGAATTTTTTTGACATCTCCTGTTCCCACGAAAACCCTCATAACTCCCTCACCGGAGGTCAGATTTAGACAGTTTTTAGGTCGTTGGAAAGCTTACTCGACGGGCTATCAAAACGGAGAAGGACATTTCGGATTCTGAGGCGGTCTGGCACCCCGAAAGTGTGCCGGAAGCCTTCGAGCATTGTTTCTCGATCTGGACCGTCAATCTCTCGAAATCATGTGATGAGAATAAAATACTCGTAACTCCCTCGTTATACGTCGGATTGGGACGATTTTCAGTTCGTCGGAAAGGTGAGTCGGTGCTCTTCGAAACTCCTTAAGGAACCGTCGCATTCCGAGGCCGTTTGGGCCTCCAAAAGTGGGACGAGAGTAAATGGTGTGGAATTTTTTCGACATCTCCTGTTCCCACGAAAACCCTCATAACTCCCTCACCGGAGGTCGGATTTGGTCGGTTTTTAGGTCGTTGGAATCTTACTCGATGGGCTATCAAAACGGATGAGGACAGTTCGAATTTCGAGGCCGTCTGGTACCCCGAAAGCGCGCTGGAAGCCTTCGAGCGTCGTTTCTCGATCTTGGCCGTCAATCTCTCGAAATCGCGTGATGAGAATAAAACTCTCGTAACTCCCTCGTTACACATCGGATTGGGACGATTTTCAGTTCGTCGGAAAGGTGAGTCGGTGCTCTTCGAAACTCCTTGAGGAGCCGTCACATTCTGAGGCCGTTTGGGCCTCCAAAAGTGGGGCGAGAGTAAACGGTGTGGAATTTTTTTGACATCCCCTGTTCCCACAAAAATCCTCATAACTCCCTCACCGGAGGTCGGATTTGGATGGTTTTTACGTCGTTGGAAAGCTTACTCGACAGGCTATCAAAACGGATGAGGACAGTTCGGATTCTGTGGCTTTTTGGCACCCCGAAAGCGCGCCGAAAGCCTTCGAGCATCGTTTCTCGATCTCGGTCATCAATCTCTTGAAATCACGTGATGCGAATAAAATGCTCGTAACTCCCTCGTTATAGGTCGGATTGGGACGATTTTCAGTTCCTTGAAAAGGCGAGTCAGTGCTCTTCAAAACTCCTTTAGGAACCGTCGCATTCCGAGGCCGTTAGGGCCTCCAAAAGTGGGGCGAAAGTAAATGGTGCGGAATTTTTCTAACATCCCCTGTTCCAACGAAAACCCTCATAACTCGTTCACCGGAGGTCAGATTTGGACGATTTTTATGACGTTGGTAAGCTAACTCAACGAGCTTTCAAAACTTATGTGGACTCTTCTAATTCTGAGGCCGTCTGGTACCCCGAAAGTGTGCCAGAAGCCTTTGAGCGTCGTTTCTCGATCTCGGTCGTCAATCTCTCGAAATCGCGTAATCCGAATAAAATGCTCGTAACTCTCTCGTTACAGGTCAGATTGGGATGATTTTTAGTTTTTTGGAAAGGCAAGTCGGTGCTCTTCGAAACTCCTTTAGGAACCGTCGAATTTCGAAGCCCTTTGGGCCTCCAAAAGTGGGGCGAGAGTAAATGGGGCGGAATTTTTCTTACATCCCCTGTTCCCACGAAAACCCTCATAACTCCCTCACCGGAGGTCAGATTTAGACGGTTTTTACGTTGTTAGAAATCTTACTCGATGGGCTATCAAAATGGAGTAGAATATTTCAGATTCCGAGGCCGTCTAGCACCCCGAAAGCGCGCCGGAAGCCTTCAAGCGTCGTTTATCGATCTCGAAAATCAATCTCTCGAAATCGCGTGATGAGAATAAAATGCTCGTAACTCCCTCGTTACATGTCAGATTGGGATGATTTTCAGTTCGTTGAAAAGGTGAGTCGATGCTCTTCGAAACTACTTGAGGAACCGTTGCATTCCGAGGCCGTTTGGGCCTCCAAAGCTGGGGCGAGAGTAAACGGTGTGAAATTTTTCCGACATCCCCTGTTCCCACGAAAACCCTCATAACTCCCTCACCGGAGGTCGGATTTGGACAGTTTTACATCGATGGAAAGCTTACTCGACGGGCTTTCAAAATGGATGAGGACACTTCGGATTCCGAGGCCGTCTGGTACCCCGAAAGCGTGCTAGAAGCCTTCGAGAGTCGTTTCTCGATCTCGGTCCTCAATCTCTCAAAATCGCGTAATGCGAATAAAATGCTCGTAACTCCCTCGTTAGAGGTCAGATTGGGACAATTTTTAGTTCGTTGAAAAGGCGAGTCAGTGCTCTTCGATACTCCTTTAGGAACCGTCGCATTCCGAGGCCGTTAGGGCCTCCAAAAGTGGGGAGAAAGTAAACGGTGCAGAATTTTTTTAACATCCCCTGATCCTACGAAAACCTTTATAACTCGTTCACCAGAGGTCAGATTTAGACGGTTTTTACGTCGTTGGTAAGCTTACTCGACGAGATTTCAAAACGTATGAGGACTCTTATGATTCTGAGGCCGTCTGGTACCCCGAAAGCGTGCCAGAAGCCTTTGAGCGTCGTTTCTCGATCTCGGTCGTCAATCTCTCGAAATCGCGTGATGCGAATAAAATGCTCATAACTCTCTCGTTACAGGTCGGATTGGGATGATTTTTAGTTTTTTGGAAAGACGAGTCGGTCCTCTTCGAAACTCCTTTAGGAACCGTCGCATTCCGAAGTCGTTTGGGCCTCCAAAGTGGGGTGAGAGTAAATGGGGTAGAATTTTTTTGACATCCCCTATTCCCACGAAAACCCTCATAACTCCCTCACCGGAGGTCAGATTTGGACGGTTTTTACGTCGTTGGAAAGCTTACTCGATGGGCTATCAAAATAGAGGAGGACATTTTGGATTCTGAGGCCGTCTGGCACCTCAAAAGTGCGCTGGAACCCTTCGAGCATAGTTTCTCGATCTCAGCCGTCAATCTCTCGAAATTGCGTGATGAGAATAAAATGCTCGTAACTCCGTCGTTACATGTCGGATTGGGACGATTTTTAGTTTTTCGGAAAGGCGAGTCGGTGCTCTTCGAAACTCCTTGAGGAACCGTCGCATTCCGAGGCCGTTTGGGCCTCCAAAAGTGGGACGAGAGTAAACGGTGTGGAATTTTTCCGACATCCCCTGTTCCCACGAAAACCCTCATAACTCCCTCACCGGAGGTCGAATTTGGATGGTTTTTACATCGTTGGAAAGCTTACTCGACGGGCTATCAAAACGGATGAGGACAGTTCAGATTCTGAGGCCGTTTGGCACCCCGAAAGCGCACCAAAAGCCTTCGAGCGTCGTTTCTCGATCTCGGCCGTCAATCTCTCAAAATCGCGTGATGAGAATAAAACGCTCGTAACTCCCTCGTTACAAGTCGGATTGGGACAATTTTCAGTTCGTTGAAAAGACGAGTCGGTGCTCTTCGAAACTCCTTGAGGAATCGTCGCATTCCGAGGCCATTTGGGCCTCCAAAAGTGGGGCGAGAGTAAACGGTGTAGAATTTTTTTGACATCCCCTGTTCCCACAAAAACCCTCATAACTCCCTCACCGGAGGTTGGATTTGGATGGTTTTTACGTCGTTGGAAAGCTTACTCGACGGGTTTTCAAAATGGAGGAAGACTCTTCTGATTCTGAGGCCGTCTGACATCCTGAAAGTGCGCCGAAAGCCTTCGAACGTCGTTTCTCGATCTCGGTCGTCAATCTCTCGAAATCGCGCGAAGCGAATAAAACGCTCGTAACTCCCTCGTCACATGTCGGATTGGGACGATTTTTGATTCGTTGGAAAGGCGAGTCGGTGCTCTTCGAAACTCCTTCAGGAACCGTTGCATTCCGAGGCCGTTTGGCTTCCAAAAGTAGGGTGAGAGTAAACGGTATGGAATTTTTCTTACATCCCCTGTTCCCACGAAAACCCTCATAACTCCCTCACCGAAGGTCTGATTTCAACGATTTTTACGTCGTTGGAAATCTTACTCGACGGGTTTTCAAAATGGAGAAAGACTCTTCTGATTCTGAGGCCGTCTGGCATCCTGAAAGTGCGCCGAAAGCCTTCGAGCGTCATTTCTCAATCTCGGTCGTCAATCTCTTGAAATCGCGCGAAGTGAATAGCCTTCGAGCATCGTTTCTCGATCTCGGCCATCAATCTCTCAAAATCGCGTGATGAGAATAAAACGCTCGTAACTCCCTCGTTACAAGTCGGATTGGGACGATTTTCAATTCGTCGAAAAGACGAGTCGGTGCTCTTCAAAACTCCTTAAGGAACCGTCACATTCCGAGGCCGTTTGGGCCTCCAAAAGTGGGACGAGAGTAAATGGTGCAGAATTTTTTCGACATCTCCTATTCCCACGAAAACCCTCATAACTCCCTCACCGGAGGTCGGATTTGGACGGTTTTTACGTCGTTGGAAATCTTACTCGACGGGTTATCAAAACGGATGAGGACAGTTCGGATTCCGAGGCCGTCTGGTACCTCGAAAATGCGCTGGAAGCCTTCGAGCGTCGTTTCTCGATCTTGGCAGTCAATCTCTCGAAATCGCGTGATCAGAATAAAACGCTCGTAACTCCCTCGTTACACGTCGGATTGGGACGATTTTTAGTTCGTCGGAAAGGCGAGTCGGTGCTCTTCGAAACTCCTTGAGGAGCCGTCGCATTCCGAGGCCGTTTGGGCCTCCAAAAGTGCAGTGAGAGTAAATGGTGTGGAATTTTTTTGACATCCCCTGTTCCCACAAAAACCCTCATAACTCCCTCACCGGAGGTCAGATTTAGATGGTTTTTACGTCGTTGGAAAGCTTAGTCGACGAGCTATCAAAACGGATGAGGACAGTTCAGATTCCGTGGCTCTTTGGCACCCCAAATGCACGCCAAAAGCCTTCGAGCGTCGTTTCTCGATCTCGGTCATCAACCCCTCAAAATCACGTGATGCGAATAAAACGCTCGTAACTCCCTCGTTATAGGTCGGATTGGGACGATTTTCAGTTCCTTGAAAAGGCGAGTCAGTGCTCTTCAAAACTCCTTTAGGAACCGTCGCATTCCGAGGCCGTTAGGGCCTCCAAAAGTGGGGCGAAAGTAAACGGTGCGGAATTTTTCTAACATCCCCTGTTCCCACGAAAACCCTCATAACTCGTTCACCGGAGGTCAGATTTGGACGGTTTTTACGTCGTTGGTAAGCTAACTCGACGAGCTTTCAAAACTTATGTGGACTCTTCTGATTCTGAGGCCGTATGGTACCCCGAAACCATGCCAGAAGCCTTTAAGCGTCGTTTCTCGATCTCGGTCGTCAATCTCTCGAAATCGCGTGATCCGAATAAAATGCTCGTAACTCTCTTGTTACAGGTCGGATTGGGATGATTTTTAGTTTTTTGGAAAGGCAAGTCGGTGCTCTTCGAAACTCCTTTAGGAACCGTCGCATTCCGAAGTCGTTTGGGCCTCCAAAGTGGGGCGAGAGTAAATGGGGTGGAATTTTTTTGACATCCCCTATTCTCACGAAAACTCTCATAACTCCCTCACCGGAGGTCAGATTTAGACGGTTTTTACGTCGTTGGAAAGCTTACTCGATGGGCTATCAAAACAGAGGAGAATATTTTAGATTCTGAGGCCGTCTGGCATCCCGAAAGTGCACCGGAAGCCTTCAAGCGTCGTTTCTCGATCTCGAAAATCAATCTCTCGAAATCGCGTGATGAGAATAAAACGCTCGTAACTCCCTCGTTACATCTCAGATTGGGATGATTTTTAGTTCGTTGAAAAGGTGAGTTGGTGCTCTTCGAAACTCCTTGAGAAACCGTCGCATTCCGAGGCCGTTTGGGCCTCCAAAAGTGGGACGAGAGTAAACGGTGCGAAATTTTTCTGACATCCCCTGTTCCCACGAAAACCCTCATAACTCCCTCACCGGAGGTCAGATTTGGATGGTTTTTACGTCGTTGGAAAGCTTACTCGACGGGCTATCAAAACGGATGAGGACAGTTCGGATTCTATGGCTGTTTGGCACCCCGAAAGCGCGCCGAAAGCCTTCGAGCATCGTTTCTCAATCTCGGTCATCAATCTCTCGAAATCACGTGATGCGAATAAAATGCTTGTAACTCCCTCGTTATAGGTCGGATTGGGACGATTTTCAGTTCCTTGAAAAGGCGAGTCAGTGCTCTTCAAAACTCCTTTAGGAACCGTCGCATTCCGAGGCCGTTAGGGCCTCCAAAAG
This sequence comes from Magnolia kwangsiensis, assembly GCA_037074715.1. Classification (NCBI taxonomy): domain Eukaryota; kingdom Viridiplantae; phylum Streptophyta; class Magnoliopsida; order Magnoliales; family Magnoliaceae; genus Magnolia; species Magnolia kwangsiensis. The sequence continues at coordinate 114,454,047 of CM073582.1, read as the reverse complement.
TGGGGCGAAAGTAAACGGTGCGGAATTTTTCTAACATCCCCTGTTCCAACGAAAACCCTCATAACTCGTTCACCGGAGGTCAGATTTGGACGATTTTTATGACGTTGGTAAGCTAACTCGACGAGCTTTCAAAACTTATGTGGACTCTTCTAATTCTGAGGCCATCTGGTACCCCGAAAGTGTGCCAGAAGCCTTTGAGCGTCGTTTCTCGATCTCGGTCGTCAATCTCTCGAAATCGTGTGATCCGAATAAAATGCTCGTAACTCTCTCGTTACAGGTCAGATTGGGATGATTTTTAGTTTTTTGGAAAGGCAAGTCGGTGCTCTTCGAAACTCCTTTAGGAACCGTCGAATTCCGAAGCCCTTTGGGCCTCCAAAAGTGGGGCGAGAGTAAATGGGGCGGAATTTTTCTTACATCCCCTGTTCCCACGAAAACCCTCATAACTCCCTCACCGGAGGTCAGATTTAGACGGTTTTTACGTTGTTAGAAATCTTACTCGATGGGCTATCAAAATGGAGTAGAATATTTCAGATTCCGAGGCCGTCTAGCACCCCGAAAGCGCGCCGGAAGCCTTCAAACGTCATTTGTCGATCTCGAAAATCAATCTCTCGAAATCGTGTGATGAGAATAAAATGCTCGTAACTCCCTCGTTACATGTCAGATTGGGATGATTTTCAGTTCGTTGAAAAGGTGAGTCGATGCTCTTCGAAACTACTTGAGGAACCGTCGCATTCCGAGGCCGTTTGGGCCTCCAAAGCTGGGGCGAGAGTAAACGGTGCGAAATTTTTCCGACATCCCCTGTTTCCACGAAAACCCTCATAACTCCCTCACCGGAGGTCGGATTTGGATAGTTTTACATCGATGGAAAGCTTACTCGACGGGCTTTCAAAATGGATGAGGACACTTCGGATTCCGAGGCCGTCTGGTACCCCGAAAGCGTGCTAGAAGCCTTCGAGAGTCGTTTCTCGATCTCGGTCCTCAATCTCTCAAAATCGCGTAATGCGAATAAAATGCTCGTAACTCCCTCGTTAGAGGTCAGATTGGGACAATTTTCAGTTCGTTGAAAAGGCGAGTCAGTGCTCTTCGATACTCCTTTAGGAACCGTCGCATTCCGAGGCCGTTAGGGCCTCCAAAAGTGGGGAGAAAGTAAACGGTACAGAATTTTTTTAACATCCCCTGATCCCACGAAAACCTTTATAACTCGTTCACCGGAGGTCAGATTTGGACGATTTTTATGTTGTTGGAAAGCTTACTCGACGGGCTATCAAAATGGAGTAGGACATTTCAGATTCCGAGGCCGTCTGGTACCCAAAAAGTGTGCTGGAAGCCTTTGAGCATTGTTTCTCGATCTCGACCGTCAATCTCTCGAAATCGTGTGATGAGCATAAAATACTCGTAACTCCCTCGTTACATATCGGATTGGGACGATTTTTAGTTCGTCGGAAAGGTGAGTCGGTGCTCTTCGAAACTCCTTAAGGAACCGTCGCATTCCGAGGCCGTTTGGGCCTCCAAAAGTGGGATGAGAGTAAACGGTGTGGAATTTTTTTGACGTCCCCTGTTCCCACGAAAACCCTCATAACTCCCTCACCGGAGGTCGAATTTGGACGGTTTTTACGTCGTTGGAAATCTTACTCGACGGGCTATCAAAACAGATGAGGACAGTTCGGATTCCGAGGCCGTATGGTACCCCAAAAGTGCGCTGGCAGCCTTCGAGCATCGTTTCTCGATCTTGGCCGTCAATCTCTCGAAATCGCGTGATGAGAATAAAATGCTCGTAACTCCCTCGTTACACATCGGATTGGGACGATTTTCAGTTCGTCGGAAAGACGAGTCGGTGCTCTTCGAAACTCCTTAAGGAGCCGTAGCATTCCGAGGCCGTTTGGGCCTCCAAAAGTGGGGTGAGAGTAAACGGTGTGGAATTTTTTCGACATCCCCTGTTCCCACAAAAACCCTCATAACTCCCTCACCGGAGGTCAGATTTAGATGGTTTTTACGTCGTTGGAAATCTTACTCGACGGGCTATCAAAACGGATGAGGACAGTTCGGATTCCGTGGCTGTTTGGTACCCCGAAAGCGCCCTGAAATCCTTTGAGCGTCGTTTCTCGATCTCGGTCATCAATCTCTCGAAATCACGTGATGCGAATAAAACGCTCGTAACTCCCTCGTTATAGGTCGGATTGGGACGATTTTCAGTTCTTTGAAAAGGCGAGTCAGTGCTCTTCAAAACTCCTTTAGGAACCGTCACATTCCGAGGCCGTTAGGGCCTCCAAAAGTGGGGCGAAAGTAAACGGTGCAGAATTTTTCTAACATCCCCTATTCCCACGAAAAGCCTCATAACTCGTTCACCGGAGGTCAGATTTGGACAGTTTTTACGTCGTTGGTAAGCTTACTCGACGAGCTTTTAAAACGTATGAGGACTCTTCTGATTCTGAGGCCGTCTGGTACCCCGAAAGCGTGCCAGAAGCCTTTGAGTGTCGTTTCTCGATCTCGGTCGTCAATCTCTCGAAATCGCGTGATGCAAATAAAATACTCATAACTCTCTCGTTACAGGTCAGATTGGGATAATTTTTAGTTTTTTGGAAAGGCGAGTCGGTGCTCTTCGAAACTCCTTTAGGAACTGTCGCATTCCGAAGTCATTTGGGCCTCCAAAAGTGGGGCGAGAGTAAATGGGGCGGAATTTTTCTGACATCCCCTGTTCCCACGAAAACCCTCATAACTCCCTCACTGGAGGTCGGATTTGGACGGTTTTTACGTCGTTGGAAAGCTTACTCGACGGGCTATCAAAACAGAGGAGGATATTTCAGATTCTGAGGCCGTCTGGCACCTCGAAAGTGTGCCGAAATCCTTCAAGTGTCGTTTCTCGATCTTAGCCGTCAATCTCTCAAAATCACGTGATGAGAATAAAATGCTCGTAACTCCCTCGTTACATGTCAGATTGGGACGATTTTTAGTTCGTCAAAAAGGCGAGTCGGTGCTCTTCGAAACTCCTTGAGGAACCGTCGCATTCCGAGGCCGTTTGGGCCTCCAAAAGTGGGGCGAGAGTAAATGGTGTGGAATTTTTCTGACATCCCCTGTTCCCACGAAAACCCTCATAACTCCCTCACTGGAGGTCAGATTTCGACGGTTTTTACGTCGTTGGAAAGCTTACTCGACGGGTTTTCAAAATGGAGGAAGACTCTTCTGATTCTGAGGCCGTCTGGCATCCTGAAAGTGCGCCGAAAGCCTTCGAACGTCGTTTCTCGATCTCGGTCGTCAATCTCTCGAAATCGCGCGAAGCGAATAAAACGCTCGTAACTCCCTCGTCACATGTCGGATTGGGACGATTTTTGATTCGTTGGAAAGGCGAGTCGGTGCTCTTCGAAACTCCTTCAGGAACCGTTGCATTCCGAGGCCGTTTGGCTTCCAAAAGTAGGGCGAGAGTAAACGGTATGGAATTTTTCTTACATCCCCTGTTCCCACGAAAACCCTCATAACTCCCTCACCGAAGGTCAGATTTCAACGATTTTTACGTCGTTGGAAATCTTACTCGACGGATTTTCAAAATGGAGAAAGACTCTTCTGATTCTGAGGCCGTCTGGCATCCTGAAAGTGCGCCGAAAGCCTTCGAGCGTCATTTCTCGATCTCGGTCGTCAATCTCTTGAAATCGCGCGAAGTGAATAAAATGCTCGTAACTCCCTCATCACACATCGGATTGGGATGATTTTTGATTTGTTGGAAAGGCGAGTCGGTGCTCTTCGAAACTCCTTTAGGAACCGTTGCATTCCGAGGCCGTTTGGTCCTCCAAAAGTGGGGCGAGAGTAAACGGTGTGGAATTTTTTTGACATCCCCTGTTCCCACGAAAACCCTCATAACTCCCTCACCGGAGATCGAATTTCGACGATTTTTACGTCGTTGGAAAGCTTACTCTACGAGTTTTCAAAATAGAGGAGGACTCTTCTGATTCCGAGGCCGTCTGGCACCCTGAAAGCATGCTGAAAGCCTTCGAGCGTCGTTTCTCGATCTCGGTCGTCAATCTCTCAAAATCACGTGAAGCGAATAAAATGCTCGTAACTCTCTCATCACATGTTAGATTGGGACAATTTTTGATTCGTTGGAAAGGTGAGTCGGTGCTCTTCGAAACTCCTTCAGGAACCGTCGCATTATGAGGCCGTTTGGGCCTCCAAAAGTGAGGCGAGAGTAAACGGTGCGGAATTTATCCGACATCCCCTGTTCCCACGAAAACCCTCATAACTCCCTCACTGGAGGTCGAATTTCGACAGTTTTTACATCGTTGGAAAGCTTACTCGACGGGCTTTCAAAACAGAGGAGGACTCTTCTGATTCTGAGGCTGTCTGGCACCCCGAAAGCACGCCGGAAGCCTTCAAGCGTCGTTACTCGATCTCGGTCGTCAATCTCTCGAAATCGCGCGAAGCGAATAAAACGCTCGTAAATCTCGGTCGGTTCAGGACTCTTCTGATTCTGAGGCCATCTGGTACCCCGAAAGCACGCCAGAAGCCTTCGATCGTCGTTTCTCGATCTCAGTCATTAATCATTTGAAATCGCATGATGCAAATAAAATGCTCATAACTCCCTTGTTATATGTTGGATTTGGTCAATTTTTAGTTCATTGGAAAGGTGAGTCAGTGCTCTTCGAAACTCCTTTAGGAACCGTCGCATTCCGAGACCGTTTGGGCCTCCAAAAGTGGGGTGAGAGTAAGTGGTCTGGAATTTTTCTCACATCCCCTGTCCCCACGAAAACCCTCATAACTCCCTCATCAAAACTTGGATTTAGATAATTTTTAGGTCGTTGGAAATCTTACTCGACAAGCTTTCAAAATGGTTCCGGACTCTTCTGATTCTGAGGCCGTTTAGTACCCTGAAAGAGCGTCAGAAGCCTTCGATCGTCATTTCTCGATCTTGGTCGTCAATCTTTTGAAATCACGTGATGCGAATAAAATGCTCATAACTCCCTCATTATATGTCAAATTGGGTCAATTTTTGTTCATTGGAAAGGTGAGTCAGTGCTCTTCAAAACTCCTTTAGGAACCATCGCATTCTAAGACCGTTTGGGCCTCCAAAAGTGGGGTGAGAGTAAATAGTCTGGAATTTTTTTTACATCCTCTATTCTCACGAAAACCCTCATAACTCCATCATTGGAAGTCGGATTCAGATAATTTTTAAATCATTGGAAAGCTTACTCGACGAGCTTTCAAAACGGTCAAGGACTCTTTTGATTCTGAGGCCGTCTGTTACCATGAAAGCGCGACAAAATTCTTCGATCGTCGTTTCTTGATCTCGGTCGTCAATCTTTAGAAATTGTGTGATGTGAATAAAAGGCTCATAACTCCCTCATTATATGTCAGATTGGGTTAATTTTTCATTCATTAGAAAGGTGAGTTAGTGCTCATCGAAACTCCTTTAGGAACAGTCGCATTCCGAGACCGTTTGGGCCTCCAAAAGTGGGGTGAGAGTAAATAGTCTGAAATTTTTCTAATATCCCCTGTTTCCATAAAAACCCTCATAAATCCCTCATCGGAGGTCAGATTTGGATGATTTTTAGGTCATTGAAAAGATTACTCGACGAGGTTTCAAAATGGTTCAGGACTCTTCTAATTCCGAGGCCGTATGCTACCCCGAATGCGCACCAGAAGCTTTTGATCATCGTTTCTCGATCTCGGTCGTCAATCTTTCGAAATTGTATAATGCGAATAAAATACTCTTAACTCCCCCGTTATATGTCGGATTTGGTCGATTTTTAGTTCATTGGAAAGGTGAGTCAGTGCTCTTCGTAACTCCTTTAGGAACTGTCGCATTCCAAGACCGTTTGGGTCTCCAAAAGTGGGGTGAGAGTAAATGGTCTAGAATTTTTCTAACATCCCTTGTTCCCACGAAAACCCTCATAAATCCCCCATCGGAAGTTGGATTTAGACGATTTTTAAGTCGTTAGAAAGATAACTCGATAAGATTTCAAAACGATTTAGGACACTTCTGATTACGAGGCCGTCTGGTACCCTGAAAGTATACCAAAAGCCTTTGAACGTCATTTCTCAATCTCGGTCGTCAATCTTTTGAAATCATATGATGCGTATAAAACACTCGTAACTCCCTCGTTATATGTCAGATTGGTTCGATTTTTACTTCATTAGACAGGTGAGTCAGTGCTTTTCCAAACTCCTTTAGGAATCGTTGCATTCCAAGACCGTTTGGGCCTCCAAAAGTGGGGTTAGAGTAAATGGTCCAGAATTTGTATGACATCCCATGTTCCCATAAAAACCCTCATAACTTCCTCATCGAAAGTCAGATTTAGATGATTTTTAGGTCATCGGAAAGCTTAATCGACGATATTTCAAAATAGTTCAGGATTCTTCTGACTCCGAGGCCGTCTGGTACCCCGAAAGTATCCCAAAAGCCTTCAATCATTGTTTCTCGATCTCGATCGTCAATCTTTCAAAATTGCGTAATGCGAATAAAATACCTATAACTCCCTCATTGTATTTTAGATTGGGTCAATTTTTAGTTCATTGGAAAGGCTAGTCAGTGCTCTTCAAAACTCCTTTAGGAACCATCACATTTCGAGACCATTTGGGCCTTCAAAAGTGGGGTGAGAGTAAATGGTCTGGAATTTTTCCAACATCCCCTATTCCCACGAAAACCCTCATAACTTCCTCATCGAATGTCGGATTTGGACGATTTTAAGGTCATTGGAAAGATAACTCGATGAGATTTCTAAATAGTTAGGGACTCTTCTGATTTCGAGGCCTTCTGGTGTAAGACCCGTATTTTGGTCCGTACCTTTCCGTACACTTCCGCGGTCTTACCGGTCAAATTCTGACAACTTTCGACCCTTAAACGATATCGACGCGTGACCCTGATTCATGTGCCGACAACCTGAGTCGACTCAACCCGAGGCCAATACCTTAACGATCGCGCCGTCGTTGCGGTTCCGATACCGCGACTCGCGCGCCGAGGCGATACCCAGGTCAAGAGTTATGGGCCAACGTTCGGTGAGAGAAAACGCCGCGCGTTGCGAAAACCAAAGGAATCTCAACGATGTGTCACATCAATCACATCAATCCCATCAATCAATCACCCATCAAGCCATCACATGTCAAGTACACATCACTCTCACCCATTTTCCCAAGCAACTACAAAAGTCTTCACATCCCATACTTCTCTTACACAAAAAGCCACAAAAGTCTTCACATCCCATACCTCTCTTACACAAAAGCCTCAAAAGTCAAGCTTTTCTTACACAACCATCACTCACCAATCCATCCATCACTCTCTCTCTCTCTCCCTTTACATCACTCTCTCTCTTTCTCTCTTTCTCATTTCAAAGAAAAATCTCCAAGCAAAACATCCCACGTATGGAATTTCTCCAAATTCCTAAGCTCCAAGTGGCCCACCTTCCTACCCCAAAATCTCTCATCTCAACCCTCCATTCCTCATCTTAACCATTGAAGTTGAAGCTAAGGTGCCAAGGAACCTCTAGGAGCAAGAAGATCGGACGGTGGGTGCTACCTCATACTTATTTTTCTTGTTTTTATGGTGGACCAAGTGAGGCCCATCGATCAATGGTGTAGATCTCACTTGGGACCCTTAATTGTGGCCGATGGACCACTTGGATCATCATGATCATTCCATGATGGGGCCATTCTCCATGGACCCCATCATGATGTTTATTTTCATTTAGAAAGGTCATCTAGACCGTCCATGTCGGTGGAGAATGGATCTCCACCGTTGATTTACATTTTCAATGGTCCCATGTGCAAGGGATCCATTTATTGTATAATTTTCTTGTAAGGGAGGGCCCATAATGACGGGGTCCCTCCATCACAAGCTGTGTCCCACTCTCCATGTCTCTCACTCTTTTATTTTATTTTATTTTATTTTATTTTAATGCAATAGGAGGGTGTGGCCCACTTGAATGGATCCCATCTTGATGTATTTATTTTATTCAAGTGGGGCCCACCTTAGACGTTATTCCCATGCTGCCCATCATGTGGTGGCCCACTTCATCAGGGCCCACCATTTCCAAAAAGAAAAAAAAAGTTATATAACTGTCCAGCGTCTGGGACGCTGGACATTGTAAAGGAAAACAAAAAAAAAAAGAGAAAAAGGAAGAAAGAAAGGGAAGTCTTTTGGGTGGCCCCCTTGCATAGGCCCCACCCTGATGTTTATGTCCGATCCAAGCCGTCCATCCTCTTACCCACGGTATTTTAGCCGTTGGGTAGAAGTTTGGAGCTGATCCAATCACCTGGTGGGCCATAGCGTCAAATATCGCGCCCTCACCATTCAAACTCTATTTCTTAATTTATTTCACTTCCAAGCATCAAAAAAATTCGAACTCTGGACTCGTTCCGACTGTTGCGGGCCACTGAACACTATGACTGGAGCGGATTTTCAGAAAGCGGGCCCACACTAGTTTTTTTGCAAAAATTAAAAATTAAAGGAGAGAGGACGAGGCCTCCTTCCCTCACTGACAGCGGCTGCACGCTGCACGCAGCAGCGTGCAGCGCCCGGGGGGGCGGGCGTCCAGTAACCCATCCCACGGCTATTGCTGTGGGCCCCACCATGATGTAAGTTTTGTATTCGCACCGTCCATGAGGTGGGCCACCCAGAGTAGTGGGCCCCCTCCAAGTTTCAGCCCTATCCAACACTCAGGTGGCCCACGGTGCAGAAAACAGTGGAATGGAACCTCTACCATTGAAAACCTTCCGTGGGCCACAACAGTTTTGGATCATGATGAAATTTGTGTTTTCCCTTCATCCAGGTCTAAATGACCCTATGAACCGTTTGGATGTAAAATAAATGTTATGGTGGGCCCCACATGGGACCCACAGTGATGTGTGTGTGACGGTGGCACCCACCATAATTCATGTGTTATATTTTCACCGTCCACAACTGTGGACGGTGAAACCCACTGTTATGCGTGGGTGCCCTCCCCACTGTCCATCTCTTTTGGGACCCACCTTGTTTAGTGTGATGAATCCAAACCGTCCATCCTCTTGGTTAGACCATCTTTGGCATGAGTGTGGATTGGGTGGGCGACCTATGTATGGGTTAGGCCCATTTAATTTGAAAAAGGCCTATGGGAAAGGCCCATTTGATTCATGTAAAGGTTTTGGGCTTAGGCCCACTTGTTATGTTTCAAGTCCATGGGACTAGGCCCATTTGATGTATTCCAAGGCCCATGAAATTGGGCTCATTTGATATATATGTAAGGCCTAGGGATTTAGGCCCATCTGACTCATAGAAGGCCTATGGGCTAGGCCCATTCGAATTTCAAAAGGCCTATGGGCTATGCCCATTTGGTTTATGAAATGCTTATGGGCTAGGCCCATTGGATTCATTTTAGGCCTAAGAACTTAGGTCCATTTGATGTGTTACAAGTCCATGGGATTAGGCCCACTGGATTTATTTGAGACCCATGAGTTAGGCTCATTTTATTTGATTAAGGCCTAGGGGTTTAGGCCCATTTGACTCATGTTGGGCCTATGGGTTGAGTCTCTTTTTATGTACATGTGGGGGCCCAATTGGTGTGGCCCATTGGTCATATATTAGACTCATGAGACTAAGCTCATTTGATGCAATCCAAGGCCCACGAGTTTAACCCATTGCAATGCACATAAGACCCATTTATATGGCCCATTTATGTGGCCCATCTGATGAATAAAAGGCCCATAGGATATGGCCCATTTGATATATATATATATATATATATATATATATATATATATATATATATATGTAAGGTCCAATGGGGACAACCTACGGTCCATTGCAATGTGTAAATCCATTACAGACTAAGTGTTGATGTTTACAAAGATCGAGCCTTGGGAGCAATGTTGGTTTGACGTCCACATTGCGAGTGTAATGTTGGTTGGATGTCCACATTACGACTCTCCTTAGGGCCCATTACTGGGCCGTACTTATCGTGTATAGGCCGTCCAGGTCCATATGCATTGTAAGATAATTCATTTTATTATATCATGTTTAGTACAGTTTCATGACTCATGATCATACGCATCATATGTATGTTTGACGTGAGAATTGTCTGATCATAGCATTTGCCTTCGGGCAGGTTGTTTATGGGCCCCCGGTTAGGCGGTGTTGCCCTACACGAGCGCACGATATGCGCAGGATTTGTTGCATGACTGGACAGCGTGAATCATGCATTTCGCATTTGTGTGACATGGTTATTGTACGCTCTAGCGACATCGGGGTCGTAGCCTCCACAGACAGATCGTGGTTGGCAGGATTGGATACTGAAAATCTTGTTCTACATGGGGTACTATAGATATCCCTGGGTGAAAGTCCCTAAACCCTTATGGTACTAAGAGGTTGCTCCAACGTCTAGACCGAGTGGGTAAATGAGCGTTGAGTGCCGAATACCAGACGGTTACGCTCTCCACTGTGTCGTGGTCGGTTGGAAGGGGGTGCGGCCTTACCCGCCCGAGAGTAGGGGCAATGCTAGGCTGAGTCTGACCAGCTCGAGGAATGGGTCCGCTATCGACGAGTCGCGCCCGATATTGGCAGACGGATAGTGAGGTCTCTTCCACTTACCTTATTGCGCGCGATGTGGCGGCAATCTGGTTTAGAGTGTACTAGACCCCGGTGATATTCCATACTTTGAGCTGTATTGATGTGTGGACATAGATGAGGACCTGTATGCTTGAGTTGCATTGCACATCGCATGGCCTTAGGATGACCGATACCATTCATGTCTTGCATCGCATAAGCCTTGGTACGGCTCATGATATCATAGATCCATCTGCATATTCCGTTTTACTCTGACATTGCATGTTCATATTACTACCTTGCGCACACACTTTCACCACCCTCTAAGCTTTCTGTAAGCTTATGTACGACCGTTGCGTACAGGTGACGTTGGTTCGCAGCAGCGCTGAGGCAGGAGCACGTTGTTGAGCATTTTGGAGTTTTTGTACTTTACCATTGTATTTCCCTCTATGCTCATTGTATTTGTAAAGTTTTTTATCATAGTGAAAATGTAATGGAGTGCTTGGTTGTTGTTTGTGGGTTATGCCTTTGGTTATGCTTAATACGAATCAAACTGACATTGAAAATTCTCCTCGTAGCATCCTAGGATCGGAACCTGGTGAATGGGAGCTAGGAGCCGAGAATGGGGTTCTACGGAGGCTATCGGCGCCGGATTCGGCGATCGAAAATTTTGTGAGCCCGGTTTCCGAGTTTGGGGCGTGACATCTGGTACCCCGAAAGCGTGCCAGAAACCTTTAATTGTCCTTTCTCAATCACGGTCGTCAATATTTTAAAATCATGTAATGCCAATAAAATACTCGTAACTCCCTCGTTATATGTCGAATTGGTCGATTTATGGTTCATTGGAAAGGTGAGTCAGTGCTCTTCGAAACTCCTTTAGGATCCATCGCATTCCGAGACCGTTTGGGCCTCCAAAATTGGATGAGAGTAAATGGTCCGGAATTTCTCTTACATCCCCTATTTCAATAAAAATTCTCATAACTCCCTCATCGGAAGTTGGATTTAGAAAATTTTTATGTTGTTGAAAAGCTTACTCAACGATCTTTCAAAATGGTTTAGGACTCTTCTGATTTTGAGGCCGTATAGTACCCCGAAAGTGCACCAGAAGCCTTCGATAATCGTTTCTCGATCTCGGTAGTCAATCTTATGAAATCGCGTGATGTAAATAAAATGCTTGTAACGCCCCCATCATATGTCAGATTTGGTCAATTTTTAGTTCATTGGAAATGTGAGTCAGTGCTCTTCGAAACTCCTTTAGGAACTGTCGCATTCCGAGACCGATTGGGGCCTCCAAAAGTGGAGTGAGAGTAAATGGTGTGGAATTTTTCTAACATCTCCTATTCCCATAAAAAACCTCATAACTCTTTCATTGGAAGTCGAATTTAAACAATTTTTAGGTCATTAGAAAGCTTACTCGATAATATTTCAAAATTGTTTAGGACTCTTCAGATTCTGAGGCCGTCTGGTATGCCGAAAGCGTACTAGAAGCCTTTGAACATCGTTTCTCAATCTCGGTCGTCAATCTTTCAAAATTACGTGATGCAAATAAAACACTCGTAACTCCCTTGTTATATGTCGAATTGGTTCAATTTTTAGTTCATTAGACAGTTAGTCAATGCTTTTCTAAACTCCTTTAGGAACTGTCGCATTTCGAGACCGTTTGGGCCTTCAAAAGTGGGGTTAGATTAAATGGTCTGAAATTTTTCTTACATCCCCTATTCTCACAAAAACTTTAATAACTCCCTCTTCGAAAGTCAGATTTGGAAAATTTTTAGGTCGTTGGAAAGATTACTCGACGAGCTTTCAAAATGGTTCAGGACTCTTCTGATTCCGAGGCCGTCTGGTACCCCGAAAGTGCCCCAAAAGCCTTCGATCGTCGTTTCTCGATCTCGGTCGTCAATCTTTTAAGATCGCATGATGCGAATAAAACACTCGTAACTCCCTCGTTATATTTCAGATTGGGTCAATTTTTTGTTCATTGGAAAGGCGAGTCAGTGCTCTTCGAAACTCCTTTAGGAACCATCACATTCTGAGACCGTTTGAGCCTCAAAAAATCGGGTGAGAGTAAATGGTCTAGAATTTTTCTGACATCACCTATTCTCACGAAAACCCTCATAACTCCCTTATCGGAAGTCGAATTTAGACAATTGTTAGGTCGTTGGAAAGCTTACTCGATGAACTTTCAAAATAGTTTAGGACTCTTCTGATTCTAAGGCCTTTTGGTACCCCGAATGCGTGCCAGAAGCCTTCAATCATCCTCTCTAGATCTCGGTCGTCAGTATTTTAAAATCGCGTAATGCAAATAAAATGCTCGTAACTCCCTCGTTATATTTTGGATTGCGTCAATTTTTGGTTCATTGGAAAGGTGAGTCAGTGCTCTTCGAAACTCCTTTAGGATTTGTCGCATTCCGAGACCGTTTGGGCCTCTAAAAGTGGGGTGAGAGTAAATGGTCTGAAATTTTTCTTACATCCCCTGTTCTTACAAAAACCCTCATAACTCCCTCATCGGAACTCAGATTTGGACAATTTTTAGGTCGTTGGAAAGCTTACTCGACAAGCTTTCAAAATGGTTTTAGACTATTCTGATTCCTAGGCCGTATGGTATCCCGAAAGCACACCAGAAGCCTTCGATCATCGTTTCTCGATCACGGTCGTCAATCTTTCGAAATCACGTGATGCGAATAAAATGCTCGTAAATCCCTTATTATATGTTAGATTGGGTAAATTTTTGGTTCATTGGAAAGCTGAGTCAGTTTTCTTTGAAACTCCTTTAGGAACCGTCGCATTCTGAGACCGTTTGGGCCTCCAAAAATGGGGTTAGAGTAAATGGTCCAAAATTTTTTCGACATCCTCTATTCCCACGAAAACCCTCATAACTTCCTCATCGAAATCAAATTTGGACAATTTTTAGGTCGTTGGAAATTCAACTCGATGAGATTTCAAAATGGTTCAGGACTCTTCTAATTCTGAGGCTGTTTGGTACCCTGAAATCGTCGTTTCTCGATCTCGGTCGTCGTTTCTCGATCTCGGTCGTCAATCTTTCGAAATCGTGTGATGCGAATAAAATATTTGTAACTTCCTCGTTATATGTCGGATTGGGTCGATTTTTCTTTCATTAGAAAGGTGAGTCAGTGATCTTCGAAACTCCTTTAGGAACCGTCTCATTCTAAGACCGTTTGGGCCTCCAAAAGTGGGGTGAGAGTAAATGATCTGGAATTTTTCTAACATCCCCTATTCCCATGAAGGCCCTCATAACTCTCTCATCGAAAGTCGGATTTAGACGAATTTTAGGTCTTTGGAAAGCTTACTCAATGAACTTTCAAAACAGTTCAGGACTCATCTGATTCAGAGGCCATCTGGTACCCCGAAAGAGTGCTAAAAGCCTTTGATCGTCGTTTCTCGATCTCGATCGTCAATATTTCGAAATCACGTGATGCGAATAAAATACTCGTAACTCCCTCATTATATGTCGGATTGGGTTGATTTTCTATTCATTGGAAAGGTGAATCAATGCTCTTCGAAACACCTTTAAGAACCGTAGCATTCCGAGGCGTTTGTGCATCTAAAAGTGGGGTGAGAGTAAATGGTCTGGAATTTTTTTGACATCCCCTGTTCCCACGATAACACTTATAAATCCCTCATCAGAAGTCGGATTTGAATGATTTTTAGGTCGTTGGAAAGATTAATCGACGAGTTTTCAAAACGGTTAAGGACTCTTCTAATTCCAAGGCCATCTGGTACCCCGAAAGTGCGCCAGAAGCCTTCGATCGTCGTTTCTCGATCTCGGTCTTCAATCTTTCGAAATCGCGTGATGCAAATAAAATACTCGTAACTCCATTGCTATATGTCGGATTTGGTCAATTTTTAGTTCATTGGAAAGGTGAGTCGGTGCTCTTAAAAACTCCTTGAGGAACCGTCGCATTCCGAGACCATTTGGGCCTCCAAAAGTAGGGTGAGAGTAAGTGGTCTGGAATTTTTCTCACATCCCATGTTCCCACGAAAACCCTCATAACTCCCTCATCGGAACTCAGATTTGGACAATTTTTAGGTCGTTCAAAATCTTACTCGATGAGCTTTCAAAACGGTTCAAGACTCTTCTGATTCCGAGGCCGTCTGGTACCCCGAAAGCTCGCTAGAAGCCTTCGATCGTCGTTTCTCGATCTCAGTCGTCAATCTTTCAAAATCACATGATGCGAATAAAATACTCGTAACTCCCTCATTATATATCATATTGGGCCAATTTTTGATTCATTCGAAAGGTGAGTCAGTGCACTTCGAAACTCCTTTAGGAACCATCGCATTCTGAGACCGTTTGGGCCCCCAAAAGTGGGGTGAAGGTCTAGAATTTTTTTAACATACCCTGTTCCCACGAAAACCCTCATAACTCCCTCATCGGAAGTCGGATTTAGTCAATTTTTAGGTCGTTGGAACGATTACTCGACGAGCTTTCAAAACGGTCTAGGACTCTTTTGATTCTGAGGCTGTCTGGTACCACGAAAGTGTGACAGAATCCTTCGATCGTCGTTTCTCGATCTCGATCGTGAATCTTTTAAAATCACGTGATGCAAATAAAATGCTCATAACTCCCTCGTTATATGTCATATTGGGTCAATTTTAAATTCATTGGAAAGGTGAGTTAGTGCTCTTCGAAACTCCTTTAGGAACCATCACATTCTGAGACCATTTGAGCCTCTAAAAGTGGGGTGAGAGTAAATGGTCTGGAATTTCTCTTACATCCTATGTTCCCACGATAACCCTCATAAATCCCTCATCGGAAGTCAGATTTGGATGATTTTTAGATCGTTGGAAAGATTACTCTATGGGAGGCTGTCGGCACTGGATTCGGGGATCGAGAATTTTGTGAGCCCGGTTTCCGAGTTTGGGGCGTGACCGGATCGGCCACACTATTATCATTCCTCCTATGGGAGGTAATAATAGCATGCAAGTGACCCCATGATAATGAAACTAAATGATGTCATTTACAAAAATCCGAGACACTTAATACCTGTGAGTAGGATCAGTCTTTCAGTTTTACATTATCAGAGTATTTACTTCATTCCGTTCATGTTCCTGTCAGAAGGTGATCATCTGTGTTTTTGTCTCCATCCGCATGAAACGCGAATGCAATTACATATAATTCTCCAAATCCCAATATCACAGGCTTATACTAATAAAATTTTCACCGATTGAAGTCACTATGGTGGCTAACACAACCTGATCTAATCTCATGAATATGGACTTATGATTGCGATTATAATCATGCCCTCAACGGATTATATCTAAATAAGTCTAATACGGCTCATAAGATAATTGGTATTGATTGTTTGAAAATGAGGAATTTTAAAAAAGTACCAGACAGTTATGTTTCATCTTTCCTCATTCCAAAAGGTTCTTATCTACTCTAAATGTTGGATAATGAACCTATTATTAAGCCAAGACTCTATATGATCTGGTCAATATGAATGAGTATTACAAGTCTAGTCTATAATATTCACACAATGGATGAATGGCATGGAATGATTCAAATATATGCTTAGATCCTTACATTAGTGTCCATTAGATGGACATATCAGATCTAATGCTTGAAAGCTCCTTACTCTAATTTTCATCCATCTAATGAAGGTTCTAGATTATACACTCATTTTAATCTAAGCATATATGTGAAATCTGATAAACGGATCCAAAATAGGCCCCGAGAGAGAAATCCCAATCTGGAAAACACATTTCAAAATTGGGAATGTGACGGAGTAATTCAAAATCAGGATCAGTGGGCCGTCAGGGTCCACAACCAAACAGTGGTCCCGGCTCATAATAGCAAACCCGAATCAATGCTAATCGGGTCTGCAAAACCGGTACACGTTGCGGGTCCTGATAGCAGACCTGAAGTATCATTAGTAGGGTCTGTAAAGCTCGCTGGCATAGGAAGCGTTTTCGAACGCAATCGCAGGAAAAAAGAGAGAAGAAAATAGAGAAAAATCTCCACCTCTGGAGATCTTGGCCGAGCTGAAGTGTTCGTCGCTGGCATCCTCCTCGAATCCAAACGAGTGGTGTCTTCCTCATGTTCGAATGAAGAACATATACCTACAACTACGACCATGGCTGCCGCGGCTGGAGGATGTGGCTGCCAGCGATTAGAGATCAAGAAGATGGTTATCACAAGAGTTCTACAGCCATGAGTGGAGGTAGATAAATGGATCTGGCGGAATCAAAGGTTATACACGACGCCGGTGGTGGACCGAACATCCACGGCTGCCTCCATCGAAGACACAGGTAACGGTATGAAAACCCTAATTACTGGATTTGGGAATCCGTTCTGAAATCCCTAATGGTTAGATTTAGGGATTCAATCATTCCTAATATTTACCGATTTTGGATTGAAATCCCCAATTCCGATTTGGGGATGGAAACTGTAATTCCAATGGCTGGATTTGGTATCTGAAATCCCTAATTTGGGAATTCGATTTTTTGAAATCTGAAAATCCCCAATTCTGATTTGGGAATTATAATCCCTGATAATGTTTTTAGGGGTTGAAAGCCCTAATATCTGGATTTGGAATTCGAAAACCCAACTGTTAATTTGGGATTCGAAATCCCCAATTACCCTAATTCTGGATCAGAATTTGAAATCCCTAATTATCCGATTTGGGATTTCGAAAAAATTTAATTGCTAGATTTAATTGAAATACCATTCGTTGGATTCGAAAATCCCTAAAAAATTAGGAAACAGAATTCCAGATTCTTAATTGAGAATTACAATCCCTAATAGCGTTATCAATCCTCCATACCTGATCCAGGGTTTTGTTTTTCCATTCTCAGGTTTGGAGAAGAGAGAGGAGAGCCTTTGAGGAAGGATTTCTCAGAGACTTCATCAATTTCCAGAGGTGGTATTTCTCCTCTTTCAACAGATCTGAGTGTCTTCTCATCTCTATCGTGCTCTTCCCACGCTTTAGGGTTTTTTTTTTCTCCTTTTATGCTGCTTCCTGAAAAAGAATAGGGTTTCTCCCCTTGTTCACGCATTCTTTATCCTCTATTTGCGTTTTGATTGTCTTTTTTTTTTTTTTTCTGATTTCTTTTGTCATATGGAAGCTATGCATTTCACTACTATCGTTGTTCTCTCTCCTGTTTTTGTAGGGTTCTAGGATATATGAATTAGGGTTTTATTTTACCTTTTTCCCTTATCTTAATCTGGTTAGTGTATGTTTTCATATGCATTCCTCTTTTTGTTTTTTTTTTTTTTAATTTTTTGTTTTTTGTTTTTTGTTTTGGTATGGTGTCCATTTTTGGTGATCTAGACTGTTGATATGATGGGCATTGTTGTGGATGGACCATTTGTGGAGAGCATTGAGGATTGGATGATCATCCAATCTTTGTCCATGTTTTCTATATGGTTTGGTCTTTCGGAGTGGGGAAATTTTTTTATGCCGGCCTGAATCATGGTAGGAACCCATGTATATTTTATGTTCTTGATGATCACTTTATTAGGGCACATGTATATTTTATGTTCTTGACGGTCACTTTGTTAAAAGCATATTATAATCTTTTGAATTTTCTTTTGGTTGGTACACTTGCTGCCTGGGCCATCCATATTAGGCCTATGTTGTGATCTAAATATTTTGTTGTGACTAGCGTTATATGTAGTGATCTATCCCGTTGGTAAGATTGGGATGATTTTCATTTATGTAATATCATTCATATGATTGGGCCTCTATTTGATGTTTCAAGCCATTCCCATGATTGGGCCTATATTTAAAGATATAAGCTCTTCACATGATTTGGTTAATTTTCATCGGTCCTAGCGAAATGAATATTTGAAGGCTGATCTAACCCTGCTATGTTACCACCCCCGATGTTGTGATCCATCCTATTGATGATATATTTGGGTTGATTTTCAATGATCTAAACTAATCATTATATATATTTGGCCTGATTTTAATTGATCCAAGCCATTCATTTGATTGAGCCCTATTCGATCTTCCAATCCATTCATATGATTTGGCCTATGCCTACTGATCCTAACCCTAAATATGCTTCGGGCCATTTCGTTGATTCATGCCAAGCTATATTCGAAGGCTGATATTTAGTAATCCAATTGACGATATATTTGGGTTGATTCTCAGTGATCTAAACCAATCACATATATTCGGGCTGATTTTCAATGATTTAAAACATTCGTTTGATTGAGCCCTATTCCATTTTCCAAGCCAGTCACATGATTTGGCATCCAAACCATTTGTTTAATTGAGCCCTATTCG
Source organism: Magnolia kwangsiensis (assembly GCA_037074715.1). Classification (NCBI taxonomy): domain Eukaryota; kingdom Viridiplantae; phylum Streptophyta; class Magnoliopsida; order Magnoliales; family Magnoliaceae; genus Magnolia; species Magnolia kwangsiensis. The sequence continues at coordinate 114,435,294 of CM073582.1, read as the reverse complement.
ATCTCGTTGGTATGATTGGGCTGATTTTCATTTCTGCCTATCTTCATATTACCTGGCCTCTATTTGATGTTTCAAACCATTCATATGATTTGGCCGATATTTAGATATCTAAGCTCTTCATATGATTTGGGTAATTTTCATCAGTCCTAGCGAAGTGATCTTTGAAGGCTGATCTAACCCTGCTTTGTTAGCTGCCCCCTATGTAGTGATCCATCCAATTGATGATATATTTAGGTTGATTTTCAAGGATCTAAACCAATCATTATATATATTTAGGCTAATTTTCATTGATCTAAACCATTCAGTTGATTGATACCCATTCGATCTTCCAAGGCATTCATATGATTTGGCCTATGTCTATTGATCCAAACCCTTTATATGCTTCTGGCCATTTTGTTGATTCAAGCCAAGTTATATTCGATGGCCGATCTTTAGTAATCCAACTGGTGATATATTTGGGTTGATTTTCAATGATATAAACCAATCATATATATTCAGGGTGATTTTCATTTATCCAAACCATTCGTTGGATTGAGCCCTATTTGATCTTCCAAGCCATTGAAATGATTTGGTATATGTTTAGAGATCCAAACCCTTCAAATGCTTTGGGCCATTTCATTGATTCAAGCCAAGTTATATTCGAAGGCTGATGTTTAGTAGTACAATTAAGGATATATTTGGATTGATTTTCAATTATCTAAAGCAACCATATATATATTTGGGCTGATTTTCATTGATCCAAACCATTCGTCTGATTAAGCCTATTCAATCTTGCAAGCCACTCATATGATTTGGCCTATGTTTAGTGATCCAAACCCTTCAAATGCTTCGTGCCATTTCATTGATTCAAGCCAAGTTATTTTTGAAGGCCGATGATTAGTAATCCAATTGATGATATATTTGGATTGATTTTCAATAATTTAAACCAATCTTATATATTTGGGCTTATTTTCATTGATCGAAACCATTCGTTTGATTCAGCCCTAATCGATCCTCCAAGGTGTTCATATGATTTGGCCTATGATTACTGATCCAAACCCATTATATGCTTCATACCATTTTGTTGATTGAAGCCAAGTTATATTCGAAGGCTGTTGTTTAGTAATCCAATTGACTATTTATTTGGGTTTATTTTCAATGATATAAAGCAATCATGTAGATTTAGGCTGATTTTTATTGATCCAAACCTTGTGTTGGATTGAGCCATATTCGATCTTCCAAGCCACTCATATGATTCGGCCTATGTTTAGTGATCCAAATCCCGAGCTAAGTTATATTCGAAGGATGATGTTCAGTAATCCAATTAAGGATATATTTGGATTGATTTTCATTGATCTAAACCAATCATATATATATTTGGCTTGATTTTCATTGATCTAATCCATTCGCTTGATTGAGCCCTATTCGATCTTCCAAGCCATCAATATGATTTGGCGTATGTTTAGTAATCCAAACCCTTCGTATGCTTGGTGCCATTTCGTTGATTCAAGTCGATTTATATTCGAAGGCTGATGTTTAGTAATCCAATTGATGATATATTTGGGTTGATTTTCAATAATTTAAACCAATCTTATATTTGGGCTGATTTTCACTGATCCAAACCATTGGCTTGATTTAGCCCGATTCGATCCTCCAAGGCATTTATAAGATATGGCCTATGTTTAGTAATCCAAAACCTTCATATGCGTCGGGCCATTTCGTTGATCCAACCTTGCTTTGTTACCAGCCCCCTTTGTAGTCATCCATCGTATTGATGATATATCCGTGTTGATTTTCAATGATAAACCGATCACCATATATATTTAGGCTGATTTTTATTGATCAAAACCATGAGGTTGATTGTGCCATATTCGATCATCCAAGCCATTCATATGATTTGGGCTATGTTTACTGATCTAAACCTTTCATATTCTTTGGGTCATTTCTTTGATTCAATCGAAGTTATATTGATGGCTGATGTTTATTAATCCAATTGATGATATATTGGGATCGATTTTCAATGATCTAAACTAATCGTTATATATATTTGGGCTGATTTTCATTGATCCAAACCATTCGTTTGATTGAGCCCTATTCAATCTTCCAATCCATACACACTGATTAATTAATAGCCCTCATTGGATGTGGAAAGGACAAATTTTTAGTGGAGCAATCTTGACATATAATATTTCGATCTTTTATAGTTAAGTGTGGAGTGTAGTTATTTTTCTTGACTAATTGTTCATCTAGCTAGCCTATATTCAACGATCCAAATCGTTAATATGGTAGGGTTTATCCAAACCCTACCTCGGTTGATCCAAACCTTTCATATGATATGCTGGTTTCTGGTGATGCAGACCTTTGACATGCTTGGGCCATTTCAATTGATTTGAACCGTTAATATGATTGGCTTATACTTAGTGATCCAACGCTTCATATGATTGGGGTTGCTTTTAGTGATCTATGCTCTAAATATCATTAATGTCATTTTTGGTGATACATTATATACAACGATAGTGCCTTTTAATTGTTCATTGTGATGGATGTTTTTAAATGGCGGTTAATTTCAATGAATGAGATGTATGAAGATATACATGGATATATTAATGAGGTCTACCAAAGATTCCAATAGGTGATATAGTATGTACAATGATAGTGCCCTTTAATTGTTCATGGGGATGAAACTATGGGGAAGATGAATAATTACCACGTTTATTCTTTTTGGTATGGTCATACAGAGCTCCACCATGGGCCACAACGTTCGCTTGACTTGTGGGAAGAAAGAGGGTGTTGACAATCAATAATTTGCAAAGAAGATGTGGGAGATGTAGAGTCAATTAATCACCTCTTCATTCATTGCATGTTTGCTTGAATGATATGGGACTACTTTCTTAATTCTCTCCATACAAGCTTAGGTGTAGCCGAATTCTGTTGTGGACCTTCTGTGGTCTTGGCATTCAGGAGGGGTGGGAAAAGTGGCGAAAGCTTTGTGGAGATTGCTTTTATATAGTAGATGTTTTTAGAATAGGAGTTCTTCACATGTTGTGGCCGTTAGGGAAATTAAATGTACTTTATGGGTTGAGCTTCTTATGTAGAGCCAGTTAATCCTGCTAATCTCTCATATGTTTTTCAATTGTGTAGGTGCGTTGTTTTCTTTTGCGCATTTTGTGGGCATTTAATGAAGCTCTCTCAAAAAGGAAAAAAGAAGGCATTTTTAAATGAGACATATCTAAATTCTTTTGTTGATTTTAGGTTTAACTTAGACAAAAAATACCAAAGGAAAACAAATAGGTAAGGACATAAATAAAGAAGAAATGTTTCTTTAAAAAAAGTAAAAAAGTAAGAAGAATCTAAACTAAAGATAATTTTTGAGCAAGATTTCTTAGTAGGTGAAAACTAAATGCCCTAAATTTGTTGTTGGAATGGCCTTTTATCAATAAATGAAACTCCATATACAGATTAACTTCTTAATTTCTAAAAAATAGATTATTTGAAAATACCACTTATGAATGATATTTTTGTTCCAGGCAAACTAATCTTCATGCTAAGTGCCTTTCCTATTTTGGGATACTCTTGATCTTATTAGGGTTTAACAGTTTACACATTTAACTAATTACACCTTAAGAAACAATACACAACTTCACTAAATGCTGAATATCATTCACTTCCAATAGGAGGATAGTCAAATACATACTCAAGGATGAGCCTACCCCAATCTTTTTTTCTCATTTTACTCGGATCTTCGATAGATGTGAGGTCTCACTTCTCAAAAGGGACGGGGATAGGGACACCCTGTTGTTATAAAAGAAACCTTCCCAAAACCCATCGTGATTTTGGGTGAATGGCTTTGGTCGTGGGTTTGCTCCCCATAGACACGACTGTTATTCCCCTCCCCGCAGATTACCTATCACGAGTTGGGGTGGATGACTTTGGTCGTGGGTTTGCTCCCCACAGACATGAGTTTGATTCCCCCCTCTTGTGGATTAGCTGTTATGAGTTTGGGCGAACGACTTTGGTCGTGGGTTTGCTCCCCACAGACACGAGCTCGATTCCCCTCCCCATGGATTACTCGATGCACATGGTGTAATTGGGGAAGTTTTTTTTTTTTCCCTTCTGATCCCCACATCTGGAGACTCGCCACACCCGACTCGGTGCTGACTCGTCTCGACTCGGTACCTGTGACCGAGCGGACTCAGTCTGGTTTAGTCCAGGCTAGGCCCAAACTTAGATCGGGTTAGGCGTGTTGGACTTGGTAATGAGTTGGGTTAAGTTCAGGTGAGGTTTATTTCATAACCGGGTCGAGTCAGATCAACCCTAACTTGGTCCGATTCGACTCGTTGCTCTGTTCAACACGTTGCGTATGAGGGAAAGTTATTGTTTTTAATCCTTGCTTCTTGATATTCCTGAAATTTTAACCCTCAATTTCATTGTTCACTAGTAAGCTTACGCCTGTCCATTCCTTCCAAGTTTGATCCCGCTCCTATAGGCACGTGCTCATGATGCTTAACGATTGAGTTCAATTCCCTCATGGATTTTCTGATGCACGTGGTTTGTGGGTGATTGCGTGCATCTGCAGGGGATGGTTTCACCTTAAAGGGACAGGGACACCTTGTCTTGTGTATATATATATATATATCCTAAAACCCATCACGAGTTTGGGTGAATGATTTTGGTCGTGGGTATGCTCCCCATAGACGTGTGATTCCCCTCCCCTTGGATTACCTATCACGAGTTGGGGCGAACGACTTTGGTCATAGGTTTGCTCTTCACAGAGAGGATTTTGATTCCCCTTCTCACAGATTATCTGTTTTGAGTTTGGGCAAACGACTTTGGTCGTGGGTTTGCTCCTCACAGATAGGAGTTCGATTCCCCACCCCGTCGATTACTTGATGCCCGTGGTGTAACCGGGGAAGTTTTTATTTATTTATTTTATAATCCCCGCATCTGGAGACCCACTACACCCGACCCGATGCGGTGTTGACTCGACTCGACTCGGTACTTGTGACAGGTTCAGACTTAGTCTAGATTAGTCCAGGCCAGACCTGGACTCAGATCTGGTCAGGCATGCTGGACTTGGTACCGAGTTGGGTGAGTCGGGTCAACCCTTCAACCCTATCTTGGTCTAACTCGACTCGTTGCCCTATTCTTTACCCTATGTATTGAGGAAAGTTTTTGTTTTTAATCCTCACAGTTGGATATTCTTGAAATTTTAACCATCAATTTCAGTGTTCAATATTTAGCCTACACCTATCCATTCCTTTCAAGCTTGATCTTGCCCCTATAGGTGTACGCTCATGATGCTTAACGACTGAGTTCCATTTCCTCCCTGTGGATTTTTTTATGCACGTGATTTGCGGGTGATTGCGTGTATTTGTAGGGAATGGTCTCACCTTAAAGGGACGGGGACACCATGTCTTTAAAAACCAAAAAAATTCCCAAAACCCGTCACGAGTTCGGGCTAATGGCTTTGGTCTTGGGTTTGCTCCTCACAGACACGAGTTCGTTTCCCCTCTTCGTGGGTTACCTGTCACGAGTTTGGTAGAACGACTCTGGTCATGGGTTTGCTCCCCACAGGCCCAAGTTCGGGAGAATGGCTTTGGTCGTGGGTTTGCTCCCCACAGACACGAGTTCGGGAGAATGACTTTGGTTGTGGGTTTGCTTCCCACAGACATGAGTTCGAATCCCTTTCCCATGGATAACCCGTCATGAGTTTGGGCGAACGACTTTGGTCGTGGGTTTGCTCTCCACAGACATGAGTTCGATTCCCCTCCCCGTGGATTACTCGATGCACGTGGTGTAATTGGGTTTTTTTTTAAAATCCTTACATCCGGAGACTCCTGAAACCCTCAATTATGCATTCACTATTTAGCCTACGCACGTCTATTCCTTTCAAACTTTGCCCTTATAGGGGTAAGCTAGTGATGCTTAACGACTGAATAAGAGCTTCGTCTGTTGATGAATAACGGATTGATGTCGTTGTTGGCATTGCTTTGTTTTTCTCTCCTGAAAAACAGAGCCCCAATCTAGTAGAGCGCACTTTGGCGGCCCTGGCTTCTAACTCTCTTGATTTGGTCGTTGTATTTTGTGGTGGCGACTCTCGAAGCATGAGAGCTACTCCTAGACCAACAGAATTACATGAACGGCATGGCGTTTCCAGTCAAAACCTTCAGTCATAACTTCAATATATAGATCTCTTTTTTCTTCAAAGTGGATCTATAAGGGGCCAGGCTAGCCCTATCCCCCGAAGGGGCTTATCATTGGGTATTGGTTGACGGAATCTGATTGCCTATAAGTTGTTCGCTCTACCAAAAAGTTCATCTACATCCCCTATTCAAATTAAAAATCCTGCCTTGTCTCTTATCACTTCACTCCTTCACCATGATCATTTTCAAGTTTTGGTTTGTCCTTGACAACGGGGTAAGGTCCCATGAATGTGCACATGACTCACTTTTTATTGGACCATCTTTAATAGGAAAAATCTCACCCGACTTTATACAAGGGTTTATTAGTTGTGGAATCAAAGTAATAACCATCGATCTTTAATTAAGAACAGTCACTCTTACCCGAAGATGAAGTTAGGCTTGGATAAGGACACTACTTGGATTAGGAAGTCACTCATAACAAAATGTTTTTTATTTTATTTTATTATTTTATTATTTATTTTTTATTTAAAGCTGAAAATATTGGGGCATCATTTAAAATAGATATTTTATTCATCATCTTCGAAAGGATTCTATGCCAGAATCGAACACTAGGAAAGTTTTAATGATTTCACCCTTGATATGATCTTTATGAAACTGTCACTATTGAGATTTTAATGTGAAGTAGCATATGACCATGGCACACTTGGTGAATTCATAAACCTGATTTTTATTGATAATATATTGACTATCAAACCTACTTGATGGAGAGATTTTGTATTCCATTGGTACACACATGCAATGCCTTATAAACGACGTTCCTTATCTATGCGTGGGCATAACAAACCTCTTGGAGAACTTTCTTTAAATGGTTGTCAACAGGTTGGATTTGGGTCATTTTATACAAAACCAAATAGGTCCTTAGTGTGCTTTCTTGTCAAGTGGGTTGGGGGGTTTGTGTTTTTGTAGTTGGTTTTTTGTGTCCTGCAAAGTTTCCAGTGTAACCATGTTGTTTCTGTTTCTTTATCTTTTTTTTTTCCCGGATTCATCTGAGAGAGAGAGAGAGAGAGAGAGAGGGAGGGAGGGAGGGAGCTTACCCAAGCAGTGGTCATTGCAGAATCGAAAACATTGCTTCTCGTAAGGGTGTGTTTGTTTGCGTCGAATGTCATGAAATTCTGCACCAAATTAGACTGATTAGTCATTGAATATAATGAGATTTCTGATTTGGTGCAACCAAACACACCTTAAACAATGGTCACTACCTGATGGAAAATTTTATATCTCCCATTAAATGTTATAAAATAGAATGGATATTTCAGGCAATTCTTTCTGCTATTGTTTGTCTTTGAACTACTCATCATGACGGTTGTTGCTGGTATGTAGTGGTAGCCATTAGTTTTCCTCTTATTCCAGATCTTTATATGAGGCCTAGTTGTTGACAGCTACTAGTCCTCGAAATGCAATGAACATATTTTGACTTTTACATTGCTATGACATTCTAGCATTCCTTTTCTCGTTAGATTTCTTAATTAGCCCGATAAGGTTTCAACGGTGGAAAACTCTTTCTCAAGTTTTCATCTCGTGCGGACGCTTGAGTTTTGGGAAGCGGATCGCTACTGGACCTTACACTGCTGTATTGATGTGAACAAGTTTTGTGAGTCTGATCATGAGGTATGTGTTATATCCAAACTGTATATCCATTTGGCAAGCTAGTCTTAAGGCTTAATACTAAAAATAAGAAAGATCTAACTATCAACTGGACCACATTGAAAAAAGTAGTGGGGATCTAATGTTTACCCGTGAAACCCTTTTTGGGTTCACAGAAGTTTTGGATCGAAGTTTGTTTTTCCTCTTAATTTAGATGAAAATAAACGTTATAGTAGGCCCTATGAATTGTTTAACGGTGAAAATCATTATCTCTGCTGCTATTTGTGATGTGTTACTTATAATTTCTGGATATTATTCATTTTTTGGAGCTCTAAAATGATCTCTAAAAATAGATAAACGGTGTAGATATAATAAATACATCACTGTGGGGCTCATGTAACTTTGATCTCCGTTGAACCGTTCGTACAACTCGGAGCTCGAGGAGCGTCGGTGCTCGTCTTCGCACGACACGTACCTACAGCAGCTATACAGCTGGTGTGTAGTACACCAGCCAATCCGCTTCCGAGTTTTGGATCCAGCTGAGTTTTGGTCTAATGACCTGAAACGATCCTAAAAAGACATGGATGGACAGGGTGGATTTTTCAGAAACATCATCGTGGCCCACGCAGCATCCTAGCTTGCTAGAAATCGGCGTCCGTATGTAACGGAGGCTTGCTTAATGCAGAAGCAAACCCGATTCAAATATCTCCGATTTAAATTTGAATCTCTACTAACGTCTCACAATCACGCGCAACGGTATTTTCTCGCTCCCTCCTCGCCTTCTCGCTCAAGAACACCGCCCCTCTTCGCTATCTCTCCCCCAAGAATCCTCGTCTCTCTCTGGCCCTCTCACTCTCTTTCTCGCCCTCGTCCCAAAATCTCTGCGTGCGATGGGAAAGGTCGTACTCTTGCGGTGGAGAAAGGCGTCCTAAGGCGCTGCTTTGGCACCTCATCCCAGACCCTAGCTCTCCCCCAATCCCCGTCTACCACCCGCTCTCCTACATCTTCAAGATCCAACCCAACTCCCATGGTATCTGTTGCATCGTCCCCCCCAAGAGCTCGGCCCCACCCTTTGCCCTCGACCTCTCCTCCTCCATGTTCCCATCAATGAGGATCTCTGATCAGTGGGATTTTTTTTTCTTTTTCATGTAAGCCATCCATCAAGGGACCCACTAGATGAATGCTCTGGTCACCATTTGGTGGGGTAAAAGGGCAGTCCTCTTTAACAATGACAGAAATCAACTACTGAATTCTTGCATTGTAATTGCACTCTCAAACAGAAAATAGACTGTTATCTTGATTTCTTGCTGTCGGAAGGGAAAATGCTGACAGAAGAACAACTGGCCATGTTGGTCTGGGAAGCAATCATTGAAACATCAGATACTACTCTGGTAACAACAGAATGGGCTATGTATGAACTTGTGAAAAACCCCAAGAATCAGGTAGCTCTCTCAGTAGATTCAATCATCTCTTCATCTTTACCTTTTCAGTTTTATATGTTTCTGATTCCTATTGTTGTTCTAGGACTGTCTATACCATGAGGCTGAGATTGCAATACTTGATATACAGCTGCAAAAGGGCACAAATACAAGATAGTCAAACCATCCTTGATCTTGGCTATGGACAAGGACCATTTACTTCACATGTTGCTCTGAAGCATAAAAATTGTCATTTTACAGCTGTTACTGACTTGTTCTCTCAGAAGGGCTTCATAAAGGAGCAATGCAAGTAAGACTTTAAATCGTATTAAAGTGGATTAGTTTGTAGATGTGCTTCCTTGGGTTGTATATGTAAACCTCATACTGTTATGCATGGTTTGCATCTTAGAATTGTTCTTGAATGATACTGGTAGCAATTGCACCTACCGGTAGCATTATGAAGATCTTAGCTAGATAACTGTCTCTATAAAATCAACTCTCTTAGTCGGACAATATATCCCTATAAAATCAACTCCGTTACACTTAGGTTGACCACAACCAGATATGCACTATCAACCATCCAAGGGCTTCTTGGATGACCTTATATGAGCGATTGTGCAAAAAGTAAGTTTGATCGATTTCAGTGTGGCACATATGATTGTTGAAGAAAAATCTCTAAGCATGTTAAATACAATCAGAGAATCCTATTGAAGAAGTTATATCAGATAACTTTCCACATTCATTCCTTAGGAACCTTCAGCTATCAAATGTTGAGATTAAATTACCAGATGTAAATGATCTTCTCTCATCCTAAAATCAAAGCTTATTATTTGAATCATGCGAATTGAACCAGTAGTACTTAAAACCTCATTTGATATTTCTGTATTTGATACAAAAATGCCATTTAGCTGCATCTCTAGATCGAAGTATTGTACATAGGCAGCAATAAAAAAGAAAAGCTACTTTCGAGGCTTTTTTTTTTTTTTTTTTTAAACGATACTATTGTCGAGATTTTCCCCGCAACATTAGTGAAGAAAGTTGCAGGATTCTTCTTCCTTCTTGCTCCTCCCACTTTGAACTTGTGCTCTATCGCACTCCCAGCTTTTAATACCTTTTGACATTTTGAAATAGTTGCTTTTCCTTTCCAAATCTTCTATCGCTTCTGTTCATGCTTCGAGAAACTATAGATAACAGTTAGGTTTTTTTGGCTTGATCTGAAACAAAAAAAAATAAAATAAAATTAATCAATCACCCAAAGACAGTAAACAAGAAGACTGAAAAATGGGAAAGAAAGAAAACCCGAATCTTAGAAAATGTAAAAGAAAGAGATTTACCGGTCAGGGAGATGTTTATTCAGATGTAAAAGAAAAGAAGACCATATATATCTATATCCCCCTATTTGTGGAAAAAATAGTGATGCAAATTGTTTTCCATTTTCAAGGAAATTATCGATATTGGTTTCTATGAAAATGCTAGACTTTCAAGGTGTTTTTCATTTTCAAGCTTTTGGAGAAAACTGTGGTTTCTTACTTTTAATATTTTCATGAAAAACAGAACTCCAAGCTAAATAATAGAATTTTTGTTAGAATCTGCAGTTATTTATTTCCAGAGGATTCATGTTAGTTTTCCACATGCATGTTTTAGTTTCTCTCTATTAAAAGTAATGATTTTTATTGACTGATTATACGAAACTCTCGTAGGTGATAGTTTGATTGGTTTGGTTAGAGATATAATCAAATAGCCTGTGTTATGTTATCTGTTGTTTCAGTTAACTTCTTTTGGTGATCTTAGAACCAGTTCTAAAACTCGGAACCAACTCCTGGCTGTATGATTTGGCCCATTTCTAGTGATCCAAACATTTGACATGATTGGGCCATTTCAACGAATTTGAACTTCCTATATGATTCAGCCCTTTCAGCGATCCATATGCATCATATGATTCTTGCTGCTGTTAGTGATCTAAACTCATCATATGATTGAAGCCGCTTTCCATGACCTATCCCAATGGATATGTTAACTTGATCCATCTATTCATAATATTTGAGGTTGGTTCTCAGTGATCCACATCATTAATTCTATAAGACCATCTTCAATTATATACGCAATTCACATAGTCAGGTTTCTTTTTACAACAATCCAAATTCATATAATTTGGCCCATTTCTAGTGATCCAAACCTTTGACATGGGCCATTTCGATGGATAAAGAACATTCACATGCTTTGGCCATTTAGTGGATCCAAATTGTTGATATGATTCGGCGATCTAAACTCATCATACGATTGAAGTTGCTTTTCATGATCCAAACAAATCATACGATTGAAGCTGCTTTTCATGATCCATGGCAATGGATATGCTAAGTTGATCCATGAGCTAAATTTTGTAAGACCCTCTTCAGCTTTACAAATGATCCTAATTGTTAATATGATTTGGCACTTTTCTAGTGATCCAAACCTTTGACATGCTTGGGCCATTTCAACGGATCAAAACCTTTGATATGCTTGGGCCATTTCAGCGGATTTGAACTTTTTATATGATTCGGCCCATTTAGTGATCCAAATACATCATATGATTCGTGCTGTTGTTAGTGATCTAAACTCATCATATGATTGAAGCCTATTTCCATGACCCATCCCAATGGATATGTTAAGTTGATTCATCTATTCATAATATTTGAGATTGGTTCTCAGTGATCCACATCGTTAATTTTGTAGGACCCTCTTTCGTTCTATCCACAATTCAAATAGTTTGCTTCTTTTTTTTTTTTTTTTTTTTTTTTTTTTTTTTTTTTTTTTTTTACAACGATACAAATTTATATGATTTGGCCCATTTCTATTGATCCAAACCTTTGACATGGGCCATTTCGATGGATAAAAAACATTGACATGCTTGGGCCGTTCAATGGAACCAAATTGTTCATATTATTCAGATCATTCGGTCATACAAACTCATAATATGATTGAAGCTGCTTTCATGATCCAAACTCATTATATGATTGGGGTTGTTTTTCTTGATCCCAAGTCATCATATGTTTGAAGCTAATTTTCATGATCCATGGCAATGGATACGCTTAGTTGATCCATGCCTTAAATTTTGTACAAACCTCTTTAGCTTTATAAATGATTCAAACTATTCATATGATTTGTCCCATTTTTAGTGATCCAAACCTTTGACATGCTTGGTCCATTTTAATGGACCAAAACCTTTGATGTGCTTTGGCCATTTTAGTGGATTTGATCTTTTTATATGATACGGCCCATTTAGCTATCCAAATACATCATATGATTTGTGCTACTGTTAGTGATCTAAACTCATCATATGATTGAAGCCTCTTTCCATGACCCATCCTAATGGATATGTTAAGTTGATCCATCTATTCATAATATTTGAGGTTGGTTCTTAGTGATCTACATCTTTAATTTTGTAGGACCCTCTTCTGTTCTATCCACAATTCAAACAGTCTGTTTTTTTTTTTTTTTTTTAATTTTAAATTTTATTTTTACAATGATACAAATTTATATGATTTGGCCCATTTCTATTGATCCAAACCTTTGACATGCTTGGGCCATTCAATGGAACCAAATTGTTCATATTATTCGGATCATTCAGTCATACAAACTCATCATACGATTGAAGCTGCTTCTCATGATCCAAACTCATCATATGATTGGAGTTATTTTTCGTGATCCAAAGTCATCATATGATTGAAGCTGCATTTCATGATCCATGGCAATGGATATGCTTAGTTGATCCATGCCCTAAATTTTGTAGGAACCTCTTTAGCTTTATAAATGATCAACATTATTCATATGATTTGGCCCATTTCTAGTGATCCAAACCTTTGACATGCTTGGGCCATTTCAGTAGATCAAAACCTTTGACGTGCTTGGGCAAGTTCATTGGATTTGAACTTCTTATATGATTCGACCCATTCAACGATCCAAATGCATCATATGATTCGTGCTGCTGTTAGTTATCTAAACTCATCATATGATTGAAGCCTCTTTCCATAACCCATCTCAATTGATACATTAAGTTAATCCATCTATTCATAATATTTGAGGTTGGTTCTCAGTGATCCACATCGTTAATTTTATAGGACCCTCTTCCGTTCTTTTGACAATTCAAACAGTCAGTTTGTTTTTTTTTTTTTTTTTTTTTTTTTACAACGATACAAATTTATATGATTTGGCCCATTTCTATTGATCCAAACCTTTGACATGGGCCATTTTGATGGATAAAAAACATTGACATGCTTGGGCCATTTTGTGGATCGAAATTGTTGATATGATTCGGGTCATTTGGAGATCCAAACTCATCATACGATTGAAGCTACTTTTTATGATCCAAACTCATCATATGATTGAAGTTGCTTTTCATGATCCATGGCAATGGATGTGCTGAGTTGATCTATGCCCTAAATTTTGTAGGACCCTTGTCATCTTTACAAATGATCCAAATTGTTCATATGATTTGTCCCATTTCTAGTGATCCAAACATTTGACATGCTTGGGCCATTTCAATGGATCAAAACCTTTAACGTGCTTTGGCCATTTTAGCGGATTTGAACTTCTTATACGATTCGGCCCATTCAGTAATCCAAATACATCATTTGATTCGTGTTGTTGTTAGTGATTTAAACTCATCATATGATTGAATCCTCTTTCCAAGACCAATCCCAATGGATATGTTAAGCTGATCCATCTATTCATAATATTTGAGGTTGGTTGTCCGTGATCCACATCGTTAAATTTGTAGGACCCTCTTCCGTTCTATCCACAATTCAAATAGTCAGGTTTCTCTTTACAACGATACAAATTTATATTATTTGGCCCATTTTACTCGATAGAAAACATTGAGACCCTCCTCAGTTCGATACACAATTCAAACAGTCATGTTTCTTTTTTACAACGATCCAAATTCATATGATTTGGCCCATTTCTAGTTATCTAAACCTTTGACATGGGCCATTTCGATGGATAAAAAACATTGACATGCTTGGGCCATTCGGTGGATCCAAATTGTTCATATGATTCAACTCATTTGGCAATCCAAACTCATCATATGATTGAAGTTGCTTTTCGTGGTTGGGCCATTTCAGCGGATTTGAACTTCTTATATGATTCGGTCCATTCAGCGATTCAAATGCATCCTATGATTCGTGCTGTTTGTAGTGATCTAAACTCATCATATGATTGAAGCGAAGCCTCTTTCCATGGCCCATCAATGGATATGTTAAGTTGGTCCATCAATTTGTAATATTTGAGGTCGGTTCTCAGTGATACACATCATTAATTTTGTAGGACCCTCTTTAGTTTGATACAAAATTCAAACAATCATGTTTCTTTATACAACGAACAAAATTCATATGATTTGGCCCATTTCTAGTGATCCAAACGATCCAAATTATTTTATTTTTAATTTTTTGTTGTTGGGAAATGCGATCGAACTAAATAGGTGTTGATAGTAGGGCGGGAATTTTTGATGTTTATGAGAAGTGAAGGATTGTATGATCCCCTACCTTATATGTATTATCTCTCGGAATCTCGAGTTCAGAGATGTGGGCCTAACATTTTGATGCTCATTTTCAACAACCTTGCTAATCATACGATTGACAAGTTTTTGGTGGTTTATGTTGTTAATATGGCTGAGTCTGTTTCCGTCAATCTAAGCCGTTCATCTGGTTTGGCTTGTTTTGTGACACAACCCTTGGTGGATCTGTAATTGCGGTTTCACTCATTAGAGACAATTGAATGCATGAGTCATGCACAATGGGCCCATTTTCAATTATTCAAGCCATTTATTAATCTCTTGTTTCATTTTTCAAAGTAGAAACCGTTCTTATGGTTGGGTTCCCTTGTAGTGACCGAAACCATTAATCACGTAGCTCGCTTCTAGTGATGCAAACTATTTATAGGCAGGTCCCATTTTTGCTAACCAAATCATTTATAAAGATGGGCCTATTTTTTGAAATGCTTGGGCCATTTGAAGTTATCCAATTGAGTTAACCTTCTAAAATGCTTGGGTTGGTTGGAGTCAATCAAATCATTCATATTGCCAACTCTTTTTAAGTGATCTAAACCCTCTATATAATTCAAGCCATTTTAGTGATCCACACCCTTCGTATTATTGAGGTTGTTTCTAGTGATCCAAATCAGTTAATATCCTAAGGTCCATGGTTCAACAATCCAAGCAGACTTATCCGAACCCTTTACATAATTTGGCCCGTTTTAGTGATCCAAACTCGTCTTATTGTTGGGGCCCTTTTTAGTCATCTAAATTAATTTGGCCCGTTTTAGTGATCCAAACTATCCAAACGATTGTTTCATTACCATGATTGTGTACATTTTTAGTGATCGAAACCATTGGTATGGTTGGGACCTTATTTAGTATTCCAAACTGTTTATGTGATTGGGCCATTTTCAGATCCAAACCAATTGATATGTTGTATTTTGTTTTCCTCAATTGAATCAGTTAGTTCATGTTTTGTAGCCTAGGTGGATGCCACATACAACCAAGTTCTTTTAGGGAGGAGGAAGCTAGTCATAAAATTTGTCAACATTTTGCATTTGAATGTAGATTGTTTAGGTATTCCAGTTCTTAAGTATCTATTTGAGAGCTGCTTATTCTATAGTTGCGATATTTCTTGTTTGTGATACTTGGTGCATGGGTCAACCATGCCAATGATTGATTCAAATCTTAGAGATCTTATATATGATTGAGGCCTCGTTCAGTGTTTTGAGCCAATGGTTAAGATTGATTAGCCAATGATCCAATTAATATGGTAGGGCTTGTTTTCAATGATCCAATGGTTAATATTGATTAGGAACATTTTCACCCATACAAATATTTGATATGGTTGGGCCATTCTAAGTGGTTCAAATCGTTCATTTGATTGGGTCTATTGTAAGTGATCAGAACCCTTTATATCATCGTGGCATTTTTTGCGATCTAAACCCTTCATCTAATTGAGGCCATTTTAATGATCTGAACCAATATATGTTGAGGCTTGTGTTCACAAATCAATTCTGTTGATTATTAATAGCCCTCATTGGATGTGGTAAGGACAAAAATTGTTAGTGGAGCAATCTTGACATAAAATATTTTGATCTTTTATAGTTAAGTGTGGAGTGTAGTTATTTTTCTTGACTAATTATTCATCTAGCTAGCCTATATTCGACGATCCAAATCGTTAATATGGTAGGATTTATCCAAACCCTACCACGGTTGATCCAAACCCTTCATATGATATGCTGGTTTTTGGTAATGCAGATCTTTGACATGCTTGGGCCATTTTAATTGATTTGAACCGTTAATATGATTGGCTTATACTTAGTGATCCAACGCTTCATATGATTGGGGTTGCTTTTAGTGATCTATGCTATAAATATCACTAAGGTCGTTTTCAGTTATACGTTATATACAACGATAGTGCCTTTTAATAGTTCATTGTGATGGATGTTTTTAAATGGCGGTTAATTTCAAGGAACGAGATGTATAAAGATATACATGAATATATTAATGAGGTCTACCAAAAATTCCAATAGGTGATACAACACGTACAATGATAATGCCCTTTAATTGTTAATGGGGAAGAAACTATGGGGAAGATGACTAATTACCAAGTCTATTCTTTTTTGTATGGTCATACAGAACTCCACCATGGGCGACAATGTTCGCTTGACTTGTGGGAAGAATGAGGGTGCTGACAATCAATAATTTGCAAAGAAGATCCCTTACCCTTCCTAACATGTGTAATGTGTATGAGAGATGCAGAGTCAATTAATCACCTCTTCATTCATTGCATGTTTGCTCGAATGACGTGGGACTACTTTCTCAATGCTCTCCATACAAGCTTAGGTGAAGCCGAATTCTATTGTGGACCTTCTATGGTCTTGGCATTCAGGAGGGGAGGGAAAAGTGGGGAAAGCTTTGTGGAGATTGCTTTTATATAGGAGATGTTTTCAGAATAGGATTTCTTCGCATGTTGTGGTTGTTAGGGAAATCAAGTGTATTTTTTGGGTTGGGCTTCTTAATCCTGCTAATCTCTCATATGTTTTTCAATTGTGTGGGTGGGTTGTTTTCTTTTGCACATTTTGTGGGTTTTTAATGAAGCTCTCTCTCAAAAAAAAAAAAAAAAAAGAAAGAAAAAATAAAGAAAAAAGAAAAAAAAAGATGGCAATTTGAAATGAGCCATAGCTAAATTCTTTTGTTGGTTTGAGGTTTTACTTAGATAAAAAATACAAAACGAAAAACAAATAGGAAGGACATAAATAAAGAAGAAATGTAAAAAAAAAAAAAAGTATGAAGAATCTAAACTAAAGATGATTTTTTAGTACGATTTCCTAGTAGGTGAAAACTAAATGCTCCAAACTTGTTGTTGGAATGACCTTTTATCAATAAATGAAACTCCATATACAAATTAACTTCTTGATCTCTACAAAATAGATTATTTGAAAATACCACTTATGCATGATATTTTTGTTCAAGCCAAACTAATCTTCATGCTAAGTGTCTTTCCTATTTTGGGATACTCTTGATCTTAGTAGGGTTTGACAGTTTACACATATAACTAATTACACCCTAAGCACACGATACACAACTTCAGTAAATGTTGAATGTCATTCACCTCCAATAGAAGGATAGTCAAATACATACTCAAGGATGAGCCTACCCCAATCCTTTTTTCTCATTTTACTTAGATTTTTGAAAGATGCGATGTTTCACTTCCCAAAAGAGACGTGGACAGGGACACCCTGTTGTTATAAAAAAACCTTCCCAAAATCTGTGATGCCCCGTCACTGTTGCACATGTGGGCGGACACACATGGGCGGAGACTGATGTGGGCGGGGCCTAAGGGCCTGGGTGAGCTACCAGTGGTTGGCAGGCTACTGTGTATGCAGTGGGAGGTTGAACGTTGTCCTACATTGGAAGTGTTATTCGAAGTAATGGTGGTTATATGTGGAGTTAGTACCTTCATAGTATGAGGCCTTTTGGGGGCGACCCCAAGAATAAAACCGCGCGGGCTGTGCCCAGAGCGGACAATATCATACAGTGTGGGCGTGGGCTGTTTCATATGGTATCAGAGCCGAGGACGACTTTGCCCTTGGTGGGGGATATTGTGATGCCCCGTCACTGTTGCACATGTGGGCGGGCACACATGGGCGGACGTTGATGTGGGCGGGGCCTAAGGGCCTAGGCAAGCTACCAGTGGTTGGCAGGTTACTGTGTATGCAGTGGGAGGTTGAACGTTGTCCCACATCGGAAGCGCTGTTCGAAGTAGTGGTGGTTATATGTGGAATTAGTACCTTTATAGTATGAGGCCTTTTGGGGACGACCCCGAGAACAAAACTGCGGGCTGTGCCCAGAGTGGAGAATATCATATAATGTGGGCGTGGGGCGTTTCATATGGTATCAGAGCCGAGGATGGCTTTGCCCTCAGTGGGGGATATTGTGACTCCTCGTCACTGTTGTACATGTGGGCGGGCACACGTGGGCGGACGCTGATGTGGGCAGGGCCTAAGGGCCTGCGAGAGCTACCAATGGTTGGCAGGCTACTGTGTATGAAGTGGGGGTTGAACTTGTCTCACATCGGAAGAGTTGTAGGAAGTTGTGGTGGTTATATGTGGGGTTCGTACCTTAAGGATACAACGCGTCTTGTGGGTGTGTGGCCCTGAGCTTTCGTTGAGCAGGAACAAATCTATGAGAGTTGGCTGGGCTGATGTGGGTAGGACCACGGGAGCATCGGGTCTAGGCTAGCTACCGGTTGATCGGGACCCAAAGCAGACAATATCAGACCTTAATTGGAACAACACGTCCTGTGGGTGTGTGGTGGCCCTGAGCTTCCGCTGAGCAGGAACAAAGCCATGAGCCCTTTGGGCAAAGCTGACAATATTGTGTTCTTGGGTGGGGCGTTTCATATGGTATCACCCTCGGTGGGAGATATTGTAACGTTCCGTCATTGTTGCACATGTGGGCGGGCACACGTGGGCGGACGCTGATGTGGGCGGGGCCTAAGGGCCTGGTCGAGCTACCAGTGGTTGGCAGGCTACTGTGTATGCGGTGGGAGGTTAAACATTATCCCACATTGGAAGCGTTGTCCGAAGTAATGGTGGTTATATGTGGAGTTAGTACCTTCATAGTATGAGGCCTTTTGGGGTGCGGGCTGTGCCCAAAGCGAACAATATCATACAGTATGGGCGTGAGCTGTTTCAAAACCCAACACGAGTTTGGGTGAATGGCTTTGGTCGTGGGTTTGCTCCCCACATACACAAGTGTGATTCCCCTCCCCATGGATTACCTATCATGAGTTGTGGCGAACGGCTTTGGTCATGAGTTTCCTCCGTATAGACACGAGTGTGATTCCCCTCCCCGTGGATTACCCATCACGAGTTGGGGCGAACGACTTTGGTCGTGGGTTTGCTCCCCATAGACACGAGTTGGGGTGAACGACTTTGGTCGTGGGTTTGCTCCCCATAGACACGAGTGTGATTCCCCTCCCCATGGATTACCTATCACGAGTTGTGGCGAACGGCTTTGGTCATGGGTTTGCTCCCTATAGACACGAGCGTGATTCCCCTCCCCGTGGATTACCTATCACGAGTTGGGGCGAACGACTTTGGTCGTGGGTTTGCTCCCCATAGACATGAGTTGGGGTGAACGACTTTGGTCGTGGGTTTGCTCCCCACAGACACGAGTTTGATTCCCCCCCCCCCTGGATTACCTGTTATGAGTTTGGACGAATGACTTTAGTCGTGGGTTTGCTCCCCACAGACAGGAGTTCGATTTCCCTCCTCGTGGATTACTCGATGCACGTGGTGTAACTGAGGAAGTTTTATATATATATATATATATAAAATCCCCACATCTGGAGACCCACTACACCTGACCCGACTCGGTGCTAACTCAACTCGGTACCTGTGACCGGGTCAGACTCAGTCTGGATTAGTCCAGGCCAGACCCGGACTCAGATTTGGTCCGGTATGTTGGACTTGGTACCGAATTAGGCGAGTCGGGTCAGCCCTTCAACCCTAACTTGGTCCGACTTGACTTGTTGCCCTATTCTTCACGCTGTGTATCAGGGAAAGTTTTTGTTTTAATTCTCACATTTGGATATTCTTGAAATTTTAACCTTTAATTTCAGTGTTCAGTATTAAGCCTATGCCTGTCCATTCCTTTCAAGCTTGATCTTGCCCCTATAGGGGTATGCTCATGACGCTTAACAACTGAGTTCAATTTTCTCCACATGGATTTTTCGATGCACGTGGTTGGCGGGTGATTACGTGCATCTATGGGGAATAGTCTCACCTTAAAGGGAAGGGGACACCCCAAAACCCGTCACGAGTTTAGGCGAATGACTTTGGTCTTGAGTTTGCTCCCCATAGACATGAGTTCATTTCTCCTCTCCGTGGGTTACCGGTCACGAGTTTGGGAGAATGACTTTGGTCGTGGGTTTGCTCCCCATAGACACGAGTTTGGGAGAATGACTTTGGTCGTGGGTTTGCTCCCCACAGACACAAGTTCGATTCCCTTTCTCGTGGATTACCCGTCATGTGTTTGGGCGAACGACTTTGGTCGTGGGTTTGCTCCCCACATACAGGAGTTCGATTCCCCTCCCTGTGGATTACTCGATGCACGTGGTGTAATAGGGCAAGGTTTTTTTTTTTTTTTTAATTTTAATTATAAATCCTCACATCTGGTGACTCCTGAAACCTTCAATTCTGCGTTCACTATTAAGCGTACATCCATCCATTCCTTTCAAACTTCATCCTGCCCTTGTAAGGGTAAGCTAGTGATGCTTAACAACTGAATGGGAGCTTCGTCTGTCGATGAATAATGGATTGACTCCATTGTTGGCATTGCTTTGTTTCTCTCCTTTCCTATTAGTGAGTTTTGATGCATGCTGTCACTAATAGGGGGACGTCATATCTGCTGAAAAACGGTGCCCCAATCTAGTAGGGCGCACTATAGCGCACTCCGGGCGGCCCTTGCTTCTTGCTCTCTTGATTAGGTCGTCGTATTTTGCGCTGGAGACTCCCGAAGCATGGAAGCTACTCCTAGACTAGCAGAATTACATGAACGACATGGCGTTTTGAGTCAAAGCCTTCGGCCCGAACTTCAATATATAGATCTCTTTTTTCTTCAAAGTGGATCTATCAGGGGCCAGGATAGCCCGAACCCCCAAAGGGGCTTATCATCGGGTGTTGGTTGACTGACTCTGATTGCCTATAAGTTGTTCGCTCGACCAAAAAGTCCATCTACATCTCCTCTTCAAATTAGAAATACTACCTTGCCTCTTATCACTTCGCTCCTTCCCTGTGATCATTTTCAGGTTTTGGTTTGTCTTAGACGATGGGGTAAGGTCCCATGAATGTGCACATGATTTACTTTTTATTAGACTATCTTTATTAGGCAAAATCTCACTCCACTTTACACAAGGGTTAATTAGCCGTGGAATCAAAGTAATAACTGTCGATCTTTAATTAGGATCAAGACAAATAAGAACAAT
Organism: Magnolia kwangsiensis; assembly: GCA_037074715.1. Taxonomy (NCBI): domain Eukaryota; kingdom Viridiplantae; phylum Streptophyta; class Magnoliopsida; order Magnoliales; family Magnoliaceae; genus Magnolia; species Magnolia kwangsiensis. The sequence continues at coordinate 114,413,604 of CM073582.1, read as the reverse complement.
CAGACTCTTACCCGAAGATGAAGTTAGGCTTGGATAAGGACACTACTTGGATTAGGAAGTCACTCATAACAAAATATTTTTTTAGCTGAAAATACTGGCGCATCATTTAAAGTAGACAAATTTTATGCATCATCTTCAAAAGGATTCTACGCCAGAATCAAACACTAGGAAAATTTTAATGATTAAGAAATAAATTGATAAGAAGAATACCAAAGGACGATCTACACTAAAATAAAATCAATACATCAAAACCTTTGATCCTTATATTCCAATCTATACTTTCTATTGTCAAAGTGGCCAGGGGAAAAAAATTTAGAATTTGACTAAGAGGATTGTGGTATCTATCAGTAGTGGATCAAATGTTAAACTCTAGAATTCTATGAGCAAATTTAGATCAAATTAGTTAAAACCTTGCTATTATCGAAGTCCTCATATGGGTAGACGATATTGTCTTGTATAAAAATTACTTACTCCAAGTTTGATTCCCCTCCCTATGGATTATCCGTCACGAGTTTTGGAGTACGGCTTTGGTTGTGGGTTTGCTCCCTTAAAACACGAGTTCGGTGCAGTTCCCCTTCCCGTGGATTACCTGATGCATGTGGTTGGCAGGTGATTGTGTGCATTCGCAGGGAAAAGTAGGTTTGCTCCCCTAAAACACGAGTTCGGTTCAGTTCCCCTTCCCGTGGATTACCCAATGCACATGATTGGCAGGTGATTTTGTGCATTCGTAGGGAATAGTCTCGCCTTAAAGGGGGTAGGGACACCATGTCGATATAAAACCAAAGAAAATTCCAAAATTTCAAGTGTGGTGTTTGTCATTGTTGCTATAGAAAAATTAGAACAGCAAGAAAGAGTAAAAAAAAAATAAAAGAAAAGATTTGAAGGAGCTTATAAAATGAAGTGAGCATAATGGGAAGTTTTTAGATGCTGAACTTTACAAAGAGCTTAACTTTGAAGAGAGCTTAGAAAATATATTACTTTTGAAACTAAGGAATCTAATGGTTTGTTGGTTATTTCACGTCATAATGATGTTCTAATGGTGTGTTAAAATCTCATCAAGAAATATTTTCGATTTCAAGGTCGAATCTAGACGGCGACCAATCTAACTTTGATGGTGTCGCCTTGCTCCATAAACTATTTGTGCACATGGTGGCAATCCTACTCTTGTTAAGCAATTGTTTAGTTTTTGAATTAAGGTCGTTTTCTCTTCAGTTTAAAATATATTTTTTCATGCGCTCTCATGCTTTTGATGTTTGTGAAAACAACTAACATCCCACAACTTGTATCACTTGTGTTGGATGTGCATAAACATTTTAGGCTCTGTGGTATGATGTGCTTCCTTTATCGTAATGATTGACCTAGTTAGAATATCTTTAAACATTAGAAGAAGGTTTTATCATATATGGTCCAATCTTCAATTTCCCATCCCTCCAAAAAAAAAAAACACTTGATTTGGGTGATCCTTTAATAGAAAAAGTTTGATCTTTGATATAGATTGTTTGTGCGATCCTTTCATAGAAATTTTTAACCTAGGGTGACGACGCTCTTGCTATTGCTATTAAGTAATTGCTCCCATTTCTCTTGTCTATGCTCCCTTATGTCTCTTGCTTGTGTTATTAGGAGCATGACTATGATCCCAATAACTGATTTGTAGAATGCCTTCATTTATTGGGCTTGTTTTGCTAGTTAAAAGTATTTTCACATTCATTTGTTGGTGCAAGTGAAGATGGCATCAAGGTGTTTCAACTTAAATACCATAAGTTGCGTTCTAAGCCTTTGTTAAATGTCTTGGGAGACTACACGGTTGGTTCTTTTGTGTGGTAAGAATCATGTGAATTTGCATATTACACGACATGTATGGAATACGATAACTATTCATAGTGATAGAAAGAATTCAAGTAAGAAATACTAGTTATACATGCAAGTTGTGTAATTTGATGGATGAATATAAAACATTGTGCTGTTGTGGATATGGGTGTCTTTGACCCTAACAATGCTTGGTTTTATGTATTTACCATTATATGCCATCTCTTTGTATGCATTCTTTTGTTTTTGCACTAGTATTTGCGATTGCTGAAAAGGCCTCTTGATCTAACTTGCAAACATGGTGTCATCGGCCAGGGGATTTCAACTGTAAGTAAATGCACTCATGGATTTTTTTTTTTATTTTTCATTTTGAATGCTTGGGTTTGAACTTCAAAGTCAATGCTCTTTGCTAGTAGCCTCGTTATGTCAATTGTGTCTTACAATGTTTACTTTTGAGGTTTGTAGCAATTTCTCACCATCACTTATGAAGACTTGTCATTCATATCCTTGTGTTCGATAGTTTCTATTTATTTGTTACTATGAATAATTAGACTTCATTAAAGATGAGGAATCACTTTAGAGAGTACGAAGAAAGCTGCAACCAATAGAGGGCAATATGCCCCTTCTTGGCAAGCAAAAAGTCTATGCCATCTAGATGTTATTTACCAAGCATGTTGTCTCTATAGTTCCTAAAATTAACTCCAAATAAAATGTTTCTAATTCTCTCCACAAAAGCCAAATGAAGTATGTAAAAAAGTAGCAACATGTTTTTCAAAACATCCTTTAGGCAACATAAGTTTTTTGGAATGAGCACAAGGCAAGAGCAAAGAGCAATATGCAAATGAAACACATCAGCTAGACTAGAGAAAGTGGTTATGGTTACATGATTTGATCATTTCTCTCAAATTGGGACCCGAGGTTTGCAAAACCCATGTGGGTCTTACTGTTAGGATATTTGAACAGGTACCCTAAGAGATACCTAAACTTGATTGGATTTGGTTTTGGGTATTCAAAACTAGACTTGAACTCGGAAAGAACCTATGTGGGTTAGCTAGGCCTAGATATGGGGGTAATAGGAAACACGAACTCAACCCATTAACAACCCTTTCAACAAAGTTCTCTAAGGCTTATGTGAAGCCCACTCATGCATAAGGCATGATGTCTATAAGGCATTGGATGTGCAGACTAGTCGAATATGCAAGTAGTCCATCAATTAGGTAAGTTGATGGGACCATTAAGTAACCGAAACATAGTGGCCACTTATATTAAACCATTAAGAAAACTAAAAAAATACAAAATGTATGTAACAAAAAACAACATGACGAAATAGTAACCGAAACATAGTAGCCACCTATATATGCCTACCTGTAGGTGTTGCCCTTCTTAAAGACTGGTGAAACTGAAGCCAATTTCTGAAATTATGAAAGAAGTAAAGTGAGTCATAGCAAGCAAAAGGTGGAATATGCAGAACATGTGGCCTAACCAATTAATAATCCATGTGGGTGTGTAGGGTTTTAACAGTCAAAGCTTCAATTTGCTTTATCGTTTTTGCTATTTTGAAAAAGGTTTAAACATTCTGGAGCCTTTAATGAATAGTTGAATAGGGAGTGCAAATGGTTGGGTCGAAGGGTGCCCCGTACCTGACCCATTTAGGAATACAATTGTTGTTTTAGACCTAGACATAAATAAAAAATATCGGGTTTGGTCTAAGTCATGTTAAAATCGAAAGTAGCCGACCCATTAATTTAATGAATTAATATTGGCCCCTTGTCCCAAATTTGACCTATTTATCAAACGGGTCACCCTTGGGCTAGTGGGGTTGTCAATGGGTATCCAAAGCTAGGGGTATTCAATGGATCCGACCCACGAATACAACCTGATTTTAACAAGATTAAGGCCCAATAGATTGGACCCATTTAAAATTCAGGTTATGCTACCATACAACAAGACAAGTATGACAAGAACATCCTAAACAAGTTGCTTGAGATACACGTGACAATGCCATATGGCTTAGGAGATGTTTTTTTTTTTTTTTTTTTCTAAATATTAAATGTGTTTGGTTCATACAGTTCCATACCTGGTTAATTGGGTAGGATCTCATGAGTTCCTGAGTCCTTTTAGGTTCGGGTCTAGTTCTTAAAGACTCGGACCCGTAATTGATTATAAATATAGAATTCAACAGTTGATTTTGACTCTTTCTATTTCTCTCGTTCTTGTTATAGGTCTAAGTAGTTGCATAGGATCGACTTACGTCAGAATTGGTCTTTTGATTACTTGATAGTCATGGTAAGAGCTTGAGTTATTAGTTCTTGTATGAAAGTACTTCCCTAATTGTTCATGTGAAATATTTCTAGGTCAATAGTTGAATATTATCCACATGAGCCTCTGAGGGCTATAATAATTCCAAATCTAGGTGGTGTTGCTTTCATGTATTTTTTTTTATGTGCACGTGGATGCCTTAACCTGAATTATTTCCTATGTTTATGAATTGCAGATGGACAATGAGGGCACCCTCGCAAGCTCGTTCTAAATGGGGAGGTTGCATCTAATGTCGAAAGCTTGGCATGCGATCTACACACCGAACACTCTTTTGTTGTAATCTTTCTGGCCATTTCAATTCAAGTTATAGATGAACATCACTGGCTCTACATCGTTTTCTATAGTGAGGGTCACTTGATGCGTGGATAGGATGATGATGTTTGTACTAGGTGATCCTCACCTCATGATGTGGCCAACCTATGAGGTGTTGGATTTCACAAGCACTTAATAGGTAGGAAGTTGTCCACTAGGTAGACCTTAAACTGTGGTCCAATAGTTGGACTGGATACATTCTCTTTTTTAATAAACCAGTGTATGTTACTCCCATCCTTGATTTCTTAGGGTCTGGCAAAAAAAACAAGGGAGGGAGGAGGGGTCAGGCTCGTGTTGTATGACTTTGGCTTGTCCCATGGTAAGAGCTTGAGTTATTAGTTCTTGTATGAAAGTACTTCCTGAATAGTTCATGAGAAAGATTTTAGGTCAATAGCCAAATATGATCCACATTAGTCATAGCACATTTAACAATATGAGGGCTATAATACTTCCAAATCGAGGTGGTGTTGCTTTCATGTATTTTTTTAATGTGCATGCGGATGCCGAATTATTTCCTATATCTATGAACTACAGATGGACAATGAGGACACCCTCACAAGCTTGTTCTAAATGGAAAGGTTGCAACTGATGTTGAAAGCTTGGCACGGGATCTAAACAATAAACACTCTTTTGTGGTAATCTTTCTGGCCATTTCTATACATGTTATAGATGATTATCACTCGCTATACATTGTTTTCTATAGTGAGGGTCACTTGATGAGAGGATAGGATGATGTTTGTGGTAGGTGATCCTCATGGTGGGGCCAACCTATGAGGAGAATTGGGATTTCACAAGCACTTAACAGGTAGAAAGTTGTCCACAAGGACCTTAAACTGTGGTCCAACCAGTTGGACTGGAGACATAAACTGCTACGAGACTAACGCCCATCCTTGATTTTTTATGGTCTGGCAAAAATAAAGGGTCAAGCTTGGGTTGGATGACTTTGGCTTCTCCCGGGCCTAGGCAAGGTTCAAGTCTACGTTGAAAAATGATGGTTGGGGCTAGGCCCGTTGATACGCCTAGGTGTATTTAATTAAGGAAAGAAAGATATCATGCAACTGTAATGCTCAGTATTTCTTGGCCAAGGGAGCAGGGGTCGGCCATGCGTGTTTGCTCCATCATGATGATGTTCATGTGAAATCCACCTTAACAACCGAGTGCTCATCCCATGTTAGGCCCCTGGTCTAAATATCAGTCCCATTCGTGTTTTAGGTGGACCACACAATTGGAAACACCTTTCACATTCCCGTTGCTACTTGGCACACCTTTCACATTCCCAAAGGGGCTTTTGAATTTTTGGATTTTGAAATGCTCACTTGATTCTCTCCCATGGGGCCGTTTGGATGCAAGAGTCATGAATAGCACTCGTATTATTCATTGACACACTGCTGCGCACAAAAGGAGGCAAATGAGGAGGACATGCACATCCAATGTGATTGTTATAATTGATTTCAAATCAATCTATAAATTGCTCAGACTACAACTTATCACTGCGGAATTGATCTATTTTCTTACATTTGAATCTTTATGCATTTGTATTGTTATGGCTTGTTCAACATAAATTGATAGCTAGTGTTGCTTGGGTATCCATGAGGGTTGATATTGGCATTAGTTGGACACAAATAAAGTCATTTGTTTTAATGGTATATGGTTGCTAGTTGTAGTGATCAAAACAAATTGAGTAATATGGATCTAGGTTATTTAGAATGAGGAAATGATTGATGCGAAAATGATTACTTTCTCCACAAACTACCATATTTAAAATAAGAACAATTGTGATAGATTTTTTAAGATTATAAATTATGATGGAATGTTTTGTATGAAGTTCAATACTTTTTTTTTTTATTATTATCGAACTGTCATGCATTTGCATATTCCCCTTTGATAATAAACAGCCTAGGAAATCTGACTTGGTAAACATTCCCTTGAAGTTTGCCTTAATCTCAATTTTGATAAGGTGGGGGTACTATGTGTGTCTTTCACTTTCTGTTGTTTTGTTTTGTTGAACCCATGATAATGTTCCACTTAGGCTAATGTTTTGAATAGTAATTCATTTTTATGTGGTGAATGATTTCATTACCTAAAATTTCATTTAAAATTGGTTGGTTTAGAGTGTGTTGTATGGTATCTTTGACTTCTTTTCCCTACTGGTGATCTCAAATTTATGAATTATTGCATGTGCTGTAAATTTTCTTCTCACCTGGCCACAATTTTGTGCATGTGAAAATTTTCCCATCATTTTAGTTTGCATAGAATTTCTGCTTGACCTTCTTGTAATTCTTAACTTTGATGTGCATCTTATGTTAAGTTTCACCACTGTTATCAGTGCAATGATTTCTACTACTGTATTGGTTTTTTGTTCTCCTGGTAATGTGTTTCTTCTACTGTATTGGTTTTTTGGTTCTCCTGGTAATGTGTTTCTTCTACTGTATTGGTTTTTTGGTTCTCCTGGTAATGTGTTTGTTTTTTTGAGTCAATGAAGCTTGAAGCTGGCCAAGTTATATTGCAGTCAAGATTGGAAGAAGAGGAGCAAGAAAAAGCAGCCTTGTGGGTTGAATTCAACGGCCTTTTAAGAATTCATTAGCCTTTGAGTATTCCTAAGAAGGCTTACCATAGAGATGTCACTCTTTTGGTGAAGATGAGGTGCCTGCTTTTAATCCTTTATTAGCTTGTGTTTGCACTAAAAGCTGGTTGATATTCTGGTCAAAAGTTTTTTCCGCATTCTGATGAATGTTATCCTCAGGAATTTTGGCATAATAAGCTTCTTGAGATGGGTTTATGTTTAATTTGTATGACGTGTGAATTTTCCGATTCATCTTTGCTCGTCAAATTGTCATATGTTATTAAATTGTTGTTGTTGCTGCAGCTGGCATATTTGCTTGATAGGAAACATGAGCAAATGTCTACTTTATGTGGCCGTTTTTAAGTGAATCTACCACTAAAATTTCTACTTTATTTGGCCATTTTTAAGGTGGCGTTTTCCTACCCGTAATGATTTTGGATCACAGATGCAGATCCACCTCAGTGCATAGGGGTTTGCTGCTGTGGTAATGGATGCCACCTTTAATTGGACTTGTTCTCTGAGGACAATAAATCTTGTTCTTTTTGTTTATTAATTTAGACCAGATGTTTGTATAAAGTGTGCTATGGATTCATTCCTTGGTAGGTATATCTTTTCAATGCCTATAATCTTCAAGGCAACTACAACAATAGATGGCCAGTTTTTACATGTATTACCTATTCTCCGATAAGAAATTTTAGCTTGAATAATGTGCTGTCTTTTGCCTTTTAATGCTCCCGTGTCTTTTAAAACTACAAATGGCACAGATGGTTTTCTATTCTATGTTATTGATATTGGTTATCTTTTTCCTTTTAATGCTCCTGTGTCAAGGGCAGCCATCAATTTTATTAATGGAGGCAAGTAAATGCAATTGCGTTGGCATCTAGATAATTGCTGTTACTATGCAGCTTGGAGTTTACATTTCAAATCTTATGCCTTCTTTGAGTTGTTTGGACACACAGCCTTCTAGTCATTGATGTTTTGTGTACTAATCCTTTTGACTTCTTTACCAGGTAAACCTGGTTTCACAAAGAAACAAGCAGATCTTTTCTTCCCTCCAGATTTTGCTGATGACTTCCCAATGGCAGTGCAGGTACTCACGTGTACTCTTAACATTTGGACCATGTTCAGTAGCATCAAGACTAAACCACCTACTTGAGATAGTCATGTAGATACTTCTTCTCAGGCTCAATCAGTTTACAACAACAACTTTGGCCTTATGGACTTTTCTTGGACACCTATCCCAATAACTGCTTCAGCACCGTTTTTCTTTCAACTACATTCAATCTTTCACCGATGACATGTATTATACAACCAGTGTCAGCTATTACCCTGCAACACACTCAAAATATATTCACAGATCTTGTGCGTGGTATATATTTCACAAATCATTGTATTTTCTAGGATTTAAAGCGGATATACTCAGCTAGGGAGTTCGTTTGGTGGTACAATGGACACCCAGACTACAGCAATCTCACCCCTGATTTAAACAGCACTGATACAGCTGTTTTTCTTGGTCAGGTATCTTCATTATCTCCATTTGTGAGGATATGAAACTGCAAGTGCAAGTGTAGGGTTAATGAGCAGTATAGTTCACAGAAAGTACCAGTTGCTTTTTGGATACAGTTTTACTTATATATCATGAAGTAGATGTTTGTGTTTTCTTATTCTGATTCAAATTCTGGTAATGGTCTACAGTATGGATGTTTCGTTTTAGCCTTTTCACTTTTCAACTATCATTCATATTTTTATGTCGAATTGTTACCTGCAAGTCTTTTTGGTAAAACATGCAGCCTCTAAATCGGTTAGCTGATGCCAGTTGGATTAGGACAATTATTCTTCTCATTTAAGGTCCTGACTATCTCACTACAGAGAGCATGTTGCAGACACAAATCAGTTGGGATAAAGGTTAGATGATTATGATAATGATAAGGGCCTAAACCTGAGTCGATTCAAACATTGTTGGTTACTCTACTTCTTTTGAATTTTTAAAGCTAATGTTTAGTCTGATTTGTTGAGTTTGCAAGAGCTCGGATCCAGTTTTCTTTACCCCCCTAAGCTACCTTGATCTATTCAAGTTTAATTTGGTGGGTTGTTGCGTAATTTCTGAACTTTGCCAAAATACACTCCTATTTAACATATGGAGTTGCACATCATCGCCTTGACAAATCCTCTTCTTCAAGGCATCAAACGATTTATGTGCCACCTTCGTCCACTGGAAATGGGACTTCATACAATCTGTCAATCCGGCAGCCACTTCACTGACTTCAATTGATCAGATTGAGCCTATCCACACTACCTAGAGCAAGCTAATCCAACAGGGCATCGCAAACGAACAATGGCTTAAATCTTATCTGATTGCTAGACACAGCAGCCTTTAATCACATTTTCCTCCTTGGTTATACCTCATGAATCATGACACTTATTGGATATTTGTATCTGTCATGCGAAGCCCAATTTGGATGTAACTAAACAATCGCATTTAACCTATTTAATGTTTAGCAAGTGGATTCAAAACCTCTCCAAAAAAAAAAAAAAAAACCATTGTTCAGCAAATGGCACTGACAAAATTGTCTACGAAGTGGGAATTCTGTAGGTAACATGCTCACAAGCTCTTTTCACCCAAAATAGTTATCAAACAAAATATGGCTCCCGCATAATTTCTGTAAATTATCATTCATTCAATATATCATTTTGATGTCCAGTGAACATGATTAACTTCCAACTTCACCCTAAAGTTCCAGACCACTGGTAACCTTCTGAAGCAGCACCAATCTCTGATGGCCATGAGGCCCATTCCATTTTAATAGGCGATTCTAACTTGTGGCCATGAATTTATTGGCTAGTGATCCTAAAGAAAATCTATATTCTGTATTAGCACTGGATTCTCAGTAAGCACTTTCAATGAAAAAGAAATTACTGATTGGTGATGGGTAATTATTATCCTGTACACCCTAGATGTTCCGCGCTATCTGAATTTCTTGCTTTCACATGAAGCACACTGTAAATGCTAATCAATGAATTTCAATTTCTCATAAAATGGAATGTCCTTGTTTCTCTAGTTCCTATGTAGTGTTGTCATGACTGTCCTCTGATTAAGACAATCACGCTATTGTTTGAAACAAGTGCTTCAAATCTCTTCACTGCAAGTGCATTTAGAATGTTGTTTGGACCATATTCGGTGGTTAGATCTACCAAAGGCATTTTTTACCTTGTATGGGGTAGGTGTTTCTTCTTCTTCTTCTTTTCCCTTAGAAGGATAAAGGTATTGTAGAAGGTTTCTCAATCTTAACAGTTAAAAATTTGAATGAACATGTATATCAGTGTTTTGTACATGGTACTGACAATTAGTTTCAGTTTCTGAGGGGCTCAAATTCATTCATTTCCCTTTTGTACAGTGCAGCGGTTATCTTGGAGGGCTGATCAGATTCGCATCAGCCTCCTCTGTTGAAACACTCGAAATACCACAAAAGAGAAGCATAGGTCAACTGTCAAGCAGTGCGAAAAGGCAATGGTCATCCAGTCCTCAAGAGATGGAAAACAGAGTTGGAAATTCACATTCCCATGAATCACATCAATTGATTGGTTCCGCTGTTGTCAATGAAGAAACAAAGATGATAGAGAAAAATGTGAACAATTGTCCATTTGTTAACCAAGGTCTGTCTCTCCCTTAAAATGAGTTTGATACGGATTACATTAGTTCATTAAGAGTTTACTGTTTGGGTTTTACATTGTTAATATCACTTCAATCTTGGTTGTCCTTTCCATTCTGGTTACTGTTGATGTATCCTGTTGGAAGAGAATGAATTCATCTTTTGGCCATTTTCTGTTCTGTTTTGGACAGACCTTAATGGCGATAACAGTGTGCTTGTACTTGCATTTGAGCTAGTTCACTTTTCAATTTTCCAGTGGCTATGGCCATGACATCAGACGCAAGGGAAGAAGAACCAATCTGATGCAGAGAACCCACGACAAGTGACATCTGCACCCACAGGTGAGAAGTTTCTGCACAACATTTGTTACCTTCATTGCATGTGTTGGTTTTATATTTTGTTTACTTCTAACAAATATGTTCTTTTGGTATCAACCAAGGGTATCTATGTCAATGTTTCTCCGCAAACTTAATCTTTCTTGCTTGTCTGAATCTTTCGACATATTTTAATTCAAGGTTCCTATGGGGATGGAGGCCAAAGCCATCAAAGCAGCCAAGAGGGAAGTTACAAAACATAGGAACATCCATTTTAATAATTGATTTTACATCTTTGTAGTTCTCTTGATCTTATTACAGGTCCAAGCAGTTGCATTAAATCAACATGTGACATTCTTCTTAATAGGTCTTTTCATCACTCGATGGTCATGGTAAGAGAACATCTCACTTTTGAACTTTTCCTGCTACCCATTTACCTCACAAGAATTGTACTTTGCATTAGGCAACAAACGGGCCAAATTGGCCTGTGGGTTTGAGACCTGACCTAAATGGGTTGGACTTGAGCCTAATATAGACCCACTCACGGGCGTAGCCCTAATTTAAAATGTGTGGCCTTAGGCATAAGTTGGGTCAGTCTACAGTTTAGCTAACTCAACCTACTTTTGAGGTGGGTTTCGACTAAACTAATTGGATAGTGAGTCAGGTTCAAGCTAGAAATATGTCCGTTTAAGTAAATGGGTCAAGCTTTTGTTGAACCTTACCTGCTTGCATAGGTTAGGTGATTAATGGGTTAAGCTAAATGACTCGAGTTTACTCAACCCAAAACAAAATATCTAGACTTGAACTCAACATGATTTCTTGAGTCTAACTTATTGAACCTAAACCCATTAAAATTGGGTCGGGTACATGGGTCGAGTTCATATGGTACCTATGGCTTTGGGTACCCATTGACATTCGTACTGACCTTAATGCGACCCGTGTGATAAATGGGTTAGATTTGGATCGGGGGGCCAATATTGACCCATTAAATTAATGGGTTGGTTGATTTTGATTTCAGCATGACCTAAAGCGGTCCCGAATTTTAATAGGTTGGGTCTTAACTCCAAAACTCTAACTAGATTCTTACTAAATTCTCAAATGGGTCAGGTACGAGGCGCCCCTAGACCCAACTTGACCCAACCCAACCTATCTCAATTCCATGCATTTCATGGGTCCGCTTTAAGTTATTGGATATATATATATATATATATATATATATATATATATATATATATATATATATATATATATATATATATATATATATATATATATATATATATATATATAATCCGCCGTATAAAGGAACATAGGTGGGCCATACCATCTAAAACCATGTGAAGACATGCTTAAAACATATAAAAGCACTTTGTGGGGCCCACCTAAGTTTTCAATGCAGTTGACACTTGGTCTGACCCCTCATCCAAGTGGGACACATACAATAGATGGGCTAGATTTGTGAACCACATCTAGGTGAGCCCAATAAATGATTATGATTTTTTTAACGGAAGGGTAACCCGTGTCAACTATTGTATGTGGTGTGGTCCGCCCAAGTCATGGATTGACTTGATTTTTAAACCCATGGCCCACCTTTGAGTGGTGCATCTGACTGATGGGGTAGATGTTCGACACATCATGGTGGGGCCCGCATAGCACGACCACATGGGAAGTTCTCATGAGGTTGACCTCATAGTACCATCATATATATATATATATATATATATATATATATATATATATATATATATATATATCGTACACACGTGCACACCTTTGCACATGTGTCATGGGCGTCTAATCCGAACAGTCCATGTGATGCAGAATCCCATTAATCCCTAAGGGTAGAATTGTCACCCTGATCTAAAATTCTGTTGGGACATAGCAAAGAGAAATGCAAATCAAGGGAAGAAACTATTTTCATTTTGCATGGCCCACCAAAGTTTTGGATCAAAGTAAAAATTGGGCCCTGGGGTTTCATGATGTGTTGCTTCATGTGTATGTGGACTGTTCAGATTTTGCAGTCACATCACGTATGATAAGTTCTCAATAAAGTTCGCGCATGCGAACTACTGCACCGTTGAGCATTAGGCATATAGAGTCATGCTCACCTGCGCACCTATGTACGTGCGCACCTTTTGCACACGTGTTATGGGCGTCTAATTTAAACGGTCCATGCAATGTGGAATCCCATGAAACCCCAAGGGAAAAAATTTCAACCTGATCTAAAATTCTAGTGGGCCATAGCAAAGAGAAATGTAAATTAAGGGAGGAAATTGTTTTCATTTTCCATGGCCCACCAAAGTTTTGGATCAAAGTAAAAATTGGGCTTCGGGGGTTTCATGAGGTGGTGCTTCACGTGGACCATACAGATTTTGGAGTCTCACCATGTATGATGAGTTCTCAAAAAAGTTTGCATGAGTTTTGTGCAAACTGATGCACAGCTAAGCATTCAGCATATAGAGTCATGCTCACCTGTGCCTCTTTGCACATGTTTCATGGGTGTATAATCCTTATGGTCCATGTGATGTGGAATCCCATGAAACCCCAATTGAAAAATTTTCATGCTGATCTAAAATTCCGGTGGGCCATAGCAAAGAGAAATGCAAATCAAGGGAGGAAATTGTTTTCATTTTTCATGGCCCACCAAAGTTTTGAATCAAAGTAAAAATATGGCCTAGTGGGTTTCATGAGCTACTCTTTCACGTGTACCATTCAGATTTTTTAGTCACATCACGTATGACGAGTTCTCGAAAAACTACGCACAAGTTTCAAGTGAACTAGTGCGCAACTGAGCATTCGGCATATAGAGTCATGCTCACCTACACACTTGGGCACCTTTGTACACGTGTCATGGGCGTCTAATTGAAACGGTCTATGTGATGCGAAATCTCATGAAACCCCAAGGGAAAATTTTTCACCATGATGTAAAATTCTGGTGGGCCATTTCAAAGAGAAATGCAAATCAAGGGAGGAAACTATTTTCATTTTTCATGGCCCACCAAAGTTTTGGATCAAAGTAAAAATGGGCCCAAGGGGGCTTCACGAGGACCGTTCAGATTCTGGAGTCACAACACGTATGATGTTTTCTCAAAAAAGTTCGCATGAGTTTCGTGCGAACTAGTGCGCAGCTGAGCACTCGGCATATAGAGTCATGATCACCTGTCCAAGTATGCACCTTTGCACACATGTTATGGGTGTCTAATCCGAACGGTCCATGGGATGCGGAATCCCATTAATCCCCAAGGGTAGAATTGTCACCTTGATTTAAAATTCTAGCGGGCCATAGAAAAGAGAGATGCAAATCTAGGGATGAAACTTTTTTCATTTTGCATTGCTTACCAAAGTTTTGGATCAAAGTAAAAAAATTGGGCCCGGTGGGTTTCATGAGGTGCTGCTTCATGTGGACCGTTCAGATTTTGGAGTCACATCATGTATGATTACGAGTTCTCAAAAAAGTTCGCATGAGTTTCGTGTGAACTGGTGTGCAACTGAGCATTCGGCATATAGAGTCATGCTCACCTGCGCACTAACGCACTTGCGCACCTTTGGACACGTGTCATGGGCGTCTAATTCGAACGGTCCATGTGATGCGGAATCCCATGAAACCCCAAGGGAAAATTTTTCACCCTGATGTAAAATTCTGGTGGGCCACAACAAAGAAATGCAAATCAGGGAGGAAACTGTTTTCATTTTTCATGGCCCACCAAAGTTTTCGATCAAAGTAAAAAAATGGCCCCAGGGGGTTTCATGAGTCACTACTTCATGAGGACCGTTCAGATTCTGAAGTCACATCATGTATGATGTTTTGTCAAAAAAGTTCGCACGAGTTCCATGCGAACTAGTGTATAGCTGGCAGTGTTTAAATTGTCGGCGATATTATCGAAATATCGCCGATAATATCGGTATCGCTGGACCAGCGATACCAAAACCCCATTATTTCGTTTCTCTTAGGATCATCGGCGAAATATCGGAGATATCAGCGAAAATCTTGGATTATCGCCGTGAATATCGAGATTATTGCACTGTAGCTACCAACCGCAATACCTATCACGGGAAAATTGTTGCCAACAACCCAAAAATCAAATAAATAGGTAAGAAAACCCCTCTTTCAAAAAATTGAAAAAAATATCGGAACTGGGAAGATCACCTACTTGTTGATCGGAAGTCGGAGATCGGAAGAACGCCTTGATCAACAGCGGAAGAACGCCCTTGATCAACAGCGCCGGTCTTTGTCTGTTCGGATTTACAGGTAAGAAAATCCCCATTTCTTCAGCAACAATCCTCCTTCAAAAGCCCCCTTTCTTCGGCGGCGATTTCTCTTCGACGAGATTTTAGGTTTTTTTTTTTTTTTTTTAAAGAAGGGAAGATCCCCTGTTATGTAGCGTGACTAGCGTCAAGCGCGTGACGCGGTTTTGTTGGTGACGCTGCCAGGTGGTGGTCGTAAGTGTTACGTGGGCCCCACCATGATCTATGTGTTTTATCAACACTGTCCATTCATTTTTACACGTCATTTTAATAATTCTTCTCATAAATGAGATTGATTAGAATCTTAGGTGGACCACACCATTGGAAAACAATAATGATTGAACGTCTATCATTAAAAACCTCTTAGGCCCACTGTAACGTTTATTTGACATCTAACATGTAGATCAGGTCACACGGCCAGTAGATTAGGTCATACGGATCTAGATGAAGGCAAAAAACAAATATCAGCTTGATCCAAAAAATAAATACAGACCTGGAAGTTTTTAATGGTGAGAGTTCAATCAACATTGTGTGGTCCACTTGAGATTTTTATCCACTTCAGTTTTAGATTCTTACCATAAGATTATCTGTAAAATGAATTAGACGGCATGGATGATTTACATACATCATGTTTGAGGTCCACGGAGCACCAACCATTAGCGTAGGGAGCAGTGAGTACCTCGTACGCGCATACGAAACTGAGTAAACTCGATGAGGTCCATCGTCATTTATTTATGTTATCCAATCCGTCCATATATTTTAACAGATAATTTTATGCCTCGAGCCAAAAAATGAGGCGTATCCAATGTTCAAATGGACCACGCCACCGGAAACAGTTAAATTGAATGTTTACCGTTGAAAAATACTCGGAGGGCCACAGAAGTTTTGGATGAAGCTTATATTTTTGTTTTTCATTCATCCATGTTTGTATGATCTTATGAACAGGTTGGATGAAAAATAAACATCACTGTAGGGCCTAGAATGGTTTCAACGGTGGAAATCATTATCCCCACTGTTTGCATTGCTATGATGTACTTAATTTTTAGATACGCATCAATTTTGGGCTCAACCCCTTAAATTAGATGGAAAAATGAATGGACGGCGTGGATAGACCACATACATTCAAGGTGGGCCCAAATGAGATTACTTAGTACGGTAAGAGCGTACCGAGGCTTACTGAGTAACTCAGTACGCAATATGTAATTTCTAATTAAGCCTTTGGATTCACGTTATTGCTATATAGGGCCCAGCATGATGTTGATTAAAAATCCACCCCGTTCATCCAGTTTTTCAGATCATTTTGGGGGATGAGACCAAAAATCAAGTGGATCCAAAACCCAATGTGGACATACGAGAATGAAAATTGGAGAGATTTTTCCACCGTTGAAACCTCCCTGGCACCATCTTGATGTTTATATGCCATCCAAACTGTTTATAAGTTCATTTTAATTGGGATGAAGTGAAAACACAAAACTATAGCTTTATAATAAACTTTTGTGGCCAGACAAATGTTTAAACAGTGGTCACTAAATCTCCACTATTTCCTCTCGTGCGGCTGCCCTGAGTTTTGGATCCAAATGATTTTTTTACTAATGTCCTAAAATTATATAAAAAAATGGATGGATGGGGTGGATTTTTTTATAAACATCATGGTGGGCCCCACGTAGCATCCTAGTGGAGGAAAGAAATTCACATCCTGACGTGAATTAGCTATCGACAGGTTGAGTAGCGAGATTCGCTACTGAGGTGACATCACCAAGTTTTGTAGGCCCCACCGTGATGTATGTGTTGTATCCTCACCGTCCATATATTTTTATAGACCATTTTAGAGTATGAGACCAAAAATGAGGTATATCCCAATCTCAAGTGGATCACATTAACTTAGACCATTTAAAACTTTTTTGGGCATATAAAAGTTTTGGATCAAGATAATCTTTGATGTTTTCCCCTCATCAAGGTCTGTATGACCTTATCAACAGATTGGATGTCCAATAAACAATACAGTGGGCCCATCTATGCTCGTACAAATTGGATTTTAATGGTGGATGTCCAATTACTATTGTTTTCATGTGGTGTGGTCCATTGGAGATTTTGGATCAAGATTGTTTTTTTTTTAAAAAAATTCATTTACCATTGCATGTCTTAACTCATTTTGATTACTATTTAAGTGATTTCTTGCGACAACGCAGGCTCCCATTAAATGAAAACTTCTAATTTAATGCATTCTTTTTGCAATTTTTTCATTCTTGAATATGTAAATATGTGTATTTAGGCATGTCCTGAAGTTTCACTGAAAAATTCCACCATTTTCTCCATGTTTTCCTCTTTTTTTCCGCATTTTCGGTTATCGGCGATATTATCCGCGATAACGATATTATATCTTTATCTCTGGCCAGCGAAACTTGTAGCGATACCGACAACTCGAACACTGGTAGCTGGGCATTCGGCATATGGAGTCATGCTCACCAACACACGCATGAGCGCACCTTTGCACATGTGTCATGCGCGTCTAATCCGAACGGTCCATGTGATGCGGAATCCCATCAATCCCTATGGAAATAAATTTCACCCTTATCTAAAATTCTGGTGAGCCATATCAAAGAAAAATGCAAATCAAGAGAGGAAACTATTTTCATTTTTCATGGCCCGCCAAAGTTTTGGTTCAAAGTAAAAATTGGGCCCAGGTGCTGCTTCACATGGACTGTTCAGATTTTGGAGTCAAATCACGTATGAGTTTTCAAAAAAGTTCACACAAGTTCCGTGCGAACTGGTGCGTAGCTGAGCATTCGACATATAGAGTCATGCTCACCTGCGCACCTTTGCACATGTGTCGTGGGCATCTAATCCTTACAGTCCATGTGATGTGGAATCTTATGAAACCCCAAGGGAAAGATTTTTACCCTGATCTAAAATTCTAGTGGCCATAGCAAAGAGAAATGCAAAACAGAGGAAACTGTTTTTATTTTTCATGGCCCACCAAAGTAATGGATCAAAGTAACAAATTGGGCCCAAGGGGTTTCATGAGGTGTTGCTTCATGTGTACCATTTAGATTTTGAGGTTACATCACATATGATGAGTTCTTAAAAAAGTTCGCACGAGTTCTATTTGAACTGATGCACAACTGAGAATTCGGCATATAGAGTCATGCTCACCTGTGGACCTACGCACATGCATGCACCTTTGCACATGCGTCATGAGCGTCTAATCCGAATGGTTCTTGTGATGTGGAATCCCATGAAAATCCATGGGAAAACTTTTCACCCTAATATAAAATTTTGGTGGGCCATAGCAAAGAGAAATACAAATCAAGGGAGGAAACTGTTTTCATTTTTCATGGCCCACCAATGTTTTGGATCAAAGTAAATATTGGGCCCTGGAGGTTTCATGAGGTGTTGCTTCACGTAGACCGTTCAGATTGTGGAGTCACATCACGTATGATAAGTTCTCAAAAATGTTCACACGAGTTCCGTGCGAGCTGGTGCGCATCTGAGCATCCATAGCAGAGAGAAATGCAAATCAAGTGAGGAAATTGTTTTTGTAAAATTGCCTTAAGTACCTTTCTAAGCCACTCATTAGATAAATCCGACTAGGATGAAGTGATTGAGAAAGATGTTGCTTGTATATTTAAAGCATGGCAAATAAATTGTGTATGTGTCAATTTGAAAATTTGTAAAATCCGTTGTATACTAATAAAAGTGAAAGAGAAATTCTATATGATGGTTAGAAGACTGGTCATCACACATGGGGTAAAATGTTGGATAGTCAAGGAATAACAAATTCATAGGATGAGCAAGGTTGATCGCATATAGGATCGCTTAATCAAACGTTTTTTTTTTTTTTTAAAATTATAAATCGAAAAAATGGTTAATAAAAGAAAAAAAAAAGTTAAAAAAAATCTAAAACATTTTGAAAAGTGTCTAATTATTATGTATTAGAAGAGTATACATGCGTTACAATTTTGGACAGTCACCAAATGACATATTCATACAACGAGCATGGCAAAAATGAGGAACTAGAAATGAATGTGTGAGAAGATAAGGAATGACAATGAACGAATGCTTTAAATGAAAGTTATGAATAACACCAATGGTAATAATATTGAGATGATTTGGCAACGTGCAATGAAGATAAGGAACTAAACGGGTTTGAAGGAGTTAATTGTTAAGTTGAAGGCTAAAAATGATGGATGTTCTAACAGAAGAATTAAGCACTAACAATTTAGTTGATGATAAAACTTGGATGGATTGAAGGGACATAACATAATTGTAAAACTTAGATTAGCTGGGATAGTGCTTAGATGACGATGATGATATACATACATACGTTATCCTCATTCTCATTATCATCATCAAAGCATTTTATCCCAACTGATTTGATCAATTACATGAATCCTATTATGCCACGCCACTCCGCCAAAGACCATATCTTCAGTTAAACTATCAGCGTTCAAGTCATTTCTTTCTACCTCCACGCTCACATGATAATAGTTTTTTTATTTTTAAATACCCATAGAACTAAAAATTAATCCAGATAGAAACTCAAATGGACGAGATCACAAAGAACAATTGAGAATGGGAGCACAACCAAAAAAGTTAAACGTAGATAAATTAAGCGATGATAAAGATATTACGTATAAATTTATAGCTAGGTGAATGTAATAGAGTTGTATACCTTTATAGTTTTGTAAAATTTATGTCCAAGAAGACAAGGAATGACATAACTCAACGAAAGAATTTTGTGAAATTGCCTTAAGTACCTTTCTAAGCTACTCATCAGATAAACCTGACTAGGATGAAGTGATTGAGAAGGATATTGCTTGTATATTTAAAGCATGGCGAATAAATTGTGTGTGTCAATCTGAAATTTTGTAAAATTGTCGTATACTAATAAAAGTGAAAGAGAAATTCTATAGGATGGTTAGAAGACTGGTCATGACACATGGGGTAAAATGTTGGATGGTCGAGGAATAACTAATTCATAGGATGAGCAAGGTTGATCGCATATGCGATCGCTTAATCAAATGTTTTTTTTTTTTTTTTAAATTAAAAATTGAAAAAATGGTTAATAAAATAAAAAAAAGTTAAAAAAATAAATCTAAAACTTTTTGAAAACTATCTAATTATTATGTATAAGAAGAGTCATGATACATGGGTTATAATTTTGGACAGTTACCAAATGACATTCATACAACGAGCATCGCAAAAATAAGGAACTATAAATGAATGTGTGAGAAGACAAGGAATAACAAAATTAAGAATGAATGCTTTAAATAAAAGTTATGAATAACACCAAAGGTTATAATATTGAGATGATTTGGTAACATGCAATGATGATAAGGAACTAAACAGGTTTGAAGGAGTTAATTTGTAAGTTGAAGGCTAAAAATGGTGTATGTTCTAACAGAAGTTTTAAGCACTAACAGTTTATTTGATGATACAACTTAGATGGATTGGAGGGACATAACATAATTGTAAAGCTTAGATTAGCTGGGATAGTGCTTAGATGACGATGATGATATACATACATACGTCATCCTCATCCTCATTATCATCATCAAAGCATTTTATCACAACTGATTTGGTCAACTACATGAATCATATTATGCCACGCCACTCTGCCAAGGACCATATCTTCAGTTAAACTATTGGCTTTCAAGTCATTTCTTTCTACCTCCACGCTCACATGGTAATAGTTTTTTCTATTTTTAAATAGTTATAAAACTAAAAATTAATCCAGATGGAAACTTAAATGGACGAGATCACAGAGAACAATTGAGATGGGGAGCACAGCCAAAAAAGTTAAATGTATACAAATTAAGCGATGATAAAGATATTACATATAAAGTTATAGCTAGGTGAATGTAGTAGAGTTGTATACCTTTATAGTTTTGTAAAATTTATGTCCGAGAAAACAAGGAATGACATAACTAAAAGTAAATAATTCAACGAAAGTCATGAGTAACACCAATAAATAATAATATGAGCAATTTATTATTCATTGTGAGGATACAATTTATGAGCATGTTAGTACAAGTTAAAGGTTTTAAACGAGCAAACGATAGTCCTAAAAGGACATGGATGGATCGAAGGACATTGCTTGTAAGATTTAGAGCATGGTGAATAAAGTGGAGATGTGTGCCTCTAGAATTTTGTGAAATTGCCTTAAGTACCTTTCTAAGCTACTCATCAGATAAACCTGACTAGGATGAAGTGATTGAGAAGGATATTGCTTGTATATTTAAAGCATGGCGAATAAATTGTGTATGTGTCAATCTGAAATTTTGTAAAATTGTCGTATACTAATAAAAGTGAAAGAGAGATTCTATAGGATGGTTAGAAGACTGGTCATGACACATGGGGTAAAATGTTGGATGGTCGAGGAATAACTAATTCATAGGATGAGCAAGGTTGATCGCATATGCGATCGCTTAATCAAATGTTTTTTTTTTTTTTTTAAATTAAAAATTGAAAAAATGGTTAATAAAATAAAAAAAGTTAAAAAAATAAATCTAAAACTTTTTGAAAACTGTCTAATTATTATGTATAAGAAGAGTCATGATACATGGGTTATAATTTTGGACAGTTACCAAATGACATTCATACAACGAGCATCGCAAAAATGAGGAACTATAAATGAATGTGTGAGAAGACAAGGAATAACAAAATTAAGAATGAATGCTTTAAATAAAAGTTATGAATAACACCAAAGGTTATAATATTGAGATGATTTGGTAACATGCAATGATGATAAGGAACTAAACAGGTTTGAAGGAGTTAATTTGTAAGTTGAAGGCTAAAAATGGTGTATGTTCTAACAGAAGTTTTAAGCACTAACAGTTTATTTGATGATACAACTTAGATGGATTGGAGGGACATAACATAATTGTAAAGCTTAGATTAGCTGGGATAGTGCTTAGATGACGATGATGATATACATACATACGTCATCCTCATCCTTATTATCATCATCAAAGCATTTTATCCCAACTGATTTGGTCAACTACATGAATCCTATTATGCCACGCCACTCCGCCAAGGACCCTATCTTCAGTTAAACTATTGGCGTTCAAGTCATTTCTTTCTACCTCCACGCTCACATGGAAATAGTTTTTGCTATTTTTAAATAGCCATAAAACTAAAAATTAAGTACCTTTCTAAGCCACTCATCAGATAAACCCGACTAGGATGAAGTGATTGAGAAGGATATTGCTTGTATATTTAAAGCCTAGTGAATAAATTGTATATGTGTCAACCTAAAATTTTGTAAAATTGTCGTATACTAATACAAGTGAAAGAGAAATTCTATATGATGGTTAGAAGACTGGTCATGACACATGGGGTAATATGTTGGATAGTCAAGGAATAACTAATTCATAGGATGAGCAAGGTTGATCGCATATGCGATCGCTTAATCAAATGTTTTCTTTAATTAAAAATTAAAAAAATGGTTAATAAAAGAAAAAACAGTTAAAAAAATATGAAACTTTTTGAAACTGTTTAATTATTATGTATAAGAAGAGTCATGATACGTGGGTTACAATTTTGGACAATCACCAAATGACATATTCATACAACGAGCATCGC
The DNA here is from genome assembly GCA_037074715.1 of Magnolia kwangsiensis. Taxonomy (NCBI): domain Eukaryota; kingdom Viridiplantae; phylum Streptophyta; class Magnoliopsida; order Magnoliales; family Magnoliaceae; genus Magnolia; species Magnolia kwangsiensis. Next base: position 114,390,811 of record CM073582.1, on the reverse strand, counting down.
AAAAATGATGAACTAGAAATGAATGTGTGTAGTTTACAATCCTATTCCATTATTCTAATTTATCGCAGACTATATCTTCAATTAATCTATGGGTGCTTAGATAATTTTACTTCCACCCTTGTAATTTACCTTGCCTTTTGAAAGCCTTTAACGTGAGCCAACTAACTCTTTCTAAGCATGTAGTTTGTAACTCTTGGCTAAAGCGTCCAATACTACTTTCCCTCGTCTTTAGTACTTTCTCGTGTTACTGTAAACTTTCCTAAAATGCATTTATTACTAATTCTACCATTCATTATTCTCCCATACAAGCTTGTTAACATCATCGTTTCATTGTACTCATCCTATGAATTTGTTATTCCTTGACTGTCTAGCATTTTGCCCCATATATCATTGCCGATCTTATACCCATCATATATAATTTCTCCTTTAGTTTCATTGCTATAAGATAATTCACTAAATTCCAGAGGCACACATCTCAACATTATTCACCTCTCTCTAATTCTGTAAGCAACATCATTCTTAAACACTTAATTTTCTTTGGGTGTATTCAATGAGTGGCTTGGAACATTCAATATGGTTGACCCAGCTAAACTTTTGACATGGTTTATATATATATATATTGGGCTGAATGTCCCAATTGTTCTCTATAGTGTAGCCTACTTGAGTTTTCATTTGAATTAATATTTAGCTCCATGAGTCCTAAAACACCAATATCATCTGAGCATATATAGATGAGTCACCACCGACAAGTCATAAGTTGGTTTGAGTTGTAGGCTTTTATTAGGTGAATGGCCAATACGCCGGCGGAGGAATTAAGAAATTACTGGATGACCAATGATTTGAGAGTGCGTACAAGTTGGGGAAATTAAAGGGGGCAGGGGAAGGCCCAAAAGCACTGTGGTGGTGGTAATAGAAAATGACTTACGGATCCATAATTTAACTGAGAATAAGGTCCATTATGGTGTAATTTAATAACAGGATCCATGTAGCTTACCCCAATAAGTTGGGATAATGCTTTGAAGATGAGGATGATGATGGGGATGTACGTACATCATCATAAGAATTATCCTAACTTTTCTAAGCTTTATAGTTCAATTTTGCCATTCTAATCTATCGTAAACTATATCCTCAGTTAAGCCATAAATGTGCTTAAATCTTTTGTTACTATCTCCACCTGTGTCCATTTAGGCCTTTTATTTGTTTTTTACATCCTTCAATTTCAACTAAGTAACACTATTAAAGCTTAAATCTTTTGTTATTACCTCCACCTATGTCCATTTAGACCTTGATTTGCCCTTTTGGCCTTTATTTTCTTTACGCTTGGCCAAAACATCCGGGTCGATTTTACCCCATTTTATTACTCATTGGTGATGTATTTATTTTTATTTATGTCATTACTTATCTTCTCGCACATTAATATAAGGAAAATTCACAAAACTCTACAGGTACACGTCTCTATTACATTCACCTATCTATAAATTGACATGAAATATCCTTCTCAATCCCTCAAGTTGGCTACATTCAATTTGATAGACTCGACTAAACCTTCGAGATGACTTTTGGTTGTGCCAGCCCTCTCAATTGTTCTTTGTCATGTAGTCCATTTGAGTTTCTATTTGGATTAATTGTTTGTTTTATTAGTCTTAAAAAAACTATTATCCTATAATCGTGAAGGTAGTAAGAAATGACTTAAGCACCTCCTATAGTTATATTAAAGATATGGTCTTGGCAGAATGGCGCGACATAACAGGATTTGTGTGGTTGACCCAATCAGATGGGACAAAATGCTTTGATGATGATAATGAGGATGAGGATGACTTATGTATGTATATTATCATCATCATCATCAAAGCATTATCCCAACTAATCTAAGCTTTACAATTTTGTTCTATCGTTATAATTTATTCAGGTTATATCATCGACTAAATTGTTAGTGCTTAAATCTTTTGTTACTACCTCCACCCTTTTTTACCCTTCATTCTTCTTCTTTTTTCCTTTGTCTTCCTACACATCCATCTCTGATTCCTCATTTTCGCAATGCTAATCCTATGAATATGTCTTTTGATGATTGTCCAAAATTTTAACCAGCGTATCATGACTATTCTTATACGTGTCCTATAATATTTTCCCTTCAGTTTCATTGCATGAAGGAATTTCACAAAACTCTAAAGGCACATTCTCCACTTCATCTATCCGATTTTAAATCTATGAGCAACATCCTTCTCAATTTCTTCATCCTAACCGGGCTTATCCGATGGGTGGCTTGGAATATACAGTTTTGTAGACCCAATAAAACTTTCAAATATTTGTTTTTATTTAGCGTCCCCTCCCAATAATAAAATTTCCATTTTAATCGATTGTTAGCCCCATGAGTCCTTTAAAAAGCTAGTATCACATCAGCATATATCTTAGCATCGACACCTGTGGAAAAGATTGTGTGGGCTTAAATTAAAAGCTTTTAAAGGGTAACATGAAGGCCCAAAAGAACATGGGGTAGAGGCATTAACAAATCGCTTGAGTTCCTGTGGTACCTTTATTTAGGGGGTAGACACAATGAATGCATTGAATATCCCTAAAACATTACAATGGGAATCCATCTCCAATATTTATTTCGAAGGAGCATGCCTAAGTGAACGATTGGGGTTAAGAGGGGGAAGGTTTGTCAACATATGTGTTTGATTATATGAATCACATTCCACCATTCCACTTCATCCTAGGCCATAACTTCAAATAGTCCATAGGACTTCAAGTCTTTTCTTTCTAGATTTATACATGTCCTTTCAGTCCTACCGGTTATTCTTTTGGAGCCTTTATCTTTTACCTACTTAATTTTAAATCATAGTCCTTAATTGATTTCTTAATACGTCTATTCATGTGTTGGCCTTTTACCTGCCTAAATGAAATGCTTGAACTCAAACCAACCTTATCCTTCTTAGCGGGGGGTGTGTGTGTGTACATATCTACACACACACACACACACACACACACACACACACATATACATATACATATATATACATGTGTATTATATAAGGGAAATGGTGCTTGGTGGTCAACCTTATGGGAAGTTCCCATGAGGTCGAGCTGTGTGAGCCCCACCGTGATGTGTGTTGAACATCCTACCCAATTAGCCAGATGCACCATTCCATGGTGGGCCATAGGCTTAAAAATCAAGTCAATCCATGACTTGGGTGGGCCACGCCACATACCATAGTTGAGAGGGGCTACCCTCCCATTAAAACATTCATAATCATTTATTGGACCCACTGAGATGTGGTTCACAAATCGAGCCCATTCATTGTGTGTGTCCCACTTGGATGAGGGGTCAGACCAAGTTTCAGCCGCATCCAAAACTTAGGTGGGCCCCACCAAGTGCTTTTATAAGTTTTAGGCATGTCTTCTAATGGTTTTAGATGGTATGGCCCACCTAAATTCCATATACAGCTGATTTTTGAGATATCTCATAACCTAAAGGGGATTGATCAAATTCACAGTGTTGATGTTTGACACGCATCACGGTGGGGCCCACACAGCTCGACTTCAGCCGCATCCAAAACTTAGGCGGGCCCCACCAAGTGCTTTTATAAGTTTTAAGCATGTCTTCTAATGGTTTTAGATGGTATGGCCCACCTGAATTCCATATATGGCTGATTTTTTAGATATCCCATAACCTAAAGGGGATCAATCAAATTCACGGTGTCGATGTTTGACACGCATCACGATGGGGCCCACACAGCTCAACTTCATGGGAAGTTCCCAAGAGGTCGACCTTATAGTACCATTTCCCTATATATAATACATATATGTATATTTGTGTGTTTATATATATATATATATATATATATATATATATATATATATACACACACACACACACACACACTGAGCCTTCAACATGAACCAAGTCCTTCAAACCCATTCAGTTCCTTATCTTCGTTGCACGTGACAAAACAATCTCAATCTTATTACCTTTGGTGTTACGCTTAACTTTCCTTAAAAGCATTCATTCTTAATTTTGACCTTGTGTTCCCACACACCAATTTCATGTTCCTCATTTTCGCGATGCTCATCGTATGAATATGTCGTTAGGTGATTGTCCAAAATTTTAACTAGTGTATTATGACTACTCTTATACGTCTCTAAAAATAACATCTTTTTCAATCACTTCATCCTGGTCGGGTTTATCCGATGAGTGGCTTAGAAAGGTACTTAAGACAATTTCACATAATTCCAGAGGCACACAATGTTTAGGACTTTATTCACCATGTTCTAAATCTTACAAGCAATATCCTTCATTCCATTCGTGTCCTTCCAAGATTATCACTTGCTCATTAAAAACTTTTTACTTATACTCACTCCTAAACTTCATCTTCAATTAAGCCATATATGTAGTTAAATCTTTTGTTACAACTTCCACCCATATCCCATTGGGCCTTTTATTTTCCCTTTTATGACCTTCAAATTAAACCAACTAATACTATCAAAGATTAAATCTTTTGTTACTACCTCAACTAACGTCCCTTTTATGCCTTTTATTTGCCTTTTTGCCCAACCCCCCCCCCCCCCCCCCCCCCCCCCCCCCCCTTTTTTTTTTCTTTTACACTTGAAAATCATCCTGGTCGACTTTACCTCATATTATTACTCATTGGTGTTACTCATGACTTTCTTTGAATGTATTTGTTCTTAGTTATGTCATTCATAGTCTTCTTTGATAGAAATTTCATAAAACTACGAAGGTATACAACTCCACTAAATTCACCTATCTCTAAATTTTTTGTAATATCTTTCTCGATCGCTTAATTTGGCTACATTCAACTTGGTGGACTCGACAAAACCTCTAATGATTTTTGGTTGTGCTCCCCCTCTCAATTGTTCTCTATTGTGTGGTCCATTTGAGTTTCCATTTGAATTAATTTTTAGTTTTATGAGTCTTAAAAAAAAGCTATTATCATATGAGCGTGGAGGTAGAAGGAAATGATTTGAAAGCCAATAATTTAATTGAAGATATGTTCCTCGGCGGAGTGGCATGGCATAATAGGATTGATGTAATTGACTCAATCAGTTGGGACTAAATGCTTTGATGATGATAATGAGGATGAGGGTGACGTATGTATTTATATCATCATCATCGAAGCACTATCTCAGCTAATCTAAGTTTTATAATTTTGTTATGTCCCTCCAATCTATTCAAGCTGTATTCTCAACTAATCTGTTCTTGTTCAAAACTTTTGTTAGTACATCCATCTTTTTTACCCTTTAACTTACTAATCAACTTCTTGAAACACGTTTACTTCCTTATCTTCGTTACACGTGCCAAATCATCTCAATCCTTACCTTTAATGTTTATCCTAACTTTCATTCCGAGCATTCATTCCTAATTTTGTCATTCTTTATCTTCTCACACATTCATATTCGATTCCTCATTTTTGCAATGCACATTGTATCAATATGTCGTTTGCTGAATGTCCAAAATTTTAACCCATGTATCATGACTGTTCTTATACATAGTAATTATATAGTTTTTAAAAAGTAATAGATTTATTTTTTACTTTTTTTCCCCTATTAACCATTTTTTGAATTTTTAATTTTTTTAAAAAAAACATTAGCTTGAACGATTGCATAAGCGATCAATTAATGCCATAATCAATCAACTCACGGTTATGGCTTATATGATTTTATTTGATCTAACAACCTTGCCCATCTTATGAATTTGTTATTCCTTAACTGTCCAATATTTTTCCTCATATGTCATGACCAGTCTACTACCCATCATATAAAATTTCTCTTTTAGTTTTATTAGTATAAGACAATTTTACAAAATTTCAGAGGAACACATCTACACTTTACTTGCCATGCCCTAAATCTACAAGCAACATCTTTCTCAATCACTTCATCCTAGTCGGGTTTATCCGGTGAGTGACTTAGAAATGTACAAAAGGCAATTTCACAAAATTTCAGAGGCACACATCTTGAATTTATTCACATGCTCTAAATCTTACAGGCAATATCCTTCACTCTATCCATGTCCTTTCAAGACTATCGCTTGCTTATTTGAAACTTTTAACTTGTACTAACTCACTTCTAAACTGTATCTTCAGTTAAGCCATATATATGATTAAATCTTTTCTTAGAACTTCCACCCATGTCCCATTAGGCCTTTTATTTACCATTTAAACCTGCAAATTAAACTAACTAACACTATCAGAGATTAAATCTTTTGTTACTACCTCCACCAATGTCCCTTTAGGCCTTTTATTTGCAGTTTTGCCCTTCATTTTTTTTTACACTTGAAAATAATCCTGGTCGACTTTACCTTATATTATTACTCATTGGTGTTACTCATGACTTTCGTTGAATGCATTTGTTCTTAGTTATGTCATTCCTTTTCTTCTTGGACAAAAATTTCACAAATTTATAAAGGTATACAACTTTAATGTATTCACCTTACCCTAAATTTAAACGTAATACCTTTCGATCGGTTAATTTGACTACATTCAACTTGGTGGACTTGACAAAACGTCTAAGGTGGTTTTTGGCTATGCTCCCCCTCTCAATTGTTCGTTGTGGTGTGGTCCATTTGAGTTTTCATATGGATTAATTTTTAGTTATGTGTCTTTAAAAAAAGCTAATAACTAAGTGATCATGGAGGTAGAAAGAAATGACTTGAATGTCGATAGTTTAACTGAAGATATTGTCCTTTGCGGCGTGGCGTGACATAATAGGATTCACGTAGTTGGCCCAATTAGTTTGGACAAAATGCTTTGATGATGATAATGAGGATGAGGATGGCGTATCATCATTATCTAAGCACTCTCTCAGTTAATCTAAGTTTTACAATTCTGTTTTGTCCCTCAAATTCATCAAGGTTGTATTCTCAAATAAACTGTTTTTTCTTAAATCTTCTGTTAGTACATCCACCCTTTTTCGCCTTCAACTTACCAATCAACTCCTTCAAACACGTTTAGTTCCTTATATTCATTGCACGTGACCAAATCATCTCAATCTTATTACCTTTGGTGTTACTCCTAACTTTCATTTAAAGAATTCATTCCTGATTTTATCATTCCTTGTCTTCCCTCACATTCATCTCTGGTTCGTCATTTGCTGACTATCCAAAATTTTAACCCTTGTAACATTACTATTGTTATACATAATAATTAGATAGTTTTTTTTAAAAGTAGATTTTCTATTTTTACTTTTTTTTCCCTTATTTAACCATTTTTTTAATTTTAATTAAAAAAACCATCAGCTTAAGTGATTGCATGAGCGATCACGTGATGGCATAAGCAATCAACCCAAGGTTATGGCCTATGTTGGTTTATTTGATTTAACAATCTTGCTCATTTAATGAATTTGTTATTCCTCAACTGTCCAACATTTTGCCCCATATGTCATGACTAGTCTTCTACCCATCTTATAGAATTTCTCCTTCAGTTTTATTAGTAGAAGGCAATTTTACAAAATTTCAGAGGGACACATCTACATTTTATTCGCCACGCTCTAAATTTACAAGCAACATCTTTCTCAATCACTTCATCCTAGTTGGGTTTATCCGATGAGTGGCTTAGAAAGGTACTTAAGGCAATTTTACAAAATTCTAGAGGCACACATCTCTATTCTATTCACCATGTTGTAAATCATACAAGAAATATCCTTCGCTCTATCCATGTACTTACAAGAGTATCGCTTGCTCGTTTAAAACTTTTAACTTATACTAACTCACTCCTAAATTGTATCTTCAGTTAAGCCATATACGTGCTTAAATCTTTTGTTAAAACTTCCTCCCATGTTCCATTAGGCCTTTTATTTACCCTTTTACGACCTTCATATTAAGCCAACTAACACTATTCAAGATTAAATCTTTTGTTACTACCTCCACCAATGTCCCTTTAGGCCTTTTATTTGCCTTTTTGCCCTTTATTTTTTTTCTTTTACACTTGAAAATCATCATGGTCGACTTTAACTCATATTATTACACATTCGTGTTACTCATGACTTTCGTTGAATGTATTTGTTCTTAGTTATGTCATTCATAGTCTTCTTAAACAGAAATTTCACAAAACTATGAAGGTATACAACTCCACTAAATTCACCTATCTCTAAATTTTTTGTAATATCTTTCTCGATCACTTAATTTAGCTACATTTAACTTGGTGAACTCAACAAAACCTCTAAGATGGTTTTTGGCTGTGCTCTCCCTCTTAATTGTTCTCTACGGTGTGGTCCATTTGAGTTTCCATTTGAATTAATTTTTAGTTTTATGAGTCTTAAGAAAAAGCTATTACCATGTAAGCGTGGAGGTAGAAAGAAATGATTTGAAAGCTGATAATTTAACTGAAGATATGTTCCTTGGCAGAGTGGCGTGGCATAATAGGATTGATGTAGTTGACCCAATCAGTAGGGACTAAATGCTTTGATGATGATAATGAGGATGAGGATGACGTATCTATGTATATTATCATCATCATCATCAAAGAACTATCCCAGCTAATCTAAGCTTTATAATTCTGTTATGTCCCTCCAATCCATTCATGTTATTTTCTCAACTAAACTGTTCTTGTTTAAATCTTCTGTCTCCCTTTTTACCCTTAAACTTATCAATCAACCCATTGAAACTCTTTTAGTTCCTTATCTTCATTGCACATGGCCAAATCATCTCAATCTTATTACCTTTAATGTTTATCCTAACTTTCATTTAGAGCATTCATTCCTAATTTTGTCATTCCTTGTCTTCCCATACAATCATATCCGGTTCCTAATTTTTGTGATGCTCATCGTATGAATATGCTGTTTGGTGAATTTCCATAATTTTAACCCATGTATCATGACTATTCTTATACATAGTAATTAAACAGTTTTTTAAAAGTTTTGGACTTTAAAAAAAAAAAAAAAAACTTTTTTTTCCCTATTAACCATTTTTTCAAATTTTAATTAAAAAAAAACCATCAGCTTGAGCGATCGCATAAGTGATTATGCGATGGCATAAGCGATCAACCGAGGGTTATGGCTTATATGATTTTATTTAATTTAACAATCTTGCCCATCTTATGAATTTCTTATTCCTCAACTGTCCAACATTTTGCCCCATATATCATTACCAGTTTTCTACCGATCATATAGAATTTCTCTTACAGTTTTATTAGTATAAGGCAATTTTACAAAATTTCAAAGGAACACATACACTTTACTCGCCATGCCCTAAATTTACAAGAAACATCTTTCTCAATCACTTCATCTTAGTCAGGTTTATCCGATGAGTGGCTTAAAAAGGTACTTATGGCAATTTCACAAAATTCCAAAGGCACACGTCTCGAATTTATCACCATGGCCTAAATCTTACATAATATCTTTCTTTTATCTTTCTTATTAAATCTTGTTAAATGGTATCAGAGCCAAGTTTGTATTTTTGGTTTTACATTTAGTGAAAGTTTATTTCCAAGTATTACTTCTGTTTCTATTGCTTCTGTTTAAGTTTTTATATTCTGTTTGATTTTCATAAACTGTATTTCTAAAAGATTTCATTTTTCTAAATTACTCTTGTTTTGAGGTTCGAGGCTCCCTTGTCGTAATACCCTGTTTGCCGTTTAGCCGAGTAGGCGTTAGGCGTTTTTAGGGAATCCTATTATTGACAAGCCACTCAATTTAAGTATAATTTAAATAAATGGAATCTGGAAGAAATTCATTTTCTGAAAATTCTACAAAATATAAAAAATTAAATAGATCTAATAGTTCCGAAAGTAATAAATCAAATAAACCTTCTAAAAGTGTAATTTCGAAAGTTACAAAATGGTTTTCTACCCAAACCAATTTTGATAATAAATCAGAAAAATCTTCTCATACAATAAAAGACACCAGTCTTTCTGATATACCTGCAAATGCTGGTTCTATATCAATAAAGAATTTAGAAGAAGTCAAATATTCCGATATTGAATAAAATCTTCAAAATTGGAATTTGCCCGAAATACAAGAAGCTGAAATATATAAAAAAGGATCTTTTGATCAAAATACAACTGATTTTCTTGTCAAAACAGTTGAACAAACAATACCTATATCTCAAAATAATCAAGATATAACTTTATTATCCGCTAATATGCTTAGACAAACATCAAGTAAATACAATTTTGTCCATATAGGGTTCATACAAGTTGCTATTAAACCGTTAACCAGAATTGGGTTAAATACATCTTGTCTTGCAACCTTAAGAGATAAAAGATTTTTAAAATTTCAAGATTCATTAGTCGGGTTAGTTGAAGCAACCTTAACTGATGGTCCAATATTCTTTATATGTATTCCAAATTATTCCGTTTCTTTAACTGACCAACATCTTGGTAGGTTTTTGAGAATCGGAATATATACTCAAGGATTTCATATGCTTGATGGCTGTGAAAATATTGCTGTCACTTACCGTATTTATTACAAATTCATGCATACGGTAGCCCCAGGTACGACATACGAAAACCGTATAAAGGGAATGACAACATTATTTATGACAGACATTAGACATAATGTCATTACTCCAAAGAAAATAAAATGGGAAGACATTCCTGTTACACAATGGCATATTGAAGATGCTCAAGAAGTAGATAAACAAGAAAAAACTGAACCTGATAAAATACAAGTCAATTCAGATGGATCAGTTGATCTGTTATTTCAAAGATACTTTGATGATGATAATGAGGATGAGGATGACACATGTATGTATATCATCATCGTCATCTAAGCACTATCATAGCTAATCTAAGCTTTACGATTCTGTTCTATCCCTCAAATCCATCAAGGTTTTATTCTCAACTAAACTTTTTTTTTTCTTAAATCTTCAGTTAGTACATCCACCTTTTTTAGCCTTGAACCTACTAATCAACTCCTTCAAACCCGTTTAGTTCCTTATATTCATTGCACGTGGACAAATCATATCAATCTTATTACCTTTGGTGTTACTCTTAACTTTCATTTAAAACATTCATTCCTAATTTTGTCATTCCTCGTTTTCCCACACATTCATTTTCGGTTCCTCATTTTTGTGATTCTCATTGTATGAATATGTCATTTGGTGACTGTCCAAAATTTTAACCCTTCTATCATGACTGTTCTTATACATAATAATTAGACAATTTTTTTATATATAAAAAAAAAGATAGATTTTTTATTAAAACTTTTTTTTTCCCTATTTAACCATTTTTAAAAAAAAATTAATTTTAAAAAAACCCATCGGCTTGAGCGATCGCATAAGCGATCATGTGATGGCATAAGCAATCAACCTAGGGTTATGGCTTATGTGGTTTTATTTGATTTAACAACCTTGCTCATTCTATAAATTTGTTATTCCTCAACTGTCTAATATTTTGCCCTATATGTCATGACCAGTCTTCTACCCATCATATAAAATTTCTCTTTCAGTTTTATTAGTATAAGATAATTTTACAAAATTTCATAAGGATACATATATACTTTATTCACCATGCTCTAAATCTACAAGCAACATCTTTCTCAATCACTTCATCCTAGTCGGATTTATCCGATGAGTGGCTTAGAAAGGTACTTAAGGCAATTTAACAAAATTCCAGAGGCACACATCTCGACTTTATTGACCATCTTCTAAATCTTATAAGCAATATCCTTTACTACATCCGTGTCCTTTTAAGACCATCGCTTACTCGTTTAAAACTTTTAACTCATATTAACTCACTCCTAAACTGTATCTTCGGTTAAGCCATATGTGTCCTTAAATCTTTTGTTACAACTTCCACCCATGTTCCATTAGGTCTTTTATTTGTCATTTAACGACCTTCAAATTAAACCAACTAACACTATCATAGGTTAAATCTTTTGTTACTACCTCCACCAATGTCCCTTTATGCCTTTTATTTGCCTTTTTGCTCTTTATTTTTATCTTTTACACTTGAAAATTATCGTGGTTGACTTTACCTCATATTATTACTCATTGGTGTTACTCATGACTTTCATTGAATGTATTTATTCTTAGTTATGTCATTCTTCTTAAATAAAAATTTCACAAAACTATAAAGGTATACAAATCCACTACATTCACATATCTCTAAATTTATATGTAATATCTTTCTTGATCGCTTAATTTGGCTATATTTAACTTGGTGGACTCGACAAAACCTCTAAGATGATTTTTTACCATGCTCCCCTCTCAATTGTTCTATATGGTGTGGTCCATTTGAGTTTCCATTTGAAATAAGTTTTTTTTCTATGAGTGTTCAAAAAAGTTATTACCATGTGAGCATGGTGGTAGAAAGAAATGATTTGAAAGCTGATAATTTAACTAAAGATATATTCCTTGGCGGAGTGGCATGACATAATAGGATTCATGTGGTTGACCCAATCAGTTGGGACTAAGTGTTTTGATGATGATAATGAGGATGAGGATGACGTATGTATGTATATCATTATCGTCATTGAAGCACTATCCCATCTAATTTAAGCTTTATAATTCTGTTAGGTCCCTCCAATCCATTCAGGTTGTATTCTCAACTAAGCTGTTCTTGTTTAAATCTTCTGTTAGTACATCCATCCTTTTTACCATTTAACTTACCAATCAACACCTTGAAACCCGTTTAGTTCCTAATCTTCATTGCACGTGGCCAAATCATCTCAATCTTATTACCTTTAATATTTATCCTAAATTTCATTTAGAGCATTCATTCCTAATTTTGTCATTCCTTGTCTTCCCACATATTCATATCCGGTTCCTAATTTTTGCAATGCTCATTGTATGAATATGTCATTTAGTGAATGTCCAAAATTTTAACCCATGTATCATGACTTTTCTTATACATAATAATTAGACCGTTTTTAAAAAGTTATAGATTTATTTTTTACTTTTTTTCACATATTAACAATTTTTTCAATTTTTAATTAAAAAAAAAAAAACCATAAGCTTGAACAATGGCATAAGCGATCAATCAATGCCATAAGTGATCAACTCACTGTTATGGTTTATATGATTTTATTTGATTTAACAACCTTGCCCATCTTATGAATTTATTATTCCTCAATTATCCAACATTTTGCCCCATATGTCATGACCAATATACTACCCATCATATGGAATTTCTCTTTCAGTTTTATTAGTACAAGGCAATTTTACAAAATTTCAGAGGAACACATCTACACTTTACTCACCATGCCCTAAATCTATAAGCAACATCTTTCTCAATCACTTCATCTTAGTTGGGTTTATTTGATGCGTAGCTTAGAAATGTACTTAAGGCAATTTCACAAATTTCCAGAGGCACACATCTCGAATTTATTCACTATGCTCTAAATCTTACAAGCAATATCCTTCGCTCTATCCAAGTTCTTTCAAGACTATTGCTTGGTCGTTTAAAACTTTTTACTTATACTAACTCATGTATTTGTTCTTAGTTATGTCATTCTTTGTCTTCAAGGACAGAAATTTTACAAAACTATCGAGGTATACAACTCTACTGTATTCACCTTACTCTAAATTTATACGTAATACCTTTCACGATCGCTTAATTTGGCTATATTCAACTTGGTGGACTCGATAAAACATCTAATATGGTTTTAGGTCTCAATTGTTCTCTGTGGTGTGGTCCATTTGAGTTTCCATTTGGATTAATTTTTAGTTCTAAGTTATATATATATATATATATATGAAACTATTACCTTGTGAGAGTGGAAGTAGAAAGAATGACTTGAATGCTTAGTTTAATTGAAGATATGGTCCTTAGTGAAGTGGTGTTGCATAATAGAATTCATGTAGTTGACTCAATCACTTGGGATAAAATGCTTTGATGATGATAATGAGGATGGGGATGACCTATATATGTATATCAACATCGTCATCTAAGAACTATACCAGCTAATCTATGCTTTAAAATTCTGTTATGTCACTCCAATCCATCCAGGTTGTATTCTCAACTAAATTGTTCTTACTTAAATCTTCTATTAGTACATCCCCCCTTTTTAGTCTTCAACTTACCAATCAACTCCTTCAAACCCGTTTAGTTACTTATCTTCATTGCACGTCGCCAAAAAATCTTAATCTTATTACCTTTGGTGTTACTCGTAACTTTCATTTAAAGCATTCATTTCTAATTTTGTCATTCTATGTCTTCCCGCACATTCATCTCCGGTTTCTCGTTTTTGTGATGTTCATCGTATGAATATGTCGTTTGGTAACTGTCCAAAATTTTAATCTATGTACAATGACTATTCTCATACATTGTAATTAGACAGTTTTCAAAAAGTTTTAGATTTTTATTTTATTTTTTCCTTTATTAACCATCTTTTCAATTTTTAATTAAAAAAAATATCAGCTTAAGCGATTGCATAAGCGATCATGCGATGGCATAAGACATCAACCCAAGGTTATGGCTTATGTGATTTTATTTGATTTAAAAACCTTGCTCATCCTATTAATTTGTTATTCCTCAACTATCCAACATTTTGCCCCATATGTCATGACCAGTCTTCTATCCATCATCTAGAATTTTTATTTCAGTTTTATTAGTATAAGACAATTTTACAAAATTTCAGAGGGATACATCTATACTTTATTCGCCATGCTCTAAATCTGCAAGCAACATCTCTCTCAATCACTTCATCCTAGTCGGGTTTATCCAATGAGTGACTTAGAAAGGTACTTAAGGCAATTTCACAAAACTCCAAATGCACACATCTCAACTTTATTCACCATGCTCTAAATCTTACAAGCAATATCCTTCACTTTATTCATGTCCTTTCAAGACTATCGCTTGCTCATTTAAAACACTTGTACTAACTTTTAAACTAAATCTTCAGTTAAGCCATATATGTGCTTAAATCTTTTGCTATAACTTCCACCCATGTCCCATTAGGCCTTTTATTTGCCATTTAAGACCTTCAAAACTTACTAACACTATCAAAGATTAAATCTTTTGTTATTACCTCCACCAATGTCCCTTTAGTGTCACAACCCTAAATCTAGTGTTGGTAATCCATGATTACTATACACTAAATTGTAGTTGACAGCCTCCGTAGAACTCTGATTTTGGGACTTCCAACTATCACATACTAAGTCCCATAAGCGGGGCTCCACAAGGAGGATTTCTAAAAATAAAGACGACAAACACGTATTATTTCTCAAAATTTCATCATATTCAACATGTGTTACTGTGTGCAACTAAGCACATCAAGGCAAAACCAAAACATTAAACCATGTCATATTTACTATACCATTTAGGCCTTTTATTTGCAGTTTTGCCCTTTATTTTTATTTATTTTTACACTTGAAAATCATCATGGTCGACTTTTGCACATATAATTACTCATTGGTGTTACTTATGACTTTCGTCGAATGTATTTGTTCTTAGTTATATCATTCATTGTCTTCTTGGATAGAAATTTCACAAAACTATAGAGCTATACAATTCTAATATATTCACCTAGCTCTAAATTTATGCATAATATCTTTCTCGATCGCTTAATTTGGATAAATTCAACTTGGTGGACTCGACAAAACCTCTAATATGGATAAATTGTTATGTGGTGTAGTCCATTTGAGTTTTCATTTGGATTAATTTTTAGATTTGTGGGTCACATTACCATGTGAGCGTGGAGGTAGAAAGATATGACTTCAACGCCAATAATTTAACTAAAGATATTGTCCTTGGTGGAGTGTCGTGACATCATAGGATTCATATAGTTGACCAAATTAGTTGGACAAAATGATTTGATGATGATAATGAGGATGAGGATGACTTATGTACGTATATCATCATCGTCATCTAAGCACTATCCCAGCTAATCTAAGCTTTACAATTCTGTTATGTCTCTCCAATCCATCCATGTTGAAACTATTCTTGCTTAAATATTCTATTAGTACATCTACCTTTTTTAGCCTTCAACTTACTAAATGCTTTCAAACTCATGTAGTTCCTTATTTTCATTGCACGTGGCCAAATAATATCAATCTTATTACCTTTAGTGTTACTTCTAACTTTCGTTTAAAGCATTCATTCCCAATTTTGTCATTCCTTATCTTTCCACATATTCAACTTACCAATCCCTCATAGAAAGATATGACTTCAAAGCCAATAATTTAACTAAAGATATGATCCTTGGCGGAGTGCCGTGGCATCATAGGATTCATGTAGTTGACCAAATTAGTTGAGACAAAATGCTTTGATGATGATAATGAGGATGAGGATGACGTATGTATGTATATCATCATCGTCATCTAAGCACTATCCCAGCTAATCTAAGCTTTACAATTCTGTTATATCCCTCCAATCCATCCATATTGAAACTATTCTTGCATAAATATTTTATTAGTACATCTACCTTTTTTTAGCCTTCAACTCCTTCAAACTCGTGTAGTTCCTTATCTTCATTGCACGTGGTCAAATAATCTCAATCTTATTACCTTTAGTGTTACTTCTAACTTTCATTTAAAACATTCATTACTAATTTTGTCATTCCTTGTCTTCCTACATATTCATCTCCGGTTCCTCATTTTTGTGATTCCCATTGTATGAGTATGTCATTTGGTGACTGTCTAAAATTTTAACCTGTGTATAATGATTGTTCATATACATAGTAATTAGACAGTTTTGCAAAAAGTTTTAGATTTTTTTTTTCATTTATTAACCATTTTTCAATTTTTAATTTTTTAAAAAAAAACTATCAGCTTGAGCGATAGCATAAGCGATCATGCAATGGCATAAGCGATCAACCCAGGTTTATAACTAATGTGATTTTGTTTGATTTAACTATCTTACTCATCCTATAAATTTGTTATTACCCAACTGTCTAACATTTTGCCCCATATGTCATGACCAGTCTTCTACCC
Organism: Magnolia kwangsiensis; assembly: GCA_037074715.1. NCBI lineage: Eukaryota > Viridiplantae > Streptophyta > Magnoliopsida > Magnoliales > Magnoliaceae > Magnolia > Magnolia kwangsiensis. Next base: position 114,373,989 of record CM073582.1, on the reverse strand, counting down.
ATCTTATAGAATTTCTCCTTCAGTTTCAGTAGTACAAGGCAATTTTACAAATTTTCAGAGGGACACATCTACACTTTAATCATCATGCTCTAAATTTACAAGCACCATCTTTCTCAATCACTTCATCCTAATCGGGTTTATCCGATAAATGACTTAGAAAGGTACTCAAGGCAATTCTCAAAATTCCAAAGGCACACATCTCTATTCTATTCGCCATGCTCTAAATCTTACAAGCAATATCCTTGGCTCCATCCATGTCCTTTTAAGACTATCGCTTGTTCGTTTGAAACCTTTAACTTGTATTAACTAACTCCTAAACTGTATCTATGTGCTCAAATCTTTTGTTACAACCATGTCTCATTAGGCCTTTTATTTGCCCTTTTACGACCTTAGATTTAAACTAACTAACACTATCAAATATTAAATCTTTTATTACTACCTCCACCCATATGCCTTTAGGCCTTTTATTTGCGCTTTTGCCCTTTATTTTTTTTTACACTTGAAAATTATCTTGGTCGACTTTACCACATATTATTACTCATACTCATTTGTGTTACTCATATCTTTCGTTGAATGTATTTGTTCTTAGTTATGTTATTCATTGTCTTCTTGGGCAGAAATTTCATAAAAATATAGAGGTATACAACTCTAATATATTCACCTAACTCTAAATTTATATGTAATATCTTTCTCGATCGCTTAATTTGGCTACATTTAACTTGGTAAACTAGACAAAACATCTAAGATGGTTTTTGGTTGTGCTCCCCCTCTCAATTGTTCTCTATGGTGTGGTCCATTTGAGTTTCTATTTGGATTAATTTTTAGTTCTATGGGTCTTTAAAAAAAAAAAACTATTACCATGTTAATGTGGAGGTAATTACTCATTGGTGTTATTCATGACTTTCGTTAAATGTATTTGTTCTTAGTTATGCCATTCATAATCTTCTTAGACAGAAATTTCACAAAACTATGAAGGTATACAACTCCAGTAAATTCACCTATCTCTAATTTTTTTGTAATATCTTTCTCGATTGCTTAATTTGGCTACATTCAACTTGGTGGACTCGATGAAACATCTAATATGATTTTTGGTTGTACTCTCCCTCTTAATTGTTCTCTGTGGTGTGGTCCATTTAAGTTTCCATTTGGATTAATTTTTAGTTCTATGGGTTTTTAAAGAAAACTATTACCATGTGATCGTGGAGGTAGAAAAAAACGATTTAAACGCCGTTAGTTTAACTGAAGATATGGTTCTTGGCGGAGTGGCGTGGCATAATAGGATTCAAAATTCAGAGGTGGACATCTCCACGTTATTCACCTACCTCTAATTCTATAAGCAACATCCTTCTCAAATGCTTCATCTTGCATTTATATCCCCTAATTACAACATAATATCTCCTAATTATAGCATTTATATCCCCTAATTACAGCATAATATCTCCTAATTACAGCATTTATATCCCCTAATTACAACATAATATCTCCTTATTACAGATTTATTTCATAAATAACTATACAACAATATATGGTAGGTTTGATGTCTATCCTACTAACAAGATGCATTAACTCGGACAAGTTCTAGGCTTTTATTAGGGTGAGGTGGAGTGTCAATACATAGGCAAAGGAATTAAGAAATGACTTGACGACCTATATGAGTTGGTAAAGAGTACAAGTCAGAGCATTTAAAGGGGAAAGGGAAAGGCCAAAAGCATAGTGGTGGAGGTTGTAAGAAATGACTTAAGGGCCCATAATTTAACTGAGAATATAGAACATGACGTAGTGGAGTGAAATAACAAGATCTTTGTAGCTAACCGCAATCAGTTTAGACAATACTTTAATGATGGGGATGGGGATGGGGATGTATGTATATAAATTGTCATCATCATATGTGTAAGGCCCGACCCAACAACACAAGATATTATCCGCTTTGCTGAAGCTCACGGCTTTAAAACGTGTCTTGTCTGTTAAGGAATGAGCCCACTTATAGTCACCACAATTTAGGACAATGCTTCTGATGTGGGACAGTTTCACCTTCACTGTGTGCATAGTAGCCTGCCTGCCACACAGTAGCCTACCAACCACCTTTTAGGGGTCCGCCCACATGTGCGCCCTCCCACGTGTGCCTGTCCACATGTGACCACAGTGATGGGGTGCCACAATATCCCCCACCGAGGGCAGAGCCGTCCTCGGCTCTGATACCACTTGTAAGGTCCGATCCAATAGCACAAGATATTGTCCGCTTTGCTGAACCTCATGGCTTTAAAACGCGTCTTGTCTGTTAAGGAAGGAGCCCACTTATAGCCACCACAACTTAGGACAGGGCTTCTGATGTGGGACAGTTTCACCTTCACTATGTGCACAGTAGCCTTCCAGCACAGTAGCCTACCAGCCACACAATAGCCTGCCAACCAACTTTTAGGGGTCCGCCCACATGCGTGCTCGCCCACGTGTGCCTGCCCACATGTGACCACAGAAATCCTTCTTGTGGAGCCCCACTTATGGGACTTAGTATGAGTAGTTGGAAGCCCCAAAATCGGAGTTCTACGAAGGCTGTCAACCAAAATTTGGTGTATAGTAATCACGGATTACTGACACTAGATTTTGGGACGTGACTATATGCATTATCCCAACTATTGTAAGCTTTACAGTTATGTTCTGTCATTCTAATATATTGTAAACTGTATCCTCAGTTAAACCATATTTGTGATTAAAGCTTTTGTTACTACATCCACCCATGTCCCTTTAGGCCTTTTATTTGATCTTTTACATATTTCAACCTAAACCAATTAATACTTTTAAAAAGTGTAGCTTTTTATCTTCTTTGCACTTGGCCAAAGCATCCGGGTCAACTTTACCTTATCTTATTCATTGGTGTTACTCTTGACTTTTGTTGAATGTATTTAGTTCTAATTTTGTCATTCATTGTCTTCTTGAACATTAGTATAAGGAAATTTCACAAAACACTAGAGGTAAACATGTATACTTCATTCACCTAGTTCTAAATTTATAAGAAATAGCCTTCTCAATTACTTAATTTGGCTACATTCAATTTGGTAGAGTCAACAAAACTTCCAAGATAGTTTTGTGCTACCCCTTTCAATTGTTCATTGTGGTGTTGTCCATTTGAGTTTTCATTTAGATTAATTGTTTGTTTCCTGAGTCTTAAAAAATCTACTACCATATGAGCGTGGGTTGAGGTAGTGAGAAATAATTTAAGGGCCTATAGTTTAACCGAAGATATGGTTTGTGGTAGAGTGGCGTGGCATAACATGATTCATGTAGCTGATCCAATAAGTTGGGACATTGTTTTGATGATGATAATGAAGATGAAGACAAGGACGACGTATGTATGAGGCATTAACAAATCACTTGAGGACTTATAGTACCTTTATTTTATGGGACTAGCACAGTCAACGGATTGGATATCCTTAAAACATCATAGTGGGAATGCCTCTCTAATGTTTCTTTCAAAGTTGCACACCTGATTTGAGTATTGGGTTTGAAGAGGGTAGGGTTGTTAGCAGATGGGTTCAATTATATGAATCCTATTCTACCATTCAACTATCCCGGGACATACTTTCAATTAGGCCATAGGTGTTTAAGTCTTTTTCTTTCTAGCTCCATCCATGCCCTTTTAGTCTTACTGCTTAGTCCTTTTAAAGCCTTTTAACTTGTACTAGCCTATTCATAAATCATAGTTCCTTAAGTGATTTCTTAATACATCTATCTATGTTGTTTCAGATCAAGCTAAAATTTGTGTTTTCACTTTATCTAGGTCCATGTGATCTTATGAATAGGTTGGATGGTAAATAAACATTCGGACGCCCCTAGGGAGGTTTCAACAGTGGGTGTTATTATCACAATTGCTTCTTTTGGTGTGGTCCACTTGGGCCTTCAATATACCTCTTTTTCTAGATCATGTCCTAAAATGATCTATTAAAAAGAATGGACAATGTGGATAAACCACATCCATCATGATGGGCCCCACGGAGCTCCTGACATGACCGTCCATCTCTAACTCCACCCGCCCGATTAGTACTCCAGGGCAACCCGTTAAATTCTCTCTCTCTCTCTCTCTCTCTCTCTCTCTCTCTCTCTCTCTCTCTCGATCGATCGATCGACCCTGCTCTCTCTCTCTCTCTCTCTCTCTCCCCTTACCTAGGGTTTATCTTTCTACCTCGCGCGTTGTAGAGAGTCTCCATGAGATACTAGTTTGTTTAAGGTAATTCCTTCCTCTCAAATCCCAAACTTCATATTTCGTTTTTTGTTTTTCCCTATTGAATGTAGAGTGAGTACTTGTATTTGAATGCATGTTTCCAAATCCATATTTTCTATAAAAGGATCAGATGAAATGTTTTGTTATTCTATTCTTCATTTTATTGTGTTTGTGGAGGAATTGGGGATGCCTACCAAATGTTTGTTGAAATTCCTCATAGAAGAGATGCATAAGTAGAAACTTCAGGCATAAGTAACTTATCATCCAAACGTGCCCTAGTGGCTCACCTATCTGTCACTCCCCAAAATTCGATCTCGAGTTGGCCAGGCCCGAACCTGAATTACGGGACTATGAATTGTACTAAAACAAAATATACAACACAATCCATATAATTTCCATGCACTTTTAAGGCAATCAGAGCAACTAAAAGGATGTCATTAAATATTGTCCACTAATTGATCCTTGAATCTTTAATTGCATTGACATTCAAAAATAAATAATAATAACATACATTGAATTTTTAAAAATCCTCAAATAAACAAAAGGAAAAGTCTTCAATCTTGTCCAATTAGCTCTTCATGCACAGACCCTACAAAACAATCTATAAGGGTCTGAGCACGACGGCTCGTAGGGTCACATCATTCCCAAAATTGAAAATTCTACTTTAACACCAATACAACTCAATAAAATAAATAGGATCAATTACGAGTATTGAATCAGCATTTTACATGACAATAATAACAAATTATTTTTCATAATAACAAAATGAGATAATACAGTCATCTAAAATCCTTTCTGATTCAATCCAGGGCAGAGCACCCGTGTGTATTGATCCTTTTAGGGAATGACCCTCGGCAGAGCACCGGTGTTAATCCTTTTAGGGAATAACCTCGGTAGAGTACCTGGTAAATAAACTTTTAGGGTAAATATCCAGGGCAGAGCACCCGTGTGTGTTGATCGTTTGCCTAGGGCAGAGCACCCGTGCCGATCCTTTTGGGAATGACCCTGGGCAGAGCAACTGTATCAAAATAACGTAATGGTCTTTTTAGAGCAGAGCACCCATAATATAATTAAAAGCATTTAACAATAATCAAATGAATTTATTCCACATATTAAAAATCAAATAAATGCATTCTACATCATGTAATACCAAAATTAAATTTCTTAAATCAGCAATACGAAATAAATAATTAATGAAATGAAAGTATATAATAATGTAGTCTTTTCAATTGGGAAAATCACCTACCTGATCTAGTGTATTAGAATTTGATGTATGATTGGTCTTAACGTGTAGACGATTCGACTCTACTCCAGTTCGACTCAGTTAAAAGCATTATATACTAAGTGACTTAGCATGACTCTTTACAGTTTCTATGTAAATTGATGAAGTCATCTGTCATGAAATTACAATTGTTGGTCATACATAGATTAAACTAACGTGTCTATTTTTCAGCCTACTCAACCTAATGACTCACTGAGTTAACTTAGTGAGTTGACTCAATGAATCAATAGCATCAACCCTAACTAGAGTACTATTTTGAATCAGATGGGTTTAGTAGTCTACTTGTCAGGGATCGCGTACAAGGTTTGGATTAAACTTGGAATTTGTTTGAATGTGAAGGGTCGACAGGTCGACTTGATGAGTCGATTCAGCGGCGATTCTCTCCTATCTTCTTCCTCGTTTCTTCTCTTCTTCTCCCTCTTTTCTTATTCTTCTATTCTTGCATGTTGTGTCTTTCCTTCTGAGTTACTCATCTAGGTCACGTCCCACAACTGGTCATGAAAACCTGCAACTCAGCGATTCAATGACTCTTGAGGTTTCTCACGATCTCTCTCTCTCTCTCTCTCTCTCTCTCTCTCTCTCTCTCTCTCTTGTTTATGCCCTTCTCTCACCATTGATGCCCCTGGCTTTTGACGCTAGACAAAGCTCTTAAAGCGTTTAGAGAGTTGGAGGTTGCAACTAACGCAAGCGATTTGAAGAAATAAAAGAAGAAGACTGCAAAATGGATCTCTGGGTGAATTTGATTGGTTATTTGAAACATGAGGCATTGAAAGATTTAGAACCATTGGATGGAAAGGGAGGAGTGGCTAAGATTAGGTTATAAAGGTTTCACGCGGATCGTGGGGGAGAGTTTTCAATGGATGGGATTACTTCAAAGTCTGAACTTGATAGCTGGTTGATGGTCATAGCTCAGGTCGTGCGAGCGCTGGCTGAAGAAGAAGGGAGAGATGAGTGGGAGATGGGGTTGGTTATAGTGAGAGGAGTGACGTGCTGACGCACGTCACTTCAGTTTCTCTTCTCTCTCTCTTTCTTTCTTTTTTTTTTTTAATAATGGGCCCTATAGAGGCGACAAGGCAGATCCACTCCGTCAATCAGGTTTTGTCGAGCATGTTAGGACATGGACCCAAAAATGAGACTGATCCAAAGCTCAAGTGGGCCACACCGTAAGAAACAATGGGGTTTGGGATGCCTACCGTTGAAAAGAAAATGGGATGTTGCGTATCAATGATGGTCCAGTCAGTGTTCGAATTATCTCCGATATTATCGAAATGTCTCCAATATTATCTTTATCTCCAACTCAGCAATATCAATAACACTGGTAGCGATACCGATAACGCTGGTAGTATAAAAAATTCCAATTATTCGCAATGTATCACTAAGTATGCCAACATATCAATTTCGCTAATGTAATCGCCAATATTTTCAACTATGTAAATTCTAAGTGTCGCTTGTATTGCCAATGCATCAATATCGCCAATGTATCGCCAATATTTTAAACTATGTAAATTCTAGGTAATGCTTATATCATAAGTGTATCGATGATATTTCAATAATATCACCAACGTATTGATATCATCAAAATTTTGTTTATTGCAAAAAAAATTATTTCAATTTTTTTCATAGGCACATGATTGTATGTAGTGTTCAATTTGTCATTGATGATATCGATAATATCTCGATGTTATCGATATCACAACATGCGTGATATTTAGATCGCAATCGTTTGTTTCCTTTCCAATTGTTGATGATTTCTTGGTGAAATATCATGTATTGTTGATAACTTGATATTTTGCAATAACGATGGATGTTAAATGGAAGGTTAGATGGTTAAATAGGATGGATGGAATGGTTGGACTGATTTCTTACAACAACAAATGCTTTTAAGGCCCTTCTTGCTATTTTTTAATTTCTAAATATGCAGGTATGTACATTTTAACATCTCATGAAGTTTCGCTGAAAATTCCATCGTTTTTCCCATGTTTCCCTGCATTTCCTGTTATCAGCGATATTATCGGTGATATCGATATTGTTTCCGTATCCCTGGCAAGCGAAACATGTAGCGATACCGATACTTTGAACACTGAGTCCAGTTTCTATGTACATTGTGGCCCCTCTAATGTCAAAATGATTTGGTTTCTAGCACGTGGCATCTTGATAGCAAGGATGGTCAGATGAGCGTTTTTATCTCAGTTTGTTCAGGTGGGACCCAATTTTTAGTATTCCAAACCATTCATGCTACCATCCGCATCATCTAAAACCTCACTGATGGAAAAGTCCTACAACTTTCAGTACATGGTCAACCTAAAAAACCTCACTGATGGTAAACAACTTCATGTTCCACTGGCCCCTGCCATTTCGTCCCCAAGCAGACACCCACTCTACCCGCAGTCAACTCAAAACAGAAGCTATGGATCATCCACGCAACTCCTGATCAATCAGTAATCCTTTCCCTTCTAAAAAGGATGACTCCTGAATTATTTAAGCCAAATTCTTTGAAAATATTCCAAAATGCCACTTTTAAGTGTCAATTTCCAAAATTCTTTGCAAAGATCCATGTACTAAACTGATTCTTGTAATGGCGTATTATATAGAATATCTTGGGGTGTTTGCCTTGCTCTGTTTAGGTAGGGCTTTATTATGCTTGTTGCTTAATCTGCTTTGGAGTGCCTGTTGGAAAGGGCTGTTGATGTTAGGAGCTGCCTGGTTGTCCTTGATGCTAGAAGTAAGATAGCGAGTGGTCCAACTTCAAAGGTGAAAATTGGATGTTATTTTCTCATTACATTTTTTTTTTTGGTTGGTTATGCTTCATCCACCATTGGGTAAGCAATTTGGAGTACTTCTTTAGGCTTCTAGAAGTAAGCAAGTCGTCCAACTTCTTTCTTTCTTCCCTGTGGTTATATTCCTTGATCCAGAACATCCAAATTGTGGACCATATTGTGAATGGATTGTGGACCATATTGTGGATGCATTGAATGCATGCCAATAGAGAATTGGGTTTTTCATAGTGGTACATATGCGTTAATTTTTATTAAGTCACACGTGCTTCCTAACTGTGCAACCTGCATTTGTGCACTTGTAGTAGCTCCTGCATCAACATCCCAGGGCCTTGGTTCATACCACAAAGGTGATGACTAGTCTTCCCACACAAATGACAGCATGTGCATGATTTGACATCAGTAACAGAATCAGTTTCTCGAGGAATTTGTTTCTTTGGCGTACAATCTCCACCATTTGACCACTATTTCTAATATGGGTTTTTTGGGTCCCCGTGAAATCTGAAAATATCGACAGCTCTTTGTAACCTTTTTATATGATTTTGACATCCAAACAACCCATTTGAATACCATATGCATATACACATTTCTTTGGTGTACAAACTCTCAACACCTTTGATCGGTTCTGTTACAGAAGCTATAACTGGAAAAAGCTCCTTCAATTTCAAGATTGTTTTTACTTTTGATGCATTTGAGTGGATTCCAGACAACCCATTCTGCATTACTGAAGTGAATACATATTTCTTTGGTGTATGATATTAGTCAGCTGATAGTACTGATTCCTAAAATCTCTGTATCCAAAACCCAAAAATCAGAGATTTTGAGCTTTGGAATCAGTGCTGCATTGTTACGATAGTTTATCAGCATTTTCAAATGATGGTGACTCATCAACTCATCCTCCTCACTTGGCAATCAATACACGACCATCCAAATCAATACATCACAGGGAGCAATGTACAATCATCCCCAGAAACCATATACACCTGAATTTTTTATTTGCCTGAGTTATGGTGTCCCTTTATCCTGCTGGCCTGGATAACAAACACACAACATGGTGAACCTCACATTCTCTGGAAGTTTCTATGGTGGGTGCGACCCTTACCAATCTCTCCCATTGCTCCCTTTGGTGTGGCCCACCTGAGTTATTATGGATCGGGCTAGATTTTGGGCTCAAGGCATAAATGGAGCAGTGCACCTAATGAACGGGTTGGATGGCACTTACACATCATGGTGGGCTCCACAAGCTCCAAAGATATGGTAATTAGGATGTTGATCGTTCCCCTTGGCTAAAATCCAATTGTCCCTGGAAGGTTCATGCCATGGCATCCTCTTTCTGCTGCCAACAAGCAAAAACCAGCAACAACATGTAAATCTTGTGTTTTAACTGACTCCAAACAAGTTTACTACTACAAAAGCTTTGACCCGTGATTGCATGTGAAACCCAAATCATCAAAGTCACCATTAACAAAAATCTGGAGAAATAAAAATAGCCATTAATGGATATGTAGCATGACCATCCTGGTAAACTACATTTTACAATGAAAAACTAAAGGGTGCCATACAGAGTAATAAGATTGTTTTTTTAATCCTTCTTGGGACATTTCCAGATTTCTTTCATCTGGTAGTGCGGTTCCTTATCTTCTAGGGTTGCAGGTTCCTTATCTTCTAGGGTTGTAGGAACGGTTGGATCCAATCCGGTGCAAGAATAGTAGTATTCATGTAAATGTTTCGAGGCCTTTCTTAAATCCTTGCATTTTCACCTAATCAGAGAAATATATAAAAGAATGATGATCTCACTGCCAATGTCATGCAACATAATCCTACAATTCCACATGGATACAGTATAGAAACCATTGTGAAATACTAATTGACATTGCATTTCATTTGTTGTTAGAATCATGCAAATTCCTTGTTCCTTCATTCATTTCAACATGTTTTCTCATATGTAGTTACTGCTGAGGATTGCATCTTTGCAACATCTGAAAGGATTGCTTGGGATAGTTCATTTCACTTCTAAGATGGGATTCTTGCCTATAATGCTTTTTGTTTTTAAGCGCAAACCTGAGGTAGGAAACCTTATGGTTTTTATCCCTTTTATGTTACACAAATGAGAAATTATATGAATTCTAATAAGTTAGAACATGAATAGTGTCCCAATGAGTAATTGAATTCCTGAGTAGTACTCTTGATATGAATACTAAGATAATTGCAATTGGGTCATGTAAACTAATTGTTTCAGTTCAATGTAATAGGCATTGAATCACAACCTTTGATGGGTTTCTAGAGCACACTACTAACCACAGGGTATTTTTTCACAAACGGAGAATAAAGACACCATCGAATCACAAGATCAGGTTTTCATAAGAGACCTTATTACACCTCACGATAGGTACATGGGCTACATGAAAAACAATTTTATGAACCATGCTCTCTTCCACAAAGTCAATTTTTGGGCTTGATATGAATACTAAGATAATTGCAATTGGGTCATGTAAACTAATTGTTTCAGTTCAATGTAATAAGCATTGAATCACAACCTTTGATGGGTTTCTAGAGCACACAACTAACCACGGAGTATTTTTCGTAGGCGGAGAATAAAGACACCATCGAATCACAAGATCAGGTTTTCATAAGAGACCTTATTACACCTCACGACAGGTACATGAGCTACATGAAAAACAATTTTATGAACCATGCTCTCTTCCACAAAGTCAATTTTTGGGCTTTCAGAGTTCTCTCTCTCTCTCTCTCTCTACTTTTTCTTTTTCTGTTTACTTACATATTATGGGTCATTTTGAAGGCACCCAAAGAATCTTTTGAAGTCTTCTGCAATAAGGATGTTGTAAGCAATGGGCTAGGCTCAGGCCCGCCATGCAAAATGGAAATTTTGGATAGGCCTAGGTTGACAGACCCAGCCCAAACAATTCAAAATTTGGGTGGAAACCAATCCCTAGCCAGGCCTCTTAATGGCCTTGCTTATTCATGTGCCAGGTTTGCATGTGTTGCCACGTCTAGATGCATGTGGCCTTGGGAAAGCTCTATTTATTTAACCTTTACTGATCATCTTCTTTCCATATTGAGCAGTCTATTAAATGAAATTCATCAGCTGACACTACATTTCATTTTTTGTTAGAATCATGCAAATTCCTTGTTCCTTATTCATTTCTACATGTTTTCTCATGTGCGGGAACTTCTAAGATTGCATCTTTGCAACATCTGAAAGGATTGCTTGGGATAGTTCATTTCACTACTAAGATGGGATTCTTGCCTGTAATGCTTTCTGTTTTTAATCACAAACATGAGTAGGAAACCATATGCTTTTTTCCCTTTTATGTTACACAAATGAGAATTTATACAAATTCTAATAAGTTAGAACATGAATAGTGTTCCAATGAGTAATTGAATTCCTGAGTAGTACCCTTGATATGAATACTAAGATAATTGCAATTGGGTCATGTAAACTAATTGTTTCAGTTCAATGTAATAGGCATTGAATCACAACCATTGATGGGTTTCTAGAGCGCACAACTAACCATAGTATTTTTCACAGGCGGAGAATAAAGACATCATCGAATCACAAGATCAAGTTTTCATAAGAGACCTTATTACACTTCACGATAGGTACATGGGCTACATGAAAAACAATTTTATGAACCATGCTCTCTTCCACAAAGTCAATTTTTGGGCTTTTAGAGTTCTCTCTCTACTTTTTCTTTTTCTATTTATTTACATATTATGGGTCATTTTGAAGGCACTCAAAGAATCTTTTGAAGCCTTTTGCAATAAGGATGTTATAGGCAACCCAGCTCCGAAGGCATTTTGGGGGCTAATCTCGATTTGAGTGGATTGGGGCTCATTCCACAGTTCATTTCATTGAAAATGATTTGAGATATTGCAATTCATTTTATTTAAGCAACCAAACAAACCATAATGATGGGATTGTAAGTTATAAAGTTTGCTTGTCTATAAATAATTCCTATCAAACTAGATAATCATGATGGTTTCATTGTAGGAAAAAACTTGCTTGTAGGTTGTTATTTGACAGGAGCACGATTGTTGACCATGAACAAAGCCTTTTAACTAGGCTGAAGCAACAATAGGGTACTAACTACTTGCACGAGCTAGTTGTATGCATGCGTGTGTTTCTTCTTCTTTCTCAAAGGGATTTCTTGGTGTTGTTCTTTCATGTTTTTCTGGCAATGTAGGTTACTGATTTTCCATTAGCAAGGGAGAATCAACAGAATGTTTTGAAGCTCCATGCCCATTTCCATCTTTATATTGCTGACAGAATTTCTATCAACAGAATGTTTTGAAACACACATCATTGCGAGGGCCAGAGAGCATCGTCCAGTAACTACTGGCTACTGAGCAGTAGGCAATCAACTTTCTCAATCAAGACTATTCCTGAGGACGGAGAGGATTTTCTGCACATCATGTGAAGCTAGAAAAACAGTTGGTTAGTAGAACATATGCATCACGGTGATTGCCCAGGGAGGTTACAAATGAGGCTCACCCATGCTAGGTCCACGTGACCCAATGGGCGGGTGGGGTGGCCCAAAACATCACGTCGGGCCCCACATGTGTTGCAGTGGTGGGTCCCACCAGGTTTCAATGGTGGTCTTCAATCTCTAATGTTTCTAGTGGTGGATCTTTGGTTCAGATGATATTTATGTTATTCCCTTCACACGGGTCACACGTGATGTAGTGAACAGGTTTGATGTCAAACAAATTTCACGGTGGGCCCTAGGAAGCTTTCAACGGTGGACATTCATTTACCATTACAGTGAATCCACTGTAGCTTTAGAATAAAGTTGATATATGTTTTCACCTCTCCCAGGTCTCATGTGGGTCATACATGGGTATGGGGGCAATCGACCACCATGGTGGGGCCCATCCTAGTTTCAATGGTGTGTTAAATTCACTGTTTCCAGTATCATGGTCCACTTGGGATTAAGATTGGTTCACCAAATGATCTGGCAGATGGATGGACAGTGGATAAAACAAATACGATACGGTGGCCTCCTCATCGTAGGTGAAACACATACATACGGCGGGCCCTCATTAGAGGATAGCCTAGATAGACACATACAACGTGGTTGGGTCCACAACAGGCCCCACACACTGGGCCCTACTTGGATCTCTCATCTCAAGAAATATGTTCCATTGGTTAGATTCCCTATCCTATCTCAAGAAACAAATCATTCCATTAGTCAGTGGGCCAAAATTAACCGAACAAACAAATGGTTGTAAAAAATTCGACACTTCTTTTTAATAGCATCCACACCTACTGAGTGGATGGCCTTTATCTTTATGCACGGTGAGGTCCATGTGATAGATATTTCAAATGTTTGCCATGCTGGTACATGTGGTGGTTTAGGGTTTAGGGTTTTAAGGTTTTAGTACACACCCCACTGTCACTACACGCTTCAGTGTTAGCCACCCCCACTCGGGAATCGATACAAGACCTCATGGATTCTCTCACAACTATTTCTGTGGTTAAGCCAATCTGAATCATGGATGTGGCTAATTTTTTAGCATGTGCCAAAGTGGTTAAGAGAAACACGTTATGCAGGTCCCTTGCAATTAAGGAGTCAAAAGTAAAATATGTTGGCATAGTTTCCATATTTGTTGCAGATGACTATTATTGTTTTTTTGGAAGAGTTGTCATTCGTAAGAGTTGAGCTAGAATTCAAGTTCACCCCAACATATCCGAATGAGTTTTACCTATAGTGGTAGAGATTTCATAGCGCACATCTTTAATAAATGTTGTCTGGATAGTAATTATTTCAAAGAGTAGTGTTAATGTGAAATCTACCTCAATAATCAGGTAACCTCATTTTTCAAGTTGGTGGTGCATAACAAAACAGAATTAGCGACGATCCAAGACCGTTTAAATGATTCGTTGATAAACGACTCAAATTTGGCGACGGGTATAGCCCGGTGCTATTAAATGATGGTGGTCTAAAATTATCCGACGGGCATAGTCCGTAGCTAATAGCTAATAAACAATGGGGTATAAATTTCGTGACGAGTATAGTCCGTCGCTAATCAACGACGGGGGTCTACAATTTACCGACGGTTATTGTCCGTCGCTAATAAAAGACGGGGATCTATTTTGCGACGGGTATAGTCCGTTGCTAATAAACGACGGCGGTCTAACAGTTGGTGATGGGTATGGTCCGTCGCTAATAAAGGACAATGCTCTAAAATTTGGCGACGGTCTTGGTCCGTCACTAATTATAGGAGAAGATTAGTGTCATCCCCTATTCCCACGAAAATCCCCAAACTCTCTCATCGAGCGTTAGATTTGGACAATTTTTAGTTCGCTGGAAAGGTAACTTGACGAGCTTTCAAAACGATAGGAATTGACTAATATTAAGGCTGTTTGATACCACAAAAGCACACTAGAAATCTTCGATCGTCGTTTCTCAATCTCGATTGTTAATCTTTTGAAATCACGTGATGCGAATAAAACGCTCGTAATGCCCTCGTTATATGTCGGATTGGGTCGATTTTAAGTTCTTTGGAAAGGTGAGTCAGTGCTTTTCGAAATCCCATTGAACTGTCATATTTTAAGACTGTTTTAAGTGGGGAGAGAGTAAATGATCTAGAATTTTTTTGACATCCCCGGTTCCCACGAAAACCCGCATAACTCCCTCTCTGTTGGTCTGATTTGAACGATTTTTAGTTCGTTAGAAAGGTAACTTGATGAACTTTTAAAATGAAGAAAAATTACCCGATTCTGAGGCTGTTTGATACCCCAAAAGCACGCTAGAAACCTTCAATCGTCATTTCTCAATCTCGATCTTAATCTTTCAAATTGCGTGATGTGAATAAAATGCTCGTAACTCCCTCGTTATATGTCGGACAGGGTCGATTTTAGGTTCATTGGAAAGGTGAGTTAGTGCTCTTCGAAACCCCAAGGGAACTGTTGCATTCTGAGACCGTTTGGGCCCCCAAAAGTGGGGTGAGAGTAAATGGTTTAGATTTTTTTGACATCTCCTATTCCCACAAAAATCCTCACTACTCCCTCACCTAGGTCGGATTAGGACGATTTTTAGCTCATTGGAAAATTAACTTGATAAGCTTTCAAAAAAAAAGCAGAATCACCTGATTCTGAGGTTGTTTGATACCTCAAAAGCTCGCTAAAAGCCTTCGATTGTCGTTTCTCAATCTCGATCGTGAATATCTCGAAATCGCATAATGCGAATAAAATGCTCGTAACTCCCTCGTTATATGTCGGATCGGGTCGATAGTAGGTTCACTAGGAAAGGTGAGTTAGTGCTATTTGAAACTCCACAGGAACCGTCGCATTTTGAGACCATTGGGGCCCCCAAAGTGGGGTGAGAGTAAATGGTCCAGAATTTTTCCTACATCCCTTGTTCCCACGAAAACCCTCATAACTCCCTCACTGAGGGTCGGATTTAGATGATTTTTAGCTCGTTAGAAAGGCAACTTGACGAGCTTGCAAAACTAAGAAGAATCGCTTGATTCTGGGGCTGTTTGATACCCTAAAAGCATTCTAGAAGCCTTCGATCGTAGTTTCTCAATCTCGATCGTTAATATTTCAAATCGCGTGATGCGAATAAAATGCTTGTAACTCCCTCGTTATATGTCGGATTAGGTCGATTTTAGGTTCATTGGAAAGGTGAGTTAGTGATCTTCGAAACCCCATTGGAACCGCCACATTCTGAGATTGTTTGGGCCCCCAAAAGTGCGGTGAGAGTAAGTGGCTCAGAATTTTTACGACATCCCCTTATTTCCACGAAAACCCTCATAACTCCCTCGCAAAGGGTCGGATTTGGATGATTTTTAGCTCGTTGGAAACGTAACTTGATGAGCTTTCAAAAAGAAGAAGAATTGCCTGATTCCGGGGCTGTTTGATACCCTAAAATCACCCTAGAAGCCTTCGATAGTAGTTTCTAAATCTCGATCGTTAATCTTTCAAATCGCGTGATTCGAATAAAACACTCGTAACTCCCTCGTTATATGTTGGATTGGGTCGATTTTAGGTTCATTGGAAAGGTGAGTTAGTGATCTTTGAAACCCCATTAGAACCATCGCATTCTGAGACCGTTTAGGCCCCCAAAAGTGGGGTGAGAGTAAATGGTACAGAATTTTTCGACATCCCCTGTTCACATGAAAACCCTCATAATTCTCTCACTGGGGGTCAGATTCAGACAATTTTTAGCTCTTTGGAAAAGTAACTTGAAAATCTTTCAAAATAAAAGCAGAATCACACGATTTCGAGCTCGTTTGATACCTCAAAAGCTCGCTAGAAGCCTTCGATTGTCGTTTCTCAATCTCGATTGTTAATATTTCGAAACGTATGATGCGAATAAAACACTCGTAACTCTCTCGTTATATATCGGATTGGGTCGATTTTAGGTTCATTGGAAAGGTAAGTCAGTGCTCTTTGAAACCGCATTAGAATCGTTGCATTCGAAGACGAATGGGGCCTCCAAAAGTGGGGTGAGAGTGAATGGTCTAGAATTTTTCCTACATCCTCTGTTCCCATGAAAACCCTCATAACTCCCTCGTCGGGGGGTCGGATTTGGATGATTTTTAGCTTGTTAGAAAGGTAACTTGATGAGCTTTCAAAAGGAGATAAAATGCCTCATTCCGAGGCTGTTGATACCCCAAAAGTATGCTAGAAGCCTTCGATTGTTGTTTCTTAATCTCGATCGTTAATCTTTCACAACGCATGATGCGAATAAATTGCTCATAACTCCCTCGTTATATATTGGATTGGGTCGATTGTAAGTTCAATGAAAAGGTAAGTTAGTGATCTTCGAAACCCCATAACAACCGTCGCATTCCTAAACCATTTGTGCCTTCAAAAGTGGGGTGAGAGTAAATGGTCGAGAATTTTTTTGACATCACCTGTTTCGACATCTTCAAAAGTGGGGTGAGAGTAAATGAAAAAGTAACTTGATAAGCTTTAAAAAAAAGGCAGACTCTTCTGATTTCGAGGTCGTCCGGTATCCCGAAAGTGCACCAAAAACCTTCGATAGTCGTTTCTCGACCTCGGTCGTCAATCTTTCAAAATCACGTGATGCAAATAAAATGCTCGTAACTCCCTCGTTATATGTCGGATTGGGTCAATTTTTAGTTCATTGGAAAGATGAGTCAGTGCTACTCGAAACTCCTTTAGGAGCCGTCACATTCTGAGACCGTTTAGGCCTCTAAAAGTGGGGTGAGAATAAATGGCCTAAAATTTTTCTGACATCCCCTATTCCCACAAAATCCCTCATAACACCCTCATCGAAAGTTAAATTTAGACTATTTTTAGGTCATTGGAAAGCTTACTCGATGAGCTTTCAAAACGGTTCAGAACTTTTCTGATTCCGAAGCCGTTTGGAACCTCGAAAGCGCGCCAGAAGCCTTCGATCGTCTTTTCTCGATTTCGATCATCAATCTTTTAAAATCATATGATGTGACTAAAATACTCATAACTCCCTTGTTATAAGTCAGATTGGGTCAATTTTTAGTTCATTAGAAAGGTGTTTCAGTGCTCTTCAAAACTTCTTTAGGAACCGTCGCATTCCGAGACCGTTTGGCCCTCCAAAAGTGGGGTGAGAGTAAATGGTTTAGAATTTTTCTCACATTCCCTACTCCCACAAAAATCCTCATAACTCCCTCATTGGAAGTTGGATTTAGATGATTTTTAGGTCATTGGAAAGCTTAATCGACGAGATTTCAAAATAGTTCAGGACTCCTCAAATTTTGAGGTCGTCTGGTATCCCAAAAGTGCAACAGAAGCCTTCGATCATCGTTTCTCAACCTAGGTGGTCAATCTTTCAAAATCGCGTGATGTGAATAAAATGCTTTAGGATTGGGTCAATTTTTAGTTCATTGGAAAGGTGAGTCAGTGCTCTTCGAAAATCCTTTAGGAATTGTCACATTCTCAGACCATTTGGGCCTCCAAAAGTGGGGTGAGAGTAAATGGTCTGGAATTTTTTTACATCCCCTGTTCCTACGAAAACCCTCATAACTCCCTCATCGGAAGTTAGATTTGGATGATTCTTAGGTCGTTAGAAAGATTAATTGATAAGATTTCAAAATGGTTCAGGACTCTTCTGATTATGAGGCCATTTGGTACCCCGAAAGCATGCTAGAAGCCTTCGATCGTCGTTTCTCGATCTCGGTCGTCAATCTTTTAAAATCGCGTGATGTGAATAAAATGCTCGTAACTCCCTCGTTATATGTCGGATTGGTTCAATTTTAAGTTCATTGGAAAGGTGAGTCAGTGCTCTTCGAAACTCTTTAGGAACCGTCACATTTCGAGACTGTTTGGGCCTTCAAAAGTGGGGTGAGAATAAATGGTCTAGAATTTTTTTAACATCCCCTCTTCCCATGAAAACCCTCATAACTCCCTCATCAAAAGTCAGATTTGGACTATTTTTAGGTCATTGGAAAGCTTACTCGATGAGCTTTCAAAACAGTTCAGGACTCGTCTGAATCTGAGGCTGTCTGGTACCCCAAAAGTGCGCCAGAAGGCTTCAATCGTCGTTTCTAGATCTCGGTCGTCAATCTTTCAAAATTACATAATGTGAATAAAACACTCATAAATCTCTCGTTATATGTCAGATTAGGTTGATTTTTGGTTCATTGGAAAGGTGAGTCAGTGCTCTTCGAAACTCCTTTAAGAACCGTCGCATTCTGAGACCGTTTGGGCCTCTAAAAGTGGGGTGAGAGTAAATGGTCTGGAATTTTTCTAACATCCCCTATTCCCACGAAAGCCCTCATAATTCTCTCATCGGAAGTCAGATTTAGACAATTTTTAGGTCTTTGGAAAGCTTACTCGATGATATTTCAAAATAGTTCACAACTCATCTGATTCTGAGGCCGTTTGGTACCCCGAAAGAGTGCTAGAAGCCTTCGATCGTCGTTTCTCGATCTCGGTCGTCAATTTTTCGAAATCGCGTGATATGAATAAAATACTCGTAACTCCCTCAGTATATGTCGGATTGGGTCAATTTTCTATTCATTGGAAAGGTGAGTCAGTGCTCTTCGAAACTCCTTTAGGAACCGTCGCATTCCGAGACCTTTTAGGCCTCCAAAAGTGGGGTGAGAGTAAATGGTCTGGAATTTTTTAACATCCCTTGTTCCCACGATAACCCTCATAAATCCCTAATCAGAAGTCAGATTTGGATGATTTTTAGGTCGTTGGAAAGATTACTCGACGAGCTTTCAAAACGGTTCAGGACTCTTCTAATTTCGAGGCCATATGGTACCTCGAAAGCACGTGAGGAGCCTTTGATCGTCGTTTCTTGATGTCGGTCGTCAATCTTTCGAAATCGCGTGATGCAAATAAAATGCTCATAACTCCCTTGTTATATATCAAATTTGGTTGGAAAGGTGAGTCATTTCTCTTCGAAACTCCTTTAGGAACCGTCGCATTCCAAAACCGTTTGGGCCTCCAAAAGTGGGGTGAGAGTAAATGGTCTAGAATTTTTCTCACATCCCTTGTTCCCACAAAAACCCTCATAACTCCCTCATCAGAATGCAGATTTGGACAATTTTTTGGTCATTGGAAATCTTACTCGACGAGCTTTCAAAATGGTTTAGGACTCTTCTGATTCCGAGGTCGTCTGGTACCCCGAAAGCGCACCAGAAGCCTTCGATCGTCGTTTCTCGATCTCGGTCGACAATCTTTTGAAATCGCATGATGTGAATAAAACACTCGTAACTCCCTCATTATATGTCAGATTGGGTCAATTTTTGGTTCATTGGAAAGGTGAGTCAGTGCACTTCGAAACTCCTTTAGGAACCGTCACATTCCGAGACCGTTTGGGCCTCCAAAAGTGGGGTGAGAGTAAATGGTCTGAAATTTTTCTAACATCCCCTATTCCCACGAAAACCTTCATAACTCCGTCATCGGAAGTCAGATTTAGACTTACTCGATGAGCTTTCAAAACGGTCTAGGACTCTTTTGATTCTGAGGCCGTCTGGTACCATAAAAGTATGACAAAATCCTTCGATCATCGTTTCTAGATCTCGGTCATCAATCTTTTGAAATCATGTGATGTAAATAAAATGCTTATAACTCCCTCGTTATAAGTCAGATTAGGTCGATTTTTAGTTCATTGGAAGGTGAATCGGTGCTCTTCGAAACTCCTTTAGGAACCGTTGCATTCCGAGACCGTTTGGGCCTCCAAAAGTGGGTTGAGAGTAAATGACCTGGAATTTTTCTAACATCCTCTGTTCCCACGATAATGCTCATAAATCCGTCATCGGATGTCTGATTTAGATAATTTTTAGGTCGTTGGAAAGATTTATCGACGAGCTTTAAAATCAGTTCAGGACTCTTCTATTTCTAAGGCCATCTGGTAACTCGAAAGAGCGCCAGAAGCCTTCGATCGTCCTTTCTCGATCTTGGCCGTCAATATTTTAAAATCGGATAATGTGAATAAAATACTAGTAACTCCCTCATTATATGTCAGATTGGGTCAATTTTTAGTTCATAGGAAAGGTGAGTCAGTGCACTTCGAAACTCCTTTAGGAACCGTCGCATTCTGAGACCGTTTGGGCCTCCAAAAGTGGGGTGAGAGTAAATGGTCAAGAATTTTTTGACATCCCCTGTT
Source organism: Magnolia kwangsiensis (assembly GCA_037074715.1). NCBI lineage: Eukaryota > Viridiplantae > Streptophyta > Magnoliopsida > Magnoliales > Magnoliaceae > Magnolia > Magnolia kwangsiensis. Next base: position 114,353,130 of record CM073582.1, on the reverse strand, counting down.
CTCACAAAAACCCTCATAACTCCCTCATCGGAAGTCAGATTTAGACAATTTTTAGGTCGTTGGAAAGCTTACTCGACGAGCTTTTAAAATGGTCAAGGACTCTTTTGATTCCGAGGCCGTCTGGTACCACGAAAGCACGACAAAATCCTTCGATCGTCATTTCTTAATCTCTATCGTGAATTTTTTAAAATCACGTGATGTGAATAAAATGCTCATAACTCCATCGTTATATGTCATATTGGGTCAATTTTTAATTCATTGGAAAGGTGAGTTAGTGCTCTTCGAAACTCCTTTAGGAACCGTCGTATTCCAAGACCGTTTGGGCCTCCAAAAGTGGGGTGAGAGTAAATGGTCTGGAATTTTTCTAACATCCCCTGTTCCCACGATAACCTTCATAAATCCCTCATCGGAAGTCAAATTTGGATGATTTTTAGGTCTTTGGAAAGATTACTCGACGAGCTTTCAAAACGGTTCAGGACTCTTCTAATTCTGAAGCCATCTGGTACCGCGAAATAGCGCCAGAAGCCTTCGATCGTCCTTTCTCGATCTCGGCAGTCAATATTTTAAAATCGGGTAATGTGAATAAAATACTCGTAACTCCCTCGTTATATGTCGGATTGGGTCAATTTGTGGTTCATTGGAAATGTGAGTCAGTGCTCTTCAAAAATCCTTTAGAATCCGTCGCATTCCGAGACCGTTTGGCCCTCCAAAAGTGGGGTGAGAGTAAATGGTCCGGAATTTCTCCTACATCTCCTATTCCTATAAAAACCCTCATAACTCCCTCATCAAAAGTTAGATTTAGACAATTTTTATGTTGTTAGAAAGCTTACTCGACAAGCTTTCAAAATGGTTTAGGACTCTTCTGATTCTGAGGCCGTATGGTATCCCGAAAGTGCATCCAAAGCCTTCAATCGTCGTTTCTCGATCTCGGTAGTCAATCTTTCGAAATTGCATGATGCGAATAAAACGCTCATAACTCCCTCATTATATGTCATATTGGGTCGATTTTTAGTTCATTGGAAAGGTGAGTCAGTGCTCTTTGAAACTCCTTTAGGAACCGTGGCATTCTGAGACCGTTTGGGCCTCCAAAAGTAGGGTGAGAATAATGGTCCAGAATTTTTCTAACATCCCCTCTTCCCATGAAAACCCTTATAACTCCCTCATCAGAACTCGGATTTGGACAATTTTTAGGTCATTGGAAAGCTGACTCGATGAACTTTCAAAAAAGTTGAAGACTCTTCTAATTCTGAGGCCTTCTAGTACCCTAAAATCATGCCAGAATCCATCGATCGTCGTTTCACGTTCTCGATCATCAATCTTTCAAAATTATGTGATGCAAATAAAACACTCGTAACTACCTCATTATATGTCGGATTGGGTAAATTTTCATTTCATTGGAAAGGTGAGTCAGTGCTCTTCGAAACTCCTTTAGGAACCGTCGCATTCCGAGACCGTTTGGGCCTCCAAAAGTGGGGTGAGAGTAAATGGTCTAGAATTTATCCAACATCCCCTATTCCCATAAAAACCGTCATAACTCCCTCATCAGAAGTCAGATTTATATGATTTTTACATCATTGGAAATCTTACTCGATGAGATTTCAAAATGGTTCAAGACTCTTCTGATTCTGAGACTTCTGGTACCCCGAAAGCGTGCCAGAAGCCTTCGATCATCCTTTCTCGATCTCGATCGTCAATCTTTCGAAATCATGAATTGTGAATAAAATGCTCATAACTCCCTCATTATATGTCGAATTGGGTCGATTTGTGGTTCATTGGAAAGGTGAGTCAGTGCTCTTCGAAACTCCTTTAGGAATCGTTGCATTCCGAGACCGTTTGGCCTCCACAAGTGGGGTGGGAGTAAATGGTTCAAAATTTTTTCGACATCCCCTTTTCCCACAAAAACCCTCATAACTCCCTCATCGGAAGTCAGATTTGGACGATTTTTAGGTCGTTAGAAAGCGTACTCGATGAGCTTTCAAAACCAGGACTCTTCTGATTCGGAGGCCATCTGGTACCTCGAAAGTGTGCCAAAAGCCTTCAATCGCCGTTTCTAGATCTCGCTCATCAATCTTTTGAAATCACGTGATGTGAATAAAATGCTCATAACTCCCTTATTGTATGTCAGATTAGGTCGATTTTTGATTCATTTGAAAGGTGAGTCAGTGTTCTTCGAAACTCCTTAAGGAACCGTTGCATTCTGAGACCATTGGGGCCTTCAAAAGTGGGGTGAGAGTAAATGGTCTGGAATTTTTCTTACATCCTCCATTCCCACAAAAACCCTCATAAATCCCTCATCGGAAGTCAGATTTAGATAATTTTTAGGTCGTTGGAAAGCTTACTCGATGAGATTTCAAAACGGTTCAGGACTCTTTTGATTCTGAGACCGTCTGGTACCACGAAAGCGCGACAAAATTCTTCAATCGTCGTTTCTCAAACTCGGTCGTCAATCTTTAGAAATCATGTGATGTGAATAAAATGCTCATAACTCCCTTGTTATATGTCAGATTTGGTCAATTTTTAATTCATTGGAAAGGTGAGTCAGTGCTCATTGAAATTCCTTTAGGAACCGTCACATTCTGAGACCGTTTGGGCCTCTAAAAGTGGAGTGAGAGTAAATGGTCTGAAAATTTTCTGACATCCCCTATTCCCATGAAAACCGTCATAAATCCCTCATCGGAGGTCAGATTTGGATAATTTTTAGGTCCTTGGAAAGATTACTCGATGAGATTTTAAAACGGTTCAGGACTCTTCTGATTCCGAGGCCACCTGCTACCACAAAAGCACGCCAGAAGCCATCGATCGTTGTTTCTCGATCTCGGTCGTCAATCTTTTGAAATCGGGTGATGCGAATACAATGATTGTAACTCCATCGTTATATGTCGGATTTGATTGATTTTTAGTTCATTAAAAAGGTGAGTCAGTGCTCTTCGAAACTCCTTTCGAAACCGTCGCATTCCGAGACCGTTTGGGCCTCCAAAAGTGGGGTGAGAGTAAATGGTCTGGAATTTTTCTAACATCCCCTGTTTCCACAAAAATCCTCATAACTCCCCCATCGGAAGTTAGATTTGAATGATTTTTAGGTCATTAAAAAGATAACTCGACAAGATTTAAAAATGGTTTAGGACACTTCTGATTACGAGGCCGCTTGGTACCCTGAAAGTATAGCAGAAGCCTTCAAACGTCGTTTCTCAATCTCGGTCGTCAATATTTTGAAATCGCGTGATGCAAATGAAATACTCATAACTCCCTCGTTATATGTCAGATTGGTTCAATTTTCACTTCATTGGATAGGTGAGTCAGTGCTTTTCCAAACTCCTTTAGGAACCGTCGCATTCCGAGACCGTTTGAGCCTCCAAAAGTGAGGTTAGAGTAAATGGTGCGGAATTTATCCGACATCCCCTGTTCCCATGAAAATCCTCATAACTCCCTCATCGAAAGTCAGATTTGGACAATTTTTAGGTTATAAGAAAGCTTACTCGATGATCTTTCAAAATGGTTCAGGACTCTTCTAACTCAGAGGCCGTATGGTACCTCAAAAGTGCCCCAGAAGCCTTCAATCATTGTTTCTCGATCTCAGTCGTCAATCTTTCAAAATCGCGTAATACGAATAAAATACTCGTAACTCCTTAGTTATATTTCAGATTGGGTTAATTTTTAGTTCATTGGAAAGTTTAGTCAGTGCTCTTCAAAACTCCTTTAGGAACCATTCCATTCCCAGACCATTTGGGTTAGAGTAAATGGTCTGGAATTTTTTTGACATCCCCTATTCCCATAAAAACCCTCATAACTCTCTTATCGAAAGTCAGATTTGGACAATTTTTAGGTTATTGGAAAGTTTACTCGATGAGCTTTCAAAACAGTTAAGGACTCTTCTGATTTTGAGGCCGTCTGGTACCCCGAAAGCATGCCAGAATCCTTCGATCGTCCTTTCTTGATCTCGGTCGTCAATATTTTGAAATCGTGTAATGTAAATAAAATGATTGTAACTCCCTCGTTATAAGTCAGATTGGGTTGATTTTTGGTTCATTAGAAAGGTGAGTCAGTGCTCTTCAAAACTCCTTTAGGATCCATCGCATTCTGAGAGCTTTTGGGCCTCCAAAAGTGGGGTGAGAGTAAATGGTCCCAAATTTCTCTAACATCTCCTATTTTTACAAAAACCCTCATAACTCCCTCATCGAAAGTCAGCTTTGGACAATTTTAATATTTTTGGAAAGCTTACTCAACGATCTTTCAAAATGGTTTAGGACTCTTCTGATTCCGAGGCCGTATGGTACTCCAAAAGCACACTAGAAGTCTTCGATCATCATTTCTCAATCTCAGTCGTCAATCTTTTAAAATCGTGTGATGTGAATAAAATACTCTTAACTCCCCCGTTATATGTCAGATTTGGTCAATTATTAGTTCATTGGAAAGGTGAGTCAGTGCTCTTCGAAACTCCTTTAGGAACTGTTGCATTCCGAGACCGTTTGGGCCTCCAAAAGTGGGGTGAGAGTAAATGGTCTGAAATTTTTCTAACATCCCCTATTCCCACGAAAACCCTCATAACTCCCTCATCAGAAATTAGATTTAGACGATTTCTAAGTCATTGGAAAGCTTACTCGACAACCTTTAAAAACGGTTTAGGACTCTTCTGATTCCAAGGTCGTCTGGTATGTCAAAAGCATACTAAAATCCTTCGAACGTTGTTTCTCAATCTCAGTCGTCAATCTTTCAAAATCGCGTGATGTGAATAAAATGCTCGTAACTCCTCGTTATATGTCAGATTGGTTGGATTTTCAGTTCATTGGATAGATGAGTCAGTGCTTTTCCAAACTCCTTTAGGAACCGTCGCATTCCGAGACCGTTTGGGCCTACAAAAGTGGGGTTAGAATAAATGGTCTAGAAATTTTCTGACATCCCTTATTCCCACGAAAATCCTCATAACTCCCTCATCGAAACTCGGATATGGACAATTTTTATGTCGTTGGAAAGATAACTCGATGAGCTTTCAAAATGGTTCAGGACTCTTCTAATTCTGAGGCCTTTTGGTACCCTGAAATCATGCCAGAATCTTTCAATCGTCGTTTCTCGATCTCGATCGCCAATCTTTAGAAATCGTGTCATACGAATAAAATGTTCATAACTCCCTCGTTATATGTCAGATTGGGTTGATATTCCTTTCATTGAAAATTTGAGTCAGTGCTCTTCGAAACTCCTTTAAGAACCGTCGCATTCTGAGACCGTTTAGGCCTCCAAAAGTGGGGTGAGAGTAAATGGTCTGAAATTTTTCTAACATCCCCTATTCCCACGAAAGCCCTCATAACTCTCTCATCGGAAGTCAGATTTAGACAATTTTTAGGTCTTTGGAAAACTTACTTGACGAGCTTTCAAAATTGTGCAGGACACATCTGATTACGAGGCCGTCTGGTACCCCGAAAGAGTGCTAGAAGCCTTCGATCATCGTTTCTCGATCTCGATCGTCAATCTTTCAAAATCACGTGATGCAAATAAAATACTCGTAACTCCCTCATTATCTGTCGGATTGGGTCAATTTTCTATTCATTGGAAAGGTGAGTCAGTGCTCTTCGAAACTCCTTTAGGAACCGGCGCATTCCGAGGTGTTTGGGCATCCAAAAGTGGGGTGAGAGTAAATGGTTTGGAATTTTTTTGACATCCCCTATTCCCACGAAAACTGTCATAAATCCCTCATCGAAAGTCATATGTGGATGATTTTTAGGTCTTTGGAAAGATTACTCGACGAGCTTTCAGAACGGTTCAGGACTCTTCTGATTCTGAGGCCATCTGGTACCCCGAAAGCACGCCAGAAGCCTTCGATCGTCGTTTCTCGATCTCAGTCGTTAATCATTTGAAATCGCATGATGTAAATAAAATGCTCATAACTCCCTTGTTATATGTTGGATTTGGTCAATTTTTAGTTCATTGGAAAGGTGAGTCAGTGCTCTTCGAAACTCCTTTAGGAACCGTTGCATTCCGAGACCGTTTGGGCCTCCAAAAGTGGGGTGAGAGTAAGTGGTCTGGAATTTTTCTCACATCCCCTGTCCTCACGAAAACCCTCATAACTCCCTCATCGGAACTTGGATTTAGACAATTTTTAGGTCGTTGGAAATCTTACTCGACAAGCTTTCAAAATGGTTCCGGACTCTTCTGATTCCGAGGCCGTCTAGTACCCCGAAAGCACGCCAGAAGCCTTCGATCGTCATTTCTCGATCTCGGTCGTCTATCTTTTGAAATCACGTGATGCGAATAAAATGCTCATAACTCCCTCATTATATGTCAGATTGGGTCAATTTTTGGTTCATTGGAAAGGTGAGCCAGTGCTCTTCAAAACTCCTTTAGGAACCGTCGCATTCTAATACCGTTTGGGCCTCCAAAAGTGGGGTGAGAGTAAATGGTATGGAATTTTTCTTACATCCTCTATTCCCACGAAAACCCTCATAACTCCATCATTGGAAGTCGGATTCAGATAATTTTTAAATCATTGGAAAGCTTACTCGACGAGCTTTCAAAATGGTTAAGGACTCTTTTGATTCTAAGGCTGTCTGTTACCATGAAAGTGCGACAAAATTCTTCGATCGTCGTTTCTTGATCTCGGTCGTCAATCTTTAGAAATTGTGTGATGTGAATAAAAGGCTCATAACTCCCTCATTATATGTCAGATTGGGTCAATTTTTCATTCATTAGAAAGGTGAGTTAATGCTCATCGAAACTCCTTTAGGAACTGTCGCATTCCGTGACCGTTTAGGCCTCCAAAAGTGGGGTGAGAGTAAATAGTCTGAAATTTTTCTAACATCCCCTGTTCCCACAAAAACCCTCATAAATCCCTCATCGGAGGTCAGATTTGGATGATTTTTAGGTCATTGAAAAGATTACTCGACGAGGTTTCAAAATGGTTCAGGACTCTTCTAATTCTGAGGCCGTCTGCTACCCCGAAAGTGCACCAGAAGCTTTTGATCATCGTTTCTCGATCTCGGTCGTCAATCTTTCAAATTTGCGTAATACGAATAAAATACTCTTAACTCCCCCGTTATATGTCGGATTTAGTCAATTTTTAGTTCATTGGAAAGGTGAGTCAGTGCTCTTCGTAACTCCTTTAGGAACTGTCGCATTCCAAGACCGTTTGAGTCTCCAAAAGTGGGGTGAGAGTAAATGGTCTAGAATTTTTCTAACATCCCTTATTCCCACGAAAACCCTCATAAATCCACCATCGGAAGTTGGATTTAGACGATTTTTAAGTCGTTAGAAAGATACTCGATAAGATTTCAAAACGATTTAGGACACTTCTGATTACGAGGCCGTCTGGTACCCTGAAAGTATACCAGAAGCCTTTGAACGTCATTTCTCAATCTCGGTCGTCAATCTTTTGAAATCACATGATGTGAATAAAACACTCGTAACTCCCTCGTTATATGTCAGATTGATTCGATTTTTACTCCATTGGACAGGTGAGTCAGTGCTTTTCTAAACTCCTTTAGGAATCGTCGCATTCTGAGACCGTTTGGGCCTCCAAAAGTGGGGTTAGAGTAAATGGTCCAGAATTTGTATGACATCTCATGTTTCCACGAAAACTCTCATAACTCCCGCATCGAAAGTCAGATTTAGATGATTTTTAGGTCATCGGAAAGCTTAATCGACGATATTTCAAAATAGTTCAGGACTCTTCTGACTCCGAGGCCGTCTGGTACCTCGAAAGTATCTTAGAAGCCTTCAATCATTGTTTCTCGATCTCGATCGTCAATCTTTCAAAATTGCGTAATGCGAATAAAATACCCATAACTCCCTCATTGTATTTTAAATTGGGTTGATTTTTAGTTCATTGGAAAGGCTAGTCAGTGCTCTTCAAAACTCCTTTAGGAACCATCACATTTCGAGACCATTTGGGCATCCAAAAGTGGGGTGAGAGTAAATGATCTGGAATTTTTTCGACATCCCCTATTCCCACGAAAACCCTCATAACTCCCTCATCGGAAGTCGGATTTGGACGATTTTAAGGTCATTGGAAAGATAACTCGATGAGATTTCTAAATAGTGAGGGACTCTTCTTATTCCGAGGCCTTCTGGTACCCCGAAAGCGTGCCAGAAACCTTTAATTGTCCTTTCTTAATCACGGTCATCAATATTTTAAAATCGTGTAATGTGAATAAAATGCTCGTAACTCCCTCGTTATATGTCGAATTGGTCGATTTATGGTTCATTGGAAAGGTGAGTCAGTGCTCTTCGAAACTCCTTTAGGATCCATCGCATTCCGAGACCGTTTGGGCCTCCAAAATTGGGTGAGAGTAAATGGTCCGGAATTTCTCTTACATCCCCTATTTCCACAAAAATCCTCATAACTCCATCATCGGAAGTCAGATTTGGAAATTTTTTATGTCGTTGGAAAGCTTACTCAACGATCTTTCAAAATGGTTTAGGACTCTTTTGATTCTGAGGCCGTATGGTACCCCGAAAGTGCACCAGAAGCCTTCGATAATCGTTTCTCGATCTCGGTAGTCAATCTTACGAAATCGCGTGATGCAAATAAAATGCTTGTAACGCCCCCATCATATGTCAGATTTGGTCAATTTTTAATTCATTAGAAAGGTGAGTCAGTACTCTTCGAAACTCCTTTAGGAACTGTCGCATTCCGAGACCGATTGGGGCCTCCAAAAGTGGAGTGAGAGTAAATGGTCCGGAATTTTTATAACATCTCCTATTTCTACGAAAAACCTCATAACTCCTTCATCGGAAGTCGGATTTAAACGATTTTTAGGTCATTAGAAAGCTTACTCGATAAGATTTCAAAATAGTTTAGGACTCTTCAGATTCTGAGGCCGTCTGGTATGCTGAAAATGTACTACAAGCCTTTGAACATCGTTTCTCAATCTCGGTCGTCAATCTTTCAAAATTATATGATGCAAATAAAACACTCGTAACTCCCTTGTTATATGTCAAATTGGTTCAATTTTTAGTTCATTAGATAGTGAGTCAATGCTTTTCTAAACTCCTTTAGGAACTGTCGCATTCCGAGACCGTTTGGGCCTCCAAAAGTGGGGTTAGAGTAAATGGTCTGAAAATTTTCTTACATCCCCTATTCCCACGAAAACTTTAATAACTCCCTCTTCGAAAGTCAGATTTAGAAAATTTTTAGGTCGTTGAAAAGATTACTCGACGAGCTTTCAAAATGGTTCAGGACTCTTCTGATTCCGAGGCTGTCTGGTACCCCGAAAGTGCCCTAAAACCCTTCGATCGTCATTTCTCGAACTCGGTCGTCAATCTTTCAAGATCGCGTGATGCGAATAAAACACTCGTAACTCCCTCGTTATATTTTATATTGGGTCGATTTTTGGTTCATTGGAAAGGTGAGTCAGTGCTCTTCGAAACTCCTTTAGGAACCATCACATTCTGAGACCGTTTGGGCCTCAAAAAGTCAGGGTGAGAGTAAATGGTCTAGAATTTTTCTGACATCCCCTATTCCCACGAAAACCCTCATAACTCCCTCATCAGAAGTCAAATTTGGACAATTTTTAGGTTGTTGGAAAGCTTACTCGATGAACTTTCAAAATGGTTAAGGACTCTTTTGATTCTAAGGCCTTTTGGTACCCCGAATGCATGCCAGAAGCCTTCAATCATCCTTTCTCAATCTCGGTCGTCAATATTTTGAAATCGCGTAATGCAAATAAAATGCTCGTAACTCACTCGTTATATTTTGGATTGGGTCAATTTCTAGTTCATTGGAAAGGTGAGTCAGTGCTCTTCGAAACTCCTTTAGGATCTGTCGCATTCCGAGACCGTTTGGGCCTCTAAAAGTGGGGTGAGAGTAAATGGTTTGAAATTTTTCTTACATCCCCTGTTCTTACAAAAATCCTCATAACTCCCTCATCGGAACTCAGATTTAGATAATTTTTAGGTCGTTGGAAAGCTTACTCGACAAGCTTTCAAAATGGTTTTAGACTCTTATGATTCTTAGGCCGTATGGTATCCCGAAAGCACACCAGAAGCCTTCGATCATCGTTTCTCGATCACGGTCGTCAATCTTTCGAAATCACGTGATGCGAATAAAATGCTCGTAAATCCCTTATTATATGTCAGATTGGGTAAATTTTTAGTTCATTGGAAAGCTGAGTCAGTTCTCTTTGAAATCCTTTAGGAACCGTCGCATTCTGAGACCGTTTAGGCCTCCAAAAATGGGGTTAGAGTAAATGGTCCGGAATTTTTCTGACAACCTCTATTCCCACGAAAACCCTCATAACTTCCTCATCGAAATCAAATTTGGACAATTTTTAGGTCGTTGGAAATCCAACTCGATAAGATTTCAAAATGGTTCAGGACTCTTCTAATTCTGAGGCTGTTTGGTACCCTGAAATCGTCGTTTCTCGATCTCGGTCGTCGTTTCTCGATCTCGGTCGTCAATCTTTCGAAATCGTGTGATGCGAATAAAATATTTGTAACTTCCTCGTTATATGTCAGATTGGGTTGATTTTCCTTTCATTGGAAAGGTGAGTCAGTGATCTTCGAAACTCCTTTAGGAACCGTAGCATTCTGAGACCGTTTGGGCCTCCAAAAGTGGGGTGAGAGTAAATGGTCTGGAATTTTTTTAACATCCCCTATTCCCATGAAGGCCCTCATAACTCTCTCATCGAAAGTCGGATTTAGACGAATTTTAGGTCTTTGGAAAACTTACTCGATGAGCTTTCAAAACAGTTTAGGACTCATCTGATTCAGAGGCCATCTGGTACCCCGAAAGAGTGCTAAAAGCCTTCGATCGTCGTTTCTCGATCTCGATCGTCAATATTTCGAAATCACGTGATGCGAATAAAATACTCGTAACTCCCTCATTATATGTCGGATTGGGTTGATTTTCTATTCATTGGAAAGGTGAATCAATGCTCTTCAAAAAACCTTTAAGAACCGTAGCATTCCGAGGCGTTTGTGCATCCAAAAGTGGGGTGAGAGTAAATGGTCTGGAATTTTTTTGACATCCCATGTTCCCACGATAACACTTATAAATCCCTCATCGGAAGTCGGATTTAAATGATTTTTAGGTCGTTGGAAAGATTAATTGACGAGTTTTCAAAACGGTTAAGGACTCTTCTAATTCCAAGGCCATCTGGTACCCCGAAAGTGCGCCAGAAGCCTTCGATCGTCGTTTCTCGATCTCGGTCGTCAATCTTTCGAAATCACATGATATAAATAAAATACTCGTAACTCCATTGCTATATGTCAGATTTGGTCAATTTTTAGTTCATTGGAAAGGTGAGTCAGTGCTCTTAAAGACTCCTTGAGGAACCGTCCCATTCCGAGACCATTTGGGCCTCGAAAAGTGGGGTGAGAGTAAGTAGTCTGGAATTTTTCTCACATCCCCTGTTCCCACGAAAACCCTCATAACTCCCTCATCGGAACTCAGATTTGGACAATTTTTAGGTCGTTCAAAATCTTACTCGATGAGCTTTCAAAACGGTTCAAGACTCTTCTGATTCTGAGGCCGTCTAGTACCCCGAAAGCTCGCCAGAAGCCTTCGATCGTCGTTTCTCGATCTCAGTCGTCAATCTTTCAAAATCACATGATGCGAATAAAATACTCGTAACTCCCTCATTATATATCAAATTGGGCCAATTTTTGATTCATTGGAAAGGTGAGTCAGTGCACTTCGAAACTCCTTTAAGAACCATCGCATTCCGAGACCGTTTGGGCCCCCAAAAGTGGGGTGAGGGTCTGAAATTTTTCTAACATACCCTGTTCCCACGAAAACCCTCATAACTCCCTCATCGGAAGTCGGATTTAGACAATTTTTAGGTCGTTGGAAAGATTACTCGACGAGCTTTCAAAACGGTATAGGACTCTTTTGATTCTGAGGCTGTCTGGTACCACGAAAGTGTGACAGAATCCTTCGATCATCGTTTCTCGATCTCGATCGTGAATCTTTTAAAATCACATGATGCAAATAAAATGCTCATAACTCTCTCGTTATATGTCATATTGGGTCAATTTTTAGTTCATTGGAAAAGTGAGTCAGTGCTCTTCGAAACTCCTTTAGGAACCAGCACATTCTGAGACCATTTGGGCCTCCAAAAGTGAGGTGAGAGTAAATGGTCTGGAATTTCTCTTACATCCTATGTTCCCACGATAACCCTCATAAATCCCTCATCGGAAGTCAGATTTGGATGATTTTTAGGTCGTTGGAAAGATTACTCTATGGGAGGCTGTCGGCACCGGATTCGGAGATCAAAAATTTTGTGAGCCCGGTTTCCGAGTTTGGGGCGTGACAGGATCGGCCACACCATTATCATTCCTCCTATGAGAGGTAATAATATCATGCAAGTGACCCCATGATAATGAAACTAAATGATGTCATTTACAAAAATCCGAGACACTTAATACCTGTGAGTAGGATCAGTCTTTCAGTTTTACATTATCAGAGTATTTACTTCATTCCGTTCATGTTCCTGTCAGAAGGTGATCATCTGTGTTTTTGTCTCCATCCGCATGAAACGCGAATGCAATTATATATAATTCTCCAAATCCCAATATTACAGGCTTATACTAATAAAATTTTCACCGATTGAAGTCACTATGGTGGCTAACACAACCTGATCTAATCTCATGAATATGGACTTATGATTGCGATTATAATCATGCCCTCAACGGATTATATTTAAATAAGTCTAATACGGCTCATAAGATAATTGGTATTGATCGTTTGAAAATGAGGAATTTTAAAAAAGTAACAGACAGTTATGTTTCATCTTTCCTCATTCCAAAAGGTCCTTATCTACTCTAAATGTTGGATAATAAACCTATTATTAAAGCCAAGACTCTATATGATCGGGTCAATATGAATGAGTATTACAAGTCCAGTCTGTAGTATTCACACAATGGATGAATGACATGGAATGATTCAAATATATGCTTAGATCCTTACATTAGTGTCCATTAGATGGACATATCAGATCTAATGCTTGAAAGCTCCTTACTCTAATTTTCATCCATCTAATGAAGGTTCTAGATTATACACTCATTTTAATCTAAGCATATATCTGAAATATGATAAAAGGATCCAAAATTGGCCCCGAGAGAGAAATCCCAGATCTGGAAAACACTTTTCAAAATTGGGAATGTGACGGAGTAATTCAAAATCAGGATCAGTGGGCCGTCAGGGTCCACAACCAAACAGTGGTCCCGGCTCATAATAGCAAACCCGAATCAATGCTAATCGGGTCTGCAAAACCGGTGCACATTGCGGGTCCTGATAGCAGACCTGAAGTATCATTAGTAGGGTCCATAAAGCTCGTTGGCATAGGAAGCGTTTTCGAACGCAATCGCAGGAAAAAAGAGAGAAGAAAATAGAGAAAAATCTCCACCTCTGGAGATCTTGGCCGAGCTGAAGTGTTCGTCGCTGGCATTCTCCTCGAATCCAAACGAGTGGTGTCTTCCTCATGTTCGAATGAAGAACATATACCTACAACTACGACCATGGCTGCCGCGGCTGGAGGATGTGGCTGCCAGCGATTAGAGATCAAGAAGATGGTTATCACAAGAGTTCTACAGCCATGAGTGGAGGTAGATAAATGGATCTGGCGGAATCAAAGGTTATACACGACGCCGGTGGTGGACCGAACATCCACGGCTGCCTCCATCGAAGACACAGGTAACGGTATGAAAACCCTAATTACTGGATTTGGGAATCCGTTCTGAAATCCCTAATGGTTAGATTTAGGGATTCAATCATTCCTAATATTTACCGATTTTGGATTGAAATCCCCAATTCCGATTTGGGGATGGAAACTGTAATTCCAATGGCTGGATTTGGTATCTGAAATCCCTAATTTGGGAATTCGATTTTTTGAAATCTGAAAATCCCCAATTCTGATTTGGGAATTATAATCCCTGATAATGTTTTTAGGGGTTGAAAGCCCTAATATCTGGATTTGGAATTCGAAAACCCGACTGCTAATTTGGGATTCGAAATCCCCAATTACCCTAATTCTGGATCAGAATTTGAAATCCCTAATTATCCGATTTGGGATTTCGAAAAAATTTAATTGCTAGATTTAATTGAAATACCATTCGTTGGATTCGAAAATTCCTAAAAAATTAGGAAACAGAATTCCAGATTCTTAATTGAGAATTACAATCCCTAATAGCGTTATCAATCCTCCATACCTGATTCGGGGTTTTGTTTTTCCATTCTCAGGTTTGGAGAAGAGAGAGGAGAGCCTTTGAGGAAGGATTTCTCAGAGACTTCATCAATTTCCAGAGGTGGTATTTCTCCTCTTTCAACAGATCTGAGTGTCTTCTCATCTCTATCGCGCTCTTCCCACGCTTTAGGGTTTTTTTTTTTTCTCCTTTTATGCTGCTTCCTGAAAAAGAATAGGGTTTCTCCCCTTGTTCACGCATTCTTTATACTCTATTTGCGTTTTGATTGTCTTTTTTTTTTTTTTTTCTGATTTCTTTTGTCATATGGAAGCTATGCATTTCACTACTATCGTTGTTCTCTCTCTCCTGTTTTTGTAGGGTTCTAGGATATATGAATTAGGGTTTTATTTTACCTTTTTCCCTTATCTTAATCTGGTTAGTGTATGTTTTCATATGCATTCCTCTTTTTGTTTTTTTTTTTATTTTTATTTTTTGTTTTTTGTTTTTTGTTTTGGTATGGTGTCCATTTTTGGTGATCTAGACTGTTGATATGATGGGCATTGTTGTGGATGGACCATTTGTGGAGAGCATTGAGGATTGGATGATCGTCCAATCTTTGTCCATCTTTTCTGTATGGTTTGGTCTTTCGGAGTGGGGGAATTTTTTTATGCCGGCCTGAATCATGGTAGGAACCCATGTATATTTTATGTTCTTGATGATCACTTTATTAGGGCACATGTATATTTTATGTTCTTGACGGTCACTTTGTTAAAAGCATATTATAATCTTTTGAATTTTCTTTTGGTTGGTACACTTGCTGCCTGGGCCATCCATATTAGGCCTATGTTGTGATCTAAATATTTTGTTGTGACTAGCGTTATATGTAGTGATCTATCCCGTTGGTAAGATTGGGATGATTTTCATTTATGTAATATCATTCATATGATTGGGCCTCTATTTGATGTTTCAAGCCATTCCCATGATTGGGCCTATATTTAAAGATATAAGCTCTTCACATGATTTGGTTAATTTTCATCGGTCCTAGCGAAATGAATATTTGAAGGCTGATCTAACCCTGCTATGTTACCACCCCCGATGTTGTGATCCATCCTATTGATGATATATTTGGGTTGATTTTCAATGATCTAAACTAATCATTATATATATTTGGCCTGATTTTAATTGATCCAAACCATTCATTTGATTGAGCCCTATTCGATCTTCCAATCCATTCATATGATTTGGCCTACGCCTACTGATCCTAACCCTAAATATGCTTCGGGCCATTTCGTTGATTCATGCCAAGCTATATTCGAAGGCTGATATTTAGTAATCCAATTGACGATATATTTGGGTTGATTCTCAGTGATCTAAACCAATCACATATATTCGGGCTGATTTTCAATGATTTAAAACATTCGTTTGATTGAGCCCTATTCCATTTTCCAAGCCAGTCATATGATTTGGCATCCAAACCATTTGTTTAATTGAGCCCTATTCGATCTCGTTGGTATGATTGGGCTGATTTTCATTTCTGCCTATCTTCATATTACCTGGCCTCTATTTGATGTTTCAAACCATTCACATGATTTGGCCGATATTTAGATATTTAAGCTCTTCATATGATTTGGGTAATTTTCATCAGTCCTAGCGAAGTGATCTTTGAAGGCTGATCTAACCCTGCTTTGTTAGCTGCCCCCTATGTAGTGATCCATCCAATTGATGATATATTTAGGTTGATTTTCAAGGATCTAAACCAATCATTATATATATTTAGGCTAATTTTCATTGATCTAAACCATTCAGTTGATTGATACCCATTCGATCTTCCAAGGCATTCATATGATTTGGCCTATGTCTATTGATCCAAACCCTTTATATGCTTCTGGCCATTTTGTTGATTCAAGCCAAGTTATATTCGATGGCCGATCTTTAGTAATCCAATTGGTGATATATTTGGGTTGATTTTCAATGATATAAACCAATCATATATATTTAGGGTGATTTTCATTTATTCAAACCATTCGTTGGATTGAGCCCTATTTGATCTTCCAAGCCATTGAAATGATTTGGTATATGTTTAGAGATCCAAACCCTTCAAATGCTTTGGGCCATTTCATTGATTCAAGCCAAGTTATATTCGAAGGCTGATGTTTAGTAATACAATTAAGGATATATTTGGATTGATTTTCAATTATCTAAAGCAACCATATATATATTTGGGCTGATTTTCATTGATCCAAACCATTCGTCTGATTAAGCCCTATTCAATCTTGCAAGCCACTCATATGATTTGGCCTATGTTTAGTGATCCAAACCCTTCAAATGCTTCGTGCCATTTCATTGATTCAAGTCAAGTTATTTTCGAAGGCCGATGATTAGTAATCCAATTGATGATATATTTGGATTGATTTTCAATAATTTAAACCAATCTTATATATTTGGGCTTATTTTCATTGATCGAAACCATTCGTTTGATTCAGCCCTAATCGATCCTCCAAGGCGTTCATATGATTTGGCCTATGATTACTTATCCAAACCCGTTATATGCTTCATACCATTTTGTTGATTGAAGCCAAGTTATATTCGAAGGCTGTTGTTTAGTAATCCAATTGACTATTTATTTGGGTTGATTTTCAATGATATAAAGCAATCATGTAGATTTAGGCTGATTTTTATTGATCCAAACCCTGTGTTGGATTGAGCCATATTCGATCTTCCAAGCCACTCATATGATTCGGCCTATGTTTAGTGATCCAAATCCCGAGCTAAGTTATATTCGAAGGATGATGTTCAGTAATCCAATTAAGGATATATTTGGATTGATTTTCATTGATCTAAACCAATCATATATATATTTGGCCTGATTTTCATTGATCTAATCCATTCGCTTGATTGAGCCCTATTCGATCTTCCAAGCCATCAATATTATTTGGCGTATGTTTAGTAATCCAAACCCTTCGTATGCTTGGTGCCATTTCGTTGATTCAAGCCGATTTATATTCGAAGGCTGATGTTTAGTAATCCAATTGATGATATATTTGGGTTGATTTTCAATAATTTAAACCAATCTTATATTTGGGCTGATTTTCACTGATCCAAACCATTGGCTTGATTGAGCCCGATTCGATCCTCCAAGGCATTTATAAGATATGGCCTATGTTTAGTGATCCAAAACCTTCATATGCGTCGGGCCATTTCGTTGATCCAACCTTGCTTTGTTACCAGCCCCCTTTGTAGTCATCCATCGTATTGATGATATATCCGTGTTGATTTTCAATGATAAACCGATCACCATATATATTTAGGCTGATTTTTATTGATCAAAACCATGAGGTTGATTGTGCCATATTCGATCATCCAAGCCATTCATATGATTTGGGCTATGTTTACTGATCTAAACCCTTCATATTCTTTGGGTCATTTCTTTGATTCAATCGAAGTTATATTGATGGCTGATGTTTATTAATCCAATTGATGATATATTGGGATCGATTTTCAATGATCTAAACTAATCGTTATATATATTTGGGCTGATTTTCATTGATCCAAACCATTCGTTTGATTGAGCCCTATTCAATCTTCCAATCCATACACACTGATTAATTAATAGCCCTCATTGGATGTGGAAAGGACAAATTTTTAGTGGAGCAATCTTGACATATAATATTTCGATCTTTTACAGTTAAGTGTGGAGTGTAGTTATTTTTCTTGACTAATTGTTCATCTAGCTAGCCTATATTCAACGATCCAAATCGTTAATATAAACCCTACCTCGGTTGATCCAAACCCTTCATATGATATGCTAGTTTCTGGTGATGCAGACCTTTGACATGCTTGGGCCATTTCAATTGATTTGAACCGTTAATATGATTGGCTTATACTTAGTGATCCAACGCTTCATATGATTGGGGTTGCTTTTAGTGATCTATGCTCTAAATATCATTAATGTCATTTTTGGTGATACATTATATACAACGATAGTGCCTTTTAATTGTTCATTGTGATGGATGTTTTTAAATGGCGGTTAATTTCAATGAATGAGATGTATGAAGATATACATGGATATATTAATGAGGTCTACCAAAAATTCCAATAGGTGATATAGTATGTACAATGATAGTGCCCTTTAATTGTTCATGGGGATGAAACTATGGGGAAGGTGAATAATTACCACGTTTATTCTTTTTGGTATGGTCATACAGAGCTCCACCATGGGCCACAACGTTCGCTTGACTTGTGGGAAGAAAGAGGGTGTTGACAATCAATAATTTGCAAAGAAGATGTGGGAGATGTAGAGTCAATTAATCACCTCTTCATTCATTGCATGTTTGCTTGAATGATATGGGACTACTTTCTTAATTCTCTCCATACAAGCTTAGGTGTAGCCGAATTCTGTTGTGGACCTTCTGTGGTCTTGGCATTCAGGAGGGGTGGGAAAAGTGGCGAAAGCTTTGTGGAGATTGCTTTTATATAGTAGATGTTTTTAGAATAGGAGTTCTTCACATGTTGTGGCCGTTAGGGAAATTAAATGTACTTTTTGGGTTGAGCTTCTTATGTAGAGCCAGTTAATCCTGCTAATCTCTCATATGTTTTTCAATTGTGTAGGTGGGTTGTTTTCTTTTGCGCATTTTGTGGGCTTTTAATGAAGCTCTCTCAAAAAGAAAAAAAGAAGGCATTTTTAAATGAGACATATCTAAATTCTTTTGTTGATTTTAGGTTTAACTTAGACAAAAAATACAAAAGGAAAACAAATAGGTAAGGACATAAATAAAGAAGAAATGTTTCTTTAAAAAAAGTAAAAAAGTATGAAGAATCTAAACTAAAGATAATTTTTGAGCAAGATTTCTTAGTAGGTGAAAACTAAATGCCCTAAATTTGTTGTTGGAATGGCCTTTTATCAATAAATGAAACTCCATATACAGATTAACTTCTTAATTTCTAAAAAATAGATTATTTGAAAATACCACTTATGAATGATATTTTTGTTCCAGGCAAACTAATCTTCATGCTAAGTGCCTTTCCTATTTTGGGATACTCTTGATCTTATTAGGGTTTAACAGTTTACACATTTAACTAATTACACCTTAAGAAACAATACACAACTTCACTAAATGCTGAATATCATTCACCTCCAATAGGAGGATAGTCAAATACATACTCAAGGATGAGCCTACCCCAATCTTTTTTTCTCATTTTACTCAGATCTTCGATAGATGTGAGGTCTCACTTCCCAAAAGGGACGGGGATAGGGACACCCTGTTGTTATAAAATAAACCTTCCCAAAACCCATCGTGATTTTGGGTGAATGGCTTTGGTCGTGGGTTTGCTCCCCATAGACACGACTGTTATTCCCCTCCCCCCAGATTACCTATCACGAGTTGGGGTGGATGACTTTGGTCGTGGGTTTGCTCCCCACAGACATGAGTTTGATTCCCCCCTCCCGTGGATTAGCTGTTATGAGTTTGGCCGAACGACTTTGGTCGTGGGTTTGCTCCCCACAGACACGAGCTCGATTCCCCTCCCCATGGATTACTCGATGCACATGGTGTAATTGGGGAAGTTTTTTTTTTTCCCTTCTGATCCCCACATCTGGAGACCCGCCACACCCGACTCGGTGCTGACTCGTCTCGACTCGTACCTGTGACCGAGCGGACTCAGTCTGGTTTAGTCCAGGCTAGGCCCAAACTTAGATCGGGTTAGGCGTGTTGGACTTGGTAATGAGTTGGGTTAAGTTCAGGTGAGGTTTATTTCATAACCGGGTCGAGTCAGATCAACCCTAACTTGGTCCGATTCGACTCGTTGCTCTGTTCAACACGTTGCGTATGAGGGAAAGTTATTGTTTTTAATCCTTGCTTCTTGATATTCCTGAAATTTTAACCCTCAATTTCATTGTTCACTAGTAAGCTTACGCCTGTCCATTCCTTCCAAGTTTGATCCCGCTCCTATAGGCACGTGCTCATGATGCTTAACGATTGAGTTCAATTCCCTCATGGATTTTCTGATGCACGTGGTTTGTGGGTGATTGCGTGCATCTGCAGGGGATGGTTTCGCCTTAAAGGGACAGGGACACCTTGTCTTGTGTATATATATATATCCTAAAACCCGTCACGAGTTTGGGTGAATGATTTTGGTCGTGGGTTTGCTCCCCATAGACACGTGTGATTCCCCTCCCCTTGGATTACCTATCACGAGTTGGGGCGAACGACTTTGGTCATGGGTTTGCTCTTCACAGAGAGGATTTTGATTCCCCTCCTCACAGATTATCTGTTTTGAGTTTGGGCAAACGACTTTGGTCGTGGGTTTGCTCCTCACAGATAGGAGTTCGATTCCCCACCCCGTCGATTACTTGATGCCCGTGGTGTAACCGGGGAAGTTTTTATTTATTTATTTTATAATCCCCGCATCTGGAGACCCACTACACCCGACCCGATGCGGTGTTGACTCGACTCGACTCGGTACTTGTGACAGGTTCAGACTCTGTCTAGATTAGTCCAGGCCAGACCTGGACTCAGATCTGGTCAGGCATGCTGGACTTGGTACCGAGTTGGGTGAGTCGGGTCAACCCTTCAACCCTATCTTGGTCTGACTCGACTCGTTGCCCTATTCTTTACCCTATGTATTGAGGAAAGTTTTTGTTTTTAATCCTCACAGTTGGATATTCTTGAAATTTTAACCATCAATTTCAGTGTTCAGTATTTAGCCTACACATATCCATTCCTTTCAAGCTTGATCTTGCCCCTATAGGCGTACGCTCATGATGCTTAACGACTGAGTTCGATTTCCTCCCTGTGGATTTTTTTATGCACGTGATTTGCGGGTGATTGCGTGTATTTGTAGGGAATGGTCTCACCTTAAAGGGACGGGGACACCATGTCTTTAAAAACCAAAAAAATTCCCAAAACCCGTCACGAGTTCGGGCTAATGGCTTTGGTCTTGGGTTTGCTCCTCACAGACACGAGTTCGTTTCCCCTCTTCGTGGGTTATCCGTCACGAGTTTGGTAGAACGACTCTGGTCATGGGTTTGCTCCCCACAGGCCCGAGTTCGGGAGAATGGCTTTGGTCGTGGGTTTGCTCCCCACAGACACGAGTTCGGGAGAATGACTTTGGTCGTGGGTTTACTTCCCACAGACATGAGTTCGAATCCCTTTCCCATGGATAACCCGTCATGAGTTTGGGCGAACGACTTTGGTCGTGGGTTTGCTCCCCATAGACATGAGTTCGATTCCCCTCCCCGTGGATTACTCGATGCACGTGGTGTAATTGGGTTTTTTTTTTTAAATCCTTACATCCGGAGACTCCTGAAACCCTCAATTATGCATTCACTATTTAGCCTACGCACGTCTATTCCTTTCAAACTTTGCCCTTATAGGGGTAAGCTAGTGATGCTTAATGACTGAATAAGAGCTTCGTCTGTTGATGAATAACGGATTGATGTCGTTGTTGGCATTGCTTTGTTTTTCTCTCCTGAAAAACAGAGCCCCAATCTAGTAGGGCGCACTATAGCGCACTTTGGCGGCCCTGGCTTCTAACTCTCTTGATTTGGTCGTTGTATTTTGTGGTGGCGACTCTCGAAGCATGAGAGCTACTCCTAGACCAACAGAATTTCATGAACGGCATGACGTTTCCAGTCAAAACCTTTAGTCATAACTTCAATATATAGATCTCTTTTTTCTTCAAAGTGGATCTATAAGGGGCCAGGCTAGCCCTATCCCCCGAAGGGGCTTATCATTGGGTATTGGTTGACGGAATCTGATTGCCTATAAGTTGTTCGCTCTACCAAAAAGTTCATCTACATCCCCTATTCAAATTAAAAATCCTGCCTTGTCTCTTATCACTTCACTCCTTCACCATGATCATTTTCAAGTTTTGGTTTGTCCTTGACAACGGGTTAAGGTCCCATGAATGTGCACATGACTCACTTTTTATTGGACCATCTTTAATAGGAAAAATCTCACCCCACTTTATACAGGGGTTTATTAGTTGTGGAATCAAAGTAATAACCATCGATCTTTAATTAAGAACAGTCACTCTTACCCGAAGATGAAGTTAGGCTTGGATAAGGACACTACTTGGATTAGGAAGTCACTCATAACAAAATATTTTTTATTTTATTTTATTATTTTATTATTTATTTTTTATTTAAAGCTGAAAATATTGGGGCATCATTTAAAATAGATATTTTATTCATCATCTTCGAAAGGATTCTATGCCAGAATCGAACACTAGGAAAGTTTTAATGATTTCACCCTTGATATGATCTTTATGAAACTGTCACTATTGAGATTTTAATGTGAAGTAGCATATGACCATGGCACACTTGGTGAATTCATAAACCTGATTTTTATTGATAATATATTGACTATCAAACCTACTTGATGGAGAGATTTTGTATTCCATTGGTACACACATGCAATGCCTTATAAACGACGTTCCTTATCCATGCGTGGGCATAACAAACCTCTTGGAGAACTTTCTTTAAATGGTTGTCGACAGGTTGGATTTGGGTCATTTTATACAAAACCAAATAGGTCCTTAGTGTGCTTTCTTGTCAAGTGGGTTGGGGGGTTTGTGTTTTTGTAGTTGGTTTTTTGTGTCCTGCAAAGTTTCCAGTGTAACCATGTTGTTTCTGTTTCTTTATCTTTTTTTTTTCCCGGATTCATCTGAGAGAGAGAGAGAGAGAGAGAGAGAGAGAGAGGGAGGGAGGGAGGTTACCCAAGCAGTGGTCATTGCAGAATCGAAAACATTGCTTCTCGTAAGGGTGTGTTTGTTTGCGTCGAATGTCATGAAATTCTGCACCAAATTAGACTGATTAGTCATTGAATATAATGAGATTTCTGATTTGGTGCAACCAAACACACCTTAAACAATGGTCACTACCTAATGGAAAATTTTATATCTCCCATTAAATGTTATAAAATAGAATGGATATTTCAGGCAATTCTTTCTGCTATTGTTTGTCTTTGAACTACTCATCATGACGGTTGTTGCTGGTATGTAGTGGTAGCCATTAGTTTTCCTCTTATTCCAGATCTTTATATGAGGCCTAGTTGTTGACAGCTACTAGTCCTCGAAATGCAATGAACATATTTTGACTTTTACATTGCTATGACATTCTAGCATTCCTTTTCTCGTTAGATTTCTTAATTCTATTTTCAGCTTAACATTTATGAGGTAACTCCTGGTGATGTTGATTTCTTGTGGCCACTGGGAAGTCACATTTCTGGGGTGTGTTCATTGTTCTTTAAATATCTCTACGGAGACTGGACGGTTGTTGGCCAGAAGACCGAATTTGCGGGTTTTTGCTTTATTTCTCTAGTCGGTAAGCCTTTTGAGTTCGACATTTGTGTTGCGGTATGAGGAATAACATTATTTGAGTATTTCATGACTCCTATTCTTTTTCTGTTTTTTTTGCAAACCATTTGGTTGTTTGATTTGAGGTCCAGCAAACCATTTGTTTAATTGGGGTTGGGCCCATAGCTCCAATGAGGGTTTATTCATGTTGTGACGTTGAGGTTGTGGGTTCAATTCCAACTTACCTACCTATAGCAAAAAGGTTTGATATTTCTGATATAGTTCTACACATGGATTCATTGATGCATATTGCTGCAAATTATGCCCTGTTTTATTTTCGTTTAAGTATTCAAGTATGGTTAAGTTTTCACTTTGTACAAGTGGGATCCCTGGGTTTAGTGGTCCTAACTGTTGCTATGCCTGGATCCACTTTGCGATGGCCCATGGGAAAATCCTAACCCTTCAATATGTGTCCAGCATGTGCTGTTGAGAAAATAACTGCAGCTATGATCCACATTCAGCCAAGACAAAACCAGAGAACCAATGGATATGATCTTCCAATCTAGGGGATATTGGTTGTATAGACCATCCACATTGGAACCCATCAAATATACAGCTTCGGTAACTGAAACACAGGCCTCATGACACATACAAGCCACCCATCTGTCAAAAGGGGATCCTAAGATGGGTCGTACAGGTAACTGCTGGCCGGTGGAAGATCAGACTGAAATCCGTCATCCAACTGGAGTGCAGCCTGTACAAATCCAATTGGATCACCAAAAGCGGCGATTGATTGGACTTTTTATGGCTATGTGCAAACCATATGGGATGGGTGTAAAGCTTGTTCGTGGAAGTCTATTGGACAATTATTTATTTATTTATTTTCATTTTTAACAGTCCAATATTAATGCTAAAGAAGGATCCTTCAATTTGGTTACTTCTGCTCCATCATGCTTACAATTTCATTAAATTTGATAGTGCATCCAAATGGACCCTTGAATTTAGAATATATTTCGTTTAAAACTGGAAGCTAATCATGAATAAAAATTGATCCGCAGGGCGATTTTCATATAAGATTTGAGTTCAGGCTGGTACTTGGAGCTCAGCCAAACCAGGCTGACTTAGCTGAGTCAGTGAGGTGATTAGCGTATTTTAAAATTGCCACATTAGATTTAATTATGGAAACAAACTTTATCTTGGAGCTTTGGATCTTTATGCATCTTGCAAACTGTCAGAGCATGTTGAATGCCTTCAAGGCTGGTGGGGATTTCCATTCAAGGATGGCAATGAATATGTATCCACCACATATTCGCAAGGCTGTAGAGGGAAAAGTGGTGTTGCTTGAATGGTGGCCTCAACCCGGGGAAGACAAACCTCGAGTTCCTCTATCAAAGGTAATTATACAGAATAACTTCTCATTTCACCGATCTTATGAAAAGGAAAAAAGAAAAAGAAAAAAGAGAAGACAATGAACCTAGGAATATAGAATTAATATGAAAGAATAAGACAATCATGAACAGTGCCTCATGAATTACTAAAAAGTGATGAGGAAGTAACTCTTATATTGTAGTACCAGTTATAGGTCTCTTAAGTCCAACTTCAAGTAGGATAGTTGCAATCTGGAGCCACACTATACTAGACTAATAGTTATTGTCATCTGAATTCAAATAGTCGATCCAAACACACCCGCAAAGTTTAAAAATATTCGTGAACATATTTTAACTATGTTATGCTGCTTAACCTGTTGCTTGGTAATGATTTTTTTTTTCTTTTTTAATTATATATATGCATGCTTATTTCAGGATGCCTTGGCTTTTGAGAGATGAAAAGAGAAAATGCTCAACTTCTCTATTGCATATGGGAAAACTCCTGTTGGGCTGGCCGGTGATTGTAAGGTATGCATGCTGTTATAAATTGTTGTAACAGGGGGTAGATGAACATGTCGCTGCCTGTGGCCAGATTCTTTATATATATATATAGTTTTTTTTTTTTTTTAAAAAAAACCTGAAAATGAATGCTGGTTTGATGCAGCATAGCCACTTTCAGGTCATCAACTGTTTGTCAAAGCAATTAGTTACAGTTCCTGTTGGTTTTCACTTTTCTTTTTTCTTTTTCTTTTTTATTTTCCAGTGGCGCTACCAAAGGGTATGTAATAATTAACGAAGGTAAGGAAAACCACTTCACTTTTGAACTTTGGTTGCTATTTATTTTCCTTGTAGAAATTGTACCTTGCATTAGGAAGGAACATGTCTGGGTTTGCGTCCCAGCCTGGGTTGGACTTGGGCCTAATATAGACCCATTGACAGGCCTAGCTCTAATTTAAAATGGGTTGGCCTTAGGCCTAAGTCAGCTTAGCCTATGTGTTAACAGACCCAACCTGCTTTTGAGGTGTGTTCAAGCCATACAAATTGGGTAGTGGGTTGAGTTCGAGCTAGAAATTTGTCCATTTAAATAATGGGTTAGGCTGGGGTTGAACCTACCTAATTGGTTGAGCGGGATGACCCTACATAGGTTACTAATGGGTTGAGCCAGATGACCCTGCATAGGTTTCTAATGGGTTGAGCTAGATGAGCTGGTTTGACTCGAGCCAAAACCCAAAACAAAATAAAGAACAAAAGTTTGGATAAATTTATTGCTTGGAGCCAAACTCAACATGATTTCTTCAGTCCAATTGATTAAACCTGAGCTTGTTAAAATTGGGTCGGGTTCATAGGCCACGGCTTCGGGTACCCATTGGCATCCCTATCGACCTTAATATGACCCCTATGATAAATGGGGTTGGATTTGGAAACGAGGCCAGTATCGACCCATTAAATTAGTGGGATGGTTGTTTTAGATTTCGACCTAACCTAAACTGGCCCAAATTTTAACGGGTCAGGTTTAGAAAATTGTCCTAATGGGTTAGGCTTGGGTTGAACCCTACCTACCCACATGCGTTATTAATGGGTTGAGCCTTGACTCCACCCAAAACCCAAAACAAAATAAGAAGAAAAGTATTGATAAATTTATTGTCTGGACCCAACTCAACTTGATTTATTGGGTCCAATTGATTGAACTTGAGCTCATTAAAATTGGTTTGGGTTCATGGGTTGGGTTCATAGGGTACCCATCGGCGTCCCTATCAAATTTAATGCAACTCGTGTGATAAATAGGTCGAATTTGGATAGGGGGCCAGTATCGACCCATAAAATTAGTGGGTTGACTCCTTTTGATTTCAACCTAACCTAAACGGGCCTGAATTTTAGTGGGTCAGGGCTAGGTCTAAAATTCCAAGTGGATTCTTAAATAGGTCGGGTATGAGGCGCCCCCTAGACCCAACCCAACCCAACCCATCCCATCCCATTTGCAACCCTACCCGTTGGGCTTTTGGGAGGTTAGGCTTAAAATTCAAGCTCGTTTTTTAATGATTTGGACCATGTTTAATACTATTACTCCCTAATTAGGATTAGGAAGGGCAATTTTGTAATATATAGGAAAAGGTTCTATGCGGTCGAGCTCATGAGAACTTCCCATAAGGTCAAGCTGTGTGGGCCCCACCGTGATGCGTGTCGACCATCAACACCGTGCATTTGATGGGTCGCCTTTAAATTATGGGATATCCAGAAAATCAGCCGTATACGGAACTCCAGTGGGCCATACCATCTAAAATCATTTGATGACATGCCAAAAACATATAAAAGCACTTGGTGGGGCGCACCTGAAATTTGGATGCATTTGAAACTTGTTGGTGGGCCCAACAAATGATTATGAATGCTTTAATGGAGGGTAACTCCTCTCAACTTTTGTATGTGGTGTGGCCCACACAAGTCATGGATTGACTTAATTATTAAACCCCAGGCCCACCATGGAATGGTGCATCTGACTGATGAGGTAGATGTAAATTCTGGACCATTGATAGCCTCATTGACCTTACATGAGTCGTGATAAATGGGTTAGATTTGTATTAGTGGGTTATTATCGACCAATTAAATTAATGCGTCAGCCACTTTTGATTTTTGACCTGACCTAAATTGGCCCTGAATTTTAATGGGTCAGGTTTAGGTACAAAATTGCAATTAGTTTCTTAAATGGGTCAGGTACGGGGATGCCACTAAACCCAACCCAACCCAACCCAACCAATCACATTGTAACCTTACCCGTTAGGCTTTTGGGATTGGCTTCCAATGCTTAGAAGGCGATCCATCTTCTAAGGAAAGGTCAAACAATCAACATATTGAAACATTTCAATACATGAGTTTTTAGTTTTCAAATATTTTCCATTAAAAAGGTGATCCGTCTTATAAAAAAGTTGGGATCATTGAAATAGGATCTCATTTAATTTCTCATCTACTTCTCATTCTTAACCCGTTTCTTTGCCAGCCCACATTAAAAAAAAATTTAGGGAGGTCCACCACAATATGAACGCTTCAGATCAGGGAGCAATAGGCCCCACTTTGTACAAACTGAAATCCCATGCATTATTGTACAATCTCTTGGGCCATGCATATGATTGTACCATACCTTGATTTCATAAGGTATATGCACACTGCCCACAGTTTCCATCAGAACTGAATGGGCCAAGGCCAGGCTCGGCATATTTAAAATTTCTGTTCGGCCCAATGAGGTGGTCCCTCGCTTGGACAGTGTGCAAAGGCACTTTCATGCAGTGTGGCCCACTTGCACAAGGACAGTGAAGATGTTCTCTGTCAAGTAGACATGGATAGATTTTCTTTTCACAAGTCTTGTTGCCCTACTGAGTAGTTTATTTTGTCCATCATGCACTAGGACAGGGAAGATGTTCTCTCTCAAGTAGACATGGATAGATTTTCTTTTCACGAGTCTTGTTGAGTAACTCGAACTTGCAAATACTTAAAATATTTTCATCTTGAATCCCAAGTATACATAAAAAGAGCCAAATATGGGATTGGAGGATTATGTTTTCAGATCTTGTTTTGATATTTACAACCAATGTGGATGTTTCCAACACAATGAAAATAGCCATTCGGCAATATTCTGCAGATCCAATGCAGTTTGGTTGTATTCCCCCATCATCTTTATGTTTGACAGTATTTCCTTAGTTTCATTTGTTGGACCTCTTTTTTTACAGAAGAGGCTTATCTGAATCAGAAATACATTTTCTTGAGGAATCATTCAGCTTACTTTTTGGCTGTGAGTTCCTTTATACATTTTTTTGTAGCATCTTTTTAAGTTTAGAGTCATGAATTCATCATTAGAATATGGGATAACTGTTTCAGTTTTCCAGCATATTCTACTCTTTTCATGGGCTAGGTTGGCTGCTCAAATTTAGTACAATTTGTGTGGAAAAATCTGTCTTACATCCCATCTGAATATTCTGTTGGTTGTGCCTGTGACAATCTGTTTTCTGTAG
Organism: Magnolia kwangsiensis; assembly: GCA_037074715.1. Taxonomy (NCBI): domain Eukaryota; kingdom Viridiplantae; phylum Streptophyta; class Magnoliopsida; order Magnoliales; family Magnoliaceae; genus Magnolia; species Magnolia kwangsiensis. The sequence goes on along the minus strand of CM073582.1, from coordinate 114,324,359 downwards.
GATTTTGAAGAATTCAACTTTTATTAGTCCTGATTTCAATGTAATCCTGTTCAGATTACCCAAATCTAAATTTCTAAACTCAGATTTTAAGCCTAAAAGCAGGTTCCAGAAATCCCTGTAGGACTTTGATTTCACCAAAATCCAACTTACACTGCTAAGCCAGCCAAATCCTTCCCCCAGTTGAAGGTTTATTGACTGCCGCTTGACTGAAAAATATGAGCAGAAGTTTTCTCGAGGTGTTTTTCTTTACCCGTTCTTTTCTTTCATTCTCCTACCTTTGGAGGGTGGCCTCCCCACTTGAGTTTTGGAATATCCTTGATTTTTGGATATGCATTAACATACAGCGGACCCTGGCGTCTCCATCCCAACATTCATTCCTTAGGAACCTTCAGCTATCAAATGTTGAGATTAAATTACCAGATGTAAATGATCTTCTCTCATCCTAAAATCAAAGCTTATTATTTGAATCATGCGAATTGAACCAGTAGTACTTAAACCTCATTTGATATTTCTGTATTTGATACAAAAATGCCATTTAGCTGCATCTCTAGATCGAAGTATTGTACATAGGCAGCAATAAAAAAGAAAAGCTACTTTCGAGGCTTTTTTTTTTTTTTTTTTTAAACGATACTATTGTCGAGATTTTCCCCGCAACATTAGTGAAGAAAGTTGCAGGATTCTTCTTCCTTCTTGCTCCTCCCACTTTGAACTTGTGCTCTATCGCACTCCCAGCTTTTAATACCTTTTGACATTTTGAAATAGTTGCTTTTCCTTTCCAAATCTTCTATCGCTTCTGTTCATGCTTCGAGAAACTATAGATAACAGTTAGGTTTTTTTGGCTTGATCTGAAACAAAAAAAAATAAAATAAAATTAATCAATCACCCAAAGACAGTAAACAAGAAGACTGAAAAATGGGAAAGAAAGAAAACCCGAATCTTAGAAAATGTAAAAGAAAGAGATTTACCGGTCAGGGAGATGTTTATTCAGATGTAAAAGAAAAGAAGACCATATATATCTATATCCCCCTATTTGTGGAAAAAATAGTGATGCAAATTGTTTTCCATTTTCAAGGAAATTATCGATATTGGTTTCTATGAAAATGCTAGACTTTCAAGGTGTTTTTCATTTTCAAGCTTTTGGAGAAAACTGTGGTTTCTTACTTTTAATATTTTCATGAAAAACAGAACTCCAAGCTAAATAATAGAATTTTTGTTAGAATCTGCAGTTATTTATTTCCAGAGGATTCATGTTAGTTTTCCACATGCATGTTTTAGTTTCTCTCTATTAAAAGTAATGATTTTTATTGACTGATTATACGAAACTCTCGTAGGTGATAGTTTGATTGGTTTGGTTAGAGATATAATCAAATAGCCTGTGTTATGTTATCTGTTGTTTCAGTTAACTTCTTTTGGTGATCTTAGAACCAGTTCTAAAACTCGGAACCAACTCCTGGCTGTATGATTTGGCCCATTTCTAGTGATCCAAACATTTGACATGATTGGGCCATTTCAACGAATTTGAACTTCCTATATGATTCAGCCCTTTCAGCGATCCATATGCATCATATGATTCTTGCTGCTGTTAGTGATCTAAACTCATCATATGATTGAAGCCGCTTTCCATGACCTATCCCAATGGATATGTTAACTTGATCCATCTATTCATAATATTTGAGGTTGGTTCTCAGTGATCCACATCATTAATTCTATAAGACCATCTTCAATTATATACGCAATTCACATAGTCAGGTTTCTTTTTACAACAATCCAAATTCATATAATTTGGCCCATTTCTAGTGATCCAAACCTTTGACATGGGCCATTTCGATGGATAAAGAACATTCACATGCTTTGGCCATTTAGTGGATCCAAATTGTTGATATGATTCGGCGATCTAAACTCATCATACGATTGAAGTTGCTTTTCATGATCCAAACAAATCATATGATTGAAGCTGCTTTTCATGATCCATGGCAATGGATATGCTAAGTTGATCCATGAGCTAAATTTTGTAAGACCCTCTTCAACTTTACAAATGATCCTAATTGTTAATATGATTTGGCACTTTTCTAGTGATCCAAACCTTTGACATGCTTGGGCCATTTCAATGGATCAAAACCTTTGATATGCTTGGGCCATTTCAGCGGATTTGAACTTTTTATATGATTCGGCCCATTTAGTGATCCAAATACATCATATGATTCGTGCTGTTGTTAGTGATCTAAACTCATCATATGATTAAAGCCTATTTCCATGACCCATCCCAATGGATATGTTAAGTTGATTCATCTATTCATAATATTTGAGATTGGTTCTCAGTGATCCACATCGTTAATTTTGTAGGACCCTCTTTCGTTCTATCCACAATTCAAATAGTTTGCTTTTTATTTATTTATTTATTTATTTATTTATTTATTTACAACGATACAAATTTATATGATTTGGCCCATTTCTATTGATCCAAACCTTTGACATGGGCCATTTCGATGGATAAAAAACATTGACATGCTTGGGCCGTTCAATGGAACCAAATTGTTCATATTATTCAGATCATTCGGTCATACAAACTCATCATACGATTGAAGCTGCTTTCATGATCCAAACTCATTATATGATTGGGGTTGTTTTTCTTGATCCCAAGTCATCATATGTTTGAAGCTAATTTTCATGATCCATGGCAATGGATACGCTTAGTTGATCCATGCCTTAAATTTTGTACAAACCTCTTTAGCTTTATAAATGATTCAAACTATTCATATGATTTGTCCCATTTTTAGTGATCCAAACTTTTGACATGCTTGGTCCATTTTAATGGATCAAAACCTTTGATGTGCTTTGGCCATTTTAGTGGATTTGATCTTTTTATATGATACGGCCCATTTAGCTATCTAAATACATCATATGATTCGTGCTACTGTTAGTGATCTAAACTCATCATATGATTGAAGCCTCTTTCCATGACCCATCCTAATGGATATGTTAAGTTGATCCATCTATTCATAATATTTGAGGTTGGTTCTTAGTGATCTACATCTTTAATTTTGTAGGACCCTCTTCTGTTCTATCCACAATTCAAACAGTCCGTTTTTTTTTTTTTAAAAAAATTTTTAATTTTATTTTTACAACGATACAAATTTATATGATTTGGCCCATTTCTATTGATCCAAACCTTTGACATGCTTGGGCCATTCAATGGAACCAAATTGTTCATATTATTCGGATCATTCGGTCATACAAACTCATCATACGATTGAAGCTGCTTCTCATGATCCAAACTCATCATATGATTGAAGTTGTTTTTCGTGATCCAAAGTCATCATATGATTGAAGCTGCATTTCATGATCCATGGCAATGGATATGCTTAGTTGATCCATGCCCTAAATTTTGTAGGAACCTCTTTAGCTTTACAAATGATCCACATTATTCATATGATTTGGCCCATTTCTAGTGATCCAAACCTTTGACATGCTTGGGCCATTTCAGTAGATCAAAACCTTTGACGTGCTTGGGCAAGTTCATTGGATTTGAACTTCTTATATGATTCGACCCATTCAGCGATCCAAATGCATCATATGATTCGTGCTGCTGTTAGTTATCTAAACTCATCATATGATTGAAGCCTCTTTCCATGACCCGTCTCAATTGATACATTAAGTTAATCCATCTATTCATAATATTTGAGGTTGGTTCTCAGTGATCCACATCGTTAATTTTATAGGACCCTCTTCCGTTCTTTCGACAATTCAAACAGTCAGTTTGTTTCTTTATTATTATTATTATTATTATTTTTAGATTTACTAAGAGAACGATGAAGCTTGTTGGTTTCCATCATATTCATCAGGGTTTTAATTCTTCTCTGAGTGAGATTTTTCTTAACACTTTTCTTGTTATTAATTGATCATGGAATTATTGTTTTGAATTTTAAGGATCTTATTTGATTATATTGGGGGTTGATATGTGGAGACTCTATTCTTCCCTTTTAGTTATAATACCATGTAGTTACCATTTGTGATGATTCAACATATGTGCATGCTGTTATTTATTTATTTATTTATTTATTATATATTTGTCCATCATGTTTGTTTGCCTCTGCTTGTTTCAAGGGTTTGCTAGTTTTAGTCAATTACTTTAAAGATACATTATTAGAATTATGTGAATAGCTTTTCATTTCTATGAAGGGGAATAGTTTCTATGATAATGTTACATTGAATTTATTAGTTGTAGTTGTAGATTGTAAGTTAATTTTTTATGGTACACTAGATTAAATTATCCAATTAGTTGAGGTGATTTGGTGTCCCTTGGGCTTATGTTTGGTGATACAAATCGTTATTATGGTAGTGTGTTGGGTGATCTAAACCATTCATACGATGTGGCCAGTTTTCATTATCTCAAACTTTTAATTTAATGTGTGTGGATCATTTCAATTGGTCCAATCTATTCATGTGGTTGGTTTGTAGTGATCCAAATCCTTAATACGATTGGGGCCATTTTCTGTTTATCCAAACTCTTCGTATGATTTAGGTCGTTTCTAGTGATTCCTATGATTTAGGTCGTTTCTAGTGAAGTTAACCAAATGATATAATAATACACGTTTTCAACTATCAAATCTCTTACTAGTCACATGATTGAGGTTGTTTTCAATGACGCGAGCCGATTGATTTACTAAGTTGATCTGTATCATTCACATGATTTAGGTCGTTTCTAGTGAACTTAACCAAATGACTATTTTTAAGATTGTTCAAATGATTGTGCCAATTTTCAATGATCCAAACTATCCAAACGATTGTTTCATTACGATGATTGTGTACATTTTTAGTGATCGAAACCATTGGTATGGTTGGGACCTTATTTAGTATTCCAAACTGTTTATGTGATTGGGCCATTTTCAGATCCAAACCAATTGATATGTTGTATTTTGTTTTCCTCAATTGAATCAGTTAGTTTATGGTTGGGACCTTATTTAGTATTCCAAACTGTTTATGTGATTGGGCCATTTTCAGATCCAAACCAATTGATATGTTGTATTTTGTTTTCCTCAATTGAATCAGTTAGTTCATGTTTTGTAGCCTAGGTGGATGCCACATACAACCAAGTTCTTTTAGGGAGGAGGAAGCTAGTCATAAAATTTGTCAACATTTTGCATTTGAATGTAGATTGTTTAGGTATTCCAGTTCTTAAGTATCTATTTGAGAGCTGCTTATTCTATAGTTGCGATATTTCCTGTTTGTGATACTTGGTGCATGGGTCAACCATGCCAATGATTGATTCAAATCTTAGAGATCCTATTTATGATTGAGGCCTCGTTCAGTGTTTTGAGCCAATGGTTAAGATTGATTAGCCAATGATCCAATTAATATGGTAGGGCTTGTTTTCAATGATCCAATGGTTAATATTGATTAGGAACATTTTCACCCATACAAATATTTGATATGGTTGGGCCATTCTAAGTGGTTCAAATCGTTCATTTGATTGGGTCTATTGTAAGTGATCAGAACCCTTTATATCAACGTGGCATTTTTTGCGATCTAAACCCTTCATCTAATTGAGGCCATTTTAATGATCTGAACCAATATATGTTGAGGCTTGTGTTCACGAATCAATTCTGTTGATTATTAATAGCCCTCATTGGATGTGGTAAGGACAAAAATTGTTAGTGGAGCAATTTTGACATAAAATATTTTGATCTTTTATAGTTAAGTGTGGAGTGTAGTTATTTTTCTTGACTAATTATTCATCTAGCTAGCCTATATTCGACGATCCAAATCGTTAATATGGTAGGATTTATCCAAACCCTACCACGGTTGATCCAAACCCTTCATATGATATGCTGGTTTTTGGTAATGCAGATCTTTGACATGCTTGGGCCATTTTAATTGATTTGAACCGTTAATATGATTGGCTTATACTTAGTGATCCAACGCTTCATATGATTGGGGTTGCTTTTAGTGATCTATGCTATAAATATCATTAAGGTCGTTTTCAGTTATACGTTATATACAACGATAGTGCCTTTTAATAGTTCATTGTGATGGATGTTTTTAAATGGCGGTTAATTTCAAGGAACGAGATGTATAAAGATATACATGAATATATTAATGAGGTCTACCAAAAATTCCAATAGGTGATACAACACGTACAATGATAATGCCCTTTAATTGTTAATGGGGAAGAAACTATGGGGAAGATGACTAATTATCAAGTCTATTCTTTTTTGTATGGTCATACAGAACTCCACCATGGGCGACAATGTTCGCTTGACTTGTGGGAAGAATGAGGGTGCTGACAATCAATAATTTGCAAAGAAGATCCCTTACCCTTCCTAACATGTGTAATGTGTATGAGAGATGCAGAGTCAATTAATCACCTCTTCATTCATTGCATGTTTGCTTGAATGACGTGGGACTACTTTCTCAATGCTCTCCATACAAGCTTAGGTGAAGCTGAATTCTATTGTGGACCTTCTATGGTCTTGGCATTCAGGAGGGGAGGGAAAAGTGGGGAAAGCTTTGTGGAGATTGCTTTTATATAGGAGATGTTTTCAGAATAGGATTTCTTCGCATGTTGTGGTTGTTAGGGAAATCAAGTGTATTTTTTGGGTTGGGCTTCTTAATCCTGCTAATCTCTCATATGTTTTTCAATTGTGTAGGTGGGTTGTTTTCTTTTGCACATTTTGTGGGTTTTTAATGAAGCTCTCTCTCAAAAAAAAAGAAAGAAAAAAAAAAGAAAAAAGAAAAAAAAAGATGGCAATTTGAAATGAGCCATAGCTAAATTCTTTTGTTGGTTTGAGGTTTTACTTAGATAAAAAATACAAAACGAAAAACAAATAGGAAGGACATAAATAAAGAAGAAATGTAATAAAAAAAAAGAAAGTATGAAGAATCTAAACTAAAGATGATTTTTTAGCACGATTTCCTAGTAGGTGAAAACTAAATGCTCCAAACTTGTTGTTGGAATGACCTTTTATCAATAAATGAAACTCCATATACAAATTAACTTCTTGATCTCTACAAAATAGATTATTTGAAAATACCACTTATGCATGATATTTTTGTTCAAGCTAAACTAATCTTCATGCTAAGTGTCTTTCCTATTTTGGGATACTCTTGATCTTAGTAGGGTTTGACAGTTTACACATATAACTAATTACACCCTAAGCACACGATACACAACTTCACTAAATGTTGAATGTCATTCACCTCCAATAGAAGGATAGTCAAATACATACTCAAGGATGAGCCTACCCCAATCCTTTTTTCTCATTTTACTTAGATTTTTGAAAGATGTGAGGTTTCACTTCCCAAAAGAGACGTGGACAGGGACACCCTGTTGTAATAAAAAAACCTTCCCAAAACCTGTGATGCCCCGTCACTGTTGCACATGTGGGCGGACACACATGGGCGGACGCTGATGTGGGCGGGGCCTAAGGGCCTGGGTGAGCTACCAGTGGTTGGCAGGCTACTGTGTATGCAGTGGGAGGTTGAACGTTGTCCTACATTGGAAGCGTTATTCGAAGTAATGGTGGTTATATGTGGAGTTAGTACCTTCATAGTATGAGGCCTTTTGGGGGCGACCCCAAGAATAAAACCGCGCGGGCTGTGCCCAGAGCGGACAATATCATATAGTGTGGGCGTGGGCTGTTTCATATGGTATCAGAGCCGAGGACGACTCTGCCCTTGGTGGGGGATATTGTGACGCCCCGTCACTGTTGCACATGTGGGTGGGCACACATGGGCGGAGGTTGATGTGGGCGGGGCCTAAGGGCCTAGGCAAACTACCAGTGGTTGGCAGGTCACTGTGTATGCAGTGGGAGGTTGAACGTTGTCCCACATTGGAAGCGCTGTTCGAAGTAGTGGTGGTTATATGCGGAGTTAGTACCTTCATAGTATGAGGCCTTTTGGGGACGACCCCGAGAACAAAACTTTGGGCTGTGCCCAGAGTGGAGAATATCATATAGTGTGGGCGTGGGGCGTTTCATATGGTATCAGAGCCGAGGATGGCTCTGCCCTCAGTGGGGGATATTGTGACTCCTCGTCACTGTTGCACATGTGGGCGGGCACACGTGGGCGGACGCTAATGTGGGCAGGGCCTAAGGGCCTGCGAGAGCTACCAATGGTTGGCAGGCTACTGTGTATGAAGTGGGGGTTGAACTTGTCTCACATCGGAAGAGTTGTAGGAAGTTGTGGTGGTTATATGTGGGGTTCGTACCTTAAGGATACAACGCGTCTTGTGGGTGTGTGGCCCTGAGCTTTCGTTGAGCAGGAACAAATCTGTGAGAGTTGGCTGGGCTGATGTGGGCAGGACCACGGGAGCATCGGGTCTAGGCTAGCTACCGGTTGATCGGGACCCAAAGCGGACAATATCAGACCTCAATTGGAACAACACGTCCTGTGGGTGTGTGGTGGCCCTGAGCTTCCGCTGAGCAGGAACAAAGCCATGAGCCCTTTGGGCAAAGCTGACAATATTGTGTCCTTGGGTGGGGCGTTTCATATGGTATCACCCTCGGTGGGGGATATTGTAACGTTCCGTCACTGTTGCACATGTGGGCGGGCATACGTGGGCGGACGCTGATGTGGGCGGGGCCTAAGGGCCTGGTCGAGCTACCAGTGGTTGGCAGGCTACTGTGTATGCGGTGGGAGGTTAAACATTGTCCCACATTGGAAGCGCTGTCCGAAGTAATGGTGGTTATATGTGGAGTTAGTACCTTCATAGTATGAGGCCTTTTGGGGGCGACCCCGAGAACAAAACCGTGCGGGCTGTGCCCAAAGCGAACAATATCATACAGTGTGGGCGTGAGCTGTTTCAAAACCCAACACGAGTTTGGGTGAATGGCTTTGGTCGTGGGTTTGCTCCTCACATACACAAGTGTGATTCCCCTCCCCATGGATTACCTATCATGAGTTGTGGCGAACGGCTTTGGTCATGAGTTTCCTCCGTATAGACACGAGTGTGATTCCCCTCCCCGTGGATTACCCATCACGAGTTGGGGCGAACGACTTTGGTCGTGGGTTTGCTCCCCATAGACACGAGTTGGGGTGAACGACTTTGGTCATGGGTTTGCTCCCCATAGACACGAGTGTGATTCCCCTCCCCATGGATTTCCTATCACGAGTTGTGGCGAACGGCTTTGGTCATGGGTTTGCTCCCTATAGACACGAGCGTGATTCCCCTCCCCGTGGATTACCTATCACGAGTTGGGGCGAACGACTTTGGTCGTGGGTTTGCTCCCCATAGACACGAGTTGGGGTGAACGACTTTGGTCGTGGGTTTGCTCCCCACAGACACGAGTTTGATTCCCCCCCCCCCCCCCCCCCCTGGATTACCTATTATGAGTTTGGACGAATGACTTTAGTCGTGGGTTTGCTCCCCACGGACAGGAGTTCAATTTCCCTCCTCGTGGATTACTCGATGCACGTGGTGTAACTGAGGAAGTTTTATATATATATATATATATATATATATATATATATATATATATATATAATCCCCACATCTGGAGACCCACTACACCTGACCCGACTCGGTGCTAACTCAACTCGGTACCTGTGACCTGGTCAGACTCAGTCTGGATTAGTCCAGGCCAGACCCGGACTCAAATCTGGTCCAGTATGTTGGACTTGTTACCGAATTAGGCGAGTCGGGTCAGCCCTTCAACCCTAACTTGGTCCGACTCGACTTGTTGCCCTATTCTTTATGTTGTGTATCAGGGAAAGTTTTTGTTTTTAATCCTCACATTTGGATATTCTTGAAATTTTAACCTTTAATTTCAGTGTTCAGTATTAAGCCTACGCCTGTCCATTCCTTTCAAGCTTGATCTTGCCCCTATAGGGGTATGCTCATGACGCTTAACAACTGAGTTCAATTTTCTCTACATGGATTTTTCGATGCACGTGGTTGGCGGGTGATTACGTGCATTTATGGGGAATAGTCTCACCTTAAAGGGAAGGGGACACCCCAAAACCCGTCACGAGTTTAGGCGAATGACTTTGGTCTTGAGTTTGCTCCCCATAGACATGAGTTCATTTCTCCTCTCCGTGGGTTACCGGTCACGAGTTTGGGAGAACGACTTTGGTCGTGGGTTTGCTCCCCATAGACACGAGTTTGGGAGAATGACTTTGGTCGTGGGTTTGCTCCCCACAGACACAAGTTCGATTCCCTTTCCCGTGGATTACCCGTCATGTGTTTGGGCGAACGACTTTGGTCGTGGGTTTGCTCCCCACATACAGGAGTTCGATTCCCCTCCCTGTGGATTACTCGATGCACGTGGTGTAATAGGGCAAGGTTTTTTTTTTTTTTTTTAAATTTTAATTATAAATCCTCACATCTGGAGACTCCTGAAACCTTCAATTCTGCGTTCACTATTAAGCGTACATCCATCCATTCCTTTCAAACTTCATCCTGCCCTTGTAAGGGTAAGCTAGTGATGCTTAACAACTGAATGAGAGCTTCGTCTGTTGATGAATAATGGATTGACTCCATTGTTGGCATTGCTTTGTTTCTCTCCTTTTCTATTAGTGAGTTTTGATGCATGCTGTCACTAATAGGGGGACGTCATATCTGTTGAAAAACGGTGCCCCAATCTAGTAGGGCGCACTATAGCGCACTCCGGGCGGCCCTAGCTTCTTGCTCTCTTGATTAGATCGTCATATTTTGCGCTGGAGACTCCCGAAGCATGGAAGCTACTCCTAGACTAGCAGAATTACATGAACGACATGGCGTTTTGAGTCAAAGCCTTCGGCCCAAACTTCAATATATAGATATCTTTTTTCTTCAAAGTGGATCTATCAGGGGCCAGGATAGCCCGAACCCCCAAAGGGGCTTATCATCGGGTGTTGGTTGACTGACTCTGATTGCCTATAAGTTGTTCGCTCGATCAAAAAGTCCATCTACATCTCCTCTTCAAATTAGAAATACTACCTTGCCTCTTATCACTTCGCTCCTTCCCTGTGATCATTTTCAGGTTTTGGTTTGTCTTAGACGATGGGGTAAGGTCTATGAATGTGCATATGATTTACTTTTTATTAGACTATCTTTATTAGGCAAAATCTCACTCCACTTTACACAAGGGTTGATTAGTCGTGGAATCAAAGTAGTAACTGTCGATCTTTAATTAGGATCAAGACAAATAAGAACAATCAGACTCTTACCCGAAGATGAAGTTAGGCTTGGATAAGGACACTACTTGGATTAGGAAGTCACTCATAACAAAATATTTTTTTAGCTGAAAATACTGGCGCATCATTTAAAATAGACAAATTTTATGCATCATCTTCAAAAGGATTCTACGCCAGAATCAAACACTAGGAAAATTTTAATGATTAAGAAATAAATTGATAAGAAGAATACCAAAGGACGATCTACACTAAAATAAAATCAATACATCAAAGCCTTTGATCCTTATATTCCAATCTATACTTTCTATTGTCAAAGTGGCTAGGGGAAAAAAATTTAGAATTTGACTAAGAGGATTGTGGTATCTATCAGTAGTGGATCAAATGTTAAACTCTAGAATTCTATGAGCAAATTTAGATCAAATTAGTTAAAACCTTGCTATTATCGAAGTCCTCATATGGGTAGACGATATTATCTTGTATAAAAATTACTTACTCCAAGTTTGATTCCCCTCCCTATGGATTACCCGTCATGAGTTTTGGAGTACGGCTTTGGTTGTGGGTTTGCTCCCTTAAAACACGAGTTCGGTGCAGTTCCCCTTCCCGTGGATTACCTGATGCATGTGGTTGGCAGGTGATTGTGTGCATTCGCAGGGAAAAGTAGGTTTGCTCCCCTAAAACACGAGTTCGGTTCAGTTCCCCTTCCCGTGGATTACCCAATGCACATGGTTGGCAGGTGATTTTGTGCATTCGTAGGGAATAGTCTCGCCTTAAAGGGGGTAGGGACACCATGTCGATATAAAACCAAAGAAAATTCCAAAATTTCAAGTGTGGTGTTTGTCATTGTTGCTATAGAAAAATTAGAACAGCAAGAAAGAGTAAAAAACAAATAAAAGAAAAGATTTGAAGGAGCTTATAAAATGAAGTGAGCATAATGGGAAGTTTTTAGATGCTGAACTTGACAAAGAGCTTAACTTTGAAGAGAGCTTAGAAAATATATTACTTTTGAAACTAAGGAATCTAATGGTTTGTTGGTTATTTCACGTCATAATGATGTTTTTTTTTTTTTTTGGGCCAAATAACTTGATGGACGTCTAGTTTTAATAGTAAGGGTGCTTTTTTGAACTCCTTTGAAAGTTATTCTCTTTGAGAAGTCCTTAGGGCTCATTGGTAGTGACCTTAAGTGTGTTGCAGAAAGTTATTTATCCTGTCAACTGAAGACTCTTGAAATCTTGACGTTTCATCATTGCTCCTCACTAATGGTGTGCTAAAATCATCCTACAACTTGTATCACTTAGTAATTGCTTATATATAGTAAGGGTACTTTTCTGAACTCCTCACTAATGGTGTGTTAAAATCTCATCAAGAAATATTTTCGATTTCAAGGTCGAATCTAGACGGCGACCAATCTAACTTTGATGGTGTCGCCTTGCTCCATAAACTATTTGTGCACGTGGTGGCAATCCTACTCTTGTTAAGCAATTGTTTAGTTTTTGAATTAAGGTCGTTTTCTCTTCCGTTTAAAATATATTTTTTCATGCGCTCTCATGCTTTTGATGTTTGTGAAAACAACTAACATCCCACAACTTGTATCACTTGTGTTGGATGTGCATAAACATTTTAGGCTCTATGGTATGATGTGCTTCCTTTATCGTAATGATTGACCTAGTTAGAATATCTTTAAACATTAGAAGAAGGTTTTATCATATATTGTCCAATCTTCAATTTCCCATCCCTCCAAAAAAAAAAAAAACACTTGATTTGGGTGATCCTTTAATAGAAAAAGTTTGATCTTTGATATAGATTGTTTGTGCGATCCTTTCATAGAAATTTTTAACCTAGGGTGACGACGCTCTTGCTATTGCTATTAAGTAATTGCTCCCATTTCTCTTGTCTATGCTCCCTTATGTCTCTTGCTTGTGTTATTAGGAGCATGACTATGATCCCAATAACTGATTTGTAGAATGCCTTCATTTATTGGGCTTGTTTTGCTAGTTAAAAGTATTTTCACATTCATTTGTTGGTGCAAGTGAAGATGGCGTCAAGGTGTTTCAACTTAAATACCATAAGTTGCGTTCTAAGCCTTTGTTAAATGTCTTGGGAGACTACACGGTTGGTTCTTTTGTGTGGTAAGAATCATGTGAACTTGCATATTACACGACATGTATGGAATACGATAACTATTCATAGTGATAGAAAGAAATCGAGTAAGAAATACTAGTTATACATGCAAGTTGTGTAATTTGATGGATGAATATAAAACATTGTGCTGTTGTGGATATGGGTGTCTTTGACCCTTACAATGCTTGGTTTTATGTATTTACCATTATATGCCATCTCTTTGTATGCATTCTTTTGTTTTTGCACTAGTATTTGCGATTGCCGAAAAGGCCTCTTGATCTAACTTGTAAACATGGTGTCATCGGCCAGGGGATTTCAACTGTAAGTAAATGCACTCATGGATTTTTTTATTTTTATTTTTCATTTGAATGCTTGGGTTTGAACTTCAAAGTCGATGCTCTTTGCTAGTAGCCTCGTTATGTCAATTGTGTTTTACAATGTTTACTTTTGAGGTTTGTAGCAATTTCTCACCATCACTTATGAAGACTTGTCATTCATATCCTTGTGTTCGATAGTTTCTATTTATTTGTTACTATGAATAATTAGACTTCATTAAAGATGAGGAATCACTTTAGAGAGTACGAAGAAAGCCGCAACCAATAGAGGGCAATATGCCCCTTCTTGGCAAGCAAAAAGTCTATGCCATCTAGATGTTATTTACCAAGCATGTTGTCTCTATAGTTCCTAAAATTAACCCCAAATAAAATGTTTCTAGTTCTCTCCACAAAAGCCAAATGAAGTATGTAAAAAAGTAGCAACATGTTTTTCAAAACATCCTTTAGGCAACATAAGTTTTTTGGAATGAGCACAAGGCAAGAGCAAAGAGCAATATGCAAATGAAACACATCAGCTAGACTAGAGAAAGTGGTTATGGTTACATGATTTGATCATTTCCCTCAAATTGGGACCCGAGGTTTGCAAAACCCATGTGGGTCTTACTGTTAGGATATTTGAACAGGTACCCTAAGAGATACCTAAACTTGATTGGATTTGGTTTTGGGTATTCAAAACTAGACTTGAACTCGGAAAGAACCCATGTGGGTTAGCTAGGCCTAGATATGGGGGTAATAGGAAACACGAACTCAACCCATTAACAACCCTTTCAACAAAGTTCTCTAAGGCTTATGTGAAGCCCACTCATGCATAAGGCATGATGTCTATAAGGCATTGGATGTGCAGACTAGTCGAATATGCAAGTAGTCCATCAATTAGGTAAGTTGATGGGACCATTAAGTAACCGAAACATAGTGGCCACTTATATAAACCCATTAAGAAAACTAAAAAAATACAAAATGTATGTAACAAAAAACAACATGACGAAATAGTAACCGAAACATAGTAGCCACCTATATATGCCTACCTGTAGGTGTTGCCCTTCTTAAAGAGTGGTGAAACTGAAGCCAATTTCTGAAATTATGAAAGAAGTAAAGTGAGTCATAACAAGCAAAAGGTGGAATATGCAGAACATGTGGCCTAACCAATTAATAATCCATGTGGGTGTGTAGGGTTTTAACAGTCAAAGCTTCAATTTGCTTTATCGTTTTTGCTATTTTGAAAAAGGTTTAAACATTCTTGAGCCTTTAATGAATAGTTGAATAGGGAGTGCAAATGGTTGGGTCGAAGGGTGCCCCGTACCTGACCCATTTAGGAATACAATTGTTGTTTTAGACATAGACATAAATAAAAAATATCGGGTTTGGTCTAAGTCATGTTAAAATCGAAAGTAGCTGACCCATTAATTTAATGAATTAATATTGGCCCCTTGTCCCAAATTTGACCTATTTATCAAACGGGTCACCCTTGGGCTAGTAGGGTTGTCAATGGGTATCCAAAGCTAGGGGTATTCAATGGATCCGACCCACGAATACAACCTGATTTTAACAAGATTAAGGCCCAATAAATTGGACCCATTTAAAATTCAGGTTATGCTACCATACAACAAGACAAGTACGACAAGAACATCCTAAACAAGTTGCTTGAGATACACGTGACAATGCCATATGGCTTAGGAGATGTTTTTTTTTTTCTAAATATTAAATGTGTTTGGTTCATACAGTTCCATACCTGGTTAATTGGGTAGGATCTCATGAGTTCCTGAGTCCTTTTAGGTTCGGGTCTAGTTCTTAAAGACTCGGACCCGTAATTGATTATAAATATAGAATTCAATAGTTGATTTTGACTCTTTCTATTTCTCTCGTTCTTGTCATAGGTCTAAGTAGTTGCATAGGATCGACTTACGTCAGAATTGGTCTTTTGATTACTTGATAGTCATGGTAAGAGCTTGAGTTATTAGTTCTTGTATGAAAGTACTTCCCTAATTGTTCATGTGAAATATTTCTAGGTCAATAGTTGAATATTATCCACATGAGCCTCTGAGGGCTATAATAATTCTAAATCTAGGTGGTGTTGCTTTCATGTATTTTTTTTTATGTGCACGTGGATGCCTTAACCTGAATTATTTCCTATGTTTATGAATTGCAGATGGACAATGAGGGCACCCTCGCAAGCTCGTTCTAAATGGGGAGGTTGCATCTAATGTCGAAAGCTTGGCATGCGATCTACACACCGAACACTCTTTTGTTGTAATCTTTCTGGCCATTTCAATTCAAGTTATAGATGAACATCACTGGCTCTACATCGTTTTCTATAGTGAGGGTCACTTGATGCGTGGATAGGATGATGATGTTTGTACTAGGTGATCCTCACCTCATGATGTGGCCAACCTATGAGGTGTTGGATTTCACAAGCACTTAATAGGTAGGAAGTTGTCCACTAGGTAGACCTTAAACTGTGGTCCAATAGTTGGACTGGATACATTCTCTTTTTTAATAAACCAGTGCATGTTACGCCCATCCTTGATTTATTAGGGTCTGGCAAAAAAAACAAGGGAGGGAGGAGGGGTCAGGCTCGTGTTGTATGACTTTGGCTTGTCCCATGGTAAGAGCTTGAGTTATTAGTTCTTGTATGAAAGTACTTCCTGAATAGTTCATGAGAAAGATTTTAGGTCAATAGCCAAATATGATCCACATTAGTCATAGCACATTTAACAATATGAGGGCTATAATACTTCCAAATCGAGGTGGTGTTGCTTTCATGTATTTTTTTAATGTGCATGCGGATGCCGAATTATTTCCTATATCTATGAACTACAGATGGACAATGAGGACACCCTCACAAGCTTGTTCTAAATGGAAAGGTTGCAACTGATGTTGAAAGCTTGGCACGGGATCTAAACAATAAACACTCTTTTGTGGTAATCTTTCTGGCCATTTCTATACATGTTATAGATGATTATCACTCGCTATACATTGTTTTCTATAGTGAGGGTCACTTGATGAGAGGATAGGATGATGTTTGTGGTAGGTGATCCTCATGGTGGGGCCAACCTATGAGGAGAATTGGGATTTCACAAGCACTTAACAGGTAGAAAGTTGTCCACAAGGACCTTAAACTGTGGTCCAACCAGTTGGACTGGAGACATAAACTGCTACGAGACTAACGCCCATCCTTGATTTTTTATGGTCTGGCAAAAATAAAGGGTCAAGCTTGGGTTGGATGACTTTGGCTTCTCCCGGGCCTAGGCAAGGTTCAAGTCTACGTTGAAAAATGATGGTTGGGGCTGGGCCCGTTGATACCCCTAGGTGTATTTAATTAAGGAAAGAAAGATATCATGCGACTGTATTGCTCAGTATTTCTTGGCCAAGGGAGCAGGGGTCGGCCATGCGTGTTTGCTCCATCATGATGATGTTCATGTGAAATCCACCTTAACAACCGAGTGCTCATCCCATGTTAGGCCCCTGGTCTAAATATCAGTCCCATTCGTGTTTTAGGTGGACCACACAATTGGAAACACCTTTCACATTCCCGTTGCTACTTGGCACACCTTTCACATTCCCAAAGGGGCTTTTGAATTTTTGGATTTTGAAATGCTCACTTGATTCTCTCCCATGGGGCCGTTTGGATGCAAGAGTCATGAATAGCAGTCGTATTATTCATTGACACACTGCTGCGCACAAAAGGAGGCAAATGAGGAGGACATGCACATCCAATGTGATTGTTATAATTGATTTCAAATCAATCTATAAATTGCTCAGACTACAACTTATCACTGCGGAATTGATCTATTTTCTTACATTTGAATCTTTATGCATTTGTATTGTTATGGCTTGTTCAACATAAATTGATAGCTAGTGTTGCTTGGGTATCCATGATGGTTGATAGTGGCATCAGTTGGACACAAATAAAGTCATTTGTTTTAATGGTATATGGTTGCTAGTTGTAGTGATCAAAACAAATTGAGTAATATGGATCTAGGTTATTTAGAATGAGGAAATGATTGATGCGAAAATGATTACTTTCTCCACAAACTACCATATTTAAAATAAGAACAATTGTGATAGATTTTTTAAGATTATAAATTATGATGGAATGTTTTGTATGAAGTTCAATACTTTTTTTTTATTATTATCGAACTGTCATGCATTTGCATATTCCCCTTTGATAATAAACAGCCTAGGAAAACTGACTTGGTAAACATTCCCTTGAAGTTTGCCTTAATCTCAATTTTGATAAGGTGGGGTTACTATGTGTGTCTTTCACTTTCTGTTGTTTTGTTTTGTTGAACCCATGATAATGTTCCACTTAGGCTAATGTTTTGAATAGTAATTCATTTTTATGTGGTGAATGATTTCATTACCTAAAATTTCATTTAAAATTGGTTGGTTTAGAGTGTGTTGTATGGTATCTTTGACTTCTTTTCCCTACTGGTGATCTCAAATTTATGAATTATTGCATGTGCTGTAAATTTTCTTCTCACCTGGCCACAATTTTGTGCATGTGAAAATTTTCCCATCATTTTAGTTTGCATAGAATTTCTGCTTGACCTTCTTGTAATTCTTAACTTTGATGTGCATCTTATGTTAAGTTTCACCACTGTTATCAGTGCAATGATTTCTACTACTGTATTGGTTTTTTGTTCTCCCGGTAATGTGTTTCTTCTACTGTATTGGTTTTTTGGTTCTCCTGGTAATGTGTTTGTTTTTTTGAGTCAATGAAGCTTGAAGCTGGCCAAGTTATATTGCAGTCAAGATTGGAAGAAGAGGAGCAAGAAAAAGCAGCCTTGTGGGTTGAATTCAACGGCCTTTTAAGAATTCATTAGCCTTTGAGTATTCCTAAGAAGGCTTACCATAGAGATGTCACTCTTTTGGTGAAGATGAGGTGCCTGCTTTTAATCCTTTATTAGCTTGTGTTTGCACTAAAAGCTGGTTGATATTCTGGTCAAAAGTTTTTTCCGCATTCTGATGAATGTTATCCTCAGGAATTTTGGCATAATAAGCTTCTTGAGATGGGTTTATGTTTAATTTGTATGACGTGTGAATTTTCCGATTCATCTTTGCTCGTCAAATTGTCATATGTTATTAAATTGTTGTTGTTGCTGCAGCTGGCATATTTGCTTGATAGGAAACATGAGCAAATGTCTACTTTATGTGGCCGTTTTTAAGTGAATCTACCACTAAAATTTCTACTTTATTTGGCCATTTTTAAGGTGGCGTTTTCCTACCCGTAATGATTTTGGATCACAGATGCAGATCCACCTCAGTGCATAGGGGTTTGCTGCTGTGGTAATGGATGCCACCTTTAATTGGACTTGTTCTCTGAGGACAATAAATCTTGTTCTTTTTGTTTATTAATTTAGACCAGATGTTTGTATAAAGTGTGCTATGGATTCATTCCTTGGTAGGTATATCTTTTCAATGCCTATAATCTTCAAGGCAACTACAACAATAGATGGCCAGTTTTTACATGTATCACCTATTCTCCGATAAGAAATTTTAGCTTGAATAACGTGCTGTCTTTTGCCTTTTAATGCTCCCGTGTCTTTTAAAACTACAAATGGCACAGATGGTTTTCTATTCTATGTTATTGATATTGGTTATCTTTTTCCTTTTAATGCTCCTGTGTCAAGGGCAGCCATCAATTTTATTAATGGAGGCAAGTAAACGCAATTGCGTTGGCATCTAGATAATTGCTGTTACTATGCAGCTTGGAGTTTACATTTCAAATCTTATGCCTTCTTTGAGTTGTTTGGACACACAGCCTTCCAGTCATTGATGTTTTGTGTACTAATCCTTTTGACTTCTTTACCAGGTAAACCTGGTTTCACAAAGAAACAAGCAGATCTTTTCTTCCCTTCACGTGTACTCTTAACATTTGGACCATGTTCAGTAGCATCAAGACTAAACCACCTACTTGAGATAGTCATGTAGATACTTCTTCTCAGGCTCAATCAGTTTACAACAACAACTTTGGCCTTATGGACTTTTCTTGGACACCTATCCCAATAACTGCTTCAGCACCGTTTTTCTTTCAACTACATTCAATCTTTCACCGATGACATGTATTATACAACCAGTGTCAGCTATTACCCTGCAACACACTCAAAATATATTCACAGATCTTGTGCGTGGTATATATTTCACAAATCATTGTATTTTCTAGGATTTAAAGGGGATATACTCAGCTAGGGAGTTCGTTTGGTGGTACAATGGACACCCAGACTACAGCAATCTCACCCCTGATTTAAACAGCACTGATACAGCTGTTTTTCTTGGTCAGGTATCTTCATTATCTCCATTTGTGAGGATATGAAACTGCAAGTGCAAGTGTAGGGTTAATGAGCAGTATAGTTCACAGAAAGTACCAGTTGCTTTTTGGATACAGTTTTACTTATATATCGTGAAGTAGATGTTTGTGTTTTCTTATTCTGATTCAAATTCTGGTAATGGTCTACAGTATGGATGTTTCGTTTTAGCCTTTTCACTTTTCGACTATCATTCATATTTTTATGTCGAATTGTTACCTGCAAGTCTTTTTGGTAAAACATGCAGCCTCTAAATCGGTTAGCTGATGCCAGTTGGATTAGGACAATTATTCTTCTCATTTAAGGTCCTGACTATCTCACTACAGAGAGCATGTTGCAGACACAAATCGGTTGGGATAAAGGTTAGATGATTATGATAATGATAAGGGCCTAAACCTGAGTCGATTCAAACATTGTTGGTTACTCTACTTCTTTTGAATTTTTAAAGCTAATGTTTAGTCTGATTTGTTGAGTTTGCAAGAGCTCGGATCCAGTTTTCTTTACCCCCCTAAGCTACCTTGATCTATTCAAGTTTAATTTGGTGGGTTGTTGCGTAATTTCTGAACTTTGCCAAAATACACTCCTATTTAACATATGGAGTTGCACATCATCGCCTTGACAAATCCTCTTCTTCAAGGCATCAAACGATTTATGTGCCACCTTCGTCCACTGGAAATGGGACTCCATACAATCTGTCAATCCGGCAGCCACTTCACTGACTTCAATTGATCAGATTGAGCCTATCCACACTACCTAGAGCAAGCTAATCCAACAGGGCATCGCAAACGAACAATGGCTTAAATCTTATCTGATTGCTAGACACAGCAGCCTTTAATCACATTTTCCTCCTTGGTTATACCTCATGAATCATGACACTTATTGGATATTTGTATCTGTCATGCGAAGCCCAATTTGGATGTAACTAAACAATCGCATTTAACCTATTTAATGTTTAGCAAGTGGATTCAAAACCTCTCCAAAAAAAAAAAAAAAAAACCATTGTTCAGCAAATGGCACTGACAAAATTGTCTACGAAGTGGGAATTCTGTAGGTAACATGCTCACAAGCTCTTTTCACCCAAAATAGTTATCAAACAAAATATGGCTCCCGCATAATTTCTGTAAATTATCATTCATTCAATATATCATTTTGATGTCCAGTGAACATGATTAACTTCCAACTTCACCCTAAAGTTCCAGACCACTGGTAACCTTCTGAAGCAGCACCAATCTCTGATGGCCATGAGGCCCATTCCATTTTAATAGGCGATTCTAACTTGTGGCCATGAATTTATTGGTTAGTGATCCTAAAGAAAATCTATATTCTGTATTAGCACTGGATTCTCAGTAAGCACTTTCAATGAAAAAGAAATTACTGATTGGTGATGGGTAATTATTATCCTGTACACCCTAGATGTTCCGCGCTATCTGAATTTCTTGCTTTCACATGAAGCACACTGTAAATGCTAATCAATGAATTTCAATTTCTCATAAAATGGAATGTCCTTGTTTCTCTAGTTCCTATGTAGTGTTGTCATGACTGTCCTCTGATTAAGACAATCACGCTATTGTTTGAAACAAGTGCTTCAAATCTCTTCACTGCAAGTGCATTTAGAATGTTGTTTGGACCATATTCGGTGGTTAGATCTACCAAAGGCATTTTTTACCTTGTATGGGGTAGGTGTTTCTTCTTCTTCCTCTTTTCCCTTAGAAGGATAAAGGTATTGTAGAAGGTTTTTAGTTTTGAGTGAGAAACCTAGTCTCAATCTTAACAGTTAAAAATTTGAATGAACATGTATATCAGTGTTTTGTACATGGTACTGACAATTAGTTTCAGTTTCTGAGGGGCTCAAATTCATTCATTTCCCTTTTGTACAGTGCAGCGGTTGTCTTGGAGGGCTGGTCAGATTCGCATCAGCCTCCTCTGTTGAAACACTCGAAATACCACAAAAGAGAAGCATAGGTCAACTGTCAAGCAGTGCGAAAAGGCAATGGTCATCCAGTCCTCAAGAGATGGAAAACAGAGTTGGAAATTCACATTCCCATGAATCACATCAATTGATTGGTTCCGCTGTTGTCAATGAAGAAACAAAGATGATAGAGAAAAATGTGAACAATTGTCCATTTGTTAACCAAGGTCTGTCTCTCCCTTAAAATGAGTTTGATACGGATTACATTAGTTCATTAAGAGTTTACTGTTTGGGTTTTACATTGTTAATATCACTTCAATCTTGGTTGTCCTTTCCATTCTGGTTACTGTTGATGTATCCTGTTGGAAGAGAATGAATTCATCTTTTGGCCATTTTCTGTTCTGTTTTGGACAGACCTTAATGGCGATAACAGTGTGCTTGTACTTGCATTTGAGCTAGTTCACTTTTCAATTTTCCAGTGGCTATGGCCATGACATCAGACGCAAGGGAAGAAGAACCAATCTGATGCAGAGAACCCACGACAAGTGACATCTGCACTCACAGGTGAGAAGTTTCTGCACAACATTTGTTACCTTCATTGCATGTGTTGGTTTTATATTTTGTTTACTTCTAACAAATATGTTCTTTTGGTATCAACCAAGGGTATCTATGTCAATGTTTCTCCGCAAACTTAATCTTTCTTGCTTGTCTGAATCTTTCGACATATTTTAATTCAAGGTTCCTATGGGGATGGAGGCCAAAGCCATCAAAGCAGCCAAGAGGGAAGTTACAAAACATAGGAACATCCATTTTAATAATTGATTTTACATCTTTGTAGTTCTCTTGATCTTATTACAGGTCCAAGCAGTTGCATTAAATCAACATGTGACATTCTTCTTAATAGGTCTTTTCATCACTCGATGGTCATGGTAAGAGAACATCTCACTTTTGAACTTTTCCTGCTACCCATTTACCTCACAAGAATTGTACTTTGCATTAGGCAACAAACGGGCCAAATTGGCCTGTGGGTTTGAGACATGACCTAAATGGGTTGGACTTGAGCCTAATATAGACCCACTCACGGGTGTAGCCCTAATTTAAAATGTGTGGCCTTAGGCATAAGTTGGGTCAGTCTACAGTTTAGCTAACTCAACCTACTTTTGAGGTGGGTTTCGACTAAACTAATTGGATATTGAGTCAGGTTCAAGCTAGAAATATGTCCGTTTAAGTAAATGGGTCAAGCTTTTGTTGAACCTTACCTGCTTGCATAGGTTAGGTGATTAATGGGTTAAGCTAAATGACTCGAGTTTACTCAACCCAAAACAAAATATCTAGACTTGAACTCAACATGATTTCTTGAGTCTAACTTATTGAACCTAAACCCATTAAAATTGGGTCGGGTACATGGGTCGAGTTCATATGGTACCTATGGCTTTGGGTACCCATTGACATTCGTACTGACCTTAATGCGACCCGTGTGATAAACGGGTTAGATTTGGATCGGGGGGCCAATATTGACCCATTAAATTAATGGGTTGGTTGATTTTGATTTCAGCATGACCTAAAGCGGTCCCGAATTTTAATAGGTTGGGTCTTAACTCCAAAACTCTAACTAGATTCTTACTCAATTCTCAAATGGGTCAGGTACGAGGCGCCCCTAGACCCAACTTGACCCAACCCAACCTATCTCAATTCCATGCATTTCATGGGTCCGCTTTAAGTTATTGGATATATATATATATATATATATATATATATATATATATATATATAATCTGCCGTATAAAGGAACATAGGTGGGCCATACCATCTAAAACCATGTGAAGACATGCTTAAAACATATAAAAGCACTTTGTGGGGCCCACCTAAGTTTTCAATGCGGTTGACACTTGGTCTGACCCCTCATCCAAGTGGGACACATACAATAGATGGGCTAGATTTGTGAACCACATCTAGGTGAGCCCAATAAATGATTATGATTTTTTTAACGGAAGGGTAACCCGTGTCAACTATTGTATGTGGTGTGGTCCGCCCAAGTCATGGATTGACTTGATTTTTAAACCCATGGCCCACCTTTGAGTGGTGCATCTGACTGAAGGGGTAGATGTTCGACACATCATGGTGGGGCCCGCACAGCACGACCACATGGGAAATTCTCATGAGGTTGACCTCATAGTACCATCATATATATATATAGTACACACGTGCACACCTTTGCACATGTGTCATGGGCGTCTAATCCGAACAGTTCATGTGATGCAGAATCCCATTAATCCCTAAGGGTAGAATTGTCACCCTGATCTAAAATTCTGTTGGGCCATAGCAAAGAGAAATGCAAATCAAGGGAAGAAACTATTTTCATTTTGCATGGCCCACCAAAGTTTTGGATCAAAGTAAAAATTGGGCCCTGGGGTTTCATGATGTGTTGCTTCATGTGTATGTGGACTGTTCAGATTTTGCAGTCACATCACGTATGATAAGTTCTCAATAAAGTTCGCACATGCGAACTACTGCACAGTTGAGCATTAGGCATATAGAGTCATGCTCACCTGCGCACCTATGTACGTGTGCACCTTTTGCACACGTGTTATGGGTGTCTAATCTGAACGGTCCATGCAATGTGGAATCCCATGAAACCCCAAGGGAAAAAATTTCAACCTGATCTAAAATTCTAGTGGGCCATATCAAAGAGAAATGTAAATTAAGGGAGGAAATTGTTTTCATTTTTCATGGCCCACCAAAGTTTTGGATCAAAGTAAAAATTGGGCTTCGGGGGTTTCATGAGGTGGTGCTTCACGTGGACCATACAAATTTTGGAGTCTCACCATGTATGATGAGTTCTCAAAAAAGTTTGCATGAGTTTTGTGCGAACTGATGCACAGCTAAGCATTCAGCATATAGAGTCATGCTCACCTGTGCCTCTTTGCACATGTTTCATGGGTGTATAATCCTTATGGTCCATGTGATGTGGAATCCCATGAAACCCCAATTGAAAAATTTTCACGCTGATCTAAAATTCCGGTGGGCCATAGCAAAGAGAAATGCAAATCAAGGGAGGAAATTGTTTTCATTTTTCATGGCCCACCAAAGTTTTGAATCAAAGTAAAAATATGGCCTAGTGGGTTTCATGAGCTACTCTTTCACGTGTACCATTCAGATTTTTTAGTCACATCACGTATGACGAGTTCTCGAAAAACTACGCACAAGTTTCAAGTGAACTAGTGCGCAACTGAGCATTCGGCATATAGAGTCATGCTCACCTACACACTTGGGCACCTTTGTACACGTGTCATGGGCGTCTAATTGAAACGGTCCATGTGATGCGAAATCCCATGAAACCTCAAGGGAAAATTTTTCACCATGATGTAAAATTCTGGTGGGCCATTGCAAAGAGAAATGCAAATCAAGGGAGGAAACTATTTTCATTTTTCATGGCCCACCAAAGTTTTGGATCAAAGTAAAAATGGGCCCAAGGGGGCTTCACGAGGACCGTTTAGATTCTGGAGTCACAACACGTATGATGTTTTCTCAAAAAAGTTCACATGAGTTTCGTGCGAACTAGTGCGCAGCTGAGCACTCGGCATATAGAGTCATGATCACCTGTCCAAGTATGCAACTTTGCACACATGTTATGGGTGTCTAATCCGAACGGTCCATGGGATGCGGAATCCCATTAATCCCCAAGGGTAGAATTGTCACCTTGATCTAAAATTCTAGCGGGCCATAGCAAAGAGAGATGCAAATCTAGGGTTGAAACTTTTTTCATTTTGCATTGCTTACCAAAGTTTTGGATCAAAGTAAAAAAATTGGGCCCGGTGGGTTTCATGAGGTGCTGCTTCACGTGGACCGTTCAGATTTTGGAGTCACATCATGTATGATTACGAGTTCTCAAAAAAGTTCGCATGAGTTTCATGTGAACTAGTGTGCAACTGAGCATTCGGCATAGAGAGTCATGCTCACCTGCGCACTAACGCACTTGCGAACCTTTGGACACGTGTCATGGGCGTTTAATCTGAACGGTCCATGTGATGCGGAATCCCATGAAACCCCAAGGGAAAAATTTTCACCCTGATGTAAAATTCTGGTGGGCCACAACAAAGAGAAATGCAAATCAGGGAGGAAACTGTTTTCATTTTTCATGGCCCACCAAAGTTTTCGATCAAAGTAAAAAAATGGCCCCAGGGGGTTTCATGAGTCACTACTTCATGAGGACCGTTCAAATTCTGGAGTCACATCATGTATGATGTTTTGTCAAAAAAGTTCGCACGAGTTCCATGCGAACTAGTGTGTAGCTGGCAGTGTTTAAATTGTCGGCGATATTTTCGAAATATCGCCGATAATATCGGTATCGCTGGACCAGCGATACCAAAACCCCATTATTTCGTTCTCTTAGAATTATCGGCGAAATATCGGAGATATCGGTGAAATATCGGAGATATCAGCGAAAATCTTGGATTATTGCCGGGAATATCGAGATTATCGCACTGTAGCTACCAACCGCAATACTTATCACGGGAAAATTGTTGCCAACAACCCAAAAATCAAATAAATAGGTAAGAAAACCCCTCTTTCAAAAAATTGAATAAAATATCGGAACTGGGAAGATCACCTACTTGTTGATCGGAAGTCGGAGATCGGAAGAACGCCCTTGATCAACAGCGCCGGTCTTTGTCTGTTCGGATTTACAGGTAAGAAAATCCCCATTTCTTCAGCAACAATCCTCCTTCAAAAGCCCCCTTTCTTCGGCGGCGATTTCTCTTCGACGAGATTTTAGGTTTTTTTTTTTAAAGAAGGGAAGATCCCCTGTTATGTAGCGTGACTAGCGTCAAGCGCGTGACGCGGTTTTGCTGGTGACGCTGCCAGGTGGTGGTCGTAAGTGTTACGTGGGCCCCACCATGATCTATGTGTTTTATCAACACTGTCCATTCATTTTTACACGTCATTTTAATATTTCTTCTCATAAATGAGATTGATTAGAATCTCAGGTGGACCACACCATTGGAAAACAATAATGATTGAAAGTCTATCATTAAAAACCTCTTAGGCCCACTGTAACGTTTATTTGACATCTAACATGTAGATCAGGTCACACGGCCAGTAGATTAGGTCATACGGATCTAGATGAAGGCAAAAAACAAATATCAGCTTGATCCAAAAAATAAATACAGACCTGGAAGTTTTTAATGGTGAGAGTTCAATCAACATTGTGTGGTCCACTTGAGATTTTTATCCACTTCAGTTTTAGATTCTTATCATAAGATTATCTGTAAAATGAATTAGACGGCATGGATGATTTACATACATCATGTTTGAGGTCCACGGAGCACCAACCATTAGCGTAGGGAGCAGTGAGTACCTCGTACGCGCATACGAAACTAAGTAAACTCGATGAGGTCCACCGTCATTTATTTATGTTATCCAATCCGTCCATATATTTTAACAGATAATTTTATGCCTCGAGCCAAAAAATGAGGCGTATCCAATGTTCAAATGGACCACGCCACCAGAAACAGTTAAATTGAATGTTTACCGTTTACTCGGAGGGCCACAGAAGTTTTGGATGAAGCTTATATTTGTGTTTTTCATTCATCCATGTTTGTATGATCTTATGAACAGGTTGGATGAAAAATAAACATCACTGTAGGGCCTAGAATGGTTTTAACGGTGGAAATCATTATCCCCACTGTTTGCATTGGTATGATGTACTTAATTTTTAGATACGCATCAATTTTGGGCTCAACCCCTTAAATTAGATGGAAAAACGAATGGACGGCGTGGATAGACCACATACATTCAAGGTGGGCCCAAATGAGATTACTTAGTACGGTAAGAGCGTACCGAGGCTTACTGAGTAACTCAGTACGCAATATGTAATTTCTAATTAAGCCTTTGGATTCACGTTATTGCTATATAGGGCCCAGCATGATATTGATTAAAAATCCACCCCGTTCATCCAGTTTTTCAGATCATTTTGGGGGATGAGACCAAAAATCAAGTGGATCCAAAACCCAATGTGGACATACGAGAATGAAAATTGGAGAGATTTTTCCACCGTTGAAACCTCCCTGGCACCATCTTGATGTTTATATGCCATCCAAACTGTTTATAAGTTCATTTTGATTGGGATGAAGTGAAAACACAAAACTATAGCTTTATAATAAACTTTTGTGGCCAGACAAATGTTTAAACGGTGGTCACTAAATCTCCACTATTTCCTCTCGTGCGGCTGCCCTGAGTTTTGGATCCAAATGATTTTTTTTACTAATGTCCTAAAATTATATAAAAAAATGGATGGACGGGGTGGATTTTTTTATAAACATCATGGTGGGCCCCACGTAGCATCCTAGTGGAGGAAAGAAATTCACATCCTGACGTGAATTAGCTATCGACAGGTTGAGTAGCGAGACTCGCTACTGAGGTGACATCACCAAGTTTTGTAGGCCCCACCGTGATGTATGTGTTGTATCCTCACCGTACATATATTTTTATAGACCATTTTAGAGTATGAGACCAAAAATGAGGTATATCCCAATCTCAAGTGGATCACATTAACTTAGACCATTTAAAACTTTTTTGGGCCTATAAAAGTTTTGGATCAAGATAATCTTTGATTTTTTCCCCTCATCTAGGTCTGTATGACCTTATCAACAGATTGGATGTCCAATAAACAATACAATGGGCCCCTCTATGCTCGTGCAAATTGGATTTTAATGGTGGATGTCCAATTACTATTGTTTTAATGTGGTGTGGTCCATTGGAGATTTTGGATCAAGATTGTTTTTTTTTTAAAAAAAAATTCATTTACCATTGCATGTCTTAACTCATTTTGATTACTATTTAAGTGATTTCTTGCGACAACGCAGGCTCTCATTAAATGAAAACTTCTAATTTAATGCATTCTTTTTGCAATTTTTTCATTCTTGAATATATAAATATGTGTATTTAGGCATGTCCTGAAGTTTCACTGAAAAATTCCACCATTTTCTCCATGTTTTCCTCTTTTTTCCCGCATTTCCGGTTATCGGCGATATTATCGGCGATAACGATATTATATCTTTATCTCTGGCCAGCAAAAATTGTAGCGATACCGACAACTCGAACACTGGTAGCTGGGCATTCGGCATATGGAGTCATGCTCACCAACACACGCATGAGCGCACCTTTGCACATGTGTCATGGGCGTCTAATCCGAACGGTCCATGTGATGCGGAATCCCATCAATCCCTACGGAAAAAAATTTCACCCTTATCTAAAATTCTGGTGAGCCATATCAAAGAAAAATGCAAATCAAGAGAGGAAACTATTTTCATTTTTCATGGCCCGCCAAAGTTTTGGTTCAAAGTAAAAATTGGGCCCAGGTGCTGCTTCACATGGACTGTTCAGATTTTGGAGTCAAATCACGTATGATGAGTTTTCAAAAAAGTTCACACAAGTTCCGTGCGAACTGGTGCGTAGCTGAGCATTCGACATATAGAGTCATGCTCACCTGCGCACCTTAGCACATGTGTCGTGGGCATCTAATCCTTACAGTCCATGTGATGTGGAATCCTATGAAACCCCAAGGGAAAGATTTTTACCCTGATCTAAAATTCTAGTGGCCATAGCAAAGAGAAATGCAAAACAAAGGAGGAAACTGTTTTTATTTTTCATGGCCCACCAAAGTAATGGATCAAAGTAAAAAATTGGGCCCAGGGGGTTTCATGAGGTGTTGCTTCATGTGTACCATTTAGATTTTGAAGTTACATCACATATGATGAGTTCTTAAAAAAGTTCGCAAGAGTTCTATTTGAACTGATGCACAACTGAGAATTCGGCATATAGAGTCATGCTCACCTGTGGACCTATGCACATGCATGCACCTTTGCACATGCGTCATGAGCGTCTAATCCGAATGGTTCTTGTGATGTGGAATCTCATGAAAATCCATGGGAAAACTTTTCACCCTAATATAAAATTTTGGTGGGCCATAGCAAAGGGAAATACAAATCAAGGGAGGAAACTGTTTTCATTTTTCATGGCCCACCAATGTTTTGGATCAAAGTAAATATTGGGCCCTGGAGGTTTCATGAGGTGTTGCTTCACGTAGACCGTTCAGATTGTGAAGTCACATCACGTATGATAAGTTCTCAAAAATGTTCATACGAGTTCCGTGCGAGCTGGTGCGCAGCTGAGCATTCGGCATATAGAGTCATGCTCACTTGCACACGTGTCATGGGTGTTTAATCCGAACAGTCCCATTAATCCCCAAGGGTAGAATTGTCACCATGATCTAAACTTCTGTTGGGCCATAGCAAAGAGAAATGCAAATCAAGGGAGGAAACTGTTTTCATTTTGCATTGCTTACCAGAGTTTTGGATCAAAGTAAAATTGGGCCCAAGGGGTTTCATGAGGTGGTGCTTAACATGGACCGTTCAGATTTTAGAGTCACATCACGAATGATGACGAGGTTTCAAAAAAGTTTACACGAGTTCCATGAGAACTGGTGCGCAGCAGAGCATTCGGCATATAGAGTCATGCTCGCTTGCGCACCTACGCACTTGCGCACATTTGTACACATGTCATGGGCATCTAATCCGAACGGTCCATGCGATGTGGAATCCCATGAAACCCCAAGGGAAAACATTTCACCCTGATCTAAAATTCTAGTGGGCCATAGCAAAGAGAATGCAAATCAGGGGAGGAAATTGTTTTCATTTTTCATGGCCCACCAAAGTTTTGGATCAAAGTAAAAATTGGGCCCAAGGGGTTTTATGAGTCGCTGCTTCACAAGGGTCGTTAAGATTTTGGAGTCACATCATGTATGATGTTTTCTCAAAAAAGTCCGCACGAGTTCCGTCAAACTAGTGCGCAACTGAGCATTCGACATATTAAGTCATGCTCACCTACGCACGAGCACACCTTTGCACATGTATCATGGGCGTCTAATCCAAACGGATCATGTGATGCGGAATCCCATGAATCCCCACAAGAAAAAATTTCACCCTGATCTAAAATTCTGGTGGGCCATAGCAAAGAGAAATGCAAATCATGGGAGGAAACTATTTTCATTTTTCATGGCCCACCAAAGTTTTGAATCAAAGTAAAAAATGGGCCCAGGGGGTTTTATGAGTCGCTACTTCACGAGGACTGTTCGGATTCTAATGTCACATCACGTATGATGTTTTCTCAGTAAAGATTGCACGAGTTCCGTGCGAACTACTGCGTAGCTGAGCATTCGGCATATTGTGAGTCATGCTCACCTATGCACGAGCGCACCTTTGTACACGTGTCATGGGCGTCAAATCCGAACGGTCCATGTGATGTGGAATCCCATGAATCCTTTTCACCCTGATCTAAAATTCTGGTGGGCCATAGCAAAGAGAAATGGAAATCAAGAGAGGAAACTGTTTTCGTTTTGCATGGCCCGTGAAAGTTTTGGATGAAAGTAAAAATTGGGCCTAGCTGGTTTCATGAGGTGCTGCTTCACGTGGACCGTTCAGATTTTGGAATCACATCATGTATGATGAGTTCTCAAAAACGTTCACATGAGATCTGTGGAAACTGTTGCGTAGCTGAGCATTCGGCATATAGAGTCATGCTCACCTGCACACGTGTCGTAGGCGTCTAATCCTTACGGCCCATGTGATGTGGAATCATATAAAACCCTAATGGAAAAATTTTCACCCCGATCTAAAATTCTGATGGTCCATAGCAGAGAGAAATGCAAATCAAGTGAGGAAATTGTTTTCATTTTTCATACATCTAAACCTTGTCCAACTCTCAATCTCATATTCCTCCTTCCAGATAAGATACGCCCGATAAAGTGAGGCATATAGGAAAATGATTGGAAGCTGGCCTCGTAATAAGAATGTAGGATTCACCTCTAAATTTTAAGTTGAAACCAAACAGGACCCAAGGATTCACCTCTAGATTCAAAGGTGATTCCTTGATAGATTGGTGAATCTTTTGCATAAGGCATGTAAGGGGGACGCTTGTGTGCCCGTTGCTACTTGGCAAACCTTTCACATTCCAAAAGGGGCTTTTGAATTTTTGGATTTTGAAATGCTCACTTGATTCTCTCCCATGGGGCCGTTTGGATGCAAGAGTCATGAATTGCACTCGCATTATTCATTGACACACTGCTGCGCACAAAAGGAGGCAAATGAGGAGGACATGCACATCCAATGTGATTGTTATAATTGATTTCAAATCAATCTATAAATTGCTTAGACTACAACTTATCACTGCGGAATTGATCTATTTTCTTACATTTGAATCTTTATGCATCTGTACTGTTTTGGCTTGTTCAACATAAATTGATAGCTAGTGTTGCTTGGGTATCCATGAGGGTTGATATTGGCATTAGTTGGACACAAATAAAGTCATTTGTTTTAATGGTATATGGTTGCTAGTTGTAGTGATCAAAATAAATTGAATAATATGGATCTAGGTTATTTAGAATGAGGAAATGATTGATGTGAAAATGATTACTTTCTCCACAAACTACCATATTTAAAATAAGAACAATTGTGATAGATTTTTTAAGATTATAAATTATGATGGAATGTTTTCTATGAAGTTCAATACTTTTTTATTATTATTATCGAACTGTCATGCCTTTGCATATCCCCCTTTGATAATAAACAGCCTAGGAAAACTGACTTGGTAAACATTTCCTTGAAGTTTGCCTTAATCTCAATTTTGATAAGGTGGGGGTACTATGTGTGTCTTTGACTTTTTGTTGTTTTGTTTTGTTGAACCCATGATAATGTTCCACTTAAGTTTAAGTTGAGGTGCAAATTTTTCATATTTCATGTTTTGTCTTATTGTATACTCCTTGATTACAACTTGGTGCAGTACACTTGCCTGTAAACGACATTGGGGAAAGCTTACAAACTCTTCAGGTACAAGATCGAACCAATTTTATTATGCAGAAATTCATTTCATAGCCAAAATTGTTGTTTTTCGTGCCACTTTGATATTACTTTTTAACTCTTGATGGATGGATGAGTGGGATGCAAGTACCCTTTTACATCTCAAGGTGAGGAAAGCATCAACATTCAGGTACTAACCAAATTTATTGAAATAATTTGTTCTTCTAAATGATGTTTAGTTAGTTTTTGGTATTGTTATTGTATTTATTCAAATTAATTCCTTTGCAGATTGTGCAGATTGTATACCACGATTTCATAAAACATTGGTGAAATTTTGATGAGTTTAGACTCATCATCATTTCATTATATGCATTATGTAATCATATCTTTTTTTGTGAATGTGTCAAACATAAAAGGATAGAAACAATATAGGACCAACTTGCTAAAAACCAATAGAGCTAGTAATGGCTACATGAGACTGGACCCACTACTAATCGATAGAATTTTATGATAATAATATTTCTTTTGTGTGCTAGCCTTAGTGAAATAAGTTGTAATTAGAATTTTCTAAGACAAAAAATACAAAAGGAAAACAAATAGGTAAGGACATAAATAAAGAAGAAATGTTTCTTTAAAAAAAGTAAAAAAGTATGAAGAATCTAAACTAAAGATAATTTTTGAGCAAGATTTCTTAGTAGGTGAAAACTAAATGCCCTAAATTTGTTGTTGGAATGGTCTTTTATCAATAAATGAAACTCCATATACAGATTAACTTCTTAATTTCTAAAAAATAGATTATTTGAAAATACCACTTATGAATGATATTTTTGTTCCAGGCAAACTAATCTTCATGCTAAGTGCCTTTCCTATTTTGGGATACTCTTGATCTTATTAGGGTTTAACAGTTTACACATTTAACTAATTACACCTTAAGAAACAATACACAACTTCACTAAATGCTGAATATCATTCACCTCCAATAGGAGGATAGTCAAATACATACTCAAGGATGAGCCTACCCCAATCTTTTTTTCTCAATTTACTCAGATCTTCGATAGATGTGAGGTCTCACTTCCCAAAAGGGACGGGGATAGGGACACCCTGTTGTTATAAAAGAAACCTTCCCAAAACCCATCGTGATTTTGGGTGAATGGCTTTGGTCGTGGGTTTGCTCCCCATAGACACGACTGTTATTCCCCTCCCCGCAGATTACCTATCACGAGTTGGGGTGGATGACTTTGGTCGTGGGTTTGCTCCCCACAGACATGAGTTTGATTCCCCCCTCCCGTGGATTAGCTGTTATGAGTTTGGGCGAACGACTTTGGTCGTGGGTTTGCTCCCCACAGACACGAGCTCGATTCCCCTCCCCATGGATTACTCGATGCACATGGTGTAATTGGGGAAGTTTTTTTTTTTCCCTTCTGATCCCCACATCTGGAGACCCGCCACACCCGACTCGGTGCTGACTCGTCTCGACTCGGTACCTGTGACCGAGCGGACTCAGTCTGGTTTAGTCCAGGCTAGGCCCAAACTTAGATCGGGTTAGGCGTGTTGGACTTGGTAATGAGTTGGGTTAAGTTCAGGTGAGGTTTATTTCATAACCGGGTCGAGTCAGATCAACCCTAACTTGGTCCGATTCGACTCGTTGCTCTGTTCAACACGTTGCGTATGAGGGAAAGTTATTGTTTTTAATCCTTGCTTCTTGATATTCCTGAAATTTTAACCCTCAATTTCATTGTTCACTAGTAAGCTTACGCCTGTCCATTCCTTCCAAGTTTGATCCCGCTCCTATAGGCACGTGCTCATGATGCTTAACGATTGAGTTCAATTCCCTCATGGATTTTCTGATGCACGTGGTTTGTGGGTGATTGCGTGCATCTGCAGGGGATGGTTTCGCCTTAAAGGGACAGGGACACCTTGTCTTGTGTATATATATATATCCTAAAACCCGTCACGAGTTTGGGTGAATGATTTTGGTCGTGGGTTTGCTCCCCATAGACACGTGTGATTCCCCTCCCCTTGGATTACCTATCACGAGTTGGGGCGAACGACTTTGGTCATGGGTTTGCTCTTCACAGAGAGGATTTTGATTCCCCTCCTCACAGATTATCTGTTTTGAGTTTGGGCAAACGACTTTGGTCGTGAGTTTGCTCCTCACAGATAGGAGTTCGATTCCCCACCCCGTCGATTACTTGATGCCCGTGGTGTAACCGGGGAAGTTTTTATTTATTTATTTTATAATCCCCGCATCTGGAGACCCACTACACCCGACCCGATGCGGTGTTGACTCGACTCGACTCGGTACTTGTGACAGGTTCAGACTCAGTCTAGATTAGTCCAGGCCAGACCTGGACTCAGATCTGGTCAGGCATGCTGGACTTGGTACCGAGTTGGGTGAGTCGGGTCAACCCTTCAACCTTATCTTGGTCTGACTCGACTCGTTGCCCTATTCTTTACCTTATGTATTGAGAAAAGTTTTTGTTTTTAATCCTCACAGTTGGATATTCTTGAAATTTTAACCATCAATTTCAGTGTTCAGTATTTAGCCTACACATATCCATTCCTTTCAAGCTTGATCTTGCCCCTATAGGCGTACGCTCATGATGCTTAACGACTGAGTTCGATTTCCTCCCTGTGGATTTTTTTATGCACGTGATTTGCGGGTGATTGCGTGTATTTGTAGGGAATGGTCTCACCTTAAAGGGACGGGGACACCATGTCTTTAAAAACCAAAAAAATTCCCAAAACCCGTCACGAGTTCGGGCTAATGGCTTTGGTCTTGGGTTTGCTCCTCACAGACACGAGTTCGTTTCCCCTCTTCGTGGGTTATCCGTCACGAGTTTGGTAGAACGACTCTGGTCATGGGTTTGCTCCCCACAGGCCCGAGTTCGGGAGAATGGCTTTGGTCGTGGGTTTGCTCCCCACAGACACGAGTTCGGGAGAATGACTTTGGTCGTGGGTTTACTTCCCACAGACATGAGTTCGAATCCCTTTCCCATGGATAACCCGTCATGAGTTTGGGCGAACGACTTTGGTCGTGGGTTTGCTCCCCATAGACATGAGTTCGATTCCCCTCCCCGTGGATTACTCGATGCACGTGGTGTAATTGGGTTTTTTTTTTTAAATCCTTACATCCGGAGACTCCTGAAACCCTCAATTATGCATTCACTATTTAGCCTACGCACGTCTATTCCTTTCAAACTTTGCCCTTATAGGGGTAAGCTAGTGATGCTTAACGACTGAATAAGAGCTTCGTCTGTTGATGAATAACGGATTGATGTCGTTGTTGGCATTGCTTTGTTTTTCTCTCCTGAAAAACAGAGCCCCAATCTAGTAGGGCGCGCTATAGCGCACTTTGGCGGCCCTGGCTTCTAACTCTCTTGATTTGGTCGTTGTATTTTGTGGTGGCGACTCTCGAAGCATGAGAGCTACTCCTAGACCAACAGAATTACATGAACGGCATGACGTTTCCAGTCAAAACCTTTAGTCATAACTTCAATATATAGATCTCTTTTTTCTTCAAAGTGGATCTATAAGGGGCCAGGCTAGCCCTATCCCCCGAAGGGGCTTATCATTGGGTATTGGTTGACGGAATCTGATTGCCTATAAGTTGTTCGCTCTACCAAAAAGTTCATCTACATCCCCTATTCAAATTAAAAATCCTGCCTTGTCTCTTATCACTTCACTCCTTCACCATGATCATTTTCAAGTTTTGGTTTGTCCTTGACAACGGGTTAAGGTCCCATGAATGTGCACATGACTCACTTTTTATTGGACCATCTTTAATAGGAAAAATCTCACCCCACTTTATACAGGGGTTTATTAGTTGTGGAATCAAAGTAATAACCATCGATCTTTAATTAAGAACAGTCACTCTTACCCGAAGATGAAGTTAGGCTTGGATAAGGACACTACTTGGATTAGGAAGTCACTCATAACAAAATATTTTTTATTTTATTTTATTATTTTATTATTTATTTTTTATTTAAAGCTGAAAATATTGGGGCATCATTTAAAATAGATATTTTATTCATCATCTTCGAAAGGATTCTATGCCAGAATCGAACACTAGGAAAGTTTTAATGATTTCACCCTTGATATGATCTTTATGAAACTGTCACTATTGAGATTTTAATGTGAAGTAGCATATGACCATGGCACACTTGGTGAATTCATAAACCTGATTTTTATTGATAATATATTGACTATCAAACCTACTTGATGGAGAGATTTTGTATTCCATTGGTACACACATGCAATGCCTTATAAACGACGTTCCTTATCCATGCGTGGGCATAACAAACCTCTTGGAGAACTTTCTTTAAATGGTTGTCGACAGGTTGGATTTGGGTCATTTTATACAAAACCAAATAGGTCCTTAGTGTGCTTTCTTGTCAAGTGGGTTGGGGGGTTTGTGTTTTTGTAGTTGGTTTTTTGTGTCCTGCAAAGTTTCCAGTGTAACCATGTTGTTTCTGTTTCTTTATCTTTTTTTTTTCCCGGATTCATCTGAGAGAGAGAGAGAGAGAGAGAGAGAGAGAGGGAGGGAGGGAGGTTACCCAAGCAGTGGTCATTGCAGAATCGAAAACATTGCTTCTCGTAAGGGTGTGTTTGTTTGCGTCGAATGTCATGAAATTCTGCACCAAATTAGACTGATTAGTCATTGAATATAATGAGATTTCTGATTTGGTGCAACCAAACACACCTTAAACAATGGTCACTACCTAATGGAAAATTTTATATCTCCCATTAAATGTTATAAAATAGAATGGATATTTCAGGCAATTCTTTCTGCTATTGTTTGTCTTTGAACTACTCATCATGACGGTTGTTGCTGGTATGTAGTGGTAGCCATTAGTTTTCCTCTTATTCCAGATCTTTATATGAGGCCTAGTTGTTGACAGCTACTAGTCCTCGAAATGCAATGAACATATTTTGACTTTTACATTGCTATGACATTCTAGCATTCCTTTTCTCGTTAGATTTCTTAATTCTATTTTCAGCTTAACATTTATGAGGTAACTCCTGGTGATGTTGATTTCTTGTGGCCACTGGGAAGTCACATTTCTGGGGTGTGTTCATTGTTCTTTAAATATCTCTACGGAGACTGGACGGTTGTTGGCCAGAAGACCGAATTTGCGGGTTTGTGCTTTATTTCTCTAGTCGGTAAGCCTTTTGAGTTCGACATTTGTGTTGCGGTATGAGGAATAACATTATTTGAGTATTTCATGACTCCTATTCTTTTTCTGTTTTTTTTGCAAACCATTTGGTTGTTTGATTTGAGGTCCAGCAAACCATTTGTTTAATTGGGGTTGGGCCCATAGCTCCAATGAGGGTTTATTCATGTTGTGACGTTGAGGTTGTGGGTTCAATTCCAACTTACCTACCTATAGCAAAAAGGTTTGATATTTCTGATATAGTTCTACACATGGATTCATTGATGCATATTGCTGCAAATTATGCCCTGTTTTATTTTCGTTTAAGTATTCAAGTATGGTTAAGTTTTCACTTTGTACAAGTGGGATCCCTGGGTTTAGTGGTCCTAACTGTTGCTATGCCTGGATCCACTTTGCGATGGCCCATGGGAAAATCCTAACCCTTCAATATGTGTCCAGCATGTGCTGTTGAGAAAATAACTGCAGCTATGATCCACATTCAGCCAAGACAAAACCAGAGAACCAATGGATATGATCTTCCAATCTAGGGGATATTGGTTGTATAGACCATCCACATTGGAACCCATCAAATATACAGCTTCGGTAACTGAAACACAGGCCTCATGACACATACAAGCCACCCATCTGTCAAAAGGGGATCCTAAGATGGGTCGTACAGGTAACTGCTGGCCGGTGGAAGATCAGACTGAAATCCGTCATCCAACTGGAGTGCAGCCTGTACAAATCCAATTGGATCACCAAAAGCGGCGATTGATTGGACTTTTTATGGCTATGTGCAAACCATATGGGATGGGTGTAAAGCTTGTTCGTGGAAGTCTATTGGACAATTATTTATTTATTTATTTTCATTTTTAACAGTCCAATATTAATGCTAAAGAAGGATCCTTCAATTTGGTTACTTCTGCTCCATCATGCTTACAATTTCATTAAATTTGATAGTGCATCCAAATGGACCCTTGAATTTAGAATATATTTCGTTTAAAACTGGAAGCTAATCATGAATAAAAATTGATCCGCAGGGCGATTTTCATATAAGATTTGAGTTCAGGCTGGTACTTGGAGCTCAGCCAAACCAGGCTGACTTAGCTGAGTCAGTGAGGTGATTAGCGTATTTTAAAATTGCCACATTAGATTTAATTATGGAAACAAACTTTATCTTGGAGCTTTGGATCTTTATGCATCTTGCAAACTGTCAGAGCATGTTGAATGCCTTCAAGGCTGGTGGGGATTTCCATTCAAGGATGGCAATGAATATGTATCCACCACATATTCGCAAGGCTGTAGAGGGAAAAGTGGTGTTGCTTGAATGGTGGCCTCAACCCGGGGAAGACAAACCTCCAGTTCCTCTATCAAAGGTAATTATACAGAAAACTTCTCATTTCACCGATCTTATGAAAAGGAAAAAAGAAAAAGAAAAAAGAGAAGACAATGAACCTAGGAATATAGAATTAATATGAAAGAATAAGACAATCATGAACAGTGCCTCATGAATTACTAAAAAGTGATGAGGAAGTAACTCTTATATTGTAGTACTAGTTATAGGTCTCTTAAGTCCAACTTCAAGTAGGATAGTTGCAATCTGGAGCCACACTATACTAGACTAATAGTTATTGTCATCTGAATTCAAATAGTCGATCCAAACACACCCGCAAAGTTTAAAAATATTCGTGAACATATTTTAACTATGTTATGCTGCTTAACCTGTTGCTTGGTAATGATATTTTTTTCTTTTTTAATTATATATATGCATGCTTATTTCAGGATGCCTTGCCTTTTGAGAGATGAAAAGAGAAAATGCTCAACTTCTCTATTGCATATGGGAAAACTCCTGTTGGGCTGGCCGGTGATTGTAAGGTATGCATGCTGTTATAAATTGTTGTAACAGGGGGTAGATGAACATGTCGCTGCCTGTGGCCAGATTCTTTATATATATATATATATATATTTTTTTTTTTTAAAAAAAAAAAACCTGAAAATGAATGCTGGTTTGATGCAGCATAGCCACTTTCAGGTCATCAACTGTTTGTCAAAGCAATTAGTTACAGTTCCTGTTGGTTTTCACTTTTCTTTTTTCTTTTTCTTTTTTATTTTCCAGTGGCACTACCAAAGGGTATGTAATAATTAACAAAGGTAAGGAAAACCACTTCACTTTTGAACTTTGGTTGCTATTTATTTTCCTTGTAGAAATTGTACCTTGCATTAGGAAGGAACATGTCTGGGTTTGCGTCCCAGCCTGGGTTGGACTTGGGCCTAATATAGACCCATTGACAGGCCTAGCTCTAATTTAAAATGGGTTGGCCTTAGGCCTAAGTCAGCTTAGCCTATGTGTTAACAGACCCAACCTGCTTTTGAGGTGTGTTCAAGCCATACTAATTGGGTAGTGGGTTGAGTTCGAGCTAGAAATTTGTCCATTTAAATAATGGGTTAGGCTGGGGTTGAACCTACCTAATTGGTTGAGCGGGATGACCCTACATAGGTTACTAATGGGTTGAGCCAGATGACCCTGCATAGGTTTCTAATGGGTTGAGCCAGATGAGCTGGTTTGACTCGAGCCAAAACCCAAAACAAAATAAAGAACAAAAGTTTGGATAAATTTATTGCTTGGACCCAAACTCAACATGATTTCTTCAGTCCAATTGATTAAACCTGAGCTTAATAAAATTGGGTCGGGTTCATAGGCCACGGCTTCGGGTACCCATTGGCATCCCTATCGACCTTAATATGACCCCTATGATAAATGGGGTTGGATTTGGATACGAGGCCAGTATCGACCCATTAAATTAGTGGGATGGTTGTTTTAGATTTCGACCTAACCTAAACTGCCCAAATTTTAACGGGTCAGGTTTAGAAAATTGTCCTAATGGGTTAGGCTTGGGTTGAACCCTACCTACCCACATGGGTTATTAATGGGTTGAGCCTTGACTCCACCCAAAACCCAAAACAAAATAAGAAGAAAAGTATTGATAAATTTATTGTCTGGACCCAACTCAACTTGATTTATTGGGTCCAATTGATTGAACTTGAGTTCATTAAAATTGGTTTGGGTTCATGGGTTGGGTTCATAGGGCACCCATCGGCGTCCCTATCAAATTTAATGCAACTCGTGTGATAAATAGGTCGAATTTGGATAGGGGGCCAGTATCGACCCATAAAATTAGTGGGTTGACTCCTTTTGATTTCAACCTAACCTAAACGGGCCTGAATTTTAGTGGGTCAGGGCTAGGTCTAAAATTCCAAGTGGATTCTTAAATAGGTCGGGTATGAGGCGCCCCATAGACCCGACCCAACCCAACCCAACCCATCCCATTTGCAACCCTACCCGTTGGGCTTTTGGGAGGTTAGGCTTAAAATTCAAGCTCGTTTTTTAATGATTTGGACCATGTTTAATACTATTACTCCCTAATTAGGATTAGGAAGGGCAATTTTGTAATGATATATATATATATATATATATATATATATATATATATATATATATATATATATAGGAAAAGGTTCTATGCGGTCGAGCTCATGAGAACTTCCCATAAGGTCAAGCTGTGTGGGCGCCACCGTGATACGTGTCGACCATCAACACCGTGCATTTGATGGGTCGCCTTTAAATTATGGGATATCCAGAAAATCAGCCGTATACGGAACTCCAGTGGGCCATACCATCTAAAATCATTTGATGACATGCCAAAAACATATAAAAGCACTTGGTGGGGCGCACCTGAAATTTGGATGCATTTGAAACTTGTTGGTGGGCCCAACAAATGATTATGAATGCTTTAATGGAGGGTAACCCCTCTCAACTTTTGTATGTGGTGTGGCCCACACAAGTCATGAATTGACTTAATTATTAAACCCCAGGCCCACCATGGAATAGTGCATCTGACTGATGAGGTAGATGTAAATTCTGGACCATTGATAGCCTCATTGACCTTACATGAGTTGTGATAAATGTGTTAGATTTGTATTAGAGGGTTATTATCGACCAATTAAATTAATGCGTCAGCCACTTTTGATTTTTGACCTGACCTAAATTGGCCCTGAATTTTAATGGGTCAGGTTTAGGTACAAAATTGCAATTAGTTTCTTAAATGGGTCAGGTACGGGGATGCCACTAAACCCAACCCAACCCAACCCAACCAATCACATTGTAACCTTACCCGTTAGGCTTTTGGGATTGGCTTCCAATGCTTAGAAGGCGATCCATCTTCTAAGGAAAGGTCAAACAATCAACATATTGAAACATTTCAATACATGAGTTTTTAGTTTTCAAATATTTTCCATTAAAAAGGTGATCCGTCTTATAAAAAAGTTGGGATCATTGAAATAGGATCTCATTTAATTTCTCATCTACTTCTCATTCTTAACCCGTTTCTTTGCCAGCCCACATTAAAAAAAAAAAATTAGGGAGGTCCACCACAATATGAACGCTTCAGATCAGGGAAGAATAGGCCCCACTTTGTACAAACTGAAATCCCATGCATTATTGTACAATCTCTTGGGCCATGCATATGATTGTACCATACCTTGATTTCATAAGGTATATGCACACTGCCCACAGTTTCCATCAGAACTGAATGGGCCAAGGCCAGGCTCGGCATATTTAAAATTTCTGTTCGGCCCAATGAGGTGGTCCCTCGCTTGGACAGTGTGCAAAGGCACTTTCATGCAGTGTGGCCCACTTGCACAAGGACAGTGAAGATGTTCTCTGTCAAGTAGACATGGATAGATTTTCTTTTCACAAGTCTTGTTGCCCTACTGAGTAGTTTATTTTGTCCATAATGCACAAGGACAGGGAAGATGTTCTCTCTCAAGTAGACATGGATAGATTTTCTTTTCACGAGTCTTGTTGAGTACCTCGAACTTGCAAATACTTAAAATATTTTCATCTTGAATCCCAAGTATACATAAAAAGAGCCAAATATGGGATTGGAGGATTATGTTTTCAGATCTTAGCTAATAAGTTGTTTTGATATTTACAACCAATGTGGATGTTTCCAACACAATGAAAATAGCCATTCGGCAATATTCTGCAGATCCAATGCAGTTTGGTTGTATTCCCCCATCATCTTTATGTTTGACAGTATTTCCTTAGTTTCATTTGTTGGACCTCTTTTTTTACAGAAGAGGCTTATCTGAATCAGAAATACATTTTCTTGAGGAATCATTCAGCTTACTTTTTGGCTGTGAGTTCCTTTATACATTTTTTTGTAGCATCTTTTTAAGTTTAGAGTCATGAATTCATCATTAGAATATGGGATAACTGTTTCAGTTTTCCAGCATATTCTACTCTTTTCATGGGCTAGGTTGGCTACTCAAATTTAGTACAATTTGTGTGGAAAAATCTGTCTTACATCCCATCTGAATATTCTGTTGGTTGTGCCTGTGACAATCTGTTTTCTGTAGGATTTTGAAGAATTCAACTTTTATTAGTCCTGATTTCAATGTAATCCTGTTCAGATTACCCAAATCTAAATTTCTAAACTCAGATTTTAAGCCTAAAAGCAGGTTCCAGAAATCCCTGTAGGACTTTGATTTCACCAAAATCCAACTTACACTGCTAAGCCAGCCAAATCCTTCCCCCAGTTGAAGGTTTATTGACTGCCGCTTGACTGAAAAATATGAGCAGAAGTTTTCTCGAGGTGTTTTTCTTTACCCGTTCTTTTCTTTCATTCTCCTACCTTTGGAGGGTGGCCTCCCCACTTGAGTTTTGGAATATCCTTGATTTTTGGATATGCATTAACATACAGCGGACCCTGGCGTCTCCATCCCAACTGTTCCCTGTGTGGCCCACCTGAGTTTTGAATCAGCCTAATTTTTAATATCCAAGGAAAAAAATAGATGGCACAAATGATGGTCAGATTAAATGTCACAAAAACATTATGGTGGGCCACACATGTCGATTTGTATGTTAAGGTTAAAGTAGAAGCCATTATATTGGATGCAACCGTATATTAAATATTTTATAAGTGTATCACTACTATGTTGCAGTATCTTTTCAATTCGATGAAAGCTATGAACGCTCTAAAATGCAGGCATCCAATGCACGTGGAATGTATTCATGCGATGGTGAAGCACGGGTGGTGCACACCTTGATTTTCCTCTTTTTTCCCATTATTTTTTTCCTATAGCACTTGGGGCAAAGAGCTTAGTACAAATTTCTTAACTTGTTGTTTTCCCAACAGATATTCATGTCCAATATGCCAAGTCCAAGTATTGGAAGAGAATAGATGATGAGGTAAGTACCTAGTACTTAGAAGCCATGCACCCATTCATAAGACCTATGGTTATTTAAGGATACAAGGAAAATTCTTAAATTAAAAAATTTCAAACCTTAGATCATTTAACTCTTTTTCTTAAAGGGGCAGCTAGGATGCCTAGCCGAGTTCAACTCATTGCCACCCTTATAGGATCATTTTACCTTTTTTTGTCAATCAGGATCAGTATCTGTTTCTTTTCTAAGGTGTGAGACCGAAAATTTTTGTTGGGCCAACCCGTCCCGGCTTGGAAATTGAAAAACTCCTATTTCCCACTTGAATGCTCCTAATCCATCCATCAATCAAGTGGGCCTCACATCTACAAAGACACTTAAGACACTGGTTTGCGTCTAAGATGTATCAGTTGATAAATCTAAGGGTTAGAATGAAATAGTTGTAGGATACAAGACATGAACATGTGAAGTCTGGTCACACCAAAATGACTTGAGCCCTGACCCTGCCCAAAAATTGACCAGCCTATGCATCATGCCTCGCCCAAGCCAAACCCAGATCGGGCTCGTCAACCCAGCAGTTACAGGGCGATATAGGTGGATGCGGGGCTGTAT
Source organism: Magnolia kwangsiensis (assembly GCA_037074715.1). Classification (NCBI taxonomy): domain Eukaryota; kingdom Viridiplantae; phylum Streptophyta; class Magnoliopsida; order Magnoliales; family Magnoliaceae; genus Magnolia; species Magnolia kwangsiensis. The sequence continues at coordinate 114,279,739 of CM073582.1, read as the reverse complement.
CATATCAGTGATTGAAGCCTGTTACTGATATTTAAAACCTTATTTTAGGGTCAGCCAGAGCCCAACCCGTTACCAGATTCCCAACATTTACATCGAATTGTGCATTTGGTTGTGCTAAATGCCATGAAATATAATGATTAATCAGTCTAATTGGGTGCAAAATTTCATGATATTTGGTGCAACCAAACACCCTCTAAAGCAAGTGCAGAATTTTTTTGGAAGTTGCATATTTGTAGAGATGATCTCCCTGTTGGTGACAAATAGAGAGCTTCATTTGGTTAATTGGTTTGGTTAGAGATATAATCAAATAGCCTATGTTATCTGTTGTTTCATTTGACTTCCTTTGGTGATCTTAGAACCAGTTCTAAAGCCCAGACCCACCCAACTCCTGCCTGTATGATCAGGTTGGTTTTGGACTATATCAGTCAAAGCAGAAACAATTTGTAAAAGAAAAAAAAAAAAAACTATATCAGTCAAAGCTTATGCACAGGTCTTGAAAATCAGATAGTTCCACTATGCTAATAATGGAATACTTGTTATTTTTTTCTATTTTTATGATTTTAGATTGAGCAGATTTTCAGGCTAAAATGAAACAGAGTTGGGTCTGACCAGATGGACTGGCAGTTGGATCAAACCACCGCCCAAGTCCAATCCATGTTTTAAACCATTTCTGAGAATAATCTTAGGATGTCATTTAAACAGTTCAAAAAATAAACAAGCAAATAAAATGAAGTACAAAAGGAAAAAACTTGGGCTTCAAATGGAAAGCCAATGTATGGTTCTAAACCCAACATGTCTAATTTTATTGGGTCTAGGCAAGGTCTAGGTTAAGTTTTCCTAATTTTGAATCCCAATCTGGACACAGGAGGTTTTTGGATAGTGTGAGTAGCAATTTATGCCTCTGTTTTGCATGCGAATATGTACAAGCTTTTTTATGTGTAAAACCAAATGCAGGTTTTAATAATCAAATTTAAACAGTGGCCATCACATATACCGGCACTTTGGTAGGCGCTTCGAAACACTTTTACCAGCGCTTTCATGACCGCCTATAAAACCCTAGATTATAGTGAAGTCTAAAGGCTGCTGGCCGCCGGTAAAGGACAGCCATGTATATAAATGTCTTAAAAGCATTGAATGATAACATATGCATAGGGAGGCAACGATGTTAGTAACTAAAAAAATGGAAGAACGGTGTGGGTATGAAAATATTCATAAAGGTGGGCCCCACACGCTAATGGTAAGACGCCCCTCTCTTGCATATCAAGCGTCATCTCCTGGTACGCGGTAAAACCTGTGGGGCCCACCGTGATTTATGTATTTTATCCACTCTGTCCATCCATTTTGACAGATAATATTATTGCATTAGCTAAAATAATGAAGCATGCAAAAAGCTATAGTGACCCATACCATAGGAAACGGTGTGAATTGAATTTCTACCATCCATAAGTTCTTGGAGGCCATCGAAGTTCTGGTTCAAGCTGATATTTGTGTTTTCACTTCGTCCATGTCTTTGTGATCTTATGAACAGGTTGGATGACAAACAAACATCACTGTGGCCATAGGAAGTTTCAATGGTGGAAATCATTATTCCCACAGTTTCCTGTGATATGATCCACTTGAGGTTTGGATATCCTTTAATTTGGGGCTAACCATTAAAATGATCTGGAAAAACGGATGGACGGCTTGGATAATGAAAATACATTCACGGTGGGCCCAACTGAATTTACTAAGTGTGATAAGAGCGTACTATACCCGATCCGATTTCCATCCCTGTGTCTGTGTATGTAACAGATGCGGATTGAGAAATTTGGGACTATGGACCCCACCTTTTATCTAGCTCTTTTTATGAAACAATACAAACTCAGTTTGGGAACTTAGACCTGCTCGTACAGACAGCGATTTTGAGGACGAAAATACCCCTCCCTTTCGAAGACGAGCGCTAACGCTCTTCCAACCGAGAGTTGTACGAACGGCTCAAAAGAGATCAAACTTACATGGCCCCACAACTATGTATTTATTATATTCACAACGTTCATCCATATTTTGAGATCATTTCGGAGCATTATGCAAAAAAAAATCATATCCAAAGATCAACTGGAACACACCACAAAGAGCAACAGGAAAATTGATTTTCACCGTTAAAAATTTTGTAGGGCCCACCATAACACTTATTTTCCATCCAATCTATTCATAAGGTCACAAAGGCCTGGATGAAGAGGAAAAAAAAATAATGCATAATGATCCAAAACTTTTGTAACCCCTAAAAGGGTTTCAATGGTAGATGTTCAATTCCCCACTTCCTTTTATAGTGTGGTCCACTTGATAGTTAGACCTGTCTTATTTTTATGTCACAAGTTTACTATGAGCTCACCAAATAGATGGACGGTTTGGATATAACAAAGACCTCATGATGGGATACAACAAAAAAAAAAAACCAGGAACCTATGTCTATGGTGTTTTCAATGGCTACGGATTATAATCGTAGCCATAGCTGTAGCCCCTACTTTTTTGATATGTATTGAAGGTCTTTCGATATATCGAAAAAGGTCTAGAACTATCCAACGAGTTTGCATAAAAATTCTTGCAATTTTCGATACATATCGAAAAGTATTTGATATGCATTGAAGGTATTTTCCTTATGGTACGGATTATAACAGTAGCTATAATATAGTCCGTTGCAGTTTGTGCATTTTTTTAATTTTTTTTTTTTTAAAATATTATTATTTTACATGGAGAACTTTATTCTACCTACATTTTTCTCTAATACATATTTATATAATTTTTTTTGCATATAAATTTTTTTTCTCTTTTAATTCATTTCTTTGTCTATTTATTCAACAAGCATATCTCCTAAACTAGAATGATTACTCAACGTACCACATATAATTTTGTGGTAGGAGAAGCTAATTTAGCCAACAAACATAGTTATTTTTCAAGATTCCATCGGGTTGATGGTCGAAAATTCATTTCATTCACTTCGTGGTCAATTTTAATCACTTCACGATCAAACTGAAATTGAGCGGCGCAAAAATGAAATTGAGTGGGGCAAATTAGAAATTGTGCGGGGCAGCAAACATGAAATTGAGCAGGGCAAATATAAAATTGAGTGAGGCAAATTAGAAATTGAGCGGGACAAATATGAAATTGAGTGGGGCAAACTAGAAATTGAGTAGGGCAAATATAAAATTGAGCAGGGCAAACTAGAAATTGAGCGGGGCAAACATGAAATTGATTTTTGGATATGCATTAACATACAGCGGACCCTGGCGTCTCCCTCCCAATTGTTCCTTATGTGGCCCACCTGAGTTTTGAATCAGCCTAATTTTTAATATCCAAGGAAAAAAAATAGATGGCACAAATGATGGTCAGATTAAATGTCACAAAAACATTATGGTGGGCCATACTTGTCGATTTGTATGTTAAGGTTAAAGTAGAAGCGATTATATTGGATGCAACCGCATATTAAATATTTTAAAATTGTATCACTACTATGTTGCAGTATCTTTTCAATTCGATGAAAGCTATGAACGTCTAAAATGCAAGCATCCAATGCACGTGGAATGTATTCATGCGATGGTGAAGCACAGGCGGTGCATGCCTTGATTTTTCCTCTTTTTTCTCATTATTTTGTTCCTATAGAACTTGGGGCAAAGAGCTTAGTACAAATTTCTTAACCTGTGGTTTTCCCAACAGATATTCATGTCCAATATGCCAAGTCCAAGTATTGGAAGAGAATAGATGATGAGGTAAGTACCTAGTACTTAGAAGCCATGCACCCATTCATAAGACCTATGGTTACTTAAGGATACAAGGAAAATTCTTAAATTAAAAAATTTCAAACCTTAGATCATTTAACTCTTTTTCTTAAAGGGGCAACTAGGATGCCTGGCCGAGTTCAACTCATTGCCACCCTTATAGGATCATTTTACCTTTTTTTGTCAATCAGGATCAGTATCTGTTTCTTTTCTAAGGTGTGAGACCGAAAATTTTTGTTGGGCCAACCTGTCCCGGCTTGGAAATTGAAAAACTGCTATTTCCCCCTTGAATGCTCCTAATCCATCCATCAATCAAGTGGGCCTCACATCTACAAAGAAACAGACACTTAAGACACTGGTTTGCATCTAAGATGTATCAGTTGATAAATTCCTAAAGACATGAACATGTGAAGTCTGCAAGAAACAATGATGATTTAATGGAAGAAAAGATCTTGGATCAGCTCTCAGCGGTGATCCAAAATTATATGTAAGTACATGTAAGTACCTTAAAATAGTTTTGAGCAATATCTAGGTTATAATAATCTCTAAAAAGATCTTGGATCAGCTCTCAGCGGTGAGCTTGCGAACAAACCAAGCCAGCATACTTTGTGGATCAGACTGCAAGAAACAATGATGATTTAATGCTCACCACTAAATACACTCCGAGGTCCACTGTAAGCAAACATAATGTTTATTTCTCATCTTAATCGTTGATAATGAGAAAAAGAACCGGATTAAGGTAAAATAAAAATAATATGTTGATCCAAAACTTTTGCGGCCTACAAAAAGATTTTAACGATCGTTCACCACTTTTTCTAGTGGTGTGGTCAACTAAAGATTTCTCTTCTTAAATTTTTGTATAATATCATTAAATAAGATGAAAAAAATGGAAGAACGGCGTGGATATGAAAATATTTATAAAGGTGGGCCCCACACGTTAATGGTAAGACGCTCCTCTCTTGCATATCAAGAGTCATCTCCTTGTAGGCGGTAAAACTTGTGGGGCCCACCGGATTTATGTCTTTTATCCACACTGTCCATCCATTTTGACAGATAATATTATTGCATTAGCTAAAATAATGAAGCATGCAAAAAGCTATAGTGACCCATACCATAGGAAACAGTGTGAATTGAACTTCTATCATTCATAAGTTCTTGGAGGCCATCGAAGTTCTGGTTCAAGCTGATATTTGTGTTTTCACTTCGTCCATGTCTTTGTGATCTTATGAACAAGTTAGATGACAAACAAACATCACTATGGCCATAGGAAGTTTCAATGGTGGAAATCATTATTCCCACAGTTTCCTGTGATATGGTCCACTTGAGCTTTGGATATGCTTTAATTTGGAGCTAACCATTAAAATGATCTGAAAAAATGGATGGACGGATTGGATAATGTAAATACATTCACGGTGGGGCCAACTGAATTTAATAAGTGCGATAAGAGCGTACTATACCCAATCCGATTTCCATCCCCGTGTATGTAACAGATGCGGATTGAGAAATTTGGGACTATGGGCCCTACCTTTCATGTAGCTGTTTTTATGAAACGATACAAACTTAGTTTGAAAACTTAGACCTGCTCGTATAGATAGGAAATTTGAGGACAAAAATACCCCTCCCTTCCTTTCGAAGACGAGCGCTGACGCTCCTCCAACCGAGAGTTGTACGAACGGCTTAAAAGAGATCAAAGTTACATGCCCCATAGCTATGTATTTATTATATCCACAACGTTCATCCATATTTTGAGATTATTTCGGAGCATTATGAAAAAAAAAAATCATATCCAAAGATCAACGGGACCACACCACAAAGAGCAGCGGAAAAACTAATTTTCACCGTTAAAAATTTTGTGGGGCCCACCATAACATTTATTTTCCATCCAATCTATTCATAAGGTCACAAAGGCCTGGATGAAGTGGAAAAAAAAATTCATAATGATCCAAAACTTTTGTAACCCCTAAAAGGGTTTCAATGGTAGACGTTCAATTCCCCACTTCCTTTTACAGTGTGGTCCACTTGATAGTTAGACCTGTCTTATTTTATGTCTTAAGTTTAATATGAGCTCGCCAAATAGATGGACGGTTTGGATATAACAAAGACCTCATGATGGGACACAATAAAAAAATAAAAAAACCAAGAACCTATGTCTATGTTGTTTTCTATGGCTACGGATTATAACCGTAGCCATAGCCATAGCCCCTGCTTTTTCGATATGTATCGAAGGTCTTTCGATATATTGAAAAAGGTTCAGAACTGTCCAACGAGTTTGCATAAAAAATCCTGCAATTTTCGATACATATCGAAGGTATTTTCCCTATGGCTACAGATTATAACTATAGCCATCACTATAGTCCGTTGCAGTTTGTGCATTTTTTAAATTAAAAATTTTTTTTTTTAATTTTTTTTTTTATATGGAGAACTTTATTCTACATACATTTTTCTCTAATACATATTTATATAAAAATGTATATATAAGCGTATAAATTTTTTTCTCTCTTTTAATTCATTTCTTTGTCTATTTATTCAACAAGCATATCTCCTAAACTAGAATGATTTACTTAACATACCACATGATTTTATGGTGTGAGAAGCTAATTTAGCTAACAAACATAGTTATTTTCCAAGATTCCATCGAGTCGATGCTCGAAAATTCATTTCATTCACTTCGTGGTCAATTTTAATCACTTCGCGGTCGAACTGAAATTAAGAGGGGCAAAAATGAAATTGAGCGAGGCAAACACAAAATTTAGAGGGACAAACTAGAAATTGAGCAGGGCAAACTTGAAATTCAGCAGGACAAACATGAAATTGAGCGGGTAAACATGAAATTAAGTGGGGTAAACTAGAAATTCAGCGGGGCAGATATGAAATTCAGCGAGGCAAACTAGAAATTGAATGGGGCAAATATGAAATTGAGCAGGACAAATTAGAAATTAAGCAAGACAAACTAGAAATTGAGCGGGGCAAACTAGAAATTGAGCGGGGCAAACATGAAATTGAGTGGGGTAAACTATAAATTAAGCAGGGCAAACATGTAATTGAGTAGGGCAAACTAGAAATTGAGCGGTGTAAACCTGAACTTGAGTAGGGCAAACTAGAAATTGAGTGGGGTAAACATGAAATTGAGCGGGGCAAACTAGAAATTGAGCGGGGCAAAAATGAAATTAAGCGGGGCAAACTAAAAATTCAACAGAGCAAACATGAAGTCTATGTCAAGGACTGAATGCATTTTATATAGGGGAGTGGCTATGGGAGAGAGTCCACCCAATGTCATTTATCAAAGTGGGACTAGGCGTGATCACAACGTCAGCATTTCCAATGACATAAATACTAAAAACATTAGTGTAAAACATGAAAATCTCATGCTAAATGTAATTGGCATGCACACTTCTAAGTGGTCTAATCATCTCTATCAAGAGATGCCTTAGCTTCAATCATAGTCATTCATAACTGTTCATTTCACCTTATGCATGTATAATGAGTATATTTTAATAAACAAAAATCGAAACTTGAATCAGCGGTTAAATCTTAATTTACTGAAATGCATATGCCAACTTAATATTTGTACTCGCACTGAATATGATCATCCTACAATATAATTATCAAATAGGGTTTACAAACAATATTTGACGATTACAGATAATCTTTCTTTAAAAGAATCTTAGTGTATGCTCATTTGCACTGCATTATCGATTCAAAGACCTATGAGAAAAATCCTATCTTTTTCTTTCCTAAAAAATCCTTTCAAACCCTTTTTTGTGTGTGTGTGTGTAGGGGGGGGGGGGGGGGGGGGGGGGGGGGAGGAGGGTTAGCTTGTTAGTATAATCCACTAGGGAATCGATACCAAGACCTCAATGTTGAAACGAGGTATCTTCACTTTGTCTACCACTTGAGATATGTTTGGCTCGTTGAAATTCATGTTTGCCCTGCTCAATTTCTAGTTTGCCCCGCTCAATTTCATATTTGCCCCATTAAAATTCATGTTTACCCCGCTAAATTTCTAGTTTGCCCCGTTCAATTTCATGTTTGCATCGCTCAATTTCTAGTTTGCCCCGCTCAATTTCATGTTTGCCATGCTGAATTTCTCGTTGGCCCTGTTCAATTTCATGTTTGCCCCGCTGAAATTCTAGTTTGCCCCGCTCAATTTCATGTTTACCCAGCTCAATTTCCTCGCTGAATTTCTAGTTTGGCCCGCTCAATTTCTGTTTGACCGTGAAATGAAGGGAATTAACCATGAAATGCATGGTATTGACCGTGAAGTGAAGGGGAATCGCCGGGATTGACCGTGAAATGCATGGAATTAATCGCGAAGTAAATGAAATGAATGAAATTAACCGCAAACTAATTGAAATTGACTGCGAAGTGAATGAAATAGATTTTTGACCATTAACCTAATGGAATCTTGAAAACTAACCAGGTTGGTTGACTAAAGTAGCTTCTCCTACCTCAAAATCATATAGAGTACATCAAGTAACTGATTTTGGTTTAAAAGATATTCTTGTTAAATGAATAAAAAAAGAAATGAAAGAAACAGAGAGAAATTGTTTTTCTATATGCTTATATATAAATATGTATTAGATAAATTTGTAGATATATTATAGTTCTCCATGTAAAAAAATAAAAAAATAAAAAAAAGTTACATAGACTGGCACACACTAAAGCTATGGCTACGGTTATAATCCGTAGCTATAGGTAAAATAACCTACGATGTATCAAAAATTGTAGGATTTTTTAGGCAAACTCACTATACAATTTTGGACCTTTTTCGATAACATCGAAAGACCTTCGATATATCGACATACATGTCGAAATACCTTCGATATATATCGAAGGACATATCGAAAAAGCAGGCGCTGCAGTTATGGCTACGGTTATAATCTATAGCAATAGGGTAGCTGAGCTTTTCGAAATCACATTTCTTTTGTGAGTCCCATCATGAGGTCTGTGTTGTATACAAACCATCCATCTATTTGACAAGCTCATATTAAGGCTTAAGATGAAAAATAAGATAGATATAATTATCAAGTAGATCACACTCTAAAAGGCAATGGAGAATTGAATGTCTACCATTGAAACTCTCTTAGGGGTTATAAAAGTTTTGGATCATTATGAAATTTGTTTTTCGTCTGCATCCAAGTCTTTGTAATCTTATGAATGAACTTGGATAGGGAGGATTTCTCACAAACATCACAGTGGCCCCTAAAAGGTTTTATGGCCCCCAAAAAGTTTTTAATGGTCGACGCTCATTCAACCCTGTTTCCTAAAATGTGATACACTTGAGATTTGGATATACCTCATTTTTAGTCTCATATCATAAAATGATGTAGAAAAATATATGGATGCCATGGATGAAAAGCATACATCATGGTGGGGCCTATAGACCACCAACCATATGCCATTAGCCAGTGCCAGGGGAGTACCCAATCCGTTTTCGTGAAAGGAGGGGTATTTTCGTTCTCAAATTCGCTGTCCGTACAAGCAGGTCTTTGATCCCAAATGAAGTTTGTATTGCTTTATAAAACCTGCTGGATGAAAGGTGGGGTCTATAGTCCCAAATTTCTCCATGCAGATTCCTTGCCAAAGCCTTTGACACAAAGTTCTTTGCTGGTAATACATGGGGTTCACTATGATGTTTCTAAACAATCCACCCCGGCCATATGCTTTTTCAGGTTATTCTAAGAGATGAGACGAAAAGTTAGATGAATCCAAAACTCAAGTGAGCCGCACAAAATGAAACACTGGAGACTTTATGACCTGTTTAAACATTTATATGGTCACAAAATTTTAGCAAACGGCTAATATTTTTGTATTTTTGATTTATCCTACCGGTAATGAACTTATAAGCAGTTTAGATGGCATACAAACATTTAATGGAGCCCGATAAGGTTTCAACGGTGGAAAACTCTTTCTCAACTTTTCATCTCGGCGGACGCTTGAGTTTTGGGAAGCGGATCGCTACTGGACCTTACACTGCTGTATTGATGTGAACAAGTTTTGTGGGTCTGATCATGAGAAATGTGTTATATCTAAACCGTACATCCATTTGGCAAGCTAGTCTTAAGGCTTAAGACTAAAAATAAGAAAGATCTAACTATCAACTGGACCACACTGAAAAAAGTAGTGGGGATCTAACGTTTACCCATGAAACCCTTTTTTGGTTCACTGAAGTTTTGAATCGAAGTTTGTTTTTCCTGTTAATTCAGGTCTTCGTAACCTCATGACCAGATTAGATGAAAATAAACGTTATAGTAGGCCCTATGAATTGTTTAACGGTGAAAATCACTATCTCTGCTGCTATTTATGATGTGTTACTTATGATTTCTGGATATTATTCATTTTTTGGATAATGCTCTAAAATGATCTCTAAAAATAGATGAACGGTGTAAATATAATAAATACATCACTGTGGGGCCCATGCAACTTTGATCTCCGTTGAACCGTTCGTACAACTCGGAGCTCGAGGAGCGTCGGTGCTCGTCTTCGCACGACACGTACCTACAGCAGCTATACAGCTGGTGTGTATCCGCTTCCGAGTTTTGGATCCAGCTGAGTTTTGGTCTAATGACCTAAAACGATCCTAAAAAGACACGGATGGACGGGGTGGATTTTTCAGAAACATCATCGTGGCCCACGCAGCATCCTGGCTTGCTAGAAATCCGCGTCCGTATGTAACGGAGGCTTGTTTCATGCAGAAGCAAACCCGATTCAAATATCTCCGATTCAAATTTGAATCTCTACTAACGTCTCACAGTCACGCGCAACGGTATTTTCTCGCTCCCTCCTCGCCTTCTCGCTCAAGAACACCGCCCGTCTTCGCTATCTCTCCCCCAAGAATCCTCGTCTCTCTCTGGCCCTCTCACTCTCTTTCTCGCCCTCTCGTCCCAAAATCTCTGCGTGCGATGGGAAAGGTCGTACTCTTGCGGTGGAGAAAGGCGTCCTAAGGCGCTGCTCCGGCACCTCATCCCAGACCCTAGCTCTCCCCCAATCCCCGTCTACCACCCGCTCTCCTACATCTTCAAGATCCAACCCAACTCCCACGGTATCTGTTGCATCGTCCCCCCCAAGAGCTCGGCCCCACCCTTTGCCCTCGACCTCTCCTCCTCCATGTTCCCATCAATGAGGATCTCTGATCAGTGGGATTTTTTTTTCTTTTTCATGTAAGCCATCCATCAAGGGACCCACTAGATGAATGCTCTGGTCACCATTTGGTGGGGTAAAAGGGCAGTCCTCTTTAACAATGACAGATATCAACTACTGAATTCTTGCATTGTAATTGCACTCTCAAACAGAAAATAGACTGTTATCTTGATTTCTTGCTGTCGGAAGGGAAAATGCTGACAGAAGAACAACTGGCCATGTTGGTCTGGGAAGCAATCATTGAAACATCAGATACTACTCTGGTAACAACAGAATGGGCTATGTATGAACTTGTGAAAAACCCCAAGAATCAGGTAGCTCTCTCAGTAGATTCAATCATCTCTTCATCTTTACCTTTTCAGTTTTATATGTTTCTGATTCCTATTGTTGTTCTAGGACTGTCTATACCATGAGGCTGAGATTGCAATACTTGATATACAGCTGCAAAAGGGCACAAATACAAGATAGTCAAACCATCCTTGATCTTGGCTATGGACAAGGACCATTTACTTCACATGTTGCTCTGAAGCATAAAAATTGTCGTTTTACAGCTGTTACTGACTTGATCTCTCAGAAGGGCTTCATAAAGGAGCAATGCAAGTAAGACTTTAAATCGTATTAAAGTGGATTAGTTTGTAGATGTGCTTCCTTGGGTTGTATATGTAAACCTCATACTGTTATGCATGGTTTGCATCTTAGAATTGTTCTTGAATGATACTGGTAGCAATTGCACCTACCGGTAGCATTATGAAGATCTTAGCTAGATAACTGTCTCTATAAAATCAACTCTCTTAGTCGGACAATATATCCCTATAAAATCAACTCCGTTACACTTAGGTTGACCACAACCAGATATGCACTATCAACCATCCAAGGGCTTCTTGGATGACCTTATATGAGCGATTGTGCAAAAAGTAAGTTTGATCGATTTCAGTGTGGCACATATGATTGTTGAAGAAAAATCTCTAAGCATGTTAAATACAATCAGAGAATCCTATTGAAGAAGTTATATCAGATAACTTTCCACATTCATTCCTTAGGAACCTTCAGCTATCAAATGTTGAGATTAAATTACCAGATGTAAATGATCTTCTCTCATCCTAAAATCAAAGCTTATTATTTGAATCATGCGAATTGAACCAGTAGTACTTAAACCTCATTTGATATTTCTGTATTTGATACAAAAATGCCATTTAGCTGCATCTCTAGATCGAAGTATTGTACATAGGCAGCAATAAAAAAGAAAAGCTACTTTCGAGGCTTTTTTTTTTTTTTTTTAAACGATACTATTGTCGAGATTTTCCCCGCAACATTAGTGAAGAAAGTTGCAGGATTCTTCTTCCTTCTTGCTCCTCCCACTTTGAACTTGTGCTCTATTGCACTCCCAGCTTTTAATACCTTTTGACATTTTGAAATAGTTGCTTTTCCTTTCCAAATCTTCTATCGCTTCTGTTCATGCTTCGAGAAACTATAGATAACAGTTAGGTTTTTTTGGCTTGATCTGAAACAAAAAAAAATAAAATAAAATTAATCAATCACCCAAAGACAGTAAACAAGAAGACTGAAAAATGGGAAAGAAAGAAAACCCGAATCTTAGAAAATGTAAAAGAAAGAGATTTACCGGTCAGGGAGATGTTTATTCAGATGTAAAAGAAAAGAAGACCATATATATCTATATCCTCCTATTTGTGGAAAAAATAGTGATGCAAATTGTTTTCCATTTTCATGGAAATTATCGATATTGGTTTCTATGAAAATGCTAGACTTTCAAGGTGTTTTTCATTTTCAAGCTTTTGGAGAAAACTGTGGTTTCTTACTTTTAATATTTTCATGAAAAACAGAACTCCAAGCTAAATAATAGAATTTTTGTTAGAATCTGCAGTTATTTATTTCCAGAGGATTCATGTTAGTTTTCCACATGCATGTTTTAGTTTCTCTCTATTAAAAGTAATGATTTTTATTGACTGATTATACGAAACTCTCGTAGGTGATAGTTTGATTGGTTTGGTTAGAGATATAATCAAATAGCCTGTGTTATGTTATCTGTTGTTTCAGTTAACTTCTTTTGGTGATCTTAGAACCAGTTCTAAAACTCGGAACCAACTCCTGGCTGTATGATTTGGCCCATTTCTAGTGATCCAAACATTTGACATGATTGGGCCATTTCAACGAATTTGAACTTCCTATATGATTCAGCCCTTTCAGCGATCCATATGCATCATATGATTCTTGCTGCTGTTAGTGATCTAAACTCATCATATGATTGAAGCCGCTTTCCATGACCTATCCCAATGGATATGTTAACTTGATCCATCTATTCATAATATTTGAGGTTGGTTCTCAGTGATCCACATCATTAATTCTATAAGACCATCTTCAATTATATACGCAATTCACATAGTCAGGTTTCTTTTTACAACAATCCAAATTCATATAATTTGGCCCATTTCTAGTGATCCAAACCTTTGACATGGGCCATTTCGATGGATAAAGAACATTCACATGCTTTGGCCATTTAGTGGATCCAAATTGTTGATATGATTCGGCGATCTAAACTCATCATACGATTGAAGTTGCTTTTCATGATCCAAACAAATCATATGATTGAAGCTGCTTTTCATGATCCATGGCAATGGATATGCTAAGTTGATCCATGAGCTAAATTTTGTAAGACCCTCTTCAACTTTACAAATGATCCTAATTGTTAATATGATTTGGCACTTTTCTAGTGATCCAAACCTTTGACATGCTTGGGCCATTTCAATGGATCAAAACCTTTGATATGCTTGGGCCATTTCAGCGGATTTGAACTTTTTATATGATTCGGCCCATTTAGTGATCCAAATACATCATATGATTCGTGCTGTTGTTAGTGATCTAAACTTATCATATGATTAAAGCCTATTTCCATGACCCATCCCAATGGATATGTTAAGTTGATTCATCTATTCATAATATTTGAGATTGGTTCTCAGTGATCCACATCGTTAATTTTGTAGGACCCTCTTTCGTTCTATCCACAATTCAAATAGTTTGCTTTTTTTTTTTTTTTTTTTTTTTTTTACAACGATACAAATTTATATGATTTGGCCCATTTCTATTGATCCAAACCTTTGACATGGGCCATTTCGATGGATAAAAAACATTGACATGCTTGGGCCGTTCAATGGAACCAAATTGTTCATATTATTCAGATCATTCGGTCATACAAACTCATCATACGATTGAAGCTGCTTTCATGATCCAAACTCATTATATGATTGGGGTTGTTTTTCTTGATCCCAAGTCATCATATGTTTGAAGCTAATTTTCATGATCCATGGCAATGGATACGCTTAGTTGATCCATGCCTTAAATTTTGTACAAACCTCTTTAGCTTTATAAATGATTCAAACTATTCATATGATTTGTCCCATTTTTAGTGATCCAAACTTTTGACATGCTTGGTCCATTTTAATGGATCAAAACCTTTGATGTGCTTTGGCTATTTTAGTGGATTTGATCTTTTTATATGATACGGCCCATTTAGCTATCTAAATACATCATATGATTCGTGCTACTGTTAGTGATCTAAACTCATCATATGATTGAAGCCTCTTTCCATGACCCATCCTAATGGATATGTTAAGTTGATCCATCTATTCATAATATTTGAGGTTGGTTCTTAGTGATCTACATCTTTAATTTTGTAGGACCCTCTTCTGTTCTATCCACAATTCAAACAGTCCGTTTTTTTTTTTTTTAAAAAATTTTTAATTTTATTTTTACAACGATACAAATTTATATGATTTGGCCCATTTCTATTGATCCAAACCTTTGACATGCTTGGGCCATTCAATGGAACCAAATTGTTCATATTATTCGGATCATTCGGTCATACAAACTCATCATACGATTGAAGCTGCTTCTCATGATCCAAACTCATCATATGATTGAAGTTGTTTTTCGTGATCCAAAGTCATCATATGATTGAAGCTGCATTTCATGATCCATGGCAATGGATATGCTTAGTTGATCCATGCCCTAAATTTTGTAGGAACCTCTTTAGCTTTACAAATGATCCACATTATTCATATGATTTGGCCCATTTCTAGTGATCCAAACCTTTGACATGCTTGGGCCATTTCAGTAGATCAAAACCTTTGACGTGCTTGGGCAAGTTCATTGGATTTGAACTTCTTATATGATTCGACCCATTCAGCGATCCAAATGCATCATATGATTCGTGCTGCTGTTAGTTATCTAAACTCATCATATGATTGAAGCCTCTTTCCATGACCCGTCTCAATTGATACATTAAGTTAATCCATCTATTCATAATATTTGAGGTTGGTTCTCAGTGATCCACATCGTTAATTTTATAGGACCCTCTTCCGTTCTTTCGACAATTCAAACAGTCAGTTTGTTTCTTTATTATTATTATTATTATTATTTTTTTTTTATTTTTATTTTTACAACGATACAAATTTATATGATTTGGCCCATTTCTATTGATCCAAACCTTTGACATGGGCCATTTTGATGGATAAAAAACATTGACATGCTTGGGCCATTTTGTGGATCGAAATTGTTGATATGATTCGGCTCATTTGGAGATCCAAACTCATCATACGATTGAAGCTACTTTTTATGATCCAAACTCATCATATGATTGAAGTTGCTTTTCATGATCCATGGCAATGGATGTGCTGAGTTGATCTATGCCCTAAATTTTGTAGGACCCTTGTCATCTTTACAAATGATCCAAATTGTTCATATGATTTGGCCCATTTCTAGTGATCCAAACATTTGACATGCTTGGGCCATTTCAATGGATCAAAACCTTTAACGTGCTTTGGCCATTTTAGCGGATTTGAACTTCTTATACGATTCGGCCCATTCAGTAATCCAAATACATCATATGATTCGTGTTGTTGTTAGTGATTTAAACTCATCATATGATTGAATCCTCTTTCCAAGACCAATCCCAATGGATATGTTAAGCTGATCCATCTATTCATAATATTTGAGGTTGGTTGTCAGTGATCCACATCGTTAAATTTGTAGGACCCTCTTCCGTTCTATCCACAATTCAAATAGTCAGGTTTCTCTTTACAACGATACAAATTTATATTATTTGGCCCATTTTACTCGATAGAAAACATTGACATGCTTGGACCATTCAATGGATCCAAATTGTTCATATGATTCGGATCATTCGGTGATATAAACCCATCATACGATTGAAGTTGTTTTTCATGATCCAAACTCATCATATGATTAAAGTTGCTTTTCATGATCCAGGACAATGGATATGCTTACATGATCCATGCCCTAAAATTTGTAGGACCCTCTTAAGCTTTTCAAATGCTCCAAACTGTTTATATGATTTGGCCCATTTCTAGTGATCCAAACATTTGACATGCTTGGGCCATTTCAATGGATCAAAACCTTTTACATGCTTGTGCCATTTTAGTTGATTTGAACTTCTTATATGATTTGGCCCATTTAGCGATCCAAATGCGTTATATGATTCGTGTTGTTGTTAGTGATCTAAACTCATCATATAATTGAAGCCTCTTTCCATGACCCATCCCAATGGATATGTTAAGTTGATCCATCTATTCATAATATTTGAGGTTGGTTCTCAGTGATCCACAACATTAATTTTGTAGGACTATCTTCAATTCTATACACAATTCAAACAATCAGGTTTCTTTTTAGTACAATCCAAATTCATATGATTTGGCCCATTTCTAGTGATCCAAACCTTTGACGTGGGCCATTTCGATGGATAAAAAACATTGGCATGCTTGGTCCATTTAGTGGATCCAAATTGTTCATTAGATTCGGCTCATTCGGCGATCTAAACTCATCTTTCGATTGAAGTTGCTTTTCATGATCCAAACTCATCATATGATTGAAGCTGCTTTTCTTGATCCATGGCAATGAATATTCTAAGTTGATCCATTCCCTAAATTTTCTAGGATCCTCTTCAGCTTTACAAATGATCCAAACTATTCATATGATTTGGCCCATTTCTAGTGCTCCAAACCTTTGACCTGCATGGGTCATTTTAATGGATCATTTACCTTTGACGTGTTTGGGCCATTTCAGCGGATTTGAACTTCTTATATAATTCGACCCATTCAGCGATCCAAATACATCATATGATTTGTAATGTTATTATTGATCTAAACTCATCATATGATTGAAGACTCTTTCCATGACCCATCCCAATGGATATGTTAAGTTGATCCATCTATTCATAATATTTTAGGTTGCTTCTCAACGATCCACATCGTTAATTTTGTAGGACCCTCCTCAGTTCGATACACAATTCAAACAATCATGTTTCTTTTAACAACGATCCAAATTCATATGATTTGGCCCATTTCTAGTTATCTAAACCTTTGACATGGGCCATTTCGATGGATAAAAAACATTGACATGCTTGGGCCATTCGGTGGATCCAAATTGTTCATATGATTCAACTCATTTGGCAATCCAAACTCATCATATGATTGAAGTTGCTTTTCGTGATTGGGCCATTTCAGCGGATTTGAACTTCTTATATGATTCGATCCATTCAGCGATTCAAATGCATCCTATGATTCGTGCTGTTTGTAGTGATCTAAACTCATCATATGATTGAAGCGAAGCCTCTTTCCATGGCCCATCAATGGATATGTTAAGTTGGTCCATCAATTTGTAATATTTGAGGTCAGTTCTCAGTGATACACATCATTAATTTTGTAGGACCCTCTTTAGTTTGATACAAAATTCAAACAATCATGTTTCTTTATACAACGATCCAAATTCATGTGATTTGGCCCATTTCTAGTGATCCAAACGATCCAAATTATTTTATTTTTAATTTTTTGTTGTTGGGAAATGCGATCGAACTAAATAGGTGTTGATAGTAGGGCGGGAATTTTGGATGTTTATGAGAAGTGAAGGATTGTATGATCCCCTACCTTATATGTATTATCTCTCGGAATCTTGAGTTCAGAGATGTGGGCCTAACATTTTGATGATTTTATAGCGTTGGTTTTATTGTCCCAATCATGGTGCAAAGTTCTTTTGAAAAATATAAAAAAGTTTCCTAGAGTGGAAGATCCTAGCAACCAATCTTTTAAGTATGAATGTTTGCCATGCTATTCTCTTCATTGTCCATTTAGTGGCCACCATTCGAAGGCTTAGCATTGTCCCATCTGGGCAATTTTTGTGGCCCCATCCTTGGTGATCAACGGGTTGTATAACTGAGCCATGGGTCTCACTTGTATGGGCGCAAGGCCTGATGCCGCTAACCCTCTTCGTTATTATATAAGCATTGATCTCTATATGGGCATTGGAAATAATTGGTAACTAGCTCTAACCATTGATTGGATTCGAAATCCTAAAAATTGTTATGAGTGGATGAATTTATTGATAGAATATTTTGACCTTTTGCCATTGAATGCAAACCGTTGACGTATTTCCCTTCATAACTGTCTATTTGTTAGCTTCTAAGTTTAGACTTGCAATCTTTTCTTGTTCAAGATATTTTGCGCCTAGGTCAATTGCAATTGGCCTATTTTCAAGGATCCAATCCATTCATAGGGTAGGCATAGTATTCAATGATCGAAACTACATATACAATTGAGCTAATTTTTAGTGATCCTTAGAGATGTCTTATAATAGGGCCCTTATTCTGTATTCCAAATCATCTGCACAATCAGGCTTGTTTTCAATGATCCAAACCTTAATATCATGTAGACCATTTCCAGTGGTAAAAACTATATGCATAAGTGTCCAATTTGAATTATCTAAGCCATTGATATGATTGGGCTCATTTTCTCCAATTCTGACTGTTCATATGGCTGACCCAACCCATAATATGGTTAGGTCTATTTACAATGATCTAAATTGCTCGTATGATTTGGCATATCTCTAATGATCCAAACCTATGATATGATTGGCCCATTTCAGCGGATCCAAACTATTCATATGATTGGGCTCTTATTTGTTGATCAACATGCTTGATATGTTAAGTTGATACATATCTTTCATTTGATCGAGTTGGTTCACAGTGGTTAATATTTCTATATTCTAGGGCCCTTATTCATTTCTATAAATTGTTCAAATGATTGGACTTTTTTTCAATCCAAACCATTCATTTGATTGCTTCATTTATGTAATCCAAACCATCTATAGAGTTAGTCTTGTGCTCAACAAATTAATTTTTGGGTGCCTCATGTACAAAAAATCGTTAGTGATTCAAATTGTTCTTATGATTGGGCTTGTTTTCGGTCACACAAAACTTTGATATGAGTGCACCTATTCACGAGATTAAATCATTCGTATACTTTTTTGTTTTAAGTGATCTAAACCCCTTCATTCGATTAAGTAAACTTAGTCCCTTGTTTACTAAGCCAATGAATGGAAGTTTTATACTCTTTGTTGGGTTGCACAAGCACAAAAATTCATTATGGGAGGAGTTATCTTGGCAAATCATTGTGCTCATTTTCAACAACCTTGCTAATCATACGATTGACAAGTTTTTGGTGGTTTATGTTGTTATTATGGTAGAGTCTGTTTCCGTCAATCTAAGCCGTTCATCTGGTTTGGCTTGTTTTGTGACACAACCCTTGGTGGATCTGTAATTGCGGTTTCACTCATTAGAGACAATTGAATGCATGAGTCATGCACAATGGGCCCATTTTCAATTATTCAAGCCATTTATTAATCTCTTGTTTCATTTTTCGAAGTAGAAACCGTTCTTATGGTTGGGTTCCCTTGTAGTGACCGAAACCATTAATCACGTAGCTCGCTTCTAGTGATGCAAACTATTTATAGGCAGGTCCCATTTTTGCTAACCAAATCATTTATAAAGATGGGCCTATTTTTTGAAATGCTTGGGCCATTTGAAGTTATCCAATTGAGTTAACCTTCTAAAATGCTTGGGTTGGTTGGAGTCAATCAAATCATTCATATTGCCAACTCTTTTTAAGTGATCTAAACCCTCTATATAATTCAAGCCATTTTAGTGATCCACACCCTTCGTATTATTGAGGTTGTTTCTAGTGATCCAAATCAGTTAATATCCTAAGGTCCATGGTTCAACAATCCAAGCAGACTTATCCGAACCCTTTACATAATTTGGCCCGTTTTAGTGATCCAAACTCGTCTTATTGTTGGGGCCCTTTTTAGTCATCTAAATTAATTGATGTTTTAAGGCCCATATTTTCTATATTTTTTAGGGTATAGTGATATGTTTATAATTAGAGCAGAGGACAAGCTGCACTTTGTTTCTTAACGAATCCTTTTTCTTGGCATGTTCCTAATGAAATTTGTTTCTTTTTCATCTAGTTTTGATAGGCACCTCACCAGTTTATGAAAATTGTTCTTTTATGCTTAATATATCTCCAAAAGAACTCAATTAGGCTCTTCTTTTGTCTCATGCTTTTATCTATTGTTTTAATCACACCATTTTTTGTTTTGTTTTGTTTTGTTTTGTTTCAGCTTCTTTTAATTCAAGCGTTTTGTTAGATTTACTAAGAGAACGATGAAGCTTGTTGGTTTCCATCATATTCATCAGGGTTTTAATTCTTCTCTGAGTGAGATTTTTCTTAACACTTTTCTTGTTATTAATTGATCATGGAATTATTGTTTTGAATTTTAAGGATCTTATTTGATTATATTGGGGGTTGATATGTGGAGACTCTATTCTTCCCTTTTAGTTATAATACCATGTAGTTACCATTTGTGATGATTCAACATATGTGCATGCTGTTTTTTATTTATTTATTTGTTTATTATATATTTGTCCATCATGTTTGTTTGCCTCTGCTTGTTTCAAGGGTTTGCTAGTTTTAGTCAATTACTTTAAAGATACATTATTAGAATTATGTGAATAGCTTTTCATTTCTATGAAGGGGAATAGTTTCTATGATAATGTTATATTGAATTTATTAGTTGTAGTTGTAGATTGTAAGTTAATTTTTTATGGTACACTAGATTAAATTATCCAATTAGTTGAGGTGATTTGGTGTCCCTTGGGCTTATGTTTGGTGATACAAATCGTTATTATGGTAGTGTGTTGGGTGATCTAAACCATTCATACGATGTGGCCAGTTTTCATTATCTCAAACTTTTAATTTAATGTGTGTGGATCATTTCAATTGGTCCAATCTATTCATGTGGTTGGTTTGTAGTGATCCAAATCCTTAATACGATTGGGGCCATTTTCTGTTTATCCAAACTCTTCGTATGATTTAGGTTGTTTCTAGTGATTCCTATGATTTAGGTCGTTTCTAGTGATTCCTATGATTTAGGTCGTTTCTAGTGAACTTAACCAAATGATATAATAATACACGTTTTCAACTATCAAATCTCTTACTAGTCACATGATTGAGGTTGTTTTCAATGACGCGAGCCGATTGATTTGCTAAGTTGATCTGTATCATTCACATGATTTAGGTCGTTTCTAGTGAACTTAACCAAATGACTATTTTTAAGATTGTTCAAATGATTGTGCCAATTTTCAATGATCCAAACTATCAAAACGATTGTTTCATTACCATGATTGTGTACATTTTTAGTGATCGAAACCATTGGTATGGTTGGGACCTTATTTAGTATTCCAAACTGTTTATGTGATTGGGCCATTTTCAGATCCAAACCAGTTGATATGTTGTATTTTGTTTTCCTCAATTGAATCAGTTAGTTCATGTTTTGTAGCCTAGGTGGATGCCACATACAACCAAGTTCTTTTAGGGAGGAGGAAGCTAGTCATAAAATTTGTCAACATTTTGCATTTGAATGTAGATTGTTTAGGTATTCCAGTTCTTAAGTATCTATTTGAGAGCTGCTTATTCTATAGTTGCGATATTTCCTGTTTGTGATACTTGGTGCATGGGTCAACCATGCCAATGATTGATTCAAATCTTAGAGATCCTATTTATGATTGAGGCCTCGTTCAGTGTTTTGAGCCAATGGTTAAGATTGATTAGCCAATGATCCAATTAATATGGTAGGGCTTGTTTTCAATGATCCAATGGTTAATATTGATTAGGAACATTTTCACCCATACAAATATTTGATATGGTTGGGCCATTCTAAGTGGTTCAAATCGTTCATTTGATTGGGTCTATTGTAAGTGATCAGAACCCTTTATATCATCGTGGCATTTTTTGCGATCTAAACCCTTCATCTAATTGAGGCCATTTTAATGATCTGAACCAATATATGTTGAGGCTTGTGTTCACGAATCAATTCTGTTGATTATTAATAGCCCTCATTGGATGTGGTAAGGACAAAAATTGTTAGTGGAGCAATTTTGACATAAAATATTTTGATCTTTTATAGTTAAGTGTGGAGTGTAGTTATTTTTCTTGACTAATTATTCATCTAGCTAGCCTATATTCGACGATCCAAATCCTTAATATGGTAGGATTTATCCAAACCCTACCACGGTTGATCCAAACCCTTCATATGATATGCTGGTTTTTGGTAATGCAGATCTTTGACATGCTTGGGCCATTTTAATTGATTTGAACCGTTAATATGATTGGCTTATACTTAGTGATCCAACGCTTCATATGATTGGGGTTGCTTTTAGTGATCTATGCTATAAATATCATTAAGGTCGTTTTCAGTTATACGTTATATACAACGATAGTGCCTTTTAATAGTTCATTGTGATGGATGTTTTTAAATGGCGGTTAATTTCAAGGAACGAGATGTATAAAGATATACATGAATATATTAATGAGGTCTACCAAAAATTCCAATAGGTGATACAACACGTACAATGATAATGCCCTTTAATTGTTAATGGGGAAGAAACTATGGGGAAGATGACTAATTACCAAGTCTATTCTTTTTTGTATGGTCATACAGAACTCCACCATGGGCGACAATGTTCGCTTGACTTGTGGGAAGAATGAGGGTGCTGACAATCAATAATTTGCAAAGAAGATCCCTTACCCTTCCTAACATGTGTAATGTGTATGAGAGATGCAGAGTCAATTAATCACCTCTTCATTCATTGCATGTTTGCTTGAATGACGTGGGACTACTTTCTCAATGCTCTCCATACAAGCTTAGGTGAAGCTGAATTCTATTGTGGACCTTCTATGGTCTTGGCATTCAGGAGGGGAGGGAAAAGTGGGGAAAGCTTTGTGGAGATTGCTTTTATATAGGAGATGTTTTCAGAATAGGATTTCTTCGCATGTTGTGGTTGTTAGGGAAATCAAGTGTATTTTTTGGGTTGGGCTTCTTAATCCTGCTAATCTCTCATATGTTTTTCAATTGTGTAGGTGGGTTGTTTTCTTTTGCACATTTTGTGGGTTTTTAATGAAGCTCTCTCTCAAAAAAAAAGAAAAAAAAAGAAAGAAAAAAAAAAAGAAAAAAGAAAAAAAAAGATGGCAATTTGAAATGAGCCATAGCTAAATTCTTTTGTTGGTTTGAGGTTTTACTTAGATAAAAAATACAAAACGAAAAACAAATAGGAAGGACATAAATAAAGAAGAAATGTAATAAAAAAAAAAAAGTATGAAGAATCTAAACTAAAGATGATTTTTTAGCACGATTTCCTAGTAGGTGAAAACTAAATGCTCCAAACTTGTTGTTGGAATGACCTTTTATCAATAAATGAAACTCCATATACAAATTAACTTCTTGATCTCTACAAAATAGATTATTTGAAAATACCACTTATGCATGATATTTTTGTTCAAGCCAAACTAATCTTCATGCTAAGTGTCTTTCCTATTTTGGGATACTCTTGATTTTAGTAGGGTTTGACAGTTTACACATATAACTAATTACACCCTAAGCACACGATACACAACTTCACTAAATGTTGAATGTCATTCACCTCCAATAGAAGGATAGTCAAATACATACTCAAGGATGAGCCTACCCCAATCCTTTTTTCTCATTTTACTTAGATTTTTGAAAGATGTGAGGTTTCACTTTCCAAAAGAGACGTGGACAGGGACACCCTGTTGTAATAAAAAAACCTTCCCAAAACCTGTGATGCCTCGTCACTGTTGCACATGTGGGCGGACACACATGGGCGGACGCTGATGTGGGCGGGGCCTAAGGGCCTGGGTGAGCTACCAGTGGTTGGCAGGCTACTGTGTATGCAGTGGGAGGTTGAACGTTGTCTTACATTGGAAGCGTTATTCAAAGTAATGGTGGTTATATGTGGAGTTAGTACCTTCATAGTATGAGGCCCTTTGGGGGCGACCCCAAGAATAAACCGCGCGGGCTGTGCCCAGAGCGGACAATATCATACAGTGTGGGCGTGGGCTGTTTCATATGGTATCAGAGCCGAGGACGACTCTGCCCTTGGTGGGGGATATTGTGACGCCCCGTCACTGTTGCACATGTGGGCGGGCACACATGGGCGGAGGTTGATGTGGGCGGGGCGTAAGGGCCTATGCAAGCTACCAGTGGTTGGCAGGTCACTGCGTATGCAGTGGGAGGTTGAACGTTGTCCCACATCGGAAGCGCTGTTCGAAGTAGTGGTGGTTATATGCGGAGTTATTACCTTCATAGTATGAGGCCTTTTGGGGACGACCCCGAGAACAAAACTGCGGGCTGTGCCCAGAGGAGAATATCATATAGTGTGGACATGGGGCGTTTCATATGGTATCAGAGCCGAGGATGGCTTTGCCCTCAGTGGGGGATATTGTGACTCCTCGTCACTGTTGCACATGTGGGCGGGCACACGTGGGCGGACGCTGATGTGGGCAGGGCCTAAGGGCCTGCGAGAGCTACCAATGGTTGGCAGGCTACTGTGTATGAAGTGGGGGTTGAACTTGTCTCACATCGGAAGAGTTGTAGGAAGTTGTGGTGGTTATATGTGGGGTTCGTACCTTAAGGATACAACGCGTCTTGTGGGTGTGTGGCCCTGAGCTTTCGTTGAGCAGGAACAAATCTGTGAGAGTTGGCTGGGCTGATGTGGGCAGGACCACGGGAGCATCGGGTCTAGGCTAGCTACCGGTTGATCGGGACCCAAAGCGGACAATATCAGACCTTAATTGGAACAACACGTCATGTGGGTGTGTGGTGGCCCTGAGCTTCCGCTGAGCAGGAACAAAGCCATGAGCCCTTTGGGCAAAGCTGACAATATTGTGTCCTTGGGTGGGGCGTTTCATATGGTATCACCCTCGGTGGGGGATATTGTAACGTTCCATCACTGTTGCACATGTGGGCGGGCACACGTGGGCGGACGCTGATGTGGGCGGGGCCTAAGGGCCTGGTCGAGCTACCAGTGGTTGGCAGGCTACTGTGTATGCGGTGGGAGGTTAAACATTGTCTCACATTGGAAGCGCTGTCCGAAGTAATGGTGGTTATATGTGGAGTTAGTACCTTCATAGTATGAGGCCTTTTGGGGGCGACCCCGAGAACAAAACCGTGCGGGCTGTGCCCAAAGCGAACAATATCATACAGTGTGGGCGTGAGCTGTTTCAAAACCCAACACGAGTTTGGGTGAATGGCTTTGGTCGTGGGTTTGCTCCCCACATACACAAGTGTGATTCCCCTCCCCATGGATTACCTATCATGAGTTGTAGCGAACGGCTTTGGTCATGAGTTTCCTCCGTATAGACACGAGTGTGATTCCCCTCCCCGTGGATTACCCATCACGAGTTGGGGCGAACGACTTTGGTCGTGGGTTTGCTCCCCATAGACACGAGTTGGGGTGAACGACTTTGGTCGTGGGTTTGCTCCCCATAGACACGAGTGTGATTCCCCTCCCCATGGATTACCTATCACGAGTTGTGGCGAACGACTTTGGTCATGGGTTTGCTCCCTATAGACACGAGCGTGATTCCCCTCCCCGTGGATTACCTATCACGAGTTGGGGCGAACGACTTTGGTCGTGGGTTTGCTCCCCATAGACACGAGTTGGGGTGAACGACTTTGGTCGTGGGTTTGCTCCCCACAGACACGAGTTTGATTCCCCCCCCTGGATTACCTGTTATGAGTTTGGACGAATGACTTTAGTCGTGGGTTTGCTCCCCACAGACAAGAGTTCAATTTCCCTCCTCGTGGATTACTCGATGCACGTGGTGTAACTGAGGAAGTTTTTTATATATATATATATATAATCCCCACATCTGGAGACCCGCTACACCTGACCCGACTCGGTGCTAACTCAACTCGGTACCTGTGACCTGGTCAGACTCAGTCTGGATTAGTCCAGGCCAGACCCGGACTCAAATCTGGTCCAGTATGTTGGACTTGTTACCGAATTAGGCGAGTCGGGTCAGCCCTTCAACCCTAACTTGGTCCGACTCGACTTGTTGCCCTATTCTTCACGTTGTGTATCAGGGAAAGTTTTTGTTTTTAATCCTCACATTTGGATATTCTTGAAATTTTAACCTTTAATTTCAGTGTTCAGTATTAAGCCTACGCCTGTCCATTCCTTTCAAGCTTGATCTTGCCCCTATAGGGGTATGCTCATGACGCTTAACAATTGAGTTCAATTTTCTCTACATGGATTTTTCGATGCACGTGGTTGGCGGGTGATTACGTGCATCTATGGGGAATAGTCTCACCTTAAAGGGAAGGGGACACCCCAAAACCCGTCACGAGTTTAGGCGAATGACTTTGGTCTTGAGTTTGCTCCCCATAGACATGAGTTCATTTCTCCTCTCCGTGGGTTACCGGTCACGAGTTTGGGAGAACGACTTTGGTCGTGGGTTTGCTCCCCATAGACACGAGTTTGGGAGAATGACTTTGGTCGTGGGTTTGCTCCCCACAGACACAAGTTCGATTCCCTTTCCCGTGGATTACCCGTCATGTGTTTGGGCGAACGACTTTGGTCGTGGGTTTGCTCCCCACATACAGGAGTTCGATTCCCCTCCCTGTGGATTACTCGATGCACGTGGTGTAATAGGGCAAGGTTTTTTTTTTTTTTTTTTTAAATTTTAATTATAAATCCTCACATCTGGAGACTCCTGAAACCTTCAATTCTGCGTTCACTATTAAGCGTACATCCATCCATTCCTTTCAAACTTCATCCTGCCCTTGTAAGGGTAAGCTAGTGATGCTTAACAACTGAATGAGAGCTTCGTCTGTTGATGAATAATGGATTGACTCCATTGTTGGCATTGCTTTGTTTCTCTCCTTTTCTATTAGTGAGTTTTGATGCATGCTGTCACTAATAGGGGGACGTCATATCTGCTGAAAAACGGTGCCCCAATCTAGTAGGGCGCACTATAGCGCACTCCGGGCGGCCCTAGCTTCTTGCTCTCTTGATTAGGTCGTCGTATTTTGCGCTGGAGACTCCCGAAGCATGGAAGCTACTCCTTGACTAGCAGAATTACATGAACGACATGGCGTTTTGAGTCAAAGCCTTCGGCCCGAACTTCAATATATAGATCTCTTTTTTCTTCAAAGTGGATCTATCAGGGGCCAGGATAGCCCGAACCCCCAAAGGGGCTTATCATCGGGTGTTGGTTGACTGACTCTGATTGCCTATAAGTTGTTCGCTCGACCAAAAAGTCCATCTACATCTCCTCTTCAAATTAGAAATACTACCTTGCCTCTTATCACTTCGCTCCTTCCCTGTGATCATTTTCAGGTTTTGGTTTGTCTTAGACGATGGGGTAAGGTCCCATGAATGTGCATATGATTTTTTATTAGACTATCTTTATTAGGCAAAATCTCACTCCACTTTACACAAGGGTTGATTAGTCGTGGAATCAAAGTAATAACTGTCGATCTTTAATTAGGATCAAGACAAATAAGAACAATCAGACTCTTACCCGAAGATGAAGTTAGGCTTGGATAAGGACACTACTTGGATTAGGAAGTCACTCATAACAAAATATTTTTTTAGCTGAAAATACTGGCGCATCATTTAAAATAGACAAATTTTATGCATCATCTTCAAAAGGATTCTACGCCAGAGTCAAACACTAGGAAAATTTTAATGATTAAGAAATAAATTGATAAGAAGAATACCAAAGGACGATCTACACTAAAATAAAATCAATACATCAAAGCCTTTGATCCTTATATTCCAATCTATACTTTCTATTGTCAAAGTGGCTAGGGGAAAAAAATTTAGAATTTGACTAAGAGGATTGTGGTATCTATCAGTAGTGGATCAAATGTTAAACTCTAGAATTCTATGAGCAAATTTAGATCAAATTAGTTAAAACCTTGCTATTATCGAAGTCCTCATATGGGTAGACGATATTATCTTGTATAAAAATTACTTACTCCAAGTTTGATTCCCCTCCCTATGGATTACCCGTCATGAGTTTTGGAGTACGGCTTTGGTTGTGGGTTTGCTCCCTTAAAACACGAGTTCGGTGCAGTTCCCCTTCCCGTGGATTACTTGATGCATGTGGTTGGCAGGTGATTGTGTGCATTCGCAGGGAAAAGTAGGTTTGCTCCCCTAAAACACGAGTTCGGTTCAGTTCCCCTTCCCGTGGATTACCCAATGCACATGGTTGGCAGGTGATTTTGTGCATTCGTAGGGAATAGTCTCGCCTTAAAGGGGGTAGGGACACCATGTCGATATAAAACCAAAGAAAATTCCAAAATTTCAAGTGTGGTGTTTGTCATTGTTGCTATAGAAAAATTAGAACAGCAAGAAAGAGTAAAAAACAAATAAAAGAAAAGATTTGAAGGAGCTTATAAAATGAAGTGAGCATAATGGGAAGTTTTTAGATGCTGAACTTTACAAAGAGCTTAACTTTGAAGAGAGCTTAGAAAATATATTACTTTTGAAACTAAGGAATCTAATGGTTTGTTGGTTATTTCACGTCATAATGATGTTTTTTTTTTTTTTTTTTGGGCCAAATAACTTGATGGACGTCTAGTTTTAATAGTAAGGGTGCTTTTTTGAACTCCTTTGAAAGTTATTCTCTTTGAGAAGTCCTTAGGGCTCATTGGTAGTGACCTTAAGTGTGTTGCAGAAAGTTATTTATCCTGTCAACTGAAGACTCTTGAAATCTTGACGTTTCATCATTGCTCCTCACTAATGGTGTGCTAAAATCATCCTACAACTTGTATCACTTAGTAATTGCTTATATATAGTAAGGGTACTTTTCTGAACTCCTCACTAATGGTGTGTTAAAATCTCATCAAGAAATATTTTCGATTTCAAGGTCGAATCTAGACGGCGACCAATCTAACTTTGATGGTGTCGCCTTGCTCCATAAACTATTTGTGCACATGGTGGCAATCCTACTCTTGTTAAGCAATTGTTTAGTTTTTGAATTAAGGTCGTTTTCTCTTCCGTTTAAAATATATTTTTTCATGCGCTCTCATGCTTTTGATGTTTGTGAAAACAACTAACATCCCACAACTTGTATCACTTGTGTTGGATGTGCATAAACATTTTAGGCTCTATGGTATGATGTGCTTCCTTTATCGTAATGATTGACCTAGTTAGAATATCTTTAAACATTAGAAGAAGGTTTTATCATATATGGTCCAATCTTCAATTTCCCATCCCTCCAAAAAAAAAAAAACACTTGATTTGGGTGATCCTTTAATAGAAAAAGTTTGATCTTTGATATAGATTGTTTGTGCGATCCTTTCATAGAAATTTTTAACCTAGGGTGACGACGCTCTTGCTATTGCTATTAAGTAATTGCTCCCATTTCTCTTGTCTATGCTCCCTTATGTCTCTTGCTTGTGTTATTAGGAGCATGACTATGATCCCAATAACTGATTTGTAGAATGCCTTCATTTATTGGGCTTGTTTTGCTAGTTAAAAGTATTTTCACATTCATTTGTTGGTGCAAGTGAAGATGGCGTCAAGGTGTTTCAACTTAAATACCATAAGTTGCGTTCTAAGCCTTTGTTAAATGTCTTGGGAGACTACACGGTTGGTTCTTTTGTGTGGTAAGAATCATGTGAACTTGCATATTACACGACATGTATGGAATACGATAACTATTCATAGTGATAGAAAGAAATCGAGTAAGAAATACTAGTTATACATGCAAGTTGTGTAATTTGATGGATGAATATAAAACATTGTGCTGTTGTGGATATGGGTGTCTTTGACCCTTACAATGCTTGGTTTTATGTATTTACCATTATATGCCATCTCTTTGTATGCATTCTTTTGTTTTTGCACTAGTATTTGCGATTGCCGAAAAGGCCTCTTGATCTAACTTGTAAACATGGTGTCATCGGCCAGGGGATTTCAACTGTAAGTAAATGCACTCATGGATTTTTTTATTTTTATTTTTCATTTGAATGCTTGGGTTTGAACTTCAAAGTCGATGCTCTTTGCTAGTAGCCTCGTTATGTCAATTGTGTTTTACAATGTTTACTTTTGAGGTTTGTAGCAATTTCTCACCATCACTTATGAAGACTTGTCATTCATATCCTTGTGTTCGATAGTTTCTATTTATTTGTTACTATGAATAATTAGACTTCATTAAAGATGAGGAATCACTTTAGAGAGTACGAAGAAAGCCGCAACCAATAGAGGGCAATATGCCCCTTCTTGGCAAGCAAAAAGTCTATGCCATCTAGATGTTATTTACCAAGCATGTTGTCTCTATAGTTCCTAAAATTAACCCCAAATAAAATGTTTCTAGTTCTCTCCACAAAAGCCAAATGAAGTATGTAAAAAAGTAGCAACATGTTTTTCAAAACATCCTTTAGGCAACATAAGTTTTTTGGAATGAGCACAAGGCAAGAGCAAAGAGCAATATGCAAATGAAACACATCAGCTAGACTAGAGAAAGTGGTTATGGTTACATGATTTGATCATTTCCCTCAAATTGGGACCCGAGGTTTGCAAAACCCATGTGGGTCTTACTGTTAGGATATTTGAACAGGTACCCTAAGAGATACCTAAACTTGATTGGATTTGGTTTTGGGTATTCAAAACTAGACTTGAACTCGGAAAGAACCCATGTGGGTTAGCTAGGCCTAGATATGGGGGTAATAGGAAACACGAACTCAACCCATTAACAACCCTTTCAACAAAGTTCTCTAAGGCTTATGTGAAGCCCACTCATGCATAAGGCATGATGTCTATAAGGCATTGGATGTGCAGACTAGTCGAATATGCAAGTAGTCCATCAATTAGGTAAGTTGATGGGACCATTAAGTAACCGAAACATAGTGGCCACTTATATAAACCCATTAAGAAAACTAAAAAAATACAAAATGTATGTAACAAAAAACAACATGACGAAATAGTAACCGAAACATAGTAGCCACCTATATATGCCTACCTGTAGGTGTTGCCCTTCTTAAAGAGTGGTGAAACTGAAGCCAATTTCTGAAATTATGAAAGAAGTAAAGTGAGTCATAACAAGCAAAAGGTGGAATATGCAGAACATGTGGCCTAACCAATTAATAATCCATGTGGGTGTGTAGGGTTTTAACAGTCAAAGCTTCAATTTGCTTTATCGTTTTTGCTATTTTGAAAAAGGTTTAAACATTCTTGAGCCTTTAATGAATAGTTGAATAGGGAGTGCAAATGGTTGGGTCGAAGGGTGCCCCGTACCTGACCCATTTAGGAATACAATTGTTGTTTTAGACATAGACATAAATAAAAAATATCGGGTTTGGTCTAAGTCATGTTAAAATCGAAAGTAGCTGACCCATTAATTTAATGAATTAATATTGGCCCCTTGTCCCAAATTTGACCTATTTATCAAACGGGTCACCCTTGGGCTAGTAGGGTTGTCAATGGGTATCCAAAGCTAGGGGTATTCAATGGATCCGACCCACGAATACAACCTGATTTTAACAAGATTAAGGCCCAATAAATTGGACCCATTTAAAATTCAGGTTATGCTACCATACAACAAGACAAGTACGACAAGAACATCCTAAACAAGTTGCTTGAGATACACGTGACAATGCCATATGGCTTAGGAGATGTTTTTTTTTTTCTAAATATTAAATGTGTTTGGTTCATACAGTTCCATACCTGGTTAATTGGGTAGGATCTCATGAGTTCCTGAGTCCTTTTAGGTTCGGGTCTAGTTCTTAAAGACTCGGACCCGTAATTGATTATAAATATAGAATTCAATAGTTGATTTTGACTCTTTCTATTTCTCTCGTTCTTGTCATAGGTCTAAGTAGTTGCATAGGATCGACTTACGTCAGAATTGGTCTTTTGATTACTTGATAGTCATGGTAAGAGCTTGAGTTATTAGTTCTTGTATGAAAGTACTTCCCTAATTGTTCATGTGAAATATTTCTAGGTCAATAGTTGAATATTATCCACATGAGCCTCTGAGGGCTATAATAATTCTAAATCTAGGTGGTGTTGCTTTCATGTATTTTTTTTTATGTGCACGTGGATGCCTTAACCTGAATTATTTCCTATGTTTATGAATTGCAGATGGACAATGAGGGCACCCTCGCAAGCTCGTTCTAAATGGGGAGGTTGCATCTAATGTCGAAAGCTTGGCATGCGATCTACACACCGAACACTCTTTTGTTGTAATCTTTCTGGCCATTTCAATTCAAGTTATAGATGAACATCACTGGCTCTACATCGTTTTCTATAGTGAGGGTCACTTGATGCGTGGATAGGATGATGATGTTTGTACTAGGTGATCCTCACCTCATGATGTGGCCAACCTATGAGGTGTTGGATTTCACAAGCACTTAATAGGTAGGAAGTTGTCCACTAGGTAGACCTTAAACTGTGGTCCAATAGTTGGACTGGATACATTCTCTTTTTTAATAAACCAGTGCATGTTACGCCCATCCTTGATTTATTAGGGTCTGGCAAAAAAAACAAGGGAGGGAGGAGGGGTCAGGCTCGTGTTGTATGACTTTGGCTTGTCCCATGGTAAGAGCTTGAGTTATTAGTTCTTGTATGAAAGTACTTCCTGAATAGTTCATGAGAAAGATTTTAGGTCAATAGCCAAATATGATCCACATTAGTCATAGCACATTTAACAATATGAGGGCTATAATACTTCCAAATCGAGGTGGTGTTGCTTTCATGTATTTTTTTAATGTGCATGCGGATGCCGAATTATTTCCTATATCTATGAACTACAGATGGACAATGAGGACACCCTCACAAGCTTGTTCTAAATGGAAAGGTTGCAACTGATGTTGAAAGCTTGGCACGGGATCTAAACAATAAACACTCTTTTGTGGTAATCTTTCTGGCCATTTCTATACATGTTATAGATGATTATCACTCGCTATACATTGTTTTCTATAGTGAGGGTCACTTGATGAGAGGATAGGATGATGTTTGTGGTAGGTGATCCTCATGGTGGGGCCAACCTATGAGGAGAATTGGGATTTCACAAGCACTTAACAGGTAGAAAGTTGTCCACAAGGACCTTAAACTGTGGTCCAACCAGTTGGACTGGAGACATAAACTGCTACGAGACTAACGCCCATCCTTGATTTTTTATGGTCTGGCAAAAATAAAGGGTCAAGCTTGGGTTGGATGACTTTGGCTTCTCCCGGGCCTAGGCAAGGTTCAAGTCTACGTTGAAAAATGATGGTTGGGGCTGGGCCCGTTGATACCCCTAGGTGTATTTAATTAAGGAAAGAAAGATATCATGCGACTGTATTGCTCAGTATTTCTTGGCCAAGGGAGCAGGGGTCGGCCATGCGTGTTTGCTCCATCATGATGATGTTCATGTGAAATCCACCTTAACAACCGAGTGCTCATCCCATGTTAGGCCCCTGGTCTAAATATCAGTCCCATTCGTGTTTTAGGTGGACCACACAATTGGAAACACCTTTCACATTCCCGTTGCTACTTGGCACACCTTTCACATTCCCAAAGGGGCTTTTGAATTTTTGGATTTTGAAATGCTCACTTGATTCTCTCCCATGGGGCCGTTTGGATGCAAGAGTCATGAATAGCAGTCGTATTATTCATTGACACACTGCTGCGCACAAAAGGAGGCAAATGAGGAGGACATGCACATCCAATGTGATTGTTATAATTGATTTCAAATCAATCTATAAATTGCTCAGACTACAACTTATCACTGCGGAATTGATCTATTTTCTTACATTTGAATCTTTATGCATTTGTATTGTTATGGCTTGTTCAACATAAATTGATAGCTAGTGTTGCTTGGGTATCCATGATGGTTGATAGTGGCATCAGTTGGACACAAATAAAGTCATTTGTTTTAATGGTATATGGTTGCTAGTTGTAGTGATCAAAACAAATTGAGTAATATGGATCTAGGTTATTTAGAATGAGGAAATGATTGATGCGAAAATGATTACTTTCTCCACAAACTACCATATTTAAAATAAGAACAATTGTGATAGATTTTTTAAGATTATAAATTATGATGGAATGTTTTGTATGAAGTTCAATACTTTTTTTTTATTATTATCGAACTGTCATGCATTTGCATATTCCCCTTTGATAATAAACAGCCTAGGAAAACTGACTTGGTAAACATTCCCTTGAAGTTTGCCTTAATCTCAATTTTGATAAGGTGGGGTTACTATGTGTGTCTTTCACTTTCTGTTGTTTTGTTTTGTTGAACCCATGATAATGTTCCACTTAGGCTAATGTTTTGAATAGTAATTCATTTTTATGTGGTGAATGATTTCATTACCTAAAATTTCATTTAAAATTGGTTGGTTTAGAGTGTGTTGTATGGTATCTTTGACTTCTTTTCCCTACTGGTGATCTCAAATTTATGAATTATTGCATGTGCTGTAAATTTTCTTCTCACCTGGCCACAATTTTGTGCATGTGAAAATTTTCCCATCATTTTAGTTTGCATAGAATTTCTGCTTGACCTTCTTGTAATTCTTAACTTTGATGTGCATCTTATGTTAAGTTTCACCACTGTTATCAGTGCAATGATTTCTACTACTGTATTGGTTTTTTGTTCTCCCGGTAATGTGTTTCTTCTACTGTATTGGTTTTTTGGTTCTCCTGGTAATGTGTTTGTTTTTTTGAGTCAATGAAGCTTGAAGCTGGCCAAGTTATATTGCAGTCAAGATTGGAAGAAGAGGAGCAAGAAAAAGCAGCCTTGTGGGTTGAATTCAACGGCCTTTTAAGAATTCATTAGCCTTTGAGTATTCCTAAGAAGGCTTACCATAGAGATGTCACTCTTTTGGTGAAGATGAGGTGCCTGCTTTTAATCCTTTATTAGCTTCTGTTTGCACTAAAAGCTGGTTGATATTCTGGTCAAAAGTTTTTTCCGCATTCTGATGAATGTTATCCTCAGGAATTTTGGCATAATAAGCTTCTTGAGATGGGTTTATGTTTAATTTGTATGACGTGTGAATTTTCCGATTCATCTTTGCTCGTCAAATTGTCATATGTTATTAAATTGTTGTTGTTGCTGCAGCTGGCATATTTGCTTGATAGGAAACATGAGCAAATGTCTACTTTATGTGGCCGTTTTTAAGTGAATCTACCACTAAAATTTCTACTTTATTTGGCCATTTTTAAGGTGGCGTTTTCCTACCCGTAATGATTTTGGATCACAGATGCAGATCCACCTCAGTGCATAGGGGTTTGCTGCTGTGGTAATGGATGCCACCTTTAATTGGACTTGTTCTCTGAGGACAATAAATCTTGTTCTTTTTGTTTATTAATTTAGACCAGATGTTTGTATAAAGTGTGCTATGGATTCATTCCTTGGTAGGTATATCTTTTCAATGCCTATAATCTTCAAGGCAACTACAACAATAGATGGCCAGTTTTTACATGTATTACCTATTCTCCGATAAGAAATTTTAGCTTGAATAACGTGCTGTCTTTTGCCTTTTAATGCTCCCGTGTCTTTTAAAACTACAAATGGCACAGATGGTTTTCTATTCTATGTTATTGATATTGGTTATCTTTTTCCTTTTAATGCTCCTGTGTCAAGGGCAGCCATCAATTTTATTAATGGAGGCAAGTAAACGCAATTGCGTTGGCATCTAGATAATTGCTGTTACTATGCAGCTTGGAGTTTACATTTCAAATCTTATGCCTTCTTTGAGTTGTTTGGACACACAGCCTTCCAGTCATTGATGTTTTGTGTACTAATCCTTTTGACTTCTTTACCAGGTAAACCTGGTTTCACAAAGAAACAAGCAGATCTTTTCTTCCCTCCAGATTTTGCTGATGACTTCCCAATGGCAGTGCAGGTACTCACGTGTACTCTTAACATTTGGACCATGTTCAGTAGCATCAAGACTAAACCACCTACTTGAGATAGTCATGTAGATACTTCTTCTCAGGCTCAATCAGTTTACAACAACAACTTTGGCCTTATGGACTTTTCTTGGACACCTATCCCAATAACTGCTTCAGCACCGTTTTTCTTTCAACTACATTCAATCTTTCACCGATGACATGTATTATACAACCAGTGTCAGCTATTACCCTGCAACACACTCAAAATATATTCACAGATCTTGTGCGTGGTATATATTTCACAAATCATTGTATTTTCTAGGATTTAAAGGGGATATACTCAGCTAGGGAGTTCGTTTGGTGGTACAATGGACACCCAGACTACAGCAATCTCACCCCTGATTTAAACAGCACTGATACAGCTGTTTTTCTTGGTCAGGTATCTTCATTATCTCCATTTGTGAGGATATGAAACTGCAAGTGCAAGTGTAGGGTTAATGAGCAGTATAGTTCACAGAAAGTACCAGTTGCTTTTTGGATACAGTTTTACTTATATATCGTGAAGTAGATGTTTGTGTTTTCTTATTCTGATTCAAATTCTGGTAATGGTCTACAGTATGGATGTTTCGTTTTAGCCTTTTCACTTTTCGACTATCATTCATATTTTTATGTCGAATTGTTACCTGCAAGTCTTTTTGGTAAAACATGCAGCCTCTAAATCGGTTAGCTGATGCCAGTTGGATTAGGACAATTATTCTTCTCATTTAAGGTCCTGACTATCTCACTACAGAGAGCATGTTGCAGACACAAATCAGTTGGGATAAAGGTTAGATGATTATGATAATGATAAGGGCCTAAACCTGAGTCGATTCAAACATTGTTGGTTACTCTACTTCTTTTGAATTTTTAAAGCTAATGTTTAGTCTGATTTGTTGAGTTTGCAAGAGCTCGGATCCAGTTTTCTTTACCCCCCTAAGCTACCTTGATCTATTCAAGTTTAATTTGGTGGGTTGTTGCGTAATTTCTGAACTTTGCCAAAATACACTCCTATTTAACATATGGAGTTGCACATCATCGCCTTGACAAATCCTCTTCTTCAAGGCATCAAACAATTTATGTGCCACCTTCGTCCACTGGAAATGGGACTCCATACAATCTGTCAATCCGGCAGCCACTTCACTGACTTCAATTGATCAGATTGAGCCTATCCACACTACCTAGAGCAAGCTAATCCAACAGGGCATCGCAAACGAACAATGGCTTAAATCTTATCTGATTGCTAGACACAGCAGCCTTTAATCACATTTTCCTCCTTGGTTATACCTCATGAATCATGACACTTATTGGATATTTGTATCTGTCATGCGAAGCCCAATTTGGATGTAACTAAACAATCGCATTTAACCTATTTAATGTTTAGCAAGTGGATTCAAAACCTCTCCAAAAAAAAAAAAAAAAACCATTGTTCAGCAAATGGCACTGACAAAATTGTCTACGAAGTGGGAATTCTGTAGGTAACATGCTCACAAGCTCTTTTCACCCAAAATAGTTATCAAACAAAATATGGCTCCCGCATAATTTCTGTAAATTATCATTCATTCAATATATCATTTTGATGTCCAGTGAACATGATTAACTTCCAACTTCACCCTAAAGTTCCAGACCACTGGTAACCTTCTGAAGCAGCACCAATCTCTGATGGCCATGAGGCCCATTCCATTTTAATAGGCGATTCTAACTTGTGGCCATGAATTTATTGGCTAGTGATCCTAAAGAAAATCTATATTCTGTATTAGCACTGGATTCTCAGTAAGCACTTTCAATGAAAAAGAAATTACTGATTGGTGATGGGTAATTATTATCCTGTACACCCTAGATGTTCCGCGCTATCTGAATTTCTTGCTTTCACATGAAGCACACTGTAAATGCTAATCAATGAATTTCAATTTCTCATAAAATGGAATGTCCTTGTTTCTCTAGTTCCTATGTAGTGTTGTCATGACTGTCCTCTGATTAAGACAATCACGCTATTGTTTGAAACAAGTGCTTCAAATCTCTTCACTGCAAGTGCATTTAGAATGTTGTTTGGACCATATTCGGTGGTTAGATCTACCAAAGGCATTTTTTACCTTGTATGGGGTAGGTGTTTCTTCTTCTTCTTCTTTTCCCTTAGAAGGATAAAGGTATTGTAGAAGGTTTCTCAATCTTAACAGTTAAAAATTTGAATGAACATGTATATCAGTGTTTTGAGTGAGAAACCTAGTCTCAATCTTAACAGTTAAAAATTTGAATGAACATGTATATCAGTGTTTTGTACATGGTACTGACAATTAGTTTCAGTTTCTGAGGGGCTCAAATTCATTCATTTCCCTTTTGTACAGTGCAGCGGTTGTCTTGGAGGGCTGGTCAGATTCGCATCAGCCTCGTCTGTTGAAACACTCAAAATACCACAAAAGAGAAGCATAGGTCAACTGTCAAGCAGTGCGAAAAGGCAATGGTCATCCAGTCCTCAAGAGATGGAAAACAGAGTTGGAAATTCACATTCCCATGAATCACATCAATTGATTGGTTCCGCTGTTGTCAATGAAGAAACAAAGATGATAGAGAAAAATGTGAACAATTGTCCATTTGTTAACCAAGGTCTGTCTCTCCCTTAAAATGAGTTTGATACGGATTACATTAGTTCATTAAGAGTTTACTGTTTGGGTTTTACATTGTTAATATCACTTCAATCTTGGTTGTCCTTTCCATTCTGGTTACTGTTGATGTATCCTGTTGGAAGAGAATGAATTCATCTTTTGGCCATTTTCTGTTCTGTTTTGGACAGACCTTAATGGCGATAACAGTGTGCTTGTACTTGCATTTGAGCTAGTTCACTTTTCAATTTTCCAGTGGCTATGGCCATGACATCAGACGCAAGGGAAGAAGAACCAATCTGATGCAGAGAACCCACGACAAGTGACATCTGCACTCACAGGTGAGAAGTTTCTGCACAACATTTGTTACCTTCATTGCATGTGTTGGTTTTATATTTTGTTTACTTCTAACAAATATGTTCTTTTGGTATCAACCAAGGGTATCTATGTCAATGTTTCTCCGCAAACTTAATCTTTCTTGCTTGTCTGAATCTTTCGACATATTTTAATTCAAGGTTCCTATGGGGATGGAGGCCAAAGCCATCAAAGCAGCCAAGAGGGAAGTTACAAAACATAGGAACATCCATTTTAATAATTGATTTTACATCTTTGTAGTTCTCTTGATCTTATTACAGGTCCAAGCAGTTGCATTAAATCAACATGTGACATT
Organism: Magnolia kwangsiensis; assembly: GCA_037074715.1. Classification (NCBI taxonomy): domain Eukaryota; kingdom Viridiplantae; phylum Streptophyta; class Magnoliopsida; order Magnoliales; family Magnoliaceae; genus Magnolia; species Magnolia kwangsiensis. The sequence goes on along the minus strand of CM073582.1, from coordinate 114,240,490 downwards.
CTTCTTAATAGGTCTTTTCATCACTCGATGGTCATGGTAAGAGAACATCTCACTTTTGAACTTTTCCTGCTACCCATTTACCTCACAAGAATTGTACTTTGCATTAGGCAACAAACGGGCCAAATTGGCCTGTGGGTTTGAGACATGACCTAAATGGGTTGGACTTGAGCCTAATATAGACCCACTCACGGGCGTAGCCCTAATTTAAAATGTGTGGCCTTAGGCATAAGTTGGGTCAGTCTACAGTTTAGCTAACTCAACCTACTTTTGAGGTGGGTTTCGACTAAACTAATTGGATATTGAGTCAGGTTCAAGCTAGAAATATGTCCGTTTAAGTAAATGGGTCAAGCTTTTGTTGAACCTTACCTGCTTGCATAGGTTAGGTGATTAATGGGTTAAGCTAAATGACTCGAGTTTACTCAACCCAAAACAAAATATCTAGACTTGAACTCAACATGATTTCTTGAGTCTAACTTATTGAACCTAAACCCATTAAAATTGGGTCGGGTACATGGGTCGAGTTCATATGGTACCTATGGCTTTGGGTACCCATTGACATTCGTACTGACCTTAATGCGACCCGTGTGATAAACGGGTTAGATTTGGATCGGGGGGCCAATATTGACCCATTAAATTAATGGGTTGGTTGATTTTGATTTCAGCATGACCTAAAGCGGTCCCGAATTTTAATAGGTTGGGTCTTAACTCCAAAACTCTAACTAGATTCTTACTAAATTCTCAAATGGGTCAGGTACGAGGCGCCCCTAGACCCAACTTGACCCAACCCAACCTATCTCAATTCCATGCATTTCATGGGTCCGTTTTAAGTTATTGGATATATATATATATATATATATATATATATATATATATATATATATATATATATATATATATATATATATATATATATATATAATCTGCCGTATAAAGGAACATAGGTGGGCCATACCATCTAAAACCATGTGAAGACATGCTTAAAACATATAAAAGCACTTTGTGGGGCCCACCTAAGTTTTCAATGCGGTTGACACTTGGTCTGACCCCTCATCCAAGTGGGACACATACAATAGATGGGCTAGATTTGTGAACCACATCTAGGTGAGCCCAATAAATGATTATGATTTTTTTAACGGAAGGGTAACCCGTGTCAACTATTGTATGTGGTGTGGTCCGCCCAAGTCATGGATTGACTTGATTTTTAAACCCATGGCCCACCTTTGAGTGGTGCATCTGACTGATGGGGTAGATGTTCGACACATCATGGTGGGGCCCGCACAGCACGACCACATGGGAAGTTCTCATGAGGTTGACCTCATAGTACCATCATATATATATATAGTACACACGTGCACACCTTTGCACATGTGTCATGGGCGTCTAATCCGAACAGTCCATGTGATGCAGAATCCCATTAATCCCTAAGGGTAGAATTGTCACCCTGATCTAAAATTCTGTTGGGACATAGCAAAGAGAAATGCAAATCAAGGGAAGAAACTATTTTCATTTTGCATGGCCCACCAAAGTTTTGGATCAAAGTAAAAATTGGGCCCTGGGGTTTCATGATGTGTTGCTTCATGTGTATGTGGACTGTTCAGATTTTGCAGTCACATCACGTATGATAAGTTCTCAATAAAGTTCGCACATGCGAACTACTGCACAGTTGAGCATTAGGCATATAGAGTCATGCTCACCTGCGCACCTATGTACGTGTGCACCTTTTGCACACGTGTTATGGGCGTCTAATCTGAACGGTCCATGCAATGTGGAATCCCGTGAAACCCCAAGGGAAAAAATTTCAACCTGATCTAAAATTCTAGTGGGCCATAGCAAAGAGAAATGTAAATTAAGGGAGGAAATTGTTTTCATTTTCCATGGCCCACCAAAGTTTTGGATCAAAGTAAAAATTGGGCTTCGGGGGTTTCATGAGGTGGTGCTTCACGTGGACCATACAGATTTTGGAGTCTCACCATGTATGATGAGTTCTCCAAAAAGTTTGCATGAGTTTTGTGCAAACTGATGCACAGCTAAGCATTCAGCATATAGAGTCATGCTCACCTGTGCCTCTTTGCACATGTTTCATGGGTGTATAATCCTTATGGTCCATGTGATGTGGAATCCCATGAAACCCCAATTCAAAGTAAAAATTGGGCCCTGGGGTTTCATGATGTGTTGCTTCATGTGTATGTGGACTGTTCAGATTTTGCAGTCACATCATGTATGATAAGTTCTCAATAAAGTTCGCACATGCGAACTATTGCACAGTTGAGCATTAGGCATATAGAGTCATGCTCACCTGCGCACCTATGTACGTGTGCACCTTTTGCACACGTGTTATGGGCGTCTAATCTGAACGGTCCATGCAATGTGGAATCCCGTGAAACCCCAAGGGAAAAAATTTCAACCTGATCTAAAATTCTAGTGGGCCATAGCAAAGAGAAATGTAAATTAAGGGAGGAAATTGTTTTCATTTTCCATGGCCCACCAAAGTTTTGGATCAAAGTAAAAATTGGGCTTCGGGGGTTTCATGAGGTGGTGCTTCACGTGGACCATACAGATTTTGGAGTCTCACCATGTATGATGAGTTCTCCAAAAAGTTTGCATGAGTTTTGTGCGAACTGATGCACAGCTAAGCATTCAGCATATAGAGTCATGCTCACCTGTGCCTCTTTGCACATGTTTCATGGGTGTATAATCCTTATGGTCCATGTGATGTGGAATCCCATGAAACCCCAATTGAAAAATTTTCACGCTGATCTAAAATTCCGGTGGGCCATAGCAAAGAGAAATGCAAATCAAGGGAGGAAATTGTTTTCATTTTTCATGGCCCACCAAAGTTTTGAATCAAAGTAAAAATATGGCCTAGTGGGTTTCATGAGCTACTCTTTCACGTGTACCATTCAGATTTTTTAGTCACATCACGTATGACGAGTTCTCGAAAAACTACGCACAAGTTTTAAGTGAACTAGTGCGCAACTGAGCATTCGGCATATAGAGTCATGCTCACCTACACACTTGGGCACCTTTGTACACGTTTCATGGGCATCTAATTGAAACGGTCCATGTGATGCGAAATCCCATGAAACCCCAAGGGAAAATTTTTCACCATGATGTAAAATTCCGGTGGGCCATTGCAAAGAGAAATGCAAATCAAGGGAGGAAACTATTTTCATTTTTCATGGCCCACCAAAGTTTTGGATCAAAGTAAAAATGGGCCCAAGGGGGCTTCACGAGGACCGTTCAGATTCTGGAGTCATAAGTCATAACACGTATGATGTTTTCTCAAAAAAGTTCGCATGAGTTTCGTGCGAACTAGTGCGCAGCTGAGCACTCGGCATATAGAGTCATGATCACCTGTCCAAGTATGCACCTTTGCACACATGTTATGGGTGTCTAATCCGAACGGTCCATGGGATGCGGAATCCCATTAATCCCCAAGGGTAGAATTGTCACCTTGATCTAAAATTCTAGCGGGCCATAGCAAAGAGAGATGCAAATCTAGGGATGAAACTTTTTTCATTTTGCATTGCTTACCAAAGTTTTGGATCAAAGTAAAAAAATTGGGCCCGGTGGGTTTCATGAGGTGCTGCTTCACGGGACCGTTCAAATTTTGGAGTCACATCATGTATGATTACGAGTTCTCAAAAAAGTTCGCATGAGTTTCGTGTGAACTGGTGTGCAACTGAGCATTCGGCATATAGAGTCATGCTCACCTGCGCACTAACGCACTTGCGCACCTTTGGACACGTGTCATGGGCGTCTAATCCGAACGGTCCATGTGATGCGGAATCCCATGAAACCCCAAGGGAAAAATTTTCACCCTGATGTAAAATTCTGGTGGGCCACAACAAAGAGAAATGCAAATTAGGGAGGAAACTGTTTTCATTTTTCATGGCCCACCAAAGTTTTCGATCAAAGTAAAAAAATGGCCCCAGGGGGTTTCATGAGTCACTACTTCATGAGGACCGTTCAGATTCTGGAGTCACATCATGTATGATGTTTTGTCAAAAAAGTTCGCACGAGTTCCATGCGAACTAGTGTGTAGCTGGCAGTGTTTAAATTGTCGGCGATATTATCGAAATATCGCCGATAATATCGGTATCGCTGGACCAGCGATACCAAAACCCCATTATTTCGTTTCTCTTAGGATTATCGGCGAAATATCGGAGATATTAGCGAAAATCTTGGATTATCGCCGGGAATATCGTGATTATCGCACTGTAGCTACCAACCGCAATACTTATCACGGGAAAATTGTTGCCAACAACCCAAAAATCAAATAAATAGGTAAGAAAACCCCTCTTTCAAAAAATTGAAAAAAATATCGGAACTGGGAAGATCACCTACTTGTTGATCGGAAGTCGGAGATTGGAAGAACGCCTCGATCAACAACGGAAGAACGCCCTTGATCAACAGCGCCGGTCTTTGTCTGTTCGGATTTACAGGTAAGAAAATCCCCATTTCTTCAGCAACAATCCTCCTTCAAAAGCCCCCTTTCTTCGGCGGCGATTTCTCTTCGACGAGATTTTAGGTTTTTTTTTTAAAGAAGGGAAGATCACCTGTTATGTAGCGTGACTAGCGTCAAGCGCGTGACGCGGTTTTGCTGGTGACGCTGCCAGGTGGTGGTCGTAAGTGTTACGTGGGCCCCACCATGATCTATGTGTTTTATCAACACTGTCCATTCATTTTTACACGTCATTTTAATATTTCTTCTCATAAATGAGATTGATTAGAATCTCAGGTGGACCACACCATTGGAAAACAATAATGATTGAACGTCTATCATTAAAAACCTCTTAGGCCCACTGTAACGTTTATTTGACATCTAACATGTAGATCAGGTCACACGGCCAGTAGATTAGGTCATACGGATCTAGATGAAGGCAAAAAACAAATATCAGCTTGATCCAAAAAATAAATACAGACCTGGAAGTTTTTAATGGTGAGAGTTCAATCAACATTGTGTGGTCCACTTGAGATTTTTATCCACTTCAGTTTTAGATTCTTACCATAAGATTATCTGTAAAATGAATTAGATGGCATGGATGATTTACATACATCATGTTTGAGGTCCACGGAGCACCAACCATTAGCGTAGGGAGAAGTGAGTACCTCGTACGCGCATACGAAACTGAGTAAACTCGATGAGGTCCACCGTCATTTATTTATGTTATCCAATCCGTCCATATATTTTAACAGATAATTTTATGCCTCGAGCCAAAAAATGAGGCGTATCCAATGTTCAAATGGACCACGCCACCAGAAACAGTTAAATTGAATGTTTACCGTTGAAAAATACTCGGAGGGCCACAGAAGTTTTGGATGAAGCTTATATTTGTGTTTTTCATTCATCCATGTTTGTATGATCTTATGAACAGGTTGGATGAAAAATAAACATCACTGTAGGGCCTAGAATGGTTTCAACGGTGGAAATCATTATCCCCACTGTTTGCATTGGTATGATGTACTTAATTTTTAGATACGCATCAATTTTGGGCTCAACCCCTTAAATTAGATGGAAAAACGAATGGACAGCGTGGATAGACCACATACATTCAAGGTGGGCCCAAATGAGATTACTTAGTACGGTAAGAACGTACTGAGGCTTACTGAGTAACTCAGTACGCAATATCTAATTTCTAATTAAGCCTTTGGATTCACGTTATTGCTATATAGGGCCCAGCATGATGTTGATTAAAAATCCACCCCGTTCATCCAGTTTTTCAGATCATTTTGGGGGATGAGACCAAAAATCAAGTGGATCCAAAACCCAATGTGGACATACGAGAATGAAAATTGGAGAGATTTTTCCACCGTTGAAACCTCCCTGGCACCATCTTGATGTTTATATGCCATCCAAACTGTTTATAAGTTCATTTGGTTGGGATGAAGTGAAAACACAAAACTATAGCTTTATAATAAACTTTTGTGGCCAGACAAATGTTTAAACGGTGGTCACTAAATCTCCACTATTTCCTCTCGTGCGGTTGCCCTGAGTTTTGGATCCAAATGATTTTTTTTACTAATGTCCTAAAATTATATAAAAAAATGGATGGACGGGGTGGATTTTTTTATAAACATCATGGTGGGCCCCACGTAGCATCCTAGTGGAGGAAAGAAATTCACATCCTGACGTGAATTAGCTATCGACAGGTTGAGTAGCGAGACTCGCTACTGAGGTGACATCACCAAGTTTTGTAGGCCCCACCGTGATGTATGTGTTGTATCCTCACCGTCCATATATTTTTATAGACCATTTTAGAGTATGAGACCAAAAATGAGGTATATCCCAATCTCAAGTGGATCACATTAACTTAGACCATTTAAAACTTTTTTGGGCCTATAAAAGTTTTGGATCAAGATAATCTTTGATTTTTTCCCCTCATCTAGGTCTGTATGACCTTATCAACAGATTGGATGTCCAATAAACAGATTCGAATAGTTTTAATTGTTAATTTGTGGACTTTTATTTTTTAAAATAGGGTCTTTTGATTTTATTTTTTTTATAATTCACTATTCAATAAATGTCCACCAATTTATAAGTGGGATAATGACAATAAATGGCATGAATTTGAGGCTGATTTGGAAAATAAATTGGTTCTTCAAGTCAGCCCCAAATTGGCAACGTCATCTCCCTGAATTTAATTTCATTTTTTAAAAGAACTATTGGGAGAAATGATATCAAGTTGTTAAGTATATAAATTACATATTTAGAAAATTAAATATATGAATTTTGTAGTCAAATTAAAGTTACCTGGTTAAAAAAATAATCAGACAGTCCGATACAACTTCTCACCAAAGAGTGGACCGTTACACCATCATAAACATGTTCCAATTTATAACTGAATGCATATTTGGAATGCTTAGAATATTCCGGATTTAATCCATATTTTTTCATATTTTTTTGGCAAAAAAAAATAATTTACGCCGTTACAGGCCGTTACGCCCCCGTATCGCCGTTACGCCCCCGTATCCGTATCGGTTTCGGAGGGCACCGTTACGCCAACCGATACCGATACGGGACACCTTGGTTCCAAGGGTCGTAAAGGGTAAATAAAAGACATAATTGGACAAGGTGGAGGTAGTGACAAAAGATTTAAGAACAAATAACTGAGGATACAATTTATGAGCGTGTTAGTACAAGTTAAAGGTTTTAAACAAGCAAACGATAGTCTTAAAAGGTCATGGATGGATCGAAGGATATTACTTGTAAGATTTAGAGCATGGTGAATAAAGTGGAGATGTGTGCCTCTAGAATTTTCTTCCTGATTTCCTTTCACGTGAATTTCTTCAGGGCAAGTGTGATCCTCACTATCCCCTTTCTGAAAATGCCTCGCTCGAGAAAAGGAAAAGAAAAAAGAGAAGAAGAGTTCAACTTATCAAATACATTTTTTTCCCTTCTTCACAAAGAAATCAACAAGCATCCTCCTCCCATAAAATATTCGCCAAACCTCTCAGAATATCAACCCAGAGGAAAAAATAGAATCATATCTCTTGACAATACAATCGCCAAATTACCCGAAGATAAATTAATATCCTTTATCATGCCTCCCACGTGTCATTTCATACAAAAATCCTCAAAAATATCTCGCAATTATTATGAAGCCATCCTCATACAAACCAAAAGCGCCATAATCAACCATACAACCAACCCCAACCAAAATACTTATTCCTATTCAAAAATCAAAATCATCAATATCCTCAGCCAGAAAGAATGGGGTTTATCCCTAACAGAAACCAAATCCATATCTGGTCTTGAAGGATCTTCGCACCCATTTTCCTATTGGGATTATATGAGTGCTTGGAAAAATACAATTTTATTTCAAAATACAGACAAATCTCATTCCTGGTTCATTCAATTTACTAGGAATTATACCAAAGAAATCCCTCACTGGTTTTTTGCCCAGTGGTGGCTTTTATTTGGTGGCCAATCTTCTCTTCTCCCTGCAGAATTATTGGTGCATTATACAAAATATGAGAAAACCCATAATCCTGAATACCTTGCAGTTTTCTGTATGCAATATTTTGCTCTTCATGGCCAATTTTGAAGATTCTGTTCAATATCGGAATATTTGACTTCTTCTAGATTCTTTATTGATATAGAACCAGCATTTGCAGGTATAGATTCTTTATTGATATATTCTGTTTGATTTTCATAAACTGTATTTCTAAAAGATTTCATTTTTCTAAATTACTCTTGTTTTGAGGTTCGAGGCTCCCTTGTCGTAATACCCTGTTTGCCGTTTAGCCGAGTAGGCGTTAGGCGTTTTTAGGGAATCCTATTATTGACAAGCCACTCAATTTAAGTTTAATTTAAATAAATGGAATCTGGAAGAAATTCATTTTCTGAAAATTCTACAAAATATAAAAAATTAAATAGATCTAATAGTTCTGAAAGTAATAAATCAAATAAACCTTCTAAAAGTGTAATATCGAAAGTTACAAAATGGTTTTCTACCCAAACCAATTTTGATAATAAATCAGAAAAATCTTCTCATACAATAAAAGACACCAGTCTTTTTGATATACCTGCAAATGCTGGTTCTATATCAATAAAGAATCTAGAAGAAGTCAAATATTCCGATATTGAACAGAATCTTCAAAATTGGAATTTGCCAGAAATACAAGAAGCTGAAATATATACAAAAGGATCTTTTGATCAAAATACAACTGATTTTCTCGTCAAAACAGTTGAACAAACAATACCTATATCTCAAAATAATCAAGATATAACTTTATTATCAGCCAATATGCTTCGCCAAACATCAAGTAAATACAACTTTGTCCATATTGGGTTCATACAAGTTGCTGTTAAACCTTTAACAAGAATTGGGTTAAATACATCCTGTCTTGCAACCTTAAGAGATAAAAGATTTTTAAAATTTCAGGATTCATTAGTAGGGTTAGTTGAAGCAACCTTAACAGATGGTCCAATATTCTTTATATGTATTCCAAATTATTCAATTTCCTTAACCGACCAACATCTTGGTAGGTTTTTGAGACTAGGAATATATACTCAGGGATTTCATATGCTTGATGGCTGTGAAAATATTGCTGTCACTTACCGTATTTATTACAAATTCATGCATACGGTAGCCCCAGGTACGGCATACGAAAACCGTATCAAGGGAATGACAACACTATTTATGACAGACATTAGACATAATGTCATTACTCCTAAGAAAATAAAATGGGAAGACATTCCTGTTACACAATGGCATATTGAAGATGCACAAGAAGTTGATAAACAAGAAAAAACTGAACCTGATAAAATACAAGTCAATTCAGATGGATCAGTAGATCTGTTATTTCAAAGATACTCCCTAAAAAGCCCTTTTATTACTCCTGAAATTCCAATAAAACCATCCACATCTTCATATCAATTCCCTTCTCATATATATAGTCCAAGATATAATAATGACAAGGATAATTCAGACGAAGATTATAATCCTACTGAAGGAGATTTTAGACCTCAGGTAAATATGATTAGTGCTTCTCCATCTCCTTTCCATATTGATTCTGACTATTTAAAAAAGGATTTTCAATCTCATCCTTTAACCAAATGGTATTTCGCCAACATTCCTTTACAAATTCGTAATCAATTTAAATCTGAATGGCATCAATATATGCATTCTCATCAGCTTACCATTTCTTTCTTTACATGGTTTGCTTCTATTCGCCGCGGGGAATCTCCTGAACATACTTCCTCTCAGGTGTTAATGCTTCACCAATTAGCCAAAAAATGGGAAACTCAAAATGGCCAAACCATAACCAGTTCTTTCCCACCAAATCAGCCAATAAAAATATCTGGTACTACAGCTGGTCCAATAAAAATTTCAGAAAAATTACCTGACAATAGACCAATAACTCCTAAAGATTTAGCCCCAATAATTGAACAAAATAATTATACAAATACATATCTTCAAGCTATAGGTGAAAATATAGGAATAAAAATACAAACATCTGCAGCAGGTCCTTCTATTCAAAGAAAAACATCTGCCTCTTTCTTTCCTCAGGAACCTTTTAAACCTGCATTTGAAAATATACCATCCAATGTAAACTCTGAATTTATTACTCAACTAGCTAATGAACTTGCAAAAATAAAAAATCCTTCTGTTAATATTTTAACAGAACAAGCAGCCGAAACTGCAGCATCTGAATCAGATAGTGATAAACTTACATCTGAATTCGAAGAAAGCAGTGAAGCTTTTACAATTGCTAATAACATACATGAGCTTGAAACTCAATTTCAAAATTTCAATATAAACCAACCCTCTACACAAATACAAAGTGTCTTTAGACCTACAAAAAATTATTACAAACGACCAACGCCAGTTGATCTTCAAATAGAAGAACAACAACCATTTTCAAGACTTCATTTTGACGGAAATCATGTATATGAATGGACTTTAGATGGTATGACTGAATATCAAATTCTTCAATTTTGTAATCAAATACTTATATATCATAATGCATGTAAAATCAATAAACATACAACTCCTAATATTGCTGCTGCCATTATCCAAGGATTTTCCGGCCAATTATATGGATGGTGGCATTACCAACTTTCAGAAAATCAAAGAAATGAAATACAAAATGCAGTTAAATTAGATTCAAAAGGTGAACCTATACTTGATGATAAAGGTAATCCTGTTGATGACCAAGTAGTAACTTTAATAGTAAACATAATTCAACATTTTGCTGGTTCAATAGATGATATTTCTGAAAAGAATAAAGAACAATTAATGAATCTCAGATGTGTCACCTTATCCGATTTTAGGTGGTACAAAGATGTTTATCTCTCTAAATTATATAAAATTACAACTTGCAGTGATGCTATTTGGAAAGAAAAATTTATTTTAGGACTTCCACCTTTATTTGCAGAAAAGGTAAAAACCAAATTAAAAGACATTAATTATGGTATTTTAAATTATAACAGATATACCTATGGTGAATTAATTCAAATCATCTGCCAAGTTGGTTTAGGAATATGTAATGAAATGAAACTTCAAAAACATCTTTTAAGAGAAAAAATGTCTGGCCGAAAAGAATTAGGTAATTTTTGTTATCAATTCGGATATGACCCTATTGTTTCTCCTTCAAAATTAAACAAAAATAAAAATCTTAGAAGATATAAAAATTTTTTTCCTCGTTATCAAATAAATAATAATCCTTCTTCGTATTATAATTCTACATCTAAAAAACACAATAAAAAATCTCGTAAACCTTATCCCAAGCGGTCTAAAAATCTACATAAACAACCCAAATGTTATAAATGTGGACAAACTGGTCATTATGCTAATAAATGTTTCTCCAATAATCCTAAAAGAAAAATAAGAGCAATTCAAGCAGAAGAAAATACAGAATCCTTTTCACCATCATGTCATTGTAAGTTTTCTTCTCCTGAGTCTTCTGACACTGAAAAATCTGCTGTCATGGTCATAACTGCAAATGATCAATTAATAATAGAATTAATAAATCAAATACAAAATCCAGAAGAAAAAACAAAATATATAACTCAGGCATTAAATAATGCTTTAAGCCAAGCCAATCAGGCTTCGAGTTCTAAATCAATTGAAGAAATTAAAGAAAATCCTTTATTAAAAAATGTTTCACCATATTCCATATCAATGACTGATGTTTATAATAAATTAAAAACCAATAAGTCTAGGCAATCTAATATTTCTTTAAATGATTTATACAAAGAAATTAATATTCTTAAAAAAGAAATTAATATTTTAAAACATGAGATTGAATTATTAAAAACATCCTCCTCATTAGAATCTGACAATAATATCACCGACTATCTTAATAATAATGAAACACAAAACGTTAATGCTGTAACCTATTACCATTTTCAAAAATGGTTTACTCCTATAACCTTAACTACCCCTCAATTCACTAAAGAAATAATTGCTCTTATAGATACGGGAGTTGATCTAAATTGCCTCCGTGAAGGCTTAATTCCAACAAAATTCTGTGAAAAAACCAATAGCACAATATATACTGCTAATGGGCAAGAATCTCATATTGAATATAAACTTCCTAATGTTCATGTTTGCAAAAATGGTGAATGTATTCCATTATCATTCATCATTGTAAAAAATTTGCCACATGATGCAATTTTAGGAACCCCATTTATATTAAAAATTCAACCTTTTACTACAACTACTAAGGGAATACAAACTTCTATCAATTCTAAATCAATTCATTTTGATTTTATTAAACCTCCACAAAAAGGTTTACTTTCAGAAGTAATAAATTGCATACATAATAAAGAACAACAAATGATTTACATCAGACATGATATCTTCCATATGCAAATTCAAAAACAATTAAATCATCCTCAATTTCAACAATTAGTACAATTATATATGACTAAATTAAAAACACTCTGCTCAGAAGTGCCCAATGCTTTCTGGCATCGTAAAATTCATCAAGTTACTCTCCCATATATAGACGATTTTGATGAAAGACAAATACCAATAAAAGCTCGCCCATCACAAATGGATTCTAGACTTCTTCACCTTTGTGATGAAGAAATAAAATCTTTATTACAGAAAAAATTAATAAACCCATCAAAATCTCCTTGGAGTTGTGCTGCCTTCTATGTAGAAAAAGCACCTGAAATAGAACGTGGTGTTCCACGACTAGTAATAAATTATAAACCCTTAAATGCAGTATTAAAACAAATAAGATATCCAATCCCCAATAAACAAGATCTTTTAAACCGATTATATCAAGCTAATATATTTTCAAAATTCGATTTAAAATCAGGATTTTGGCAAATACAAATCCATCCCAAAGACAGGTATAAAACAGCATTTACAGTACCTTTTGGACAATATGAGTGGAATGTAATGCCTTTTGGTCTTAAAAATGCTCCCTCAGAATTCCAAAAAATAATGAATGATATTTTTCATCCATATAAACAATTTATTCTCTCTTATATTGATGATATTTTAATATACTCAAATAATATTGATCAACACTGGAAACATTTACACATCTTTAAATCCATTATTACAAAAAATGGTTTAGTTTTGTCATTAAGAAAGATAAAACTATTTCAAATTGAAATCCAATTTCTTGGATTTAAAATTATTGAAAATACCATATATCCTATTCAAAGAGTCATAGAATTTGCAAATAAATTTCCTGATCAAATTTATGACAAAAAACAATTACAAAGATTTCTTGGGTGTTTAAATTACATCTCAAGCTTTTATAAAGATTTAGCAAAAGAAAGAGCTCTTTTACAAAATCTTTTGACTAATAAACCCAAATCATCATGGACTAATGAACATACAAATGCTGTTCAACAAATTAAGGCTAAAGTAAAGAATTTACCTTGTCTTAATTTATCCAATCCAGATTTATAAAAAATCATTCAAACTGATGCTTCAGATATAGGTTATGGTGGAATTCTTTTACAAATTACTCCTACAGGTAAAGAACAACTTGTGCTTTTTACTTCAGGTACTTGGAATTCTACACAACAAAATTATTCTACAATTAAAAAAGAAATTTTATCAATAGTCTCTTGCATACAAAAATTTCAGAGTGATATTTTAAATCAAAAATTTATCCTTCGCATTGATTGCAAAGCGGCCAAAGAAGTCTTAAAAAAAGATGTTAAAAACATTGTTTCAAAACAGATTTTCGCCCGATGGCAATCAATTTTATCTGTATTTGAATTTGATATCGAATTTATCACGTGAAAGGAAATCAGGAAGAAAATTCTTTTGTCTTGGAATGACAACCTATAGCACGAGTTAAGTCAACTATTTCGCTACTTGCAATAATGAAAACCCTAGAATAGCTTAGGGTTACATTTTCTTACCTAAGAATGAAGTCTGAATCTCTGGAATAGCGATTCAGTAATGATGTTTAAGCACAACGAGTAACGGGAATTGAATCCCAGGAGTAACTCTCACTTTTATCTCACTTTCTCTCTTTACTCTCTTCTATGTCCTAGGTTTTTCTCAAATTCGTATGGAGTGAATGAGAGAGGGTTCAAGGTCTTTATATATGCCCAGAACTGACGGAAATAATCCCATGGCCATGGTATACTTAGGTTATATCAAAATCGGCCTTGTTCCTATCCAACGGAGCATTTTTGGAGGTCCTTTTACTGAATGCGGTCGGACTTAAGCTCACTAGTATAGGATCTCAAACAAGTTAAGTTTTTAGTCCGATCGGGTTTCCAGATCGACCGTGGCAGATCAGTTTCAGTTCAATGGTCACCGAAACTCGATCAGGGCCACAAGTACTTTGACATGTGTGGGCCATCATCCCTGATCTAAGGTTGAATTTGGGTAAAAAAACTAATGGTTAGAATGCTTATAAATGGCTCGCAAGCGACGCGATATCGAATTTATCACGTGAAAGGAAATCAGGAAGAAAATTCTTTTGTCTTGGAATAAATTCGATATCAAATTCAAATACAGATAAAATTGATTGCCATCGGGCGAAAATCTGTTTTGAAACAATGTTTTTAACATCTTTTTTTAAGACTTCTTTGGCCGCTTTGCAATCAATGCGAAGGATAAATTTTTGATTTAAAATATCACTCTGAAATTTTTGTATGCAAGAGACTATTGATAAAATTTCTTTTTTAATTGTAGAATAATTTTGTTGTGTAGAATTCCAAGTACCTGAAGTAAAAAGCACAAGTTGTTCTTTACCTGTAGGAGTAATTTGTAAAAGAATTCCACCATAACCTATATCTGAAGCATCAGTTTGAATGATTTTTTATAAATCTGGATTGGATAAATTAAGACAAGGTAAATTCTTTACTTTAGCCTTAATTTGTTGAACAGCATTTGTATGTTCATTAGTCCATGATGATTTGGGTTTATTAGTCAAAAGATTTTGTAAAAGAGCTCTTTCTTTTGCTAAATCTTTATAAAAGCTTGAGATGTAATTTAAACACCCAAGAAATCTTTGTAATTGTTTTTTGTCATAAATTTGATCAGGAAATTTATTTACAAATTCTATGACTCTTTGAATAGGATATATGGTATTTTCAATAATTTTAAATCCAAGAAATTGGATTTCAATTTGAAATAGTTTTATCTTTCTTAATGACAAAACTAAACCATTTTTTGTAATAATGGATTTAAAGATGTGTAAATGTTTCCAGTGTTGATCAATATTATTTGAGTATATTAAAATATCATCAATATAAGAGAGAATAAATTGTTTATATGGATGAAAAATATCATTCATTATTTTTTGGAATTCTGAGGGAGCATTTTTAAGACCAAAAGGCATTACATTCCACTCATATTGTCCAAAAGGTACTGTAAATGCTGTTTTATACCTGTCTTTGGGATGGATTTGTATTTGCCAAAATCCTGATTTTAAATCGAATTTTGAAAATATATTAGCTTGATATAATCGGTTTAAAAGATCTTGTTTATTGGGGATTGGATATCTTATTTGTTTTAATACTGCATTTAAGGGTTTATAATTTATTACTAGTCGTGGAACACCACGTTCTATTTCAGGTGCTTTTTCTACATAGAAGGCAGCACAACTCCAAGGAGATTTTGATGGGTTTATTAATTTTTTCTGTAATAAAGATTTTATTTCTTCATCACAAAGGTGAAGAAGTCTAGAATCCATTTGTGATGGGCGAGCTTTTGTTGGTATTTGTCTTTCATCAAAATCGTCTATATATGGGAGAGTAACTTGATGAATTTTACGATGCCAGAAAGCATTGGGCACTTCTGAGCAGAGTGTTTTTAATTTAGTCATATATAATTGTACTAATTGTTGAAATTGAGGATGATTTAATTGTTTTTGAATTTGCATATGGAAGATATCATGTCTGATGTAAATCATTTGTTGTTCTTTATTATGTATGCAATTTATTACTTCTGAAAGTAAACCTTTTTGTGGAGGTTTAATAAAATCAAAATGAATTGATTTAGAATTGATAGAAGTTTGTATTCCCTTAGTAGTTGTAGTAAAAGGTTGAATTTTTAATATAAATGGGGTTCCTAAAATTGCATCATGTGGCAAATTTTTTACAATGATGAATGATAATGGAATACATTCACCATTTTTGCAAACATGAACATTAGGAAGTTTATATTCAATATGAGATTCTTGCCCATTAGCAGTATATATTGTGCTATTGGTTTTTTCACAGAATTTTGTTGGAATTAAGCCTTCACGGAGGCAATTTAGATCAGCTCCCGTATCTATAAGAGCAATTATTTCTTTAGTGAATTGAGGGGTAGTTAAGGTTATAGGAGTAAACCATTTTTGAAAATGGTAATAGGTTACAGCATTAACGTTTTGTGTTTCATTATTATTAAGATAGTCGGTGATATTATTGTCAGATTCTAATGAGGAGGATGTTTTTAATAATTCAATCTCATGTTTTAAAATATTAATTTCTTTTTTAAGAATATTAATTTCTTTGTATAAATCATTTAAAGAAATATTAGATTGCCTAGACTTATTGGTTTTTAATTTATTATAAACATCAGTCATTGATATGGAATATGGTGAAACATTTTTTAATAAAGGATTTTCTTTAATTTCTTCAATTGATTTAGAACTCGAAGCCTGATTGGCTTGGCTTAAAGCATTATTTAACGCCTGAGTTATATATTTTGTTTTTTCTTCTGGATTTTGTATTTGATTTATTAATTCTATTATTAATTGATCATTTGCAGTTATGACCATGACAGCAGATTTTTCAGTGTCAGAAGACTCAGGAGAAGAAAACTTACAATGACATGATGGTGAAAAGGATTCTGTATTTTCTTCTGCTTGAATTGCTCTTATTTTTCTTTTAGGATTATTGGAGAAACATTTATTAGCATAATGACCAGTTTGTCCACATTTATAACATTTGGGTTGTTTATGTAGATTTTTAGACCGCTTGGGATAAGGTTTACGAGATTTTTTATTGTGTTTTTTAGATGTAGAATTATAATACGAAGAAGGATTATTATTTATTTGATAACGAGGAAAAAAATTTTTATATCTTCTAAGATTTTTATTTTTGTTTAATTTTGAAGGAGAAACAATAGGGTCATATCCGAATTGATAACAAAAATTACCTAATTCTTTTCGGCCAGACATTTTTTCTCTTAAAAGATGTTTTTGAAGTTTCATTTCATTACATATTCCTAAACCAACTTGGCAGATGATTTGAATTAATTCACCATAGGTATATCTGTTATAATTTAAAATACCATAATTAATGTCTTTTAATTTGGTTTTTACCTTTTCTGCAAATAAAGGTGGAAGTCCTAAAATAAATTTTTCTTTCCAAATAGCATCACTGCAAGTTGTAATTTTATATAATTTAGAGAGATAAACATCTTTGTACCACCTAAAATCGGATAAGGTGACACATCTGAGATTCATTAATTGTTCTTTATTCTTTTCAGAAATATCATCTATTGAACCAGCAAAATGTTGAATTATGTTTACTATTAAAGTTACTACTTGGTCATCAACAGGATTACCTTTATCATCAAGTATAGGTTCACCTTTTGAATCTAATTTAACTGCATTTTGTATTTCATTTCTTTGATTTTCTGAAAGTTGGTAATGCCACCATCCATATAATTGGCCGAAAAATCCTTGGATAATGGCAGCAGCAATATTAGGAGTTGTATGTTTATTGATTTTACATGCATTATGATATATAAGTATTTGATTACAAAATTGAAGAATTTGATATTCAGTCATACCATCTAAAGTCCATTCATATATATGATTTCCGTCAAAATGAAGTCTTGAAAATGGTTGTTGTTCTTCTATTTGAAGATCAACTGGCGTTGGTCGTTTGTAATAATTTTTTGTAGGTCTAAAGACACTTTGTATTTGTGTAGTGGGTTGGTTTATATTGAAATTTTGAAATTGAGTTTCAAGCTCATGTATGTTATTAGCAATTGTAAAAGCTTCACTGCTTTCTTCGGATTCAGATGTAAGTTTATCACTATCTGATTCAGATGCTGCAGTTTCGGCTGCTTGTTCTGTTAAAATATTAACAGAAGGATTTTTTATTTTTGCAAGTTCATTAGCTAGTTGAGTAATAAATTCAGAGTTTACATTGGATGGTATATTTTCAAATGCAGGTTTAAAAGGTTCCTGAGGAAAGAAAGAGGCAGATGTTTTTCTTTGAATAGAAGGACCTGCTGCAGATGTTTGTATTTTTATTCCTATATTTTCACCTATAGCTTGAAGATATGTATTTGTATAATTATTTTGTTCAATTATTGGGGCTAAATCTTTAGGAGTTATTGGTCTATTGTCAGGTAATTTTTCTGAAATTTTTATTGGACCAGCTGTAGTACCAGATATTTTTATTGGCTGATTTGGTGGGAAAGAACTGGTTATGGTTTGGCCATTTTGAGTTTCCCATTTTTTGGCTAATTGGTGAAGCATTAACACCTGAGGGGAAGTATGTTCAGGAGATTCCCCGCGGCGAATAGAAGCAAACCATGTAAAGAAAGAAATTTATCGAGCCATGTAACTTTGATCTCCTTTGAACCGTCCCGACAACTTGGAGCTCGAAGAGCAGCAACGGCCGTCTTCGCACGACACGTACCCACGAAGCCATATCGCTGTGTGCGGTAGACAAGCGAATCCGCTTCCTTGAAAAAGGGATGGATGGGGAGGATTTCTCACAAAAATCACGGTGGCCCACCTACCCTTGCTTACTGAGCAGGAAAGAATCTCAAAATCTGCTTCCAACGGTTCTTTATTCAGAAACTTAGTACCTAAGAAAAAAATCAAATCTCTCTCTCTCTCTCTCTCTCTCTCTCTCTCTCTCTCTCGTTCGTCGTCTCGTCCAACGTTCGTCTCCTCTCTCTCTCTCTCTCTCAAGCCCACGACTTCTCTCTCTCTCAGTCCGTTCCCACCATTCAAATATATCTTTTACTTCCCATCAACGGCATTCTCTTGCCTTTGCCTCGCCTTCTCTTCCCCAAGAAAAACCCTACCCCCCTCCTCCCTTCCTGTCTCACCGGTCTCCTCTCGCCCCATGAAACCTCAATCTCTCTCCTATCTATAATGGCGATGATGGTGAGAAGATGATGATGTGATCTGGTCCGATAGTAGTCTGCATTTTCATGACATCCAAACCCCGGCAACAACCACCAGGTCATCTCTCTCTCTCTCTCTCTGG
Source organism: Magnolia kwangsiensis (assembly GCA_037074715.1). Classification (NCBI taxonomy): domain Eukaryota; kingdom Viridiplantae; phylum Streptophyta; class Magnoliopsida; order Magnoliales; family Magnoliaceae; genus Magnolia; species Magnolia kwangsiensis. Next base: position 114,221,331 of record CM073582.1, on the reverse strand, counting down.
TCGAATGTCCTTTAATCTCCTGTTCTTTGATGTGCGATTCAGGGATTTCTAGGGCAGATAGATGTATTTTGTCTCTATTCTTTTGATTTGATCTATTGATTGGCCTCTGGGAAATCGATTCTCCATCTGTATTCTCCACCAGGTCATCTCTCAATCTGTATTCTCTACCAGGTCATCTCTCCGTCTGTATTCTCCATCTATTCTTGGGGTTTTGGGGAAGTTGGTTTCAAAGGCATTTAAGGATATAGATGGTGATTGGAGTGCCAAGTCCATCCGATTGCGCAGCAAGCAAGCTATGCTGGACATCTTGCTCGAGCAGTGTCGGGATGTTTCAGCCTATTCGACGAGTAAGGTTCTTCAGGCGTGGGAAGAACTATGCGAATAACATGCTGTTTCAATTGGTCTGTAGAACGAGGTTGCTTCGGTTGCTTCTGGGAGATTGGAGGATAAGAGCACTTTCGTGAGGAAAACGGCATTGAATCTACTCATCACGATGTTGCAGCATAACCCGTGACAGGTTTGAGGTTCTCAAAGTGCATATCCTCCACAATGCCGTCTCTGGTCCAACTGCTGGCTTCATCTTCTGCCACTGATGTTGAGAACACGATTGTTTTGCTGATGAGGTGCAAACAGTTCCAAATTGATGGCTCTGAGGCCTGTCTCCAAATGTTGCCACTTGTAAGCATCCTCTTTGATTTCTATTACAATTCTTCTAGACTTCCAAAGGAATCTTGGCAAGCATTTAAGGGGTGTGTTTGCATTGGATTTCTGCTGGTATTTTCTCAGGACAAATCTATCTATGCAGCTGTTGAGGATGCATTCATCAGAATTTATTTGAGGAGAAACCCTACAGAAACTGCTGCAATTATATTGAACCTTGCTATAGAATCTAGTATCGGTGATCTAGCAGCTCTAGAATTTATAGTTGGTTCCTTGGTATCTAAGGGGGATATTTCTACAAGCATGGTATGTTTATTCGATTATCATGATTTCAGGTGCTGCTTCCATCAATATGATTCACTCACTTTGCCATAGAAGTTATGCATTGGTGTTCTTTTGGCATTCTTTGACATGCATAGTTAGACACTTAGACTAAGAACTACGAATGCTGATTTCTGCACACTTAAGGGCCTGTTTTTTTCACCAATTACCATGGTAATGTAAAGAAAATGTGCAAAAATTACAAATTACTTTACCTGCCTCCTGACAACACCTGCATTTGATCACTGATTGCTGTGTTTGGTTTGTAGGTAGTAAATTGTAATGATGGCATTTTTACATTACCTGAATGTCAAATCGTCACCAAAATACACTGTTGTTGCTGTTTGGATTCAAAAATTTTACAGTAATTACATGAAAAGTGCACTGGTTACAAATTCCATTCCTAGTCTCCTAAATACATTTGTGTTTGGCTGATGATTCCCGTGTGGTTTGGTAGTGGTAAAATCGTAATGATGACAATTTTGATTTTCCTTTACATTACCCGGGAAGTTGGCAAAACAGACAGGTCCTAAGAATTATATTTATGCTTGATGGAACTCCTTTTGGATCTCTAAACCCACTATCTCAAAATATATACCAATCCCCAATTCCTTAGGGTTGCAGGTAACCTTTTTGAACTAAAGAACTTGTCTTATAACTTTTGCAGCCTACTATAGATTGACTTAAAACTCTGTTCTTGTAGCTTATAAAGCTTGTAAAGTTATATTATTAGGTACAAACATGAGCATATAGGCATTTCAGCTTTTAAAAAACAACTGCAAACTTTGGTTTTTTAGAATTTACCTTGTATTTAACAACCTTATTCATATTTATACAAATTGTGCCGGCAGAAATTGCTAAATGCTAACTAGTAAATACCTTTGATTATATTATTTGATAAATTCTAATAGGATGTAACCTTATAAATTAATGCAATGAAGTGCAACTGACATATTATCTGGTAGAGTAAGCTTATTCATGTGACTAAGAAGAAGGCATGGACTCACCCTTTGGTTGGTTAGGCCGGGTAACAAAGCATTTTCCTTCTTTTTCTGAAAAAAATCACAATAATGATTGCTTTTCCATGGATTAGCTTCTTGTTATTTGTGATTTTTAAATGGGCATTTTTATGTGAAAGAATAGCATGCTTGTTCTTCAACTATTGTCTATTGAATCTTCAACTAACATATTATCTAGTAGAGTAAGCTTATTCATGTGACTAAGAAGAAGGCATGGACTCACCCTTCGGTTGGTTAGGCCAGGTAACAAAACATTTTCCTTCTTTTTTTCTGAAAAAAATCACGATAGTGATTGCTTTTCTATGGATTAGCTTCTTGTTATTTGTGATTTTTAAATGGGCATTTTTATGTGAAAGAATAGCGTGCTTATTTTTCAACTATTGTCTATTGAATCTTGTAAGACCTTTTTTCAGCTTTACAAATGATCCAAACTGTTCATATGATTTGGCCCATTTCTAGTATCCAAACCTTTGACATGCTTGGGCGAATTGAAATTTACTCAGAATGGATCCAAATTGTTCATATGATTCGGCTCATTCAGCGATCCAAACTCATCATATGGTTGAAGCTTCTTTTCATTATCTAAACTCATCATATTATTGAAGCTGCATTTCATGATCTATGGCAATGGATATGATAAGTTGATCCATGCTCGAAATTTTGTAGGACCCTCTTCTGCTTTACCAATGATCCAAACTGTTCATATGATATGGCCTCATTCTAGTGATCCAAACCTTTGACATGCTTTGGCCATTTCAATGGATCAAAACCTTTGACGTGCTTTGGCCAATTTAGCGAAATTTACTTCTTATATCATTCGGACCCTTGGGCGATCCAAGTGCATGATATGATTCGTGCTGCTGTTAGTGATTTAAACTCATCATATGATTGCAAACGACTCTTTCTATGACCCATCCCAATGGATATGTTAAGTTGATCCATCTATTCATAATATTTGAGGTTGGTTCTCAGTAATCCACATCGTTAATTTTGTAGAACCTTTTTCAGTTCTATAAACAATTTAAATAATAAGGTTTCTTTTTATAGCAATCCAAATTCATATGATTTGGCCCGTTTCTATTGATCCAAACCTTTGACATGAGCCATTTCGATGGATAAAAAACATTGACATGCTTGGGCCATTTAGTGGATCCAAATTGTTCATATAACTCGGATTATTCGGCAATTCTAACTCATCATACGATTGAAGCTGCTTTTCATGATCCAAACTCATCATATTATTAAAGCTGCTTTTCATGATCCTTAGCAGTGGATCTGCTAAGTCGATCCATGCCCTAAATTTTGTAGGACTCTCTTCAACTTTACAAATGATTCAAACTGTTCATATGATTTTGCCCATCTCTACTGATCCTAATCTTTGACATGTTTGGGCCATTTCAATGTATCAAAACCTTTCATGTGTTGGGCCATTTAGCGGATTTGAACTCCTTATATGATTCGGCCCATTAGCCATCCAAATGCATCATATGAATCGTACTACTGTTAGTGATCTAAACTCATCATATGATTGAAGCCTCTTTCCATGACCCATCCCAATGGATATTTTAAGTTGAACCATCCATTCGTAATATTTGAGGTTGGTTCTCACTAATCCACTTTGTTAATTTTGTAGGATCCTCTTCAGTTTTATACACAATTCAAGGAATTAAATTTCTTTTTACAACGATCCAAATTCATATGATTTGGCCCATTTATAGTGATCCAAACCTTTGACATGGGTCATTTTGATGGATAAAAAACAGTGACATGCCGGGTCATTCAGTGGATCTAAATTTGTTCATATGATTCGACTCATTTGGCGATCCAAACTCATCATATGATTGAAGCTGCTTTTCATGATCTAAGGCAATGGATATGGTAAGTTGATCCATGCTCTAAAATTTGTAGGACCCTTGTTTATTTTACTAATGATCCAAACTGTTCATATGATTTGGCCTATTTCTAGTAATCCAAACCTTTGACATGCTTGGGCCATTTCAATGGATCAATACCTTTGACGTGCTTTGGCCAATTTAGCAGATTTGACTTCTTATTTCATTCAGCCCCTTCAGCGATCCAAATGCATGATTTGATTCGTGCTGCTGTTAGTGATTTAAACTCATCATATGATTGAAGACTCTTTCCATGACCCATCCCAACAGATGTGTTAAGTTGATCCATCTACTCATAATATTTGAAGTTGGTTCTCAGTGATCCACATCATTAATTTTGTAGAACCCTCTTCAATTCTATAAACAATTCAAATAATAAGGGTTTTTTTTTTATTTTTTTATTTTTTTATTTTTTATACTGTGATCCAAATTCATATGATTTGACCCGTTTCTATTGATCCAAACCTTTGACATGGCCATTTCAATGGATAAAAAACATTGACATGCTTGGGCCATTTAGTGGATCGAAATTGTTCATATAACTTGGCTTATTTGGCAATTCCAACTCATCATACGATTGAAGCTGCTTTTCATGATCCAACCTCATCATATGATTGAAGCTGTGCTTTTCATGATCCAAACTCATCATATCATTAAAGCTGCTTTTCATGATCCTTGGCAATGGATCTGCTAAGTTTATCCATGCCCAAAATTTTGTAGGACCGTCTTTAGCTTTACAAATGTTTCAAACTTTTCATATGATTTTGCCCATCTCTACTGATCCCAACCTTTGACATGCTTGGGCCATTTCAATGTATCAAAACCTTCCATGTGTTGGGCCATTTAGTGGATTTGAACATCTTATATGATTCGGCCCATTCGGCCATCCAAATGCATCATATGATTCGTACTGCTTTTAGTGATCTAAACTCGTCATATGATTGAAGCCTCTTTCCATGACCCATCTCAATGGATATGTTAATTTGAACCATCTATTTGTAATATTTGAGGTTGGTTCTCACTAATCCACTTCGTTAATTTTGTAGGATCCTCTTCAGTTTTATAAACAATTCAAAGAATCAAGCTTCTTTTTACAATGATTTGGCCCATTTATATTGATCCAAACCTTTGACATGGGCCATTTTGATGGATAAAATTGACATGCTAGGTCATTCAGTGGATCCAAATTGTTCATATGATTCGGCTTATTTGGCGATCCAAACTCTTCATTCGATTGAAGCTTCTTTTCATGATCCAAACTCATCATGTGATTGAAGCTGCTTTTCATGATCCAAGGCAATGAATATGCTAGGTTGATCCATCCTTTAAATTGTATAGGACACTCTTCTACTTTACCAATGATCCAAACTGTTCATATGATTTGGCCTATTTCTAGTGATCCAAACCTTTTGACATGCTTTGGCCATTTCAATGGATCAATACCGCCAATTTAGCGGATTTGACTCCTTATTTCATTCGGCCCCCTTCAACGATCCAAATGCATGATATGATTCGTGTTGCTGTTAGTAATCAAAGACTCATCATATGATTGAAGACTCTTTCCATGACCCATCCCAATGGATGTGTTTAAGTTGATCCATCTATTCATAATATTTGAGGTTGGTTCTCAGTGATCCACATCGTTAATTTTGTAGAACCCTCTTCAGTTCTATAAACAATTCAAATAATAAGGTTTCTTTTAACAACGATCCAAATTCATATGATTTGGCTTGTTTCTAGTGATCCAAACCTTTGACATGGGCCATTTTGATGGATAAAAAACATTGACATGCTTGGGTTATTCAATGGATCCAAATTGTTCATATAACTCGGCTTATTCGGCAATTCTAACTCATCTTACGATTGAAGCTGCTTTTCATGGTCCAAACTCATCATATGATTGAAGCTGCTTTTCATGATCCAAACTCATCATATTATTAAAGTTGCTTTTCATGACCCTTGACAATGGATCTGTTAAGTTGATCCCTGCTATTATCGAAGTCCTCATATGGGTAGACAGTATTACCTAGTATAAAAATTGCTTATTCCAAGTTTGATTCCCCTCCTTGTGGATTACCCGTCACGAGTTTGGGAGTACGGCTTTGGTTGTAGGTTTGCTCCCTTAAAACACGAGTTCGGTTCGGTTCCCCTTCCCGTGGATTACCCGATGCACGTGGTTGGCAGGTGATTGTGTGCATTTGCAGGGAATAATCTTGCCTTAAAGGGGCGAGAACACCATGTAGTTATAAAATAAAAGAAAATTCAAAATTTACAAGTGTGGTGTTTGTCATCGTTGCTATAGAAAAATTAGAACGACAAGAAAGAGTACAAAAAAGAGAAGAAAATACTTGAAGGAGCATAGAAAATGAAGAGTGTAACGGGAAGTTTTTAGATGTTGAACTTTACATAGAGCTTAACTTTGAAGAGAGCTTGGAAAATATATTACTTTTGAAACTAAGGAATCCAATGGTTTGTTGGTTATTTTACATCATAATGATGTTTTTTTCACAAGGGTTGATTAGCTGTGGAATCAACGTAATAACTATCGGTCTTTAATTAGGATCAAGAAAAATAAGAACAGTCAGACTCTTACCTGAAGATGAAGTTAGGCTTGGATAAGGACACTACTTGGATTAGGAAGTCACTCATAACAAAATATTTTTTTAGCTGAAAATATTGGGGCATCATTTATAATAGACACATTTTATGCATCATTTTCAAAAGGATTTTGCGCCAGAATCAAACACTTGGAAAATTTTAATGATTAAGAAATTAATTGATAATAAGGATACCAAAGGACGATCTATGCTAAATTAAAATCATTGCATCAAAGCCTTTGATCCTTATATTCCAATCTATACTTTCTTTTGTCAAAGCGGCTAGGGGAAAAAATTTAGAATTCGAGTAAGAGGATTATGGTATGTATCAATAGTGGATCAAATGTTAAACTTTTGAATTCATGATCAAATTCAGATCAAATTAGTTAAAACCTTACTATTATCGAAGTCCTCATATGGGTAGACGGTATCACCTTGTATAAAAATTGTTTATTCCAAGTTTGATTCCCCTCCCTGTGGATTACCTGTCAGGAGTTTGGGAGTACGGCTTTGGTTGTGGGTTTGCTCCCCTAAAACACGAGTTCGATTCGATTCCCCTTCTCGTGGATTAGCCGATGCATGTGGTTGGCAGTTGATTGTGCGCATTCGCAGGGAATAGTGGATTTGCTCCCCTAAAACACGAGTTTGGTTCTGTTCCCCTTCCCGTGGATTACCCGATACACGTGGTTTGCAGGTGATTGTGTGCATTTGCAGGGAATAGTCTCACCTTAAAGGGGCGAGAACACCATGTAGTTATAAAACAAAAGAAAATTCAAAATTTACAAGTGTGGTGTTTGTCATCGTTACTATAGAAAAATTAGAACGGCAAGAAAGAGTACAAAAAAGAGAAGAAAATACTTGAAGGAGCTTAGGGTAACGGGAAGTTTTTAGATGTTGAACTTTACATAGAGCTTAACTTTGAAGAGAGCTTAGAAAATATATTACTTTTGAAACTAAGGAATCCAATGGTTTGTTAGTTATTTCAATCATAATGATGTTTTTTTTTTTTGGCCAATTAACTTGAAGGATGTCTAGTTCTAATAGTAAGGGTGCTTTTTTGAACTCCTTTGAAAGTTATTCTCTTTGAGAAGTCCTTAGGGCTCATTGGTAGTATGACCTTAAGTGTGTTAGATTTTCTGATGCACGTGGTTGGTGGGTGATTGCGTGCATCTGTGTGGAATGGTCTCACCTTAAAGGCACGAAAAAAAAAAAAAGAATAAAAAACTTCCCAAAACCCATCATGAGTTTGGGCTAATGGCTTTGGTCTTGAGTTTGCTCCCCACAGACATGAGTTCGTTTCCCCTCTCCTTGGGTTACCAGTCACGAGTTTGGGTGAACGACTTTGGTCGTGGGTTTGCTCCCCACAGACTCGAGTTTGGGAGAATGGCTTTGGTCTTGGGTTTGCTCCCCACAGACACAAGTTCGATTCCCTTTCCCGTGGATTACCCGTCATGAGTTTGGGCGAACGACTTTGGTCGTGGGTTTACTCCCCACAGACAGGAGTTCAATTCCCCTCCTTGTGGATTACTCGATGCACGTGGTGTAATAGGGAATTTGTTTTTTTTAATCCTCACATCTGGAGACTTATGAAACCCTCAATTTTGCGTTCACTATTAAGCCTAACCCCGTCCATTCCTTTCAAACTTCATCCTGCCCTTATAGGGGTAAGCTAGTGATGCTTAATAACTGAATGAGAGCTTCATCTGTCAATGAATAACGGATTGACTCCATTGTTGGCATTGCTTTGTTTCTCTCATTTCCTATTAGTGAGTTCAGATGCACGCTGTCACTAATAGGGGGACGTCATATCTGTTGAAAAATGGAGCCACAATCTAGTAAGGTGTACTATAGCGTACTTCGGGCGGGCTTGGCTTCTAGCTCTCTTGATTAGGTCATTGTATTTTGCGGTGGCAACTCCCAAAGCAAGGGAGCTACTCTTAGACCAGCAGAATTACTTGAACGGCATGGCGCTTCCAGTCAGAGCCTTCGGCCTGAACTTCAATATATAAATCTCTTTTTTCTTCAAAGTGGATTTATTAGGTGCCAGGCTAGGCCGAACCCTCGAACAAGCTTATCATTGGGTGTTGGTTGACCAACTCTAATAGCTTATAAGTTGTTTGCTCGGCCAAAAATTCCATCTACATCCCCTATTCAAATTAGAAACCCTACCTTGCCACTTATCATTTCACTCCTTCCCTGTGATTATTTTTAAGTTTTGGTTTGTTCTAATCGTTGGGGTAAGGTCCCATGAATGTGCACATGACTTACTTTTTATTGGACTATCTTTAATAGGAAAAATCTCACACCACTTTTCACAAGGGTTGATTAGCCGTGGAATCAAACTTCAGCGTAACGGGAAGTTTTTAGATGTTGAACTAACTTTGAAGAGAGCTTAGAAAATATATTACTTTTGAAACAAAGGAATCCAATAGTTTGTTAGTTATTTCACATCATAATGATGTTTTTTTTTGGCCAATTAACTTGAAGGATGTCTAGTTCTAATAGTAAGAATGCTTTTTTGAACTCCTTTGAAAGTTATTCTCTTTGAGAAGTCCTTGGGGCTCATTGGTAATGACCTTAAGTGTGTTGGAATTTTTGATGCACATGGTTGGCGGGTGATTGCGTGCATCTGTGTGGAATGGTCTCACCATAAAGGGACAAAAAAATAATAATAATAAAATCCAAAACCCGTCATAAGTTTGGGCTAATGGCTTTGGTCTTGGGTTTGCTCCCCACAGACATGAGTTCGTTTCCCCTCTCCGTGGGTTACTAGTCACGAGTTTGGGTGAACGACTTTGGTCGTGGGTTTGCTCCCCACATACACGAGTTCGGGAGAATGGCTTTGGTCTTGGGTTTGCTCTCCACAGACACAAGTTCAATTCCCTTTCCCGTGGATTACCCGTCATGAGTTTGGAAAAACGACTTTGGTCGTGGGTTTGCTCCCCACAGACAGGAGTTTGATTCCCCACCTTGTGGATTACTCGATGCACGTGGTGTAATATGGATTTTTATTTTTATTTTTTAATCCTCACATTTGGCGATTCCTGACACCCTCAATTCTGCGTTCACTATTAAGCCTACGCCCGTTCATTCCTTTAAAACTTCATCTCGCCCTTACAAGGGTAAGCTAGTGATGCTTAACAACTGAACGAGAGCTTCGTCTGTCGATGAATAACGGATTGACTCCATTGTTGGCATTGCTTTGTTTTTCTCTCCTTTCCTATTAATGAGTTTAGATGCACGCTGTCACTAATAGGGGGACGTCATATCTGCTTAAAAACGGAGCCCCAATCTAATAAGGTACACTATAGCGCACTCCGGGCGGGCTTGGCTTCTAGCTCTCTTGATTAGGTCATCGTATTTTGCGGTGGCAACTCCCGAAGCATGGGAGCTACTCCTAGACCAGCAAAATTACATGAACGACATGACATTTCCAGTCAAAGCCTTCGGCCCGAACTTCAATAGATATATCTCTTTTTTCTTCAAAGTGGATCTATCAAGGGCCAGGCTAGCCCCAAACCCCAAAGGGGCTTATCATCGGGTGTTGGTTGACCGACTTTGATTGCTTATAAGTTGTTGCTAGACCAGAAAGTCCATCTACATCCCCTATTCAAATTAGAAACCCTACCTTGCCTCTTATCACTTCACTCCTTCCCCGTGATCATTTTCAGGTTTTGGTTTGTCCTAATCGTTGGGGTAAGGTCCCATGTATGTGCACATGACTTACCTTTTATTGGACTATCCTTAATAGGCAAAATCTCACACCACTTTTCACAAGGGTTGATTAAGAAATTAATTGATAAGAAGGATACCAAAGGACGATCTACGCTAAATTAAAATCATTACATCAAAGCCTTTGATCCTTATATTCCAATCTATACTTTCTATTGTCAAAGAGGCTAGGGGAAAAAATTTAGAATTCGAGTAAGAGGATTGTGGTATCTATCAATAGTGGATCAAATGTTAAACTTTCGAATTCTATGATTAAATTTAGATCAAATTAGTTAAAACCTTACTATTATCGAAGTCCTTATATGGGTAGACGGTATTACCTTGTATAAAAATTGCTTATTCCAAGTTTGATTTCCCTCCTTGTGGATTACCCGTCACTAGTTTGAGAGTAGGCTTTGGTTGTGGGTTTGCTCCCCTAAAACACGAGTTCGGTTCGGTTCCCCTTCCTGTGGATTAGCCGATGCACGTGGTTGGCAGTTGATTGTGCGCATTCGCAAGGAATAGTGAGTTTGCTCCCCTAAAACACGAGTTTGGTTCTGTTCTCCTTCCCGTGGATTACCCGATGCATGTGGTTTGCAGGTGATTGTGTGCATTTGCAGGAAATAGTCTCGCCTTAAAAGGGGCGGGAACACCATGTACTTATAAAACAAAAGAAAATTCAAAATATACAAGTGTGGTGTTTGTCATCATTGCTATAGAAAAATTAGAACAACAAGAAAGAGTACAAAAAAGAGAAGAAAATACTTGAAGGAGCTTAGAAAATGAAGAGAGCGTAATGGGAAGTTTTTAGATGCTAAACTTTACATAGAGCTTAACTTTGAAGAGAGCTAAGAAAATATATTACTTTTGAAACTAAGGAATCCAATGGTTTGTTATTTATTTCACATCATAATGATGTTTTTTTTTGGCCAATTAACCTGAAGGATGTCTAGTTCTAATAGTAAGGGTGCTTTTTTGAACTCCTTTGAAAGTTATTCTCTTTGAAAAGTCCATAGGGCTCATTGGTAGTGACTTTAAGTGTGTTGGATTTTCTGATGCACGTGGTTGGCGGGTGATTGCATGCATCTGTGTGGAATGGTCTCACCTTAAAGGGACGAAAAAAAAAATTCCCAAAACCCATCATGAGTTTGGGCGAATGGCTTTGGTCTTGGGTTTGCTCCCCACAGACATGAGTTCGTTTCCCCTCTCCTTGGGTTACCAGTCACGAGTTTGGGTGAACGACTTTGGTCGTGGGTTTGCTTCCCACAGAGACGAGTTCGGGAGAATGGCTTTGGTCTTGGGTTTGCTCCCCACAGACACAGGTTCGATTCCCTTTCCCATGGATTACCCGTCATGAGTTTGGGCGAACGACTTTGGTCGTGGGTTTGCTCCCCACAGACAAGAGTTCGATTCCCCTCCTTGTGGATTACTCGATGCACGTGGTGTAATTGGGGATTTTTTTTTTTTTAATCCTCACATTTAGAGACTCGTGAAACCCTCAATTCTGCATTCACTATTAAGCCTACCCCTGTCCATTCCTTTCAAACTTCATCTCGCCCTTATAGGGGTAAGCTAGTGATGCTTAACAACTGAATGAGAGCTTCATCTGTCGATTAATAACGGATTGACTCCATTGTTGGCATTACTTTGTTTTTCTCTCATTTCCTATTAGTGAGTTCAGATGCACGCTGTCACTAATAGGGGGACGTCATATCTGCTGAAAAACGGAGCCCCAATCTAGTAAGGTGCACTATACCGCACTCCGGGCGAGCTTGGTTTCTTGCTCTCTTGATTAGGTCATTGTATTTTGTGGTGGCAACTCTCAAAACATGGGAGCTACTTTTAGACCAGCAGAATTACTTGAACGTCATGGCATTTCCAGTCAAAGCCTTCGGCCCGAACTTCAATATATAAACATCTTTTTTCTTCAAAGTGGATTTATTAGGTGCCAGGTTAGCCCGAACCCTCGAACAGCTTATCATTGGGTGTTGGTTGACCAACTCTCCCTATTCAAATTAGAAACCCTACCTCGCCTATAAGTTGTTCGCTCGGATAAGAAGTCCATCTACATCCCCTATTCAAATTAGAAACCCTACCTTGCCACGTATCACTTTACTCCTTCCCCGAGATCATTTTTAGGTTTTGGTTTGTCCTAATCGTTGGGGTAAGGTCCCATGAATGTGCACATGACTTACTTTTTATTGGACTATCTTTAATAGGCAAAATCTCACACCACTTTTCACAAGGGTTGATTAGCCGTGGAATCAAAATAATAACTGTCTGTCTTTAATTAGGATCAAGACAAATAAGAGCATTCAGATTCAAGATTAAGTTAGGCTTGGATAAGGACACTACTTGGATTAGGAAGTAACACATAACAAAATGCTTTTTTAGTTGAAAATATAGGGGTATCATTTAAAATAGACACATTTTATGCATCATTTTCAAAAGAATCAAACACTAGGAAAATTTTAGTGATTAAGAAATAAATTCATAATGAATTTGGAATTCGAGTAAGAGGATTGTGGTATCTATCAATAGTGTATCAAATGTTAAACTCTAGAATTCTATGAGCAAATTTAGAATTAGTTAAAACCTTGCTATTATCGAAGTCCTCATATGGGTACAAGGTATTACCTTATATAAAAATTTCTTATTCTAAGTTTGATTCCCCTCCCTATGGATTACTCGTCACAAGTTTGGGAGTACGGCTTTGGTTGTGGGTTTGCTCCCCTAAAGCACGAGTTCGGTTCGGTTCCCCTTCCCATGGATTACTCGATGCACGTGGTTGGCAGGTGATTGTGCGCATTCGCAGGGAATAGTGGGTTTGCTCCCCTAAAACACGAGTTTGGTTTTGTTCCCCTTCACGTGGATTACCCGATGCACGTGGTTGGCAAGTGATTGTGTGCATTCACAGGGAATAGTCTCGCCTTAAAGGGGCGGGGACATCATGTACTTATAAAACAAAAGAAAATTCAAAATTTACACGTGTGGTGTTTCTCATCGTTGCTATAGCAAAATTAGAATGGCAAGAAAGAGTTAAAAAAGAGAAGACAATACTTGAAGGAGCTTAGAAAATGAAGAGAGCGTAAGGGGAAATTTTTAGATACTGAACTTTACATAGAGCTTAACTTTGAAGCGAGTTTAGAAAATATCTTACTTTTGAAACTAAGGAATCCAATGGTTTGTTGGTTATTTCACATCATAATGATGTTTTTTTTTTTAGCCAATTAACTTGAAGGACATCTAGTTTTAATAGTAAGGGTGCTTTTTTGAACTTCTTTGAAAATTATTCTCTTTGAGAAGTCCTTAGGGCTCATTGGAAGTGACCTTAAGTGTGTCGTATTTTCTGATGCATGTGGTTGGCAGGTGATTGTGTGCATCTATAGGGAATGGTCTCACCTTAAAGGGACGAAAAAAAAAAAACTTCCCAAAACCCGTTACAAGTTTGGGCGAATGACTTTGGTCTTGGGTTTGCTCCTCACAGACATGAGTTCGTTTCCCCTCTCCGTGGGTTACCAGTCACGAGTTGGGAGAACGACTTTGGTCATGGGTTTGCTCTCCACAGACACGAGTTCGGGAGAATGGATTTGGTCTTGTGTTTGCTCCCCACAGACACAAGTTCGATTCCCTTTCCCGTGGATTACCCATCACGAGTTTGGGCGAACGACTTTGGTCGTGGGTTTGTTCCCCACAGACACGAGTTTGATTCCCCTCCTTGTGGATTACTCGATGCACGTGTTGTAATAGGGGATTTTTTTATATTTTTTTTAATCCTCACATATGGAGAATCCTGAAACCCCCAATTCTCCGTTCACTATTAAGCCTACGCTCGTCCATTCCTTTCAAACTTCATCCCGCCCTTATAGGGGTAAGCTAGTGATGCTTAACAACTAAATGAGAGCTTCGTCTGTCGATAAATAATGGATTGACTCCATTGTTAGCATTGCTTTGTTTTTCTCTCCTTTCCTATTAGTGAATTCAGATGCACGTTGTCACTGATAGGGGGACGTCATATCTGTTGAAAATGGAGCCCCAATCTAAAACTTAAATAGATATTCTCTTTTTTCTTCAAAGTGGATCTATTAGGGGCCAGGCTAGCCCAAATCCCCGAAGGGGCTTATCATCGGGTGTTGATTGACAGACTCTGATTGTCTATAAGTTGTTCGCTTGACCAAAAAGTCCATCTACATCCCCTATTCAAATTAGAAACCCTACCTTGCCTCTTATCACTTCACTCCTTCCCCGTGATCATTTTCAGGTTTTGGTTTGTCCTATTCGTTGGGGTAAGGTCCCATGAATGTGCACATAAATTACTTTTTATTGGACTATCTTTAATAGGCAAAATCTCACACCACTTTTCACAAGGGTTGATTAGCCGTGGAATCAACGTAATAACTATCGGTCTTTAATTTGAATCAAGACAACTAAGAACGGTCAGACTCTTACCTGAAATGAAGTTAGGCTTAGATAAGGACACTACTTGGATTAGGAAGTCACTCATAACAAAATGTTTTTTTAGCTGAAAATATTTGGGCATCATTTAAAATAGACACATTTTATGCATCATTTTCAAAAGGATTTTGCGCCAGAATCAAACACTTGGAAAATTTTAATGATTAAGAAAGTAATTGATAATAAGGATACCAAAGGACGATCTTTGCTAAATTAAAATCATTGCATCAAAGCCTTTGATCCTTATATTCCAATCTATACTTTCTATTGTCAAAGCGGCTAGGGGAAGTAAGAGGATTGTGATATCTATCAATAGTGGATCAAATGTTAAACTTTCTAATTTTATGATCAAATTTAGATCAAATTAGTTAAAACCCTGCTATTATCGAAGTCCTCATATGGGTAGATGGTATATCCTAGTATAAAAATTGCTTATTCCAACTTTGATTCCCCTCCCTGTGGATTACCGGTCACGAGTTTGGGAGTATGGCTTTGGTTGTGGGTTTGCTCCCTTAAAACACGAGTTCAGTTCGGTTCCCCTTCCCGTGGATTACTCGATGCACGTGGTTGGCAGTTGATTGTGCACATTCGCAAGGAATAGTGGGTTTGCTCCCCTAAAACCCGAGTTTGGTTCTATTCCCCTTCCCGTGGATTACCCGATGCACGTGGTTGGCAGGTGATTGTGTGCATTTGCAGGGAATAATCTTGCCTTAAAGGGGCGAGAACACCATGTAGTTATAAAATAAAAGAAAATTCAAAATTTACGAGTGTGGTGTTTCTCATCGTTGCTATAGAAAAATTAGAACGACAAGAAAGAGTACAAGAAAGAGAAGAAAATACTTGAAGGAGCATAGAAAATGAAGAGAGTGTAACGGGAAGTTTTTAGATGTTGAACTTTACATAGAGCTTAACTTTGAAGAGAGCTTAGAAAATATATTACTTTTGAAACTAAGGAATCCAATGGTTAGTTGGTTATTTCACATCATAATGATGTTTTTTTTTTGGCCAATTAACTTGAAGGATGTATAGTTCTAACAGTAAGGGTGCTTTTTTGAACTCCTTTGAAAGTTATTCTCTTTGAGAAGTCCTTAAGGCTCATTGGTAGTGACCTTAAGTGTGTTGGAATTTCTGATGCACGTGGTTGGCGGGTGATTGCGTGCATCTTTGTGGAATGGTCTCACCTTAAAGGGATGGAAAAAAAAAAAAAACCCAAAACCCGTCATGAGTTTGGGCTAATGGCTTTTGTTTGGGGTTTGCTCCCCACAGACATGAGTTTGGGTGAACGACTTTGGTCGTGGGTTTGCTCTCCACAGACACGAGTTCAGGAGAATGGCTTTGGTCTTGGGTTTGCTCCCCACAGACACAAGTTCGATTCCCTTTCTTGTGGATTACCCGTCATGAGTTTGGGCAAACGACTTTGGTCGAAGTAGTATGGCTATTCGACGGGCACTGGTGGATATCCTTACTCAGGGTCAGAGTCGTTACCTAGTCAGGATCAGTCATCCTCTGGTTTCGTTGATCTAGTATTTCCTTCTGGCACTAGATATTATGGATATGCGGAACCTACGCCTATTGGACAGCCTCAGCCTGATGGTGACAATGACGATGATGTGGAGGTCGAGCAACCACAAAAAAATAGATTTTCATTTTGGTGGTGACTTGTGATTGTGAGTATATATTTGTATTAAGGTAAGTATTTGTATTTTGCAGCAGACAGCTCACAAGTATTATTGCAAGAAGCCATGCAATTATGCACACACTTGACACTGCCGAACTTGTATTTAAAATAGCTCCCCTGACAACCAATCAAGTAATATCCTTAATCAAGTTGCAGGGGAGTATATCAGACACTGCTAATTTTATTTTTTTTAATATTCTTGACTTGAGGATGACAGGTCATAGACAGGAATCACAGTCACCTGCACACTGCACAGGTATGTTCGAGAAATTCCTCAAAAATAATTGCAAACACACCTAATGTAAGATATTTACATATTACATTCATTCTAATTTATCTATCATTGGTAGTAGATAGAAAATTCTCACCAAAGAGTGGACCGTTACGCCCCAATAAACATGTTCCATTTTATAAATGAATGCATATTTGGAATGCTTAGAATATTCTGGATTTGATTCATATTTTTTCATATTTTTTTGGCAAAAAAAAAAAATTTGCGCCGTTACGGGCCGTTACGCCCCCGTATCGCCGTTACGCCCCCGTATCTGTATCGGTTTTGGAGGTTACCGTTACGCCAACCGATACCGATACGGGATACTTTTCATGATCTATGGCAATGGATATGATAAGTTGATACATGCCCGAAATTTTGTAGGACCCTCTTCTGCTTTACCAATGATCCAAACTGTTCATATGATCTCGCCTAATTCTAGTGATCCAAACCTTTGACATGCTTGGGCCATTTCAATGGATCAAAACCTTTGACGTGCTTTGGCCAATTTAGCGGATTTTACTTCTTATATCATTTAGACCCTTTGGCGATCCAAGTGCATGATATGATTCATCTCATCATATGATTGCAGACTCTTTCCATGACCCATCCCAATGAATATGTTAAGTTGATCCATCCATTCATAATATTTGAGGTTGGTTCTCAGTGATCCACATCGTTAATTTTATAAAACCCTCTTTAGTTCTATAAACAATTCAAATAATAAGGTTTCTTTTTACAGCGATCCAAATTCATATGATTTGGCCTGTTTCTATTGATCCAAACCTTTGACATGGGCCATTTCGATGGATAAAAAACATTGACATGCTTGGGCCATTCAGTGGATCCAAATTATTCATATAACTCGGATTATTCGACAATTCTAACTCATCATATGATTGAAGCTGCTTTTCATGATCCAAACTCATCATAAGATTGAAGCTGCTTTTCATGATCCAAACTCACTATATTATTAAAGCTGCTTTTCATGATCCTTGGCAATGGATCTGCTAAGTTGATCCATGCCCTAAATTTTGTAGGTCCCTCTTCAACTTTACAAATGATTCAAACTCTTCATATGATTTGGCCCATTTCTAATGATCCTAACCTTTAACATGCTTGGGCCATTTCAATGTATCAAAACCTTTCATGAGTTGGGCCATTTAGCTGATTTGAACTCCTTATATGATTCGGCCCATTCATCCATCCAAATGCATCATATGATTCGTACTGCTGTTAATGATCCAAACTCATCATATGATTGAAGCCTCTTTTCATGACCCATCCCAATGGATATGTTGAGTTGAACCATCCATTTGTAATATTTGAGGTTGCTTCCCACTTATACACTTCGTTAATTTTGTAGGATCCTCTTCAGTTTTATACACAATTCAAATTATCAAATTTATTTTTACAATGATCCAAATTCATATGATTTGGCCCATTTATAGTGATCCAAACCTTTGACATGGGCCATTTTGATGGATAAAAAATATTGACATGTTGGGTCATTCAATGGATCCAAAACTTTGACATGGGCCATTTCAAGGGATAAAAAACATTGACATGCTAGGTCATTCAGTGGATCCAAATTGTTCATATGATTCGGCTCATTCGGCGATCCAAACTCATCATTCGATTGAAGCTTCTTTTCATGATCCAAACCCATCGTGTGATTGAAGGTGCTTTTCATGATCCAAGGCAATGAATATGCTAAGTTGATCCATCCTTTAAATTTTATGGGACACTCTTCTGTTTTACCAATGATCCAAACTGTTCATATGATCTGGCCTATTTCTATGTTGCTGGTAGTGATCTAAACTCATCATATGATTGAAGCCTCTTTCCATGACCCATCCCAATGGATATGTTAAGTTGAACCATATATACATAATAATTAAGGCTAGTTTTTAGTGATCCACTTCGTTAAGTTTGTAGGACCCTCTTTGGTTCTATATAAAATTCAAAGAATTAAGTTTCTTTTTAAAATGATCCAAATTCGTATGATTCGGCCCATTTATAGTGAGCCAAACCTTTGACATGGGCCATTTCGATGGATAAAAAACATTGGCATGCTGCAATGGATCTGTTAAGTTTATCCATGCCCAAAATTTTGTAGGACTCTCTTCAACTTTACTAATGATCCAAACTGTTCATATGATCTGGCCCATTTCTAGTGATCCAAACCTTTGACATGCTTGGGCCATTTGAATGTATCAAAATCTTATATGATTCGGCGCATTCAGTGATCGAAATGCATCATATGAATCCTGTTGCTATTTGTGATCTAAACTCATTATATGATTGAAGCCTCTATCCATGACCCATCCCAATGGGTATGTTAAGGCGAACCATCTATTCGTGATATTTGAGGCTGGTTTTCAATGGTGCACTTAATTAATTTTATAGGACCCTCTTCAGTTCTATAAAAAATTCAAAGAATCAAGTTTCTTTTTACAACGATCCAAATTCATATGATTTGGCCCATTTATAGTGATCCAAACCTTTGACATGGGACATTTTGATGGATTAAAAACATTGACATGCTGGGCCATTCAGTGGATCCAAATTGTTCATACGATTCGGCTCAATCAGCGATCCAAACTCATCATAGGATTAAAGTTGCTTTTCATGATCCAAATTCATCATATGTTTAAAGCTGCTTTTCATGATCCTTGGCAATGGATATGCTGAGTTGATCCCTGCCCAAAATGTTGTAGGACCCTCATCAGCTTTACGAATGATTCAAACTGTTCATATGATTTGGCCCATCTCAATTGATTAACCTTTGACATGCTTGGGCCATTTCTATGGATCAAAACCTTTCATGTGTTGGGCCATTTAGCGTATTTGAACTCCTTGTATGATTCGGCCCATTCAACCATCCAAATGCATCATATGATTCGTACTGCTGCTAGTGATCTAAACTCGTCATATGATTGAAGCCTCTTTCCATGACCCATCCCAATGGATATGTTAATTTGAACCATCTATTAGTAATATTTGAGGTTGGTTTTCACTGATCCACTTTGTTAATTTTTTAGGATCCTGTTCAGTTTTAATTCAAAGAATCAAGTTTCTTTTTACAACGATCCAAATTCATATGATTTGGCCCATTTACAATGATCCAAACCTTTGACATGGGCCATTTTGATAGATAAAAAACATTGACATGCTGGGTCATCCAGTGGATCCAAATTGTTCATATGATTTGGCTCATATGGCGATCCAAAATCATCATACGATTAAAGCTTCTTTTCGTGATCCAAACCCATCATATGATTGAAGCTGCTTTTCATGATCCATGGCAATGGATATGGTAAGTTGATCCATGCCCTAAATTTTGTAGGACCCTCTTCAACTTTACAATCCATAGTTTTCGTATGATTTGCCGCATTTCTAGTGATCCAAACCTTTGACATGCTTGGGCCGTTTCAATTGATCAAAACCTTTGACGTGCTTTGGCCATTTTAGCAGATTTGAACTTATATGATTCGGCCCATTCAGCGGTCCAAATGCATTGTATGATTCATGCTGCTCTTAGTGATCTAAACTCTTCATATGATTGAAGCCTCTTTTCATTACCCATCTGAATGGATATGTTAAGTTGATCCATCTATTAATAATATTTGAGGTTGGTTCTCAGTGATCCACATCATTAATTTTTTAGGACTCTCTTCAGTTCTATACACAATTCAAACAGTCAGGAACGATCCAAATTCATAAGTTTTGGCCCATTTCTAGCAATCCAAACCTTTGACATGGGCCATTTTGTCGGATCATTGACATGCTTGGGCTAGTCAGTGGATCCAAATTCTTTATAGGATTCGGCTCATTCGGCAATCCAAACCCATCATATGTTTGAATTAGCTTTTCATGATCCAAACTCATCATATGATTGACGCTGCTTTTCATAATCCATGGCAATGGATATGTTAAGTTAATCCATGCCCTAAATTTTGTAAGACCTTTTTTCAGCTTTACAAATGATCCAAATTGTTCATATGATTTGGCCCATTTCTAGTATCCAAACCTTTGACATGCTTTGGCCAAATGATGAAGCATGTCAGTTGAGTTTTCAGATTTCTGAACTATGCTGCAACATGAGAGGTTTTCTATCAGTTGTTGCAAGGTTTTCAGGATGAGGTGGTGTCGGAAAATAAGGCGGTTGGTCGGATTCTCGCAGAAAAGGTGAAATTGGTGTGGGTGCTGCTTTTAAACCATGCTTGTTTGTATCCCTGAATGCAAATGCTTCCAAGTCTTGCCATAAATCTTCTGTTTCTTTGTGCATAATAATATGGTGCTCATACGATATGGGGCATTTTGTATTGCCATAAAGGTTTTATCTCATAAGGATGATGTATCTGATACTAGGAATTTGTTTTGCCTCAATCGGAATTGCATAATGAAATTTATTATAGTAGTATGAATTGTTTAAGCTCTTAGCTGTATGAATTTTGGTGATCTAATATGCTGCTTCTGTTCTCACACAATGATGGTAACTAATGTATATTCTGTTTTGGGTAAACTGATTTTATTTTCAGTTTATGGTCGGTCTGCTTGAATTGAAGCTTTTAAGATTAACCTAAGTAGTTGATTTTTATGCAACTTTTATGGTCCTGCCCTACTGAGTAGTTTATTTTGTCCAAAATGCACAAGGACAGTGAAGCTGTTCTCTGTCAAGTAGACATGGATAGATTTTCTTGTCACAAGTCTTGTTGACTACCTCGAACTTGCAAATACTTGTGGAGGATTATGTTTTCAGATCTTAGCTAATAAGTTGTTTTGATATTTACAACCAATGTGGATGTTTCCAACACAATGAAAATGGCCATTTGGTAATATTCTGCAGTTATGCTGAAGCCCAGCAGGCTGAATTCTTTGCTGGGGTCTTCGGAGGATGCTACCGAACACTAGAGAAAGTTGGAATGGTAAACCTATGAAAACAAGTGGGCCATCTCCTTTGGCGCAAAGACATCCGGCATTGTTCGAAAAAAAGGTGCGCGTCTTTATATCAATGGCTGCTCTTCTTTCTGATGCTGTAGGTTTTTAATTAGAAGTGACTTGACAAAACTAGAAGTAAAGACTCCACTTTCTTGACAAATTATCTTGCTAGTCATTTCTAGACTCTGTTTCATGAAAAGCATAAACGGTAGTGCATGTTCTACTCTTTCTGCAGGATAGGTTGGCTGCTCAAATTTAGTACAATTTGTGTGGAAAAAATCTGTCTTACACCCGATCTGAATATTCTGTTGGCTGTCTATGATAATCTATTTTCTGTAGGATCTTGAAGAATTCAAAATTTATTAGACCTGATTTCAATGTAATCCTATTCAGATTACCCAAATCTAAATTTCAAAATTCAGATTTTAAGCCTAATAACAGGTTCCTGAAATCCATATAGGACATGGATTTTGCCAAATCCCAACTTACACTGCTAAGCCACAAAATATCTTGCCAATCATTAGATACTGTTTTCATGAAAGCATAAATGGCAGTGCATATTCTACTCTTTTCATGGGCTTGGTTGGCTGCTCAAATTTAGTACAATTTGTGTGGAAAAATCTCTCTTACATCCGATCTGAATATTCTGTTGGTTGTGCCTATGACAATCGGTTTGCTGTAGGATTTTGAAAAATTCGAATTTTAATAGTCCTGATTTCAATGTAATCCTGTTCAGATTACCCAAATCTAAATTTCAAAACTCAGATTTTAAGCCTAAAAGCAGGTTCCAGAAATCCCTGTAGGACTTGGATTTCACCAAAATCCAAATTATATGGGAGAAGGACTAGACGATGATAATGATCCTTGAGCTCCAAACAAGAATCTCTACCAAGAAACTCTATCGAAGTTCCTATTCGCAGACGAGCTAGAGCAACTAAACTCAATTTGAAATGAGTTTACCAACACTAAAGTACTTAATGATTATAGTAACAAAAAGAAAAAAAAAAAAGAAGAAAAGAAAAGGCTAACAAGGACAAAACAAACCGATTCACAAATCAAATGAATGACGCTCACGGCAGTTCATTTAGCAATGCAGAACTTGCAAGATCTCATAAAACTAGCATTTGCATATATTTGTAAACTGAAGTGCATGATAGAAAATGCATTATCAATGAAAAGAACTGAAAGTGGCATACTGTGGTTGCATTTTGTTGCATCAAGTATCTTGAAATTTGTTAAATTTCATTATTAATCAATCTAATATGGTATAGAATATCATGACATGGTGCATCCAAGTGCCTTGATTAAAAATCTAGAAGTTGTGTGTAGCTTATGCAGCTTACGCCCCACATTAGAACTGTCATCAATTGAAACCTACCAATTTTTTAATCGACACATATGTTACATATTCACATATGGGCAGGGCCAACATGTTGAGAGGTATATGGGAGAGCATGTTGTACTTTGTACAGTGTGCTTTGGTACTAAAGTTTGAGGGTGAGAGCTTGTACTTTGTACAGTATGTTAGGTTGTCAGTTTGTACAAGTGCAGCTCATGTTTCACTTATCTAGACCATTGATAAGACTGGTCTAATCTAGATCTCATGCGCCCGACTGAAATCCCCATATTAGAAAATCCTAGCCATGATATCCCTGGCTATTTCTTGGTTTTTTTTTTTTTTTTTGTTCTATCATAGAGCCTTACCCATGATTAGTGGGGGCCCTTCCAGAAATTCAGTGGCACAGGGCTGGACCCTGGCTAAAGAGGGGGTTTGGAAATAGTTTTCTTGGTTGAATGTGGAAGTTACTCAACTCCATTATAACTCATTGACATCCTTTGTACAAGCTTTTTGTATTTGTGCTCTTTTTTTCCTTTCTTTTCTTTCTTTATTTATTTTTTTACTTTTTTTGTCAAATGGCCCTCAATAGAGTGGAATAGCGGAACATGATTCAAGTAGCTGATGATGAAGATTGTCAAAATTTTGGTGAGGCATAATGACATTGCCTTTGTTAGTTATTTGAGCAACAAAACTTTTGCCAAGCTGACTCCAGATAGCTGGAACAAGACTGTAATTTAATACGACATGACATTATCACATTTGATGATGACTATTTTACATATATTTGATGTTTTATCACAAAAATTCCAGTTTTGTTGTCTGAAATATGCAAGGTCATATGGATTAAGGATTTTGTACTGAAATCATCTTCCTCAATATGATTTCAAATTCTACTCATGTAAGTAGAGTTTTGTACTGAAATCATCTTCCTCAATATGATTTGAAATTCTACTCATGTAAGTAGTGATAGCAATTCCTGTTTCAATTTCTTCTCCTTAACTTTTTATTTAAAATACAATTACTTTGCATTTATTATCAACATGTTCCCAGTATCCAAACCATTGATAAGACTGGTTTAAACCAGATCTCATGCGCTCGACCGAAATCCCCATATTAGAAAATCCTAGCCATGATATCCTTGGCTATTTCTTGTTTTTTTTTTTTCCCCTATCATAGAGCCTTACCCATGATTAGTGGGGGCCCTTCCAGAAATTCGCAGTGGCACAAGGCTGGACCTGGCCAAAGAGAGGGTTTGAAAATAGTTTTCTTGGTTGAATGTGGAACTTAGTTGCATTTTTGTTCTCAATCATGCATTGCTGACCACCATTTGATGGGTTAGGATTTTCCCAATCTGTTCTATTAGCTATCCACCAAAGGCCCTTCATATCAACAGTTCAGCTCACTGAAAGATGGGCCCCACGTGTACCAACAATGGATTTAAGTAGCGATTTTGGATTGTGATTCACATGGGGTTTGAAACCAAATGACTTGCCCCAACTTGGTCTGTTTTGGTCCTGTCTCAGTTTGTTGACTAATTTCATTTCAGTTTGAAAACCGATGTGACTCGGACAATGCCTGAGTCGTATCAGATGATTTTTTTAAATCATCGCACCAACTGAGAATTCGAGCACCTGTACTAATGGTTCCAAGAGGTAGCCTGCCTAAAATCAAATGTGAATCAAGGCCCAAAGCTTATACCAATACATGGGCCTAGTGGGCAATCATACAAAGCCCAACTCATAAGCAATATTGTGGGCTCATAAGCAAGATATGAGCCCAAACATAAGGGTCATAAACCCACATTGTGGTGGGCATAATGGGCAGCCCATTATTCAATCTATATGGGCAATCTTTAAGCCTAAATCAAGTGAATTGGGCCTTACAACTTAGCCCATGTTTATAGTTAATTTGGTGGGAATCCAAAGGCCTAACTACTTGTGTAATCAGACCCATAAGCCCATCACAATAATACGGTAAATATAGGCCCAAAGGTCTAATGGGCCGATCGAGAAAGTTCCAGTCCAACAAGGCCTACATACATGGACCCAATTAAATCCAACTAGGGTGGGCCTCAAGAGTGCACTAATTAAGCTCAAAAATACTGTAGGAAGATGATAAGATATATGTACGAAACATCTTTAAATATGGTGAATCTGGTGGGCCATACTACCCCAAAACAAAATTTATGGGCAACTACTTTGGGCTATTGCTGAAATTCCAGCTCACCCACTTTCTGGGCATGCTGGAGTCCAACAATAATTAATTATATAAATATTTTGTTCCCTAGTGACCCATACATGTCACAGTGGGTCCCACCAAATGAAAGGAGTGGATACAACACATATCAAGTGGGCCAGCTGCTGGACTGGAGGTCTAGCAGCAGCCCAATATGGTTGGTGTCCTAGGGTGGACGGTCTTAGGGCCATGGTCGGCTGCCCTAAAAAGGCATCAAAGTGGGCCCCACATGTGGATGTCCCATTGGGAGGTGGGCCATAATATGGAGGGACGACGTGGATAAAACCATACATCGAGGTGGGCCAAAACGTGGTGGACGGCCAGTCCATGGCTAGACACCAGCCCAGCTGGGACGTCCAGCTATGGCTGCCAGTCTAGTAGCAATACTTCTTATTTGGGTGGAAAATTGGTGGCCCACACTACCAAGATGGGTCCCAACATGATGGGCCAATTAGGGAATCATAAACCCAAACAAAACATGAAGAAAACACATGGACAACAAGGTAGGAATTTGAAATATGCTCCACAAATATGTTGTTGTCCATACAATGTTCATCCAAAAAAAAATAAAATGGGTCTAGACTTGCCTAAGAGGGAATAGATATACAATTCACATCATGGACCTATCACATGCATGACCTAAAATCAAGATGAATGGTTGGGATGTCATCCCCACCATGATTCTAAGGTCTAAATGACCCATCATGCTATGAAATCAAAGGATATCACCATGATGGGGTCCATAGAAGAGAAACCCCATGCATGGATCATACATGCATAAGATGGGCTATTTGGCCACATCTAAGGGATTGTGTAGAATCTCCACCATTGATTGGTGCGTCCTACACCTTCCTCATGAAGAAATGAGAAGATCTAGACTATTAAAATCAGATTTGTACATTAGAGGAACACCCACCTTGGATCTCCACCAAACTCAAGCTCTAAGCTCCTAATGCACCATGGAAGCAAGATCAATGGGTAAGATTGGTTTGGTATGGATGGATGAAGAGAAAATGGAGGAGAGGAGGGCTGAAATGGGAAGGGATGGTGGGGACGTCCAAGGTCTCTCTCTTGCTAGGGGAAGAATGAAATGAGAAAAGAGAATGAGAGGGAAAGAAGAGGGGAGTTGTAGAAAGTCCATCATTACAAGAGGCTTGAAAAGAGCAACCATCATGCTCTCTCTAGGGAAGGGAGGCTTGGGTTAGAGAGCTCATCATGGGCTAGCAAAAGAAGGGCTATATGGGGGCTATAGGGTAGGGATGGGTGATGTTGGTGGTGTGGGTAGTGTAGAAGATCGAAGTTTGGGTGGTGTGTGTACACAAAGGGAGTGAGCCACTTTGGAAAATGCGCTCTCCACACTGGGTGGGTCACATGATCATGATCAAATGACTAGAAATGAAATACCTACAACTTATGATCTACACATCGAATGAGTGCACGGGACATGGCGTTGGAACCGCGGCGACGATGCGGTTGCAATGACATCGGTCAGGTCGAAACGGGTTGTGTTTATATGACCGAACTTAAGGGGCATCACAAATGAAATCTATAGGTCGCGGATCGCCGGAATTCGACCGGTAGGATCGCGTGACCTAAGGAAACGACGTGCATACTTAGGTTAGGGTCTTATGGTGTTCCCTCGCATCCCACAAGCCACCCCACTCTAATCCAATGTGAAAATGCCCCGCATTACTAAGGCTTTGTATTACACTTGATACCCAGGCACTCAGAAATTGTATTCGTGTTGTATATCAGTTTCAAAAAAATCAACTAGATTGTGCAACCCACTATTGCCAAGTCACAATCCTAAGATCGGATTGGTTAAACAAACAATAACCTCTTATTCCTGGATACTTGATTGTGGCAGTAAGATTGTTGGATATTTTTCATTTTTAATGGTCCAATAAATTTCCACCAATATAATAATCAGGTAGTCAAATGACTGTCGATCTTTAATTAGGATCAAGACAAATAAAAACAGTCAGACTCTTACTTAAAGATGAAGTTAGGCTTGGATAAGGACACTACTTGATTAGGAAGTCACTCATAACAAAATGTTTTTTTTTTTTTTTTTTTTTTAGTTGAAAATACTTGGGCATAATTTAAAATAGACAAATTTTATGCATCATGTTGAAAAGGATTCCGATTTAGAATAAAAAATTAGGAAAATTTTAATGATTAAGAAATAAATTGATGGGAAGAATACCAAAGGACGAGTTATTCTAAAATAAAATCAATACATTAAAGAATTTGATCCTTATATTCCAATTGATACTTTCTATTGTCAAAGTGCTAGGGAAAAATTTTTAGAAGTTGGTGACATAGAGGCCCACTTTTTTATCACTAAAAATGTTCATATGTGCTGGATGAGGACCACCTTTTGATGAATATAATTTGCATGAGACCGAATGAAATTCTATATCACCTAATTCCACTTAATACCTTGCGCCAAATGGGCCCTTCGATTATTGTGGTTGCTTTTAGTGATCTAAACCATGATGTATGTATTGTATCCACACCGTCCATCCATATGGAAAGGTCATTTTAGGGCATGAACCAAAGAATTGAGTCAGATCCAAAGCTCATGATGCCCACCGTTGCACAACAGTGCAGATGGAACTGCATTCTAGGTGGAGAATGCAGTGAGCGGTTTACAGTCAAGGTGTAGGTTGCACAAAAGGTCTTTAGGGTGATTTGGTAGAATGCAAGTCAACGTGTAGATTGTTGTGTAGGAAGCTTTAGATTCTGCCAATTTGTTGTGTAGTGAAGTCTTGTTTCTGTTAGACCAAAAAATGGGGTGAATTCTTAGTTTACACGCTGTGAAGATTTACACGTTTTTTGTTAGACCAAAATATGTAGTTGCTTTGGTTTAGTCGGATTGAAGGTTACATCCGGTCCGATTGAACATGTTACGCAGCTTGGGATGAGATTTTCTCAAGGGGCTTGGTTTTTCCTAGGTGCGCAATGCAAGGAGAAATCGGTTTTGTTTGTAATAGAAGAAGGTGAATGGAAACTCTTAAGGCTTTTGATTATAGTGAAATTTTGTCACTTTGTGCCGTGTTTTTTTTTTTTTTCTTGCAAAGGTTTTCAACGTTAAATATCTTTTATTCGTGTGATTGCTTCATTAGTTACTGTTTATTTGAATGTCCTATATTCATTGAACGTGCTTCCGTAAAGTGTACATATTCACATTGGTGTTAGATATGAATTTCTAGTATCTAGGGTTGACCCAGGTTTGTTGTGACTCGGTTTACGTTGTAGTAGCAGCGTGACAAGAGCATGAACTCCAATAGAAACCCAATCCAATAATTGCATACCATATCATAATATATGCTTGGAGTTAGGGTTGTTGTGCTTCATGATTCATGGGTGGCACCAAGGGAAAATAGCTTGGAAGGTGAGCATTGTACACTATTTCCCAAATCATGCGATCTACAACAATCACGGATGAAATAGAGCGTGAACTCCAACAGAAACCCAGTCCAATAATTGGATACCACATCATAATTTATGCCTGGAGTTAGGGTTGCTGTGCTTCATGATTCAGATGGGCATCACCAAGGGAAATAGCTTGGAAGGTGAGCATTGTACACTATTTCCCAACCATATGATCTACAACAATCATGGATGGAATAGATTTGGTCACTTTGCGAGGATAGAAATTATTTCACACATGTCATACCCTAAAATTAAGTCAATGTAGATACACCATGAGACAAGAATTAAGATTTTGATTATTTGACTGTGGACTGGTGTGCGTTTATTGGACAGTTGACAATAAAACTATCCACAGTCCTATTCACATAAACAAATATTTGCCAATCAAATGCTATGACTATTCAAACAAACTATGTTTTAATGTGTACTAACGAGCTAACCCAAAAAAAGAAAAAAAAGAAAAGAAAAAGAAGGTTAGATGATAAATAAATACCACGATGGCCCTGAAAAGGTTTCTACTTTGGGGTCATCGTGACCTCTGCTTGGTGTAGTGTGGCCCACTCGAACCTTGACTTACCTCTTTTCTGAGCTTATGCCTTGAAATGAACTTTCCAATGGAGGACTGCAATAAAAAACATATCAAGTTATTATGAGTACGTGCGAATCGAGCACGGATAAGGTGTTCCCCGTATCACTACTTAGTGGATGTTACCTTTACCATAGGGCTCACCTTGAAGATATGTAGTGTATCCACTCCCTCCATCTGTTTTTACAGACCATTTTACAATACGATCCCAAAAATTAAGCACATCGAAATCTCAGGTGGATCACACCGCAAGAAACAGTGATGATTTAATGCTCACCACTAAATACTTCCCGAGGTTCACTGTAAGCAGACATAATGTTTATTTCCCATCTAAATCGTTGATAATGTGAAAAAGAATCGGATTAAGGTTAAAAAAAAATAATATGTTGATCCAAAACTTTTACGGCCTACAAAAAGATTTTAACGATCATTCACCACTTTTTCTAGTAGTGTGGTCCACTAAAGATTTCTCTTCTTAGTTTTTTGTATAATATCAATACATAAGATGAAAAAACGGAAGAACGACGTGGATATGAAAATATTCATAAAGATGGGCCCCACACGGTAATGGTAAGACGCCCCTCTCGCATATCAAGCGTCATCTCCTGGTACGCGGTAAAACCTGTGGGGCCCACCGTGATTTATGTAATTTTATCCCCTCCGTCCATCCATTTTAACAGATAATATTATTGCATTGGCTAAAATAATGAAGCATACAAAAAGCTATAGTGACCCATACCATAGGAAACAGTGTGAATTGAACTTCTACCATCCAAAAGTTCTTGGAGGCCATCGAAGTTTTGGTTGAAGCTGATATTTGTGTTTTCACTTCGTCCATGTCTTTGTGATCTTATGAACAGGTTGGATGGCAAACAAACATCACTGTGGCCATAAGAAGTTTCAACGGTGGAAATCATTATTCCCACTGTTTCCTGTGGTACGGTCCACTTGAGCTTTGGATAGGCTTTAATTTGGGGCTAACCGTTAAAATGATCTGGAAAAACGGATGGACGGCTTTGATAATGCAAATACATTAACGGTGGACCCAACTGAATTTAATAAGTGCGATAAGAGCGTACCGTACCCAATCCGACTTCCATATGCGGATTTCCTGCGAAAGCCTTTGACACAAAGGTCTTCGCTGGTACTACGTGGGGTCCACCGTGATGTTTCTAAACAATCCAGCCCGTCCATACGCTTTTTCAGATCATCTGAAGAGATGAGACCAAAAGTTGGATGAATCCAAAACTCAAGTGAGCCGCACGAAATGAAACACTGGAGACTCTGTGATCACCGTTTAAACATTTGTATGGTCACAAAATTTTAGTATAAGGCTAATATTTTTATATTTTCACTTTATCCAACTGGTAATGAACTTATAAACAGTTTGGATGGCATACAAACATTAAGATAGAGTCCAGGAAGGTTTCAACGGTGGAAAACTCTTTCTCCGGCTCGTTGGGCGCCTTGAGTTTTGGGAAGCGGATTGGCTACTTGAATTGACGTCAGCAAGTTATGTGGGTCTGATCATGAGGTATATGTTATATCCAAACCGTCAATCCATTTGGAAAGCTCGTCTTAAGGCGTGCGACTAAAAATAAGAAAGATCTAACCATCAACTGGACCACACTGCAAAAAAGTAGTAGGGGATTGAATGTCTCCCATTGAACCCTTTTTGGGATCACAGAAGTTTTGGATCAATACGAAGTTTGTTTTTTGTCTTAATTCAGGTCTTCGTGACCTTATGAACAAATGGGATGGAAAATAAACGTTATAGTGGCCCTACGAATTGTTTAAGGGTGAAAATCATCATCTCTGCTGCTATTTGTGATGTGGTACTTATGATATTTGGATATTATTCATTTTTTTGGTAATGCTCTAAAATGATCTCTAAAAATAGATGAACGGTGTAGATATAATAAATACATCACCGTGGGGCCATGTAACTTTGATCTCCTTTGAACCGTTCGTACAACTCGGAGCTGGAGGAGCGTCAGTGCTCGTCTTCGCACGACACGTACCTACAGCAGCTATATAGCTGTTGTGTGGTACACCTGCCATTCCGCTTCCGAGTTTTGGATCCAGCTGAGTTTTGGTCTAATGACCTACAACGATCGGAAAAAACGGATGGACGGGGTGGATTTTTCAGAAACATTATCGTGGGCCCCACGTAGCATCCTAGCTAAATCCGCGTCCGTATGTAACGGAGGCTTGCTTAATGCAGAAGCAAACCCGATTCAAATATCTCCGATTCAAATTTGAATCTCTACTAACGTCTCACAATCACGCACAACGGTATTTTCTCGCCCCCTCGTCGCCTTCTCGCTCAAGAACACCCCCGTCCCCAAGAATCCTCGTCTCTCTCTGGTCCTCTAACTCTCTTTCTCGCCCTCTCGTCCCAAAATCTCTGCGATGGGAAAGTTCGTACTCTCGTGGTGGAGAAAGGCGTCCTAAGG
Organism: Magnolia kwangsiensis; assembly: GCA_037074715.1. Classification (NCBI taxonomy): domain Eukaryota; kingdom Viridiplantae; phylum Streptophyta; class Magnoliopsida; order Magnoliales; family Magnoliaceae; genus Magnolia; species Magnolia kwangsiensis. The sequence continues at coordinate 114,189,729 of CM073582.1, read as the reverse complement.
CGTTGCTCCGGCACCTCATCCCAGATCCTAGCTCTCCCCCAATCCCTGTCTACCACCCGCTCTCCTACATCTCCAAGTTCCAACCCGACTCCCACGGTATCTGTTGCATCGTCCCCCCCAAGAGCTCGGCCCCACCCTTTGCCCTCGACCTCTCCTCCACGTTCCCATCAATGAGGATCTCTGATCAGTGGGATTTTTTTTTTTCTTTTTCATGTAAGCCATCCAGCAAGGGATGCACTAGATGAATGCTCTGGTCACCATTTGGTGGGGTAAAAGGGCAGTCCTCTTTAACAATGACAGAAATCAACTACTGAATTCTTGCATTGTAATTGCAATCTCAAACAGAAAATAGACTGTTATCTTGATTTCTTGCTGTCGGAAGGGAAAATGCTGACAGAAGAACAACTGGCCATGTTGGTCTGGGAAGCAATCATTGAAACATCAGCTACTACTCTGGTAACACAGAATGGGCTATGTATGAACTTGCGAAATACCCCAAGAATCAGGTAGCTCTCTCAGTAGATTCAATCATCTCTTCATCTTTACCTTTTCAGTTTTATATGTTTCTGATTCCGATTGTTGTTCTAGGACCGTCTATACCATGAGGCTGAGATTGCAATACTTGATATACAGCTGCAAAAGGGCACAAATACAAGATATTCAAACCATCCTTGATCTTGGCTATGGACAAGGACCATTTACTTCACATGTTGCTCTGAAGCATGAGAATTGTCGTTTTACAGCTGTTACTGACTTGATCTCTCAGAAGGGCTTCATAAAGGAGCAATGCAAGTAAGACTTTAAATCGTATTAAAGTGGATTAGTTTGTAGATGTGCTTCCTTGGATTGTATATGTAAATCTCATACTGTTATGCATGGTTTGCATCTTAGAATTGTTCTTGAATGATACTGGTAGCAATTGCACCTACTGGTAGCATTACGTAGATCTTAGCTAGACAACTGTCTGTATAAAATCAACTCTCTTAGTCAGACAATATATCCCTATAAAATCAACTCCGTTTACACTTAGGTTGACCACAACCAGATATGCACTATCAACCATCCAAGGGCTTCTTGGATGACCTTATATGAGCGATTGTGCAAAAAGTAAGTTTGGTCGATTTCAGTGTGGCACCCAAACAGGACCTTATATTGTCTACAAAAAGATATGATTGTTGAGGAAAAATCTCTAAGCATGTTAAATACAATCAGAGAATCCCATTGAAGAAGTTATATCAGATAACTTTCCACATTCATTCCTTAGGAACATTCAGCTATCAAATGAGTATTGTACATGGGCCGCAATAAAAAAGAAAAGCTACTTTCAAGGTTTTTTTTTTTTTTTTTAAACGATACTATTGTCGAGATTTTCCCCGCAACATTAGTGAAGAAAGTTGCAGGATTCTTCTTCCTTCTTGCTCCTCCCACTTTGAACTTGTGCTCTATTGCACTCCCAGCTTTTTATACCTTTTGACATTTTGAAATAGTTGCTTTTCCTTTCCAAATCTTCTATCGCTTCTGTTCATGCTTGGAGAAACTATAGATAACAGTTAGGTTTTTTTGGCTTGATCTGAAACAAAAAAAAATCAAATCAAATTAATCAATCACCCAAAGACAGTAAACAAGAAGACTGAAAAATGGGAAAGAAAGAAAACCCGAATCTCAGAAAATGTAAAAGAAAGAGATCTATAGGTCAGGGAGATGTTTATTCAGATATAAAAGAAAAGAAGACCTCCATATATATATCTATTTCCCCCTACTTGTGGAAAAAATAGTGATGCAAACTGTTTTCCATTTCAAGGAAATTATAGATATTGGTTTCTTTCAAAATGCTAGACTTTCCAGGTGTTTTTCATTTTCAAGCTTTTAGAGAATACTGTGGTTTCTTACTTTAATATTTTCATGAAAAACAGAACTCCAAGCTAAATAATAGAATTTTTGTTCGAATCTGCAGTTATTTCCAGAGGATTCATGCTAGTTTTCCACATGCATGTTTTAGTTTCTCTCTATTAAAAGTAATGATTTTCATTGACTGATTATATGAAACTCTCGTAGGTGATAGTTTGATTGGTTTGGTTAGAGATATAATCAAATAGCCTATGTTATGTTATCTGTTGTTTTAGTTAACTTCTTTTGGTGATCTTAGAACCAGTTCTAAAACCCAGAACCAACTCCTGGCTATATGATTTGGCCCATTTCTAGTGATCCAAACATTTGACATGCTTGGGCCATTTTAATGGAGCAAAACCTTTGATGTGCTTGGGCCATTTTAGTGGATTTGAACATCCTATATGATTCAGCCCTTTCAGCGATCCATATGCATCATATGATTCGTGCTGCTGTTAATGATCTAAACTCATCATATGATTGAAGCCTCTTTCCATGACCCACCCCAATGGATATGTTAAGTTGATCCATCTATTCATAATATTTGAGGTTGGTTCTCAATAATCCACATCATTAATTCTATAGGACCATCTTCAATTCTATATGCAATTCACATAGTCAGGTTTCTTTTTACAATGATCCAAATTCATATAATTTGGCCCATTTCTAGTGACCCAAACCTTTAACATGGGCCATTTTAATGGATAAAGAACATTCACATGCTTGGGCCATTTAGTGGATCCAAATTGTTGATATGATTCGGTTCATTTGGCGATCCAAACTCATCATACGATTGAAGATGCTTTTCATGATCCAAACAAATCATATGATTGAAGCTGCTTTTCATGATCCATGGCAATGGATATGCTAAGTTGATCCATGACCTAAATTTTGTAAGACCCTCTTCAGCTTTACAAATGATCCTAATTGTTAATATGATTTGACACTTTTGTAGTGATCCAAACCTTTGATGTGCTTTGGCCATTTCAGCGGATTTGAACTTTTCATATGATTCGGCCCATTTAGTGATCCAAATGCATCATATGATTCGTGTTGCTGTTAGTGATCTAAACTAAACTCATCATATGATTGAAGCCTATTTCCATGACCCATCCCAATCGGTATGTTAAGTTGATCCATCTATTCATAATATTTGAGGTTGGTTCTCAGTGATCCACATTGTTAATTTTGTAGGACCCTCCGTTCTATCCACAATTCAAACAGTTTATTTTTATTTTATTTTATTTATTATTATTATTATTATTTTTTACAACGATACAAATTTATATGATTTGACCCATTTCTATTGATCCAAACCTTTGACATGGGCCATTTCGATGGATAAAAAACATTGACATGCTTGGGCCATTCAATGGAACCAAATTGTTCATATTATTCAGATCATTCGGTCATACAAACTCATCCTACGATTGAAGCTGCTTTTCATGATCCAAACTCATTATATGATTGAGGTTGTTTTTCATGATCCAAAGTCATCATATGTTTGAAGCTACTTTTCATGATCCATGGAAATGGATACGCTTAGTTGATCCATGCCTTAAATTTTATACAAACTCTTTAGCTTTACGAATGATTCAAACTATTCATATGATTTGTCCCATTTCTAGTGATCCAAACCTTTGACATGCTTGGGCCATTTCAATGGATTAAAACCTTTGATTTTCTTTGGCCATTTCAGCGGATTTGAACTTTTTATATGATTCGACCCATTTAGCGATTCAAATACATCATATGATTCGTGTTGCTATTAGTGATATAAACTCATCATATGATTGAAGTCTCTTTCCATGACCCATCCCAATGGATATGTTAAGTTGATCAATCTATTCATAATATTTGAGGTTGGTTCTTAGTGATCCACATCTTTAATTTTGTAGGACCCTCTTCTGTTCTATCCGCAATTCAAACAGTCTGTTTTTTATTACAATGATACAAATTTATATGATTTGGCCCATTTCTATTGATCCAAACCTTTGACATGCTTGGGCCATTCAATGGAACCAAATTGTTCATATTATTCGGATCATTCGATCATACAAACTCATCATACAATTGAAGCCGCTTTTCATGATCTAAACTCGTCTGGCAATGGATATGCTTAGTTGATCCATGCCCTAAATTTTGTAGGAACCTCTTCATCTTTACAAATGATCCACACTATTCATATGATTTGGCCCATTTCTAGTGATACAAACCTTTGACATGCTTGGGTCATTTCAGTAGATCAAAACCTTTGACGTGCTTGGGCAATTTCATTATATTTGAACTTCTTATATGATTCGACCCATTCAGTGATCCAAATGCATCATATGATTCATGCTGCTGTTAGTTATCTAAACTCATCATATGATTGAAGCCTCTTTCCATGACCCATCCCAATTGATACATTAAGTTAATCCATCTATTCATAATATTTGAGGTTGGTTCTCAGTGATCTACATTGTTAATTTTATAGGACCCTCTTCTATTCTTTCGACAATTCAAACAGTCAGGTTAGGTTTTTTTTTTTTTTTTTTCAACGATACAAATTTATATGATTTGGCCCATTTCTATGGATCCAAACCTTTGACATGCTTGGGCCATTCAATGGAACCAAATTGTTCATATTATTTGAATCATTCGATCATACAAACTCATCATACAATTGAAGCCGCTTTTCATGATCTAAACTCGTCATATGATTGAAGTTGTTTTTCGTGATCCAAAGTCATCATATGATTGAAGCTACATTTCATGATCCCTGGCAATGGATATGCTTAGTTGATCCATGCCTTAAATTTTGTAGGAACCTCTTCATCTTTACAAATGATCCACACTATTCATATGATTTGGCCCATTTCTAGTGATACAAACCTTTGACATGCTTGGGTCATTTCAGTAGATCAAAACCTTTGACGTGCTTGCGCAATTTCATTAGATTTGAACTTCTTATATGATTCGACCCATTCAGTGATCCAAATGCATCATATGATTCATGCTGCTGTTAGTTATCTAAACTCATCATATGATTGAAGCCTCTTTCCATGACCCATCCCAATTGATACATTAAGTTAATCCATCTATTCATAATATTTGAGGTTGGTTCTCAGTGATCTACATTGTTAATTTTATAGGACCCTCTTCTATTCTTTCGACAATTCAAACAGTCAGGTTAGGTTTTTTTTTTTTTTTTCAACGATACAAATTTATATGATTTGGCCCATTTCTATTTATCCAAACCTTTGACATGGGCCATTTCGATGGATAAAAAACATTGACATACTTGGGCCATTTTTTGGATCGAAATTGTTGATATGATTCGGCTCATTCGGAGATCCAAACTCATCATACGATTGAAGCTGCTTTTCATGATCCAAACTCATCATATGATTGAAGTCGCTTTTCATGATCCATGGCAATGGATATGCTAAGTTGATCCATGCCCTAAATTTTGTAGGACCCTTGTCATCTTTGCAAATGATCCAAATTGTTCATATGATTTGGCCCATTTCTAGTGATCCAAACATTTGACATGCTTGGGCCATTTCAATGGATCAAAACCTTTGACGTGCTTTGGCCATTTCAGCGGATTTGAATTTCTTATATGATTCGGCTCATTCAGCAATCCAAATACATCACATGATTCGTGTTGTTGTTAGTGATCTAAACTCATCATATGATTGAATCCTCTTTCCAAGACTAATCCCAATGGATATGTTAAGTTGATCCATCTAATCATAATATTTGAGATTGGTTGTCAATGATCCACATCGTTAAATTTGTAGGACCCTCTTCTGTTTTATCCACAATTCAAACAGTCAGGTTTCTCATTACAACGATACAAATTTATATTATTTGGCCCATTTCGCTCGATAGAAAACATTGACATACTTGGGCCATTCAATGGATCCAAATTGTTCATATGATTCGGATCATTCAGTGATACAAACTCATCATACGATTGAAGCTGCTTTTCATGATCCAAACTCATCATATGGTTAAAGTTGTTTTTCATGATCCATGGCAATGAATATGCTTACATGATCCATGCCCTAAAATTTGTATGACCCTCTTAAGCTTTACAAATTCTCCAAACCGTTTATATGATTTTTGGCCCATTTCTAGTGATCCAAACATTTAAGATGCTTGGGCCATTTCAATGGATCAAAACCTTTTATGTGCTTGTGCCATTTCAGTTGATTTGAACTTCTTATATGATTCAGCCCATTTAGCGATCCAAATGCATCGTATGATTCGTGTTGTTGTTAGTGATCTAAACTCATCATATAATTGAAGCTTCTTTCCATGACACATCCCAATGGATATGTTATGTTGATCCATCTATTCATAATATTTGAGGTTGGTTCTCAGTGATCCACATCATTAATTTTGTAGGACCATCTTCAATTTTATACACAATTCAAATAGTCAAGTTTCTTTTTACAACGATCCAAATTCATATGATTTGACCCATTTCTAGTGATCCAAACCTTTGACATGGGCCATTTCGATGGATAAAGAACATTGAAATGCTTGGGCCATCTAGTGGATCCAAATTGTTCATATGATTCGGCTTATTCGGCGATCCAAACTCATCATACGATTGAAGTTACTTTTCATGATCCAAACTCATCATATGATAGAAGCTGCTTTTCATGATCCAAACTCATCATATGATAGAAGCTACTTTTCATGATCCATGGCAATGTATATGCTAAGTTGATTTATTCCCTAAATTTTGTAGGACCCTCGTCATCTTTACAAATGATCCAAATTATTCATGTGATTTGGCCCATTTCTAGTGATCCAAACCTTTGACATGCTTAGGCCATTTCAATGGATCAAAACCTTTGACATGTTTAGGCCATTTCTGCGGATATGAACTTCTTATGTGATACGGCCCTTTCAGCGATCCAAATGCATCATATGTTAATGATCAAAACTCATCTTATGATTGAAGCCTTTTTGCATGACCTATCCCAGTGGATATGTTAAGTTGATCCATCTATTCATAATATTTGAGGTTGGTTCTTAGTGATCCACATCATTAATTTTGAAGGACCCTCTTTCGTTCTATCTACAATTCAAGCAGTCAGTTTTTTTTTTTTTTGTTTTGCAATGATACAGATTAATATTATTTGGCCCAATTCTATTGATCCAAACCTTAGACATGGGCCATTTCGATGGATAAAAAAACATTGACATGCTTGGTCCATTCAATGGATCCAAATTGTTCATGTTATTTGGATCATTCGGGGATACAAACTCATCATATGATTGAAGTTGCTTTCATGGTTGGGCCATTTCAGCGGATTTGAACTTCTTATATGATTTGGCCCATTTAGCGATTCAAATGCATCATATGATTCGTGCTGCTTGTAGTGATCTAAACTCATCATATGATTGAAGCGAAGCCTCTTTCCATGAGCCATCAATGGATATGTTAAGTTGATCCATCAATTCATAATATTTGAGGTTAATTCTCAGTGATACACATCATTAATTTTGTAGGACCCTTTTCAGTTTGATACAGAATTCAAACGATCATGTTTCTTTATACAACGATCCAAATTCTTATGATTTGGCCCATTTCTAGTGATCCAAACCTTTGAGATGGGCCATTTCGATCGATAAGGGTGATAGCTTCAATTGAAATCCTTTTTTTTTTTTTAAATTATTTTATTTTATTTTTAATTTTTTGGTTTTGGGAAATGCGATCGAATTAAATAGGTGTTGATTGTAGGGCAGGAATTTTGGTTGTTTATGAGAAGTGAGGGATTGTATGATCCCCTGCCTTATATGTATTATCTCTCGGAATCTTAAGTTCAGAGATATGGGCCTGACATTTTGATGATTTTAAAGCATTGGTTTTATTGTCCCAATCATGGTGAAAAGTTCGTCAAAAAAATATAAAAAAGTTTCCCATTGTGGAAGATCCTAGCAACTAATCTTTCAAGTATGAATGTTTGCTATGCTATTCTCTTGATTGTCTATTTAGTGGCCACCATTTGAAGGCTTAGCATTGTCCCATCTGGGCAATTTTTATGGTCCCATCCTTGGTGATCAATAGGTTGCATAACTGAGTCATGCGTCTCACTTGTATGGGCACAGGGCCTGATGCCACTAACCCCCTTTGTGCTTATATAATTGCTGATGAGACATTGGTGAACTTTGATTGGTTGAGCGGTCGATTACAGAACTTGCATTGATCTCTGTATGGGCATTGGAAATAATTGGTAACTAACTCTAACCATTAATTGGATTCGACATCCTAAAAATTGTTGAGTGGAGGAATTTATTCATAGAATATTTTGACCTTTTGCCATTGAATGCAGATCGTTGAGGTATTTCCCTTCGTAACTGTCTATTTGTTAGCTACTAAGTTTAGACTTGTAATCTTTTCTTGTTCAAGATATTTTGTGCCTAGGTCAATTGCAATTGCCCTGTTTTCAGGGATCCAATCCATTCATAGGGTAGGCTTAGTATTCAATGATTGAAATTATTTATACGATCGAGCTAATTTTTAGGGATCCTTAGTGGTCTCTTATAATATGGCCCTTATTTTGTATTCCAAATCATTTGCACAATTGGGCTTATTTTCAATGATCCAAACCTTAATATCATGTAGACCATTTCCAGTGGTAAAAACTATATGCATAAGTGTCCAATTTGAATGATCTAAGCCATTGATACGATTGGGCTCATTTTCTCCAATTCTGACTATTCATATGGCTGACCCATATTACTGATACAAACCATTAATATGGTTAGGTCTGTTTACAATGATCTAAATTGCTCATATGATTTGGCCTTTCTCTAGTGATCCAAACCTATGATATGATTGGGGCATTTTAGTCGATCCAAACTATTCATATGAATGGGCTCATATTTGTAGATCAACATGCTTGATATGTTAAGTTGATACATAACTTTCATTTGATCGAGTTGGTTCATAGTGGTCAATATTTCTATATTCTAGGGCCCTTATTCATTGCTATAAATTGTTCAAATGATTGGACTTGTTTTCAATTCAAACCATTCATCTGATTGCTTCATTAATGTAATCCAAACCATCAATAGAGTTAGTCTTGTGCTCAACAAATTAATTTTTGGGTGCCTCATGTACAAAAAATCATTAGTGATTCAAATTGTTCGTATGATAGGCCTTGTTTTCAGTCACAAAAAACTTTGATATGAGTGCACGTATTCACGAGATTAAAGTCATTCCTATACTTGTTTGTTTTAAGTGATCTAAACCCCTTCATTTGATTGGAGTAAACTTAGGTCTTTGTTTACCAAGCCAATGAATGAAAGTTTTATACTCTTTGTTGGGTTGCACAAGCACAAAAATTCATTATGGGAGGAATAATCTTGTCAAATCATTGTGCTCATTTTCAACAACCCTCTAATCATACGATTGGGAAGTTTTTGGTGATTTAAGCTGTTAATATGGTAGAGTTTGTTTTTGTCAATCTAAGCCGTTCATCTAGTTTGGCTTGTTTTGTGACACAACCCTTGGCGGATCTGTAATTGCGGTTTCACTCATTAGAGACAATTGAATGCATGAGTCATGCACAATGGGCCCATTTTCAATTATTCAAGCCATTAATTAATCTCTTGTTCCATTTTTCCTAGTAGAAATCGTTCTTATGGTTAGGTCCCTTTGTAGTGACCTAAACCATTAATCCCGTAGCTCGCTTCTAGTGATGCAAACTATTTATAGGCAGGTCCCATTTTTGCTAACCAAATCATTTATAAAGAGGGGCCTATCTTTTGAAATGCTTGGGCCATTTGAAGTTATCCAATTGAGCTAACCTTCTAAATGCTTGGGTTGGTTGGAGTCTTGGAGTTAATCAAATCATTCATATTGATGGCTCTTTTTAAGTGATCCAATCCCTCTATATAATTCAAGCCATTTTAGTGATCCAAACCCTTCGTATTATTGAGGTTGTTTTTAGTGATCCAAATTAGTTAATATCCTAAGGTCCATGGTTCAACAATCCAAGCAGACTTATCCGAACCCTTTACATAATTTGGCCTGTTTTATTGATCCAAACTTGTCTTATTGTTGGGGCCCTTTTTAGTCATCTAAATTAATTGACATTTTAAGGCTTATGTTCATTAATCTAAGCAAATAATCTATAGCCCATGTTGGTTGGATTGGTACGCCGCTAATGTCAACCGTGAATATTATGCTAAGGCCCATGTCTAGCGATTCAAATAGGCGGTTTGATACAAACCTCGATGGATTTGTAATTGTGTTTCACCCATTTGAGACAAATAAGTGCACGAATCATGCACAATGGGCCTATTTTCAATTATCCAAACCATTAATCTCTTGCTCCATTTTTACTGGTAGAAACCATTCTCATGGTTGGTTCCTTTGCAGTAATGTAGACTGTTAATCACTCGCTTCTAATGATGCGAGCTACTTATAGGAATGGTCCCACTTTCATTAACCAAACCATTTGTAGGAAAAGCTAACCTTTTGAAATGCTTGGGCCATTCAAAGTGATCTAATTTGGCCAAACTTTTAAAATGCTTGGGTTGTTTGGAATGATCTAAATTGTTCATATTAGTGGTTCTTTTTAAGTTGTCTAAATCGATCTTTAAATCATCCTTGATTTATCTATGTTAAGTCAAACTGAGCGGTTGCCACTTCTCTCTCTCTCTCTCTTTTAATTTTTTTATAATTTATAAATAGGTTGGGCAAATTTTTTTAGCATGTTGGATGATCTTTGCAAGCTTTGAGTCAACTTAGCAATTTTGCAACCTGAGGGAACTAGCTTGTTAAACTATTAATATTTTTTTTCGGTTAAGTGATGTGTTTATTAGTGTTTAGGAAGGAATGCAACTTTTTCTCTAATGAAACTTTGTAAGCTCGAAGTCAGCAATTTGCAACATGAGGGAACTAGCTTGGCATATTTTCTATATTTTTTAGGTTATAGTGATATGTTTATAATTAGAATAGAGGATAAAATGCACTTTGTTTCTTAACGAATCCTTTTTCTTGGCATGTTCCTAATGAAATTTGTTTCCTTTTCATCTAGTTTTGATAGGTACCTCAGCGATTTATGACAAATGTTCTTTTATGCTAAATGTATCTCCAAAAGAACTCAATTAGGTTGTTCTTTTGTCTCATGCCTTATCTATGGTTTTAATGACACCAAAATTTTTTATTTTTTTTGGTGTTTCAGCTTCTTTGCATTCAAGCGTTTTGTTAGATTTACTAAGAGAACGATGAAGCTTGTTGGTTTCCATTATATTCATCAGGTTTTTAATTCTTCTATGAGTGAGATTTTTCTTAACACTTTTCTTGTTATTAATTGATCATGGAATTATTGTTTTGAATTTTAAGGATCTTGTTTGATTATATTAGGGGTTGATATGTGGAGATTCTATTCTTCCCTTTTAGTTATAATACCATGCAGTTAGCATTTGTGATGGTTCAACATATGTACTTGCTGTTTTTTTAATACTTGTCCATCATGTTTGTTTGCCTCTGCTTGTTTCAATGGTTTGCTAGTTTTAGTTAATTACTTTAAAGATACACTATTAGAATGATGTGAATAGTTATTCATTTCTATGAAGGTGAATAGTTTCTATGATACTGTTACATTCAATTTATTAGTTGTAGTTGTAGATTGTAAGTTAATTTTTTATGGTACACTAGATTAAATTATCCAATTAGTTGAGGTGGTTTAGTGTACCTTGGGAGATGTAGAATGGCGACTTCTCTTTTTAGTGGCTTTAGTACAATTGTTGGTTACATTGGTTTATTTTATGTGACCTAATCTGTTGAATATCATGTGGACCATTTCTAATGATGCAAACTATTTGCATAATTTGGTCCAATTTGAATGGTCCATCGTTGATCTGAGTAGGCTCATTTTATTAAATTGAAACTATTCTTGTGGTTGGCCTGTATTAAGTGATCCAAATTGCCAATATGGTTACATTCTTTTACAATAATCCGTTTGGATATGCTTTTAATGATCCAAACTCTTGATATGCTTGAGGTTGTTTTTAGTGATCCAAGTGCTTCATATGGTCTGTGTCTTTTTCATTAGTCCAAACGAAGTGATATTTAAATGTATATTGTTTAGGTATTCCAGTTCTTAAGTATCTATTTGTGAGCTGCTTATTCTATCGTTTCGATATGTCTTGTTTGTGATACTTGGTGCATGGGGCAACTGTGCCTATGATTGATTCAAATCTCAGAGATCCTGTATATGATTGGGGCCTTGTTCAGTGTTTCGAGCCTTTCATATAATGGGGCATGTTTTAATGATCCAATTCTTATGATTGGTCTATTTCCAATGATTGATTTGTTAAGGCATGTTTTTAGTAATCTAATTGGTTGATGTGATAGATCCCATGGTGGATTTTGAATTGTGATTTTTCACATGTAAGAGATCGGTACATGAATCAACAGCGGTGGACCATTTTCAATTATTTAAGTTAATGTTTCCTAACCCACTACGAATGCTACAAATTGATCATATGATTGGGTTCATTTTTAATAGTCCAAATTGTTGAAATTATTGGACTCATTTTAATTATCTAAGCCATTCTTAATGATTGGGCCTACGTTTTGTGTTTCGAATCGTTAATATTGTAGGGTGCCTACTATCATTATAAAAAAAATAATTAAGGGCCTATTTTCAGTGATCCAATTAATATGGTAGGGCTTGTTTTCAATGATCAAATGGTTAATATTGATTAGGAACATTTTCACCCATACGAATATTTGATATGGTTGGGCCATTCCAAGTGATTGAAATCGTTCATTTGATTGGGCCTATTGTAAGTGATCCAAACCCTTTATATCATTGTGGCCATTTTAATGATCTGAACGAATATATGCGGAGGCTTGTGTTTACCAATCAATTCCGTTGATTATTAATAGCCCTCATTGGATGTGGTGAGGACAAAAATTGTTAGCGGAGCAATCTTGACATATAATATTTCGATCTTTTATAGTTAAGTGTGGAGTGTAGTTATTTTTCTTGACTAATTGTTCATCTAACTAGCTTATATTCAACGATCCAAATCATCAATATGGTAGGGTTTATCGAAACCCATGGTAGGGTTTATTGAAACCCATGGTAGGGTTCATCCAAACCCTACCACGGTTGATCCAAACCCTTCATATGATATGTTGGTTTCTGGTGATGCAAACCTTTGACATGCTTGGGCCATTTCAATTGATTTGAACCGTTAATATGATTGGCTTATACTTACTGATCCAATGCTTCATATGATTTGGATTGCTTTTAGTGATCTATGCTCTAAATATCATTAAGGTCGTTTTTGGTGATACATTATATACAATGATAGTGCCTTTTAGTTGTTCATTGTGATGGATGTTTTTAAATGGCAATTAATTTCAATGAACGAGATGTATGAAGATATACATGAATATATTGATGAGGTCTACTAGAAATTCCAATAGGTGATACAATATGTACAATGATAATGCCCTTTAATTGTTAATGGGGAAGAAACTATGGGGAAGATGATCAATTACCACGTCTATTCTTTTTTGTATGGTCATACAAAGCTCCACCATGGGCGACAACATTCGCTTGACTTGTGGGAAGAAAGAGGGTGTTGACAATCAATAATTTGCAAAGAAGATCCCTTACCCTTCCTAACATATATGTATAATGTGTATGGGAGATGCAGAGTCAACTAATCACCTCTTCATTCATTGCATGTTAGCTTGAAAGATGTGGGACTACTTTCTCAATGCTCTCCATACAAGCTCAGGTGAAGCCGAATTCTGTTGTGGACCTTCTGTGGTTTATCATTCACGAGGGTTGGGAAAAGTGGGAAAAGCTTTGTGGAGATTGCTTCTATATAGGAGATGCTTTTAGAATAGGAGTTCTTCGCATGTTGTGGCCGTTAGGGAAATTAAATGTATTTTTTGAGTTGGGCTTCTTATGTAAGGCCGGTTATTCCTGCTAATCTCTCATATGTTTTTCAATTGTGTAGGTGGGTTGTTTTATTTTGCGCATTTTGTGGGCTTTTAATGAAGCTCTCTTAAAAAGGAAAAAAAAAAGGGCTGAAGTGAGCCATAGCTAAATTCTTTTGTTGGTTTTAGGTTTTACTACAAAAAATACAAAAGTAAAAACAAATAAGAAGGACATAAATAAAGAAGAAAGGTAAAAAAAAAAAAAAAAGTAAAAAATGTATGAAGAATCTAAACTAAAGATGATTTTTGTGCAAGAATTCCTAGTAGGTGAAAACTAAATGCCCCAAATTTGTTGTTGGAGTGACCTTTTATCAATAAATGAAACTTAATATACAGATTAACTTCTTGATCTCTAAAAAATTGATTATTTGAAAATACCACTTATGAATGATATTTTTGTTCGAGGCAAAATAATCTTCATGCTAAGTGTCTTTCCTATTTTGGGATACTCTTGATCTTAATAGGGTTTGACAGTTTACACCTATAATTAATTACACCCTAAGCACACAATACACAACTTCACTAAATGTTGAATATCATTCACCTCCAATAGAAGGATAGTCAAATACATACTCAAGGATGAGCCTACCCTAATCCTTTTTTCTCATTTTACTTGGATCTTTGATAGATGTGAAGTTTCGCTTCCTAAAAGTGATGGGGACAGGGACACCCTGTTGTTATAAAAAAAAAACTTCCCAAAACCCTTCACGAGTTTGGGTGAATGGCTTTGGTCATGGGTTTGCTCCCCATAGACACAAGTGTGATTCCCCTCCCCGTGGATTACCTATCACGAGTTGGGGTGAACGACGTTGGTCGTGGGTTTGCTCCTCACAGACACGAGTTTAATTCCCCTCCTTGTGGACTACTTATTATGACTTTGGGCAAACGACTTTGGTCGTGGGTTTGCTCCTCACAGATAAGAGTTCGATTCCCATCCCCGTGGATTACTTGATGCACGTGGTGTAACTGGGAAGTTTTTTATTTATAATCCCCACATCTGGAGACCCGCTACACCCGACCTGACGCGGCGCTGACTCGACTCGACTCAATAGCTGTGACTGGGTCAGACTCAGTCTGGATTAGTCCATGCTAGACTTGGACTTAGATCTGGTCAGGCATGCTGGACTTGGTACCGAGTTGGGCAAGTCGGGTCAACCCTTCAGCCCTAACTTGGTCCAACTTGACTCGTTGCCCTGTTCTTCACCCTATTTATCAGGGAAAGTTTTTGTTTTTAATCCTCACATTCGAATATTCTTGAAATTTTAACCTTCAATTTTAGTGTTCAGTATTAAACGTACGCCTATTCATTCCTTTCAAGCTTGATTCTGCCCCTATAGGCGTATGCTCATGACACTTAACGACTGAGTTCGATTTCCTCCCCTTGGATTTTACGCTGCACGTGGTTGGCGGGTGATTGCGTGCATTTGTAAGGAATGGTCTCACCTTAAAGGGACGGGGAGACCCCATCTTTATATATATATATATATATATATATATATATATATATATATATATATATATATATATATATATATATATATATATAAACTTTCCAAAACCCGTCACGAGTTTGGGCAAATGGCTTTGGTCTTGGGTTTGCTCCCCACAGACATGAGTCTGTTTCCCCTCTCCATGGGTTACTGGTCATGAGTTTGGGAGAACGACTTTGGTCGTGGGTTTGCTTCCCACAGACACGAGTTCGGGTACTGGTCATGAGTTTGGGAGAACGACTTTGGTCGTGGGTTTGCTTCCCACAGACACGAGTTCGGGAGAATGGCTTTGGTCATGGGTTTGCTCCCCACAGACATGAGTTCAATTCCCTTTCTCGTGGATTACCTGTCTTTATATATATATATATATATATATATATATATATATATATATATATATATATATAAACTTTCCAAAACCCGTCACGAGTTTGGGCAAATGGCTTTAGTCTTGGGTTTGCTCCCCACAGACATGAGTCCGTTTCCCCTCTCCATGGGTTACTGGTCACGAGTTTGGGAGAACGACTTTGGTCGTGGGTTTGCTCCCCACAGACACGAGTTCGGGAGAATGGCTTTGGTCGTGGGTTTGCTCCCCACAGACATGAGTTCAATTCCCTTTCCCGTGGATTACCCATCATGAGTTTGGGTGAATGACTTTGGTCGTGGGTTTGCTCCCCACAGACATGAGTTCGATTCCCCTCCCCGTGGATTACTCGATGCACGTGTTGTAATAAGGGAAGTTTATATATATATATATATATATATATATATATACATAAATTCTCACATCTGGAGACTCCTGAAATCCTCAATTCTGCGTTCACTATTAAGCCTACGCACGTCCATTCCTTTCAAACTTCATACTGCCCTTATAGGTGTAAGCTAGTGATGCTTAACGACTGAATGAGAGCTTCGTCTGTCGATGAGTAACGGATTGACTCCGTTGTTGGCATTACTTGTTTTTCTCTCATTTCCTATTAGTGAGTTCCGATGCACGCTGTCACTAATAGGCAGACGTCATATCAGCTGAAAAACAGAGCCCCAATCTAGTAGGGCGCACTATAGCGCATTTCGGGTGGCCTAGCTTCTACCTCTCTTGATTAGGTTGTCGTATTTTGCAGTGGCGACTCCCGAAGCTTGGGAGCTACTCCTAGACTAGCAGAATTACATGAACAACATGGCGTTTCCAGTCAAAGCCTTCGGCCCAAACTTCAATATATAGATCTCATTTTTCTTCAAAGTAGATCTATCAAGGGCCAGGCTAGCCCAAACCCCCGAATGGGCTTATCATTGGGTGTTGGTTGACTGACTCTGATTGCCTATTAGTTGTTTGCTCGACCAAAAAGTCCATCTACATTCCCTATTCAATTTAGAAATCCTGCCTTGCCTCTTATCACTTTACTCCTTTCCCGTGATCATTTTCAGGTTTTGGTTTGTCCTGGACAATGGGGTAAGCTCCCACGAATGTGCACATGACTTACTTTTTATTGGACTATCTTTAATAGGCGAAATCTCACACCACTTTACACAAGGGTTGATTAGCCATGGAATTAAAGTAATAACCGTCAATCTTTAATTAGGATCAAGGCAAATAAGAACAATCAGACTCGAAGATGAAGTTAGGCTTGGATTAGGACACTACTTGGATTAGGAAGTCACTCATAACAAAATGTTTTTTAGCTGAAAATACTGGGGCATCATTTAAAATAGATAAATTGTATGCATCATCTTCAAAAGGATTCTACACCAGAATCAAACACTAGGAAAATTTTAATGATTAAGAAATAAATTGATAAGAACAATACCAAAGGACAATCTACACTAAAATAAAATGAATACATCAAAGCCTTTGATCCTTATATTCCAATCTATACTTTCCATTGTCAAAATGGCTAGGGTAAAAAATTTAGAATTCGAGTAAGAGGATTGTGGTATCTATCAATAGTGGATTAAATGTTAAACTCTAGAATTCTTTGAGCAAACTTAAATCAAATTAGTTAAAACCTTGTTGGTATTGAAGTCCTCATATGGGTAGACAATATGACCTTGTATAAAAATTGCTTACTCCAAGTTTGATTCCCCTCCCCGTGGATTACTCATCGCGAGTTTGGGAGTATGGCTTTGGTTGTGGGTTTGCTCCCCTTCCCGTGGATTACCCAATGCAATTGGTTGGCAGGTGATTGTGTGCATTCGCAGGGAATAGTCTCGCCTTAAAGGGGGGCGGGGACACCATGTCGTTATAAAAACAAAAGAAAATTCCAAATTCACAAGTGTGGTGTTTGTCATCGTTGCTATATCAAAATTAGAACGATAAGAAAGAGTACAAAAAAGAGAAAAGAAAAGACTTGAAGGAGCTTAGAAAATGAAGATAGCATAATGGGAAGTTTTTAGATGCTGAACTTTATGTAGAGCTTAACTTTGAAGAGAGCTTAAAAAATATATTACTTTTGAAACTAAGGAATCCAATGGTTTGTTGGTTATTTCACATCATAATGATGTTTTTTTTGGCCAATTAACTTGAAGGACATCTAGTTCTAATAGTAAGGGTGCTTTTTTGAACTCCTTTGAAAGTTATTCTCTTTGAGAAGTCCTTGGGGCTCATTGGTGTGTTGCAGAAAGTTGTTTATCCTGTCAGCTGAAGACTCACTTAGTAATTGCTTCTATATAGTAAGGGTACTTTTCTGAACTCCTCACTAATGGTGTGTTAAAATCTCATCAAGAAATATTTTCGATTTCAAGGTCGAATCAAGACGACGACCAATCTAACCTTGATGGTGTCACCTTGGTTCCTAAACTATTTGTGCACATGGTGGCAGTCCTACTCTTGTTAAGCAATTGTTTGTTTTTTGAATTAAGGTCGTTTTCTCTTCCCTTTTTTTTTTTTTTTTCATGAGCTCTCATGCTTTTGATGTTTGTGAAAACAACTAACATCCTTCAACTTGTATCACTGAGCAATTGTTTCTATTTCGATTATGCATGTGTATTGTTTTGTTTGTTTGACCCAAATATAAAAAAGAACGAGCACCGTTGGAGCCTTTGATTCTTATGGGGTGTTTTCAAATGCTGGACTTTACATAGAGCTTAACTTTCAAGAGAGCTTAGAAAATATTTTACTTATGAAACAATGGAATCCAATGGTTTGTTGGTTTTTCCACATAATAATGATTTTTTTTTTTTTTCGGCCAATTAACATGAGGGATGTCTAGTTCTAATAGTAAGGGTACTTCTCTGAACTCCTTTGAAATTTATTCTCTTTGCAAAGTTGAGGATTTGAAAGTAAGACCATGACCAATCTAACTTCGATATTGTCAACTTGCTGCATAAACTTTTTATACAAATGGTGGCACTCTTCTTAAGCAATAGCTTGTTTTTTGAATTAGGGTAATTTTCTTTTTCACTTAAATTATTTTTTTGGGGCCCTTTTGTGCTCATAATGCTTGTGAAACTATCATCACAACTATGATCACTATTCATGATTATATGATATCTTCAACAATTGCTCCTACTATAACTTATCCCTAAGCAATTGATCTGTATTGTCTTAGCTTGTCTGAGACAAATTGAGAGAAGAAATAACACCGTAGGAGCCTTTAACACTTCTAAGACAAATTGAGAGAAGAAATAACACTATTGGAGCCTTTAACACTTTGGAGTGTTTTCAAATGCTATAGTTTACATAGAGAATTACTCTCAAGATAGCTTAGAGAGTATCTTACTTTTGAAACTATGGAACTCGAATGGAGTTTTGGTTATTTCACATCGTAATGTTGTTATTTTTATTATTCAATTAACCATAAGGATGTCTAGTTCTAAAAGGTTGCTTTTTCTATAATCCTTTGGAAGTTTCTCTATTAGAAGTCCTTAAGCAAAAGGCATTCCATTCATTTTGTTAGTGAATCTTTTTCCTATCAAGTGTTGAGAGTAATCTATGAAAGAATTGGTGTATCTGAAACTCCACTAACAAACACCCCGTTTGTGGGATATGGTTAAGTGGGCATGAAAATATTAAAATGCATACCTTGGAATAGAGACCACTTGTGTTGGACGTGCATACACATTTCAGGCTTTGTGGTATGACGTGCTTCCTTTTTCTAGCGATTGACCTAGTTAGAATATCTTTAAACATCAGAAGAAGGTTTTATCGTATATGGTCCAATCTTCAATTTCCCATCCCTATAAAAAAAAAAAATTATTTTATTTTTTTTTTAAATTTGATTTGGGCGATCCTTTAATAGAAAAAGTTTGATCATTGATATAGATTGTTTGGGCGATCCTTTCATAGAAATTTTCTACCTAGGGTGATGACTCTCCTGCTATTTCTATTAAGTAATTGCTCCCATTTCTTTCTTTCTAAACATTTAGGCTTCATATTGTTTGAAAATCATTGCTTGTCTATGCTCCCTTATGTCTCATGCTTGTGTTATTAGGAGCATGACTATGATCCCAATACGAGATTTGTAGAACGCCTTCATTTATTGGGCTTGTTTTGTTAGTTAAAAGTATTTTCACATTCATTTGTGGGCACAAGTGAAGATGGCGTCAAAATGTTTCAACTTAAATACCATATGTTGAGTTCTAAGCCTTTGTTAAATGTCTTGGGAGACTACATGGTTGATTCATTTGTGTGGTAAGAATCATGTGAATTTGCATATTACACAACGTGTATCATTTGTTTTAATGGCATATGATAACTATTCATAGTGATAGAAAGAAATTAAGTAAGAAATACTAGTTATACATGCAAGGTGTGTGATTTGATGGATGAATATAAAACATTGTGCTGTTGTGGATATGGGTGTCTCTGACCCTTATAATGCTTGGTTTTATGTATTTACCATTATATGTCATCTCTTTGTATGCATTCTTTTGTTTTTGCACTAGTATTTGCGATTGCTAGAAAGGCCTCTTGATCTAACTTGCAAACATGGTGTCATCAGACAAGGGACTTCAACTATAAGTAAATGCACTCATGGAATGTTATTTTGTTTTTTTTTCATTTTTTCATTTTGAATGCTTGAGTTTGAACTTCAAAGCCAATGCTCTTGCTAGTAGCCTCATTATGTCAATTGTGTTTTACAATGTTTACTTTTGAGGTTTGTAGCAATTTCTCACCATCACTTATGAAGACTTGTCATTCATATCCTTGTGTTCGATAGTTTCTATTTATTTGTTACTATGAATAATTAGACTTCATTAAAGAATAGGAATCACTTTAGAGAGTATGAAGAAACCCGCAACCAATAGAGGGCAATATGGCCCTTCTTGGCAAGCAAAAAGTCTATGCCATCTAGATGTTATTTACCAAGCATGTTGTCTCTATAGTTCATAAAGATAACCCCAAATAAAATGTTTCTAGTTCTCTCCACAAAAACCAAATGAAGTATGTAAAAAAGTAACAACATATTTTTCAAAACATCCTTTTAGCAAGATAAGTTTTTTGGAATGAGCATAAGGCAAGAGCAAAGATTGATGGCTTCTGCTTATGCAAATGAAACACATTAACTAGACTGGAGAAAGTGGTTATGGTTACATGGTTTGATCATTTCCCTCAAATTGGGACCCGAGGTTTGCAAAGCCCATGTGTGTCTTACTGTTAGGATACTCTAATGGGTACCCTAAGAGATACCTCAAAAGGGCATTCCATTCATTTTTGTTCGTGAATCTTTATACTATCAAGTGTTGAGAGTAATCTACGAAAGAATTGGTGTATTTGAAACTCCACTAACAAACACCCCGCTTTGTGGGATATGGTTAAGTAGGCATGAAAATATTAAAATGCATACCTTGGAATAGAGACCACTTGTGTTGGACGTGCATACACATTTCAAGCTCTGTGGTATGACGTGCTTCCTTTATCGTAGCGATTGACCTAGGTAGAATATCTTTAAACATCAGAAGAAGGTTTTATCGTATATGGTCCAATCTTCAATTTTCCATCCCTAAAATAAATAAATAAATAAACTTGATTTGGGCGATCCTTTAATAGAAAAAGTTTGATCTTTGATATAGATTGTTTGGGCGATCCTTTTATAGAAATTTTCTACCTAGGGTGACGATGCTCCTGCAATTGCTATTAAGTAATTGCTCCCATTTCTCTTGTTTATGCTCCGTTATGTCTCGTGCTTGTGTTATTAGGAGCATGACTATGATCCCAATACTTGATTTGTAGAATGCCTTCATTTATTGGGCTTTTTTTGCTAGTTAAAAGTATTTTCACATTCATTTGTTGGTGCAAGTGAAGATGGTGTGAAAGTGTTTTAACTTAAATAGCATATGTTGTGTTCTAAGCCTTTGTTAAATGTCTTGGGAGACTACACGGTTGGTTCTTTTGTGTGGTAAGAATCATGTGAATTTGCATATTACATGACATGTATGGCATACGGTAACTATTCATAGTGATAGAAAGAAATTGAGTAAGAAATACTAGTTATACATGCAAGGTGTGTGATTTGATGAATGAATATAAAACATTGTGCTATTGTGGATATGGGTGTCTCTGACCCTTACAATGCTTAGTTTTATGTATTTACCATTATCTGCCATCTCTTCGTATGCATTCTTTTGTTTTTGCACTAGTATTTGCGATTGCTGGAGAGGCCTCTTGAACTAAGTTGCAAACATGGTGTCATTGGTCAGGGGACTTCAACTGTAAGTAAATGCACTCATGGATTTTTATTTTCATTTTTTCATTTTGAATGCTTGGGTTTGAACTTCAAAGCCAATGCTTAGGTTTGAACTTCTTTTACTTTTGAGGTTTGTAGCAATTTCTCACCATCACTTATGAAGACTTGTCATTCATATCCTTGTGTTTGATAGTTTCTATTTATTTGTTACTATGAATAATTAGACTTCATTAAAGAAGAGAAATCACTTTAGAGAGTATCAAGAAACCCGCAACCAATAGAGTTTTGTATGAAGTTTAATACTTTTTTTTTTTTTTGAAATGTCATGCCTTTACATATCCCCCTTTGATAATAAACAGCCTAGGAAAATTGACTAGGTAAATGTTTCCTTGAAGTTTGCCTTAATCTCAATTTTGATAAGGTGGGGGTACTATGTGTGTCTTTCACTTTTTGTTGTTTTGTTTTGTTGAACCCATGATAGCTCTGTGGTCCCCACCATCATGTGTGATGGACATCCAGGCCGTGCATTTGGTAAGTCCCCTCTAGGCTATTGTATGTGTGAAAAATCAGCCGTATCGGGTACTCAGGTGGGCCACACCATCTGAAACCATGGAAAATCATGCCTAAAAAATCTAGAAGCACTTGATGGGGCCCACCTGAGTATTGTAATGGCCTGAAATTTGATGTGACCCCTCATCCAAGTGAGACACAATGGATGGGCTGGATGTCTAAACCACATCTCACTGGGCCCTATATACTATCAAGAAAGTTTCAATGGGCGAGCATCCACTCTCAACTGTTATCTGTGGTGTGGCCCACTCACCTAAGTCATGGATTGGCCTGATTTTTAGGCCCGTGGCTCACCGTTGAAGGGTGCACCTGATTGATGGGATGGATGTCTGTCACACATGGGGTGGGGCCCACAAAGCTTGACCATATTTTATATATATATATATATATATATATATATATATATATATATATATATATATATATATATATATATCAGTTTTTGCATGAGACATGCCTATATATATATATATATATATATATATATATATATATATATATATATATATATCAGTTTTTGCATGAGACATGCCTAGGAGAGTCAAGCATGCTGACATGGCAGGCATTTGACACAACCCAATTTCAAACAAGTGTCGTTTCCTTGTTGCTTATGCACAGAGTAATGTGGAAATGAGTTGTTTTATAGTTTTACCGGTATCTTTCCTTGTCATAGCTAACCACTCCAAGGATTTTGTTCAACAAATTGTATATCTTCTAACAACAAGCATGTGGTTCTTTGTCTTGATAAAACCAGAAAGCACATGAAGCAATTTTGAAAGTGCTGAACCTTCCATGGTTTGTCTACTGAATTCATCTCGTCTCATGTATCACCACGTTTTGCTTGGTGCTGAACTATGTCATGAATATTTAATGTACGATAACATTCTCCTTGACTATGCCGTTCATTACAGCAGGGTTACTAGGGAGCCCATATTGGAGGAATGGACCAGCAGGGCTGAACTTTGTGACAGGTTGCATGATCCTGTACGTCTCAAGCATTTTTCATGTTGGTAATCTTTACTATAGTTTCATGGTTAGATGATTGCAAGTCAAGCACTAACATACAACATGATCTGCGGGTCAGAATTGCCATGGTCGGAAAATATACTGGCCTTTCAGATTCTTACCTCTTTGTGTTGAAGGTGAATGCTTTTGTCCCTCTGTATTTCCACTTTCCAGAGCATTGAGGCAGTTGTTGTTCATGCCGTATTTCCATACGCAGTTGTCCATCCCGTTTTATTGTAAATTACTGTCAATGTGTTGGTTGTCCATCCCTTAAAATCGATAGTTTCCAGGTACCTGATCCAGTGGTTGTTGGAAGGTGATAAAACATTATTGGTTTTGTAAATATTGCAATAGAATATTGAGGATAGGAACCCACATAAATGCGTTGCATTTATATTTAATCTAAGTAGTTTGGGGCCTTTTTCATTCCAAAAGAATGACAGAAGATATTCCGTTGTGTTCAAGTAAGTTTCACACTCAAAATGATTGTTCTTCTTCCTTAGGAATAAGTTTCAACATAGACCAAAGGAAAGGTGCATCAAGCAACTACAAGCGGAACATGATCCATTGCTCCACAAGGTTCCAAGGCCTTGTAATTTTTTAAATTCTTGTTCACATATCCCTTTCATTCCATTAGTCTCGCCTCTTTCAGTACCTTATCTTACATGAAGCCCCAACTTGAAAACATCTACAACATAAGTGGGTTGAACCTCCTACCTAGTATCGTCTGGACTCCACATCACCTCCACCTCATCACACCCTCTGAAGGAATCCAATCTAACATTTTATTATCTACCCACCCACTTGTTTTATCTATTAGGATTAGGGTGTTAAACCAACTTCTTCGCCATGAACAATTTTTATGGGATCAACTGCAGCAGGTACATGCATGTTTGTGCTTTGTATATAATAAGAACATATACTCAATATCTAAATTAGTCTCTTTTTCTTTGTGCGATACAAGATGATGCAGTGCTTCAGTTTCTAATTTAGATCCCTTTCATTCACAAAACCCCTACCATCTGTGCAAGCCCTTTTGCACGCTTTTATTGTTTGCCGCGGGAAACTTATAGTGGAGTGGGTTCCAGTGACTGACCTGGAAGACACAACTACAAAAGAGGTTTAATGATTGTAACTTCAAGCCATCTACTTCTATTTATCATAGTCACTTGAGTTGACGCAATTTCCAACATTTTCTCTTTGCAGGCGCCCGATGTTTATAAAGTTGCATGGAGGTTGTTGAGGGTGAGCATTTTTCTTTGGTTTGAATTTTCTAATTTCATTCTTGCATTGGTTTTCTTAGGATGCTGGACTCTTTTCTTGCCTTCGTCTATCATTCACAGTTTGTCTGCTAGTCCTCTGAACAACTATTCAATTCAGGGTGCAGATTATGTTCTAGTCCCTAGGGGCTTTGGTGACTGAGGGGTGTAAGGGAAAAATCCCAGCCGCAAAATATTCGCGAGAAAAAAAGAAACCGTTTTTCGACCTTTTTTTAGGGATGTAAATTGTTGTGATTGAGTACTCACGCTCCGTTCTTGGTCTGCAAGATGCAAACGGTACAGAGTTTGATCTAGACACAAAAAACCCATGTGTTATTTTTATGCCAAAGGTGGATTTGGGTTTTATGCCCTCTCATTCTTTAAGTCTTTTATTTCTGCTGTTTTATCGCACCTAGCAAGTTGTGTTATGTAACAGATAATCATATCATACGCAGGGTTCGAAAACTCATATGGGAGGGACCATGCGTCTTGGATCAAGAAGAACATATTTCCAGGTCACTTGTTGCAAATCTGAAAAATTTTGAGGACCAACATATCACTTTATCAACTGTGTCTTGTATTTGTATCCCTCTGTATGTGCTTTGTGCTCGTTGAGCATCAATGTAAGGGTGTTTTATAATCTTTTGCCTATAGGAATTATAGTCTTGATGCGTCAGGACATCTATAGGGTCCTGATGTGCCTAGTCAGTAGGGTACTGATTACAACATAGAATCCAAATATTTTCTTTGCTATCTAAAAATAGTGAAAATGTCAAGTCATGGGAAAGTGCTTCATTTTCCTTTCCTTTCTTTTCTGTTCTCACTATCTAGATAAGCCCAATTGTGCAGTGTGCTCAGAGTCCTTGTCAGAAAGGTGAATATTGTCATTCCTTCTTATGGTGGTTGAATTGTGGACTGCTAAACCACTCTAACATTTTGGGGGGTTAACTTTGACTCTTTTGTGGGGTAAGAATCGTGTGAATTTTGACTTATGTCGGTTATTTTAGTATAGCCACTTACAGTACAAAGATAATGAGTAATATCGGGCTAGGTTATTGAGAAATGGTTAATCTCCCTCCAATCTTCCATATTTGAAATAAGAACATTGATCATGACAGATTACAATTCAATCTTACATTGTACTATGAGAAGATATTAATTGCTTCGAATACTAAAACTTTTGACTCTTTTTGTGGGATAAGAATTGTGTCAGGTTATCTTTCCAAAAAAAAAAAAAGAATCGTGTCAAGTTACATGTTGCTAGGCATGCGTAGCTAGCTAGGTATTGTCCTTGAAGCAAGTAGGTTTTAAGATTTCCCCAAGTTACCATATTTGAAATAACAACATCAATTAAGTTAGATTGTTTAAGATTATAAATTATGATTATTTTGATTGAAGCTCAATACTTCCAATATTGAATGGTTTTGTATGAAGTGACAATACTTTATATGCTATATACCTTGTTTTTACTAAGAAATTGCCTAAGTGACTATCTAGTGTTGCTTGGGTATCCATGAGGGTTGATATTGGCATTAGTTAGAGGGACACAAATAAAGTCATTTGTTTTAATGGTATATGGTTGCTAGTTATAGTGATCAAAATAAATTGAGTAATATGGATCTAGGTTATTTAGAATGAGAAAATGATTGATGGGAAAATGATTACTTTCTCCACGAACTACCATATTTAAAATAAGAACAATTGTGATAGATTTTTTAAGATTATAAATTATGATGGAATGTTTTGTATGAAGTTAATGTGTGTCTTTCACTTTCTGTTGTTTTGTTTTGTTGAACCCATGATAATGTTCCACTTAAGTTTAAGTTCAGTTGCAAATTTTTCATATTTCATATTTTATCTTATTGCATACTCCTTGATTGTATTTGGTGCAGTACATTTGCCTTTGGACGACATTGGGGAAAGCTTACAAACTCTTCAGGTACTAGATCGAACCAATTTTTCTATGTAGTAATTCATTTCACAACCCAAATTGTTGTTTGTCGTGCCACTTTGAACTCTTGATGGATGAATGAGTGGGATGCAAGTACCCTTTTACATCTCAAGGTGAGGAAAGCATCAACATTCAGGTAGTAACCAAATTTATAGAAATAATTTGTTCCACTAGTAGAAGAGTTCTGAATGATGTTTAGTTACTTTTTTGTATTGTTATTGTATTTATTCAAATTAATTCTTTTGCAAATTGTATGCCATGATTTCATAAAACATTGTTGAAATTTTGATGAGTTTAGACTCATCATCATTTCATTATATGCATTATGTCATCATATCCTTTTTTGTGAATGTGCTCAAACATAAAAGGATAGAAACAATATAGGACCAAATTGCCAAAAACCAATAGAGCTAGTAATGGCTACATGAGACTCGACCCACTACTAAATAGAATTTTATGATAATAATATTTCTTTTGTGTGCTAGCCTTAGCGAAATCACTTGTAATTAGAATTTGCTAAGCAGTGCACATAGTAGAATTTCGGAAAGTTCCAACGTTGCTAGACTTGTTCTTGGCTCGAATCTAACGAGCATCTAGTGAGTTGACTAGGTAAGTCAATAGGTTAAAAGGAAAACTACTCAATTGTGTCGTTTGGGAATGCCTACCATTGAAAACATCCCTGGTGTTGGCTTTTGATATAAATGCTTTAAATCATCTCCTTGGATGTGGAGTAGAGGAGAAAAGGAGGAGACCATTGATTTGACAATGTCACAAGCTTTGTCTATTTCCCTTGCATACCTCCATGGAAATTAGTGATTCAACTTAGCATTTTTTACATTGCACATGTAAAAGAGGTGCAATAATTGAGTCAACGCAGTCACAAGCTTCCTCCATTTCATTTACGAACGTACATGGAAATTGTCAATCCTTGATTCATTTGATCACGTTCTACAAATTTCTTTCGATGTCAATTGGGATGTTATAGTGGATAGCGGCATGTTTAACCCCATGAAGCAAGTTAGCCGAATTAGCGGCACTAGAGTCACATTCCCCACTGGACCTGGAACTCTAGGATAATGAACCCTTGGCTATTATTTGATAGATTGTCTATGCCTTCCAGCCATAGGTCCCTAGGGAACAACAATTAAAATTCTATTTGAAGCTTCTGATATGGGGATAGCGCCACCTTTCAAGAAACTTGTTAAGTAATCCATTGCTTTATAAAACCTCCCTAGTTGGAAGGGATAATGGCACCATGAATTCATTCTGAGAACTCATTCTACTTGCCGCGTTGCACGATCAACTGAAGGATTTTCTCCAAACTAATCTACTCTTAGCTATTTTCTTTCCTTTTAAAATCCTTTTATTACTTTCGAACCAAATGCTCCAAAGAGTGGTGTTGACGAAAAATTTCCATAAGCAACCCAAAGTAGAAAACAACCAACCATGCAGTCGCCTCAGCACATCTGAAATAATCTATAGGATTCCAAGCTTGTACAAATTTAAGGATCAAATTCTTTGAGAAAACCGACAATCGAGCAAATGTGTACCATTGTTTTGTTGCTAAAAACATAATGCACCAACAGGGAAAGTAGATTTTGATGCCTTGGCCACGTGCAATGAAGATAAGGAACTGCACGCTTTGAAAGAGTTTGTATGTTTCAAGTTGAATGCTCTAGAAAGTATCAAGGTAACTATCGATGGTTTGATTGAAAATGCAAAGCTTAGATTAGTTGGGATAATGCTTAAATAATGATTAATGATATACATACATACATATATCATCATCCTCATCTCAATCTCATCATCATCATCAAAGCATTGTATAATTGATTGTGATCAACCACATGAATCCTATTATGTCACTTTATGTCGTCACATACCATATCTTCAAACTATAAGTCCATTAGTCATTTCCTAGTACATCCACCATTGTCCTTTTGAGCGTTAGCTTAGCCATTTTAGAGATTTTCAACTAAAACCGACTAACTCCTTTGGACTAGTGTTATTCCTTATCTCTATCGCACGTGGCCAAATCATTTAAGTCTGCTTTCTTTCTTCATCCTCATTTCAACCATGTTCATCGTATGAATGTGTTGTTCCTCGTCTTCTCACACATTCTTCTCAATCAGTTCATTTAGCTTAGCCATTTTAGAGATTTTCAACTAAAACCGACTAACTCCTTTGGACTAGTGTTATTCCTTATCTCTATCGCACGTGGCCAAATCATTTAAGTCTGCTTTCTTTCTTCATCCTCATTTCAACCATGTTCATCGTATGAATGTGTTGTTCCTCGTCTTCTCACACATTCTTCTCAATCAGTTCATCCTTGTTGGGCTTATGAAATAAGTGGCATGGAACATCCAATATTGTAGGCCTGCTGAAAGCTTTGAGATAATTTTTTTTTTTTTGTTTAGCTACCCATTCCAATTGTTCTTTATGATGTGGCTTGCATGAGTTTCTATCTGGATTGATTATTAGTTCCAAGGGTCTTTAAAAATGCTATTGCCATTTGTGGATGTATATAAACATCAATACAACCAAGAAGAACAGGGTTGGTTTGAGTAGGAGGTATTAGGAAATGACTTTAGAAATTATGATTTAGGAGTGTGTTAGTACAAGTTAAAGGTTTTAAACGAGTAAGCGATAGTCTTAAAAGGACATGGATGGAGTTAAGGATATTTTTTATAAGATTTAGCGCATGGTAAATAAAGTGGAGATGTGTGCCTCTAGAATTTTATAAAATTGCCTCAAAAGTACCTTTCTAAGCCACTCATTAGATAAATCCAACTTGGATGAAGTGATTGAAAAAAATGTTGCTTGTATATTTAAAGCATGGCGAATAAAGTGTATATGTGTCACTTTGAAACTTTGTAAAATTGCCTTATACTAATAAAATTGAAAGAGAAATTCTATATGATATGGGTAGAAGGCCGGTCATGACGCATGAGGAAAAATGTTGGACAATTGAGGAATAACAAATTCATAAGATGAGCAAGGTTGTTAAATTAAATAAAATCATATAAGTTATAACCTTGGGTTGATCACATAAGCAATCGCTCAAGTTGATAGTTTTTTTTTTTTTTTTTAAATTAAAAATTGAAAAAATGTTTAATAAAAGAAAGAAGAAAAAAGAAAAGTTTTTTTTAAAAAAAAATTGCAACTTTTTGAAAAGTGTCTAATTACTATGTATAAGAACAGTAATGATACATGAGTTAAAATTTTGGACAGTCACTAAACGACATATTTATATGATGAGCATCACAAATGAGGAACCGAAGATAAATGTGTGGGAAGATAAGGACTAACAAAATTACAAATGAATAGTTTAAATGAAAGTTAGGAGTAACACCAAAGATAATAAGATTGAGATGATTTGGCCACGTGCAATGAAGATACGGAAGTAAACGGGTTTTAAGAAGTTGATTGGTAAGTTTAAAGCTAAATTAGTGGATGTACTAATAGAATATTTAAACACTAACAATTTAGTTGAGAATATAACCTGAATGGATTGGAGGGACATAACAGAATTATAAAGCTTAGATTAGTTGGGATAGTGCTTTGATGAGGATGAGTCATACATACATACGTCATCCTCATCCTCATCCTCATTATCATCATCAAAGCATTTAGTCCCTACTGATTGGGTCAACCACATGAATCCTATTATGCCATGCCACTTCGCCAAGGAACGTATCTTCAATTAAATTATCAACTTTCAAATCATTTCTTTTTACCTCCACGCTCACATGTTAATAGTTTTTTTAAAAGTCCCATAGAACTAAAAATTAATCCAAATAGAAACTAGAATGGACCACACCACAGAAAATAATTGAGAGGGGGAACACATCCAAAAACTAGCTAAGAGGTTTTGTCAAGCCCACCAAGTTGAATATAGCCAAATTACGCAATCGAGAAAGATATTATGTATAAATTTAGAGATATGTGAATGTATTAGAGTTGTATACCTCTATAATTTTGTGAAATTTATGTCCAACAAGACAATGAATGACATAATTAAAAATAAATGCATTCAATGAAAGTCATGAGTAACACTAAGATAAGGAACTAAACGGGTTTGAAGGAATAAATTGGTGAGTTGAAGGCTGAAAAGGTTGGATGTTCTAACAGAAGATTTAAGCACTAACAGTTTAGTTGATGATACAACTTGGATGAATTGGAGGGATAACATAATTGTAAAGCTTAGATTAGCTGGGATAGTGCTTAAATGATGATGATGATATACATACATACATCATCCTCATCCTCATTATCATCATCAAAGCATTTTGTCCTAACTGATTTGGTCAACTACATGAATCCTACTATGCCATGCCACTCTGCCAAGGACCATATCTTCAGTTAAACTATCGGCGTTCAAGTCATTTCTTTTTATCTCTACGCTCACATGTTAATAGTTTTTTTAAAAGTCCCATAAAACTAAAAATTAATCCAAATAGAAACTAGAATGGACCACACCACAGAAAATAATTGAGAGGGGGAGCACATCCAAAAACTAGCTAAGAGGTTTTGTCAAGCCCCACCAAGTTGAATATAACCAAATTAAGCAATCGAGAAAGATATTATGTATAAATTTAGAGATATGTGAATGTATTAGAGTTGTATACCTCTATAATTTTGTGAAATTTATGTCCAACAAGACAATGAATGACATAATTAAAAATAAATACATTCAATGAAAGTCATGAGTAACATTAAGATAAGGAACTAAACGGGTTTGAAGGAATAAATTGGTGAGTTGAAGGCTGAAAAGGTTGGATGTTATAACAGAAGATTTAAGCATTAACAGTTTAGTTGATGATACAACCTGGATGAATTGGAGGGACAACATAATTGTAAGGCTTAGATTAGCTGGGATAGTGCTTAAATGATGATGATGATATACATACATACATCATCCTCATCCTCATCCTCATTATCATCATTAAAGCATTTTGTCCTAACTGATTTGGTCAACTACATGAATCCTACTATGCCATGCCACTCTGCCAAGGACCATATCTTCAATTAAACTATCGGCGTTCAAGTCATTTCTTTCTACCTCCACGCTCACATGGTAATATTTTTTTTTAATTTTTAAACATCCATATAATTAAAAATTAATTCAAATGGAAACTCAAATGGACGAGATACAGAGAACAATCGAGATGGAGAGCACAACCAAAAAAGTTAAATGTAGACAAATTAAGCGATTGAGAAATATATTACATATAAATTTATAACTAGGTGAATGTAGTAGAGTTGCATTTTGTCCTAACTGATTTGGTCAACTACATGAATCCTACTATGTCATTCCACTCTGCCAAGGACCATATCCTGAGTTAAACTATCGGCGTTCAAGTCATTTCTTTTTACCTCCACACTCACATGTTAATAGTTTTTTTAAAAGTCCCATAGAACTAAAAATTAATCCAAATAGAAACTAGAATGGACCACACCACAGAAAATAATTGAGAGGGGGAGCACATCCAAAAACTAGCTAAGAGGTTTCGTCAAGCCCATTAAGTTGAATATAGCCAAATTAAGCAATCAAGAAAGATATTATGTTTAAATTTAGAGATATGTGAATGTATTAGAGTTGTATACCTCTATAATTTTGTGAAATTTATGTCCAACAAGACAATGAATGATATAATTTAAAATAAATGCATTCAATGAAAGTCATGAGTAACACTAAGATAAGGAACTAAACGGGTTTGAAGGAATAAATTGGTGAGTTGAAGGCTGAAAAGGTTGGATGTTCTAACAAAAGATTTAAGCACTAACAGTTTAGTTGATGATACAACCTGGATGAATTGGAGGGACAACATAATTGTAAAGCTTAGATTAGCTAGGATAGTGCTTAAATGATGATAATGATATACATACATACATCATCTTCATCCTCATTATCATCATTAAAGCATTTTATCCCAACTAATTTGGTCAACTACATGAATCCTACTATGCCATGCCACTCTGCCAAGGACCATATCTTCAATTAAACTATCGGCGTTCAAGTCATTTCTTTCTACCTCCACGCTCACATGGTAATATTTTTTTTTAATTTTTAAATACCCATATAATTAAAAATTAATCCAAATGGAAACTCAAATGGAAAAGATACAGAGAACAATCGAGAGGGGGAGCACAACCAAAAAAGTTAAATGTAGACAAATTAAGCGATTGAGAAATATATTACATATAAATTTATAACTAGGTGAATGTAGTAGAGTTGTATACCTTTATAGTTTTGTGAAATTTTTGTTCAAGAAGATAAGGAATGACATAACTAAAAACAAATAATTCAACGAAAGTCATGAGTAACACCAATGAATAATAATATGAGGAAAAGTCAACCAGGATGATTTTCAAATGTAAAAACAAAAAAGAAAAGAAAATAAAGGGCAAATGTGCACATAAAAGGCCTTTAGGTACATGAGTGGAGGTAGTAACAAAAGATTTAAGCTTTGATAGTGTTAGTTGGTTTAAGTTGAAGGTCATAAAAGGGCAAATAAAAGGCCTAATGCAACATGGGTGGAGTTAGTAACAAAAGATTTAAGCTTTGATAGTGTTAGTTGGTTTAAGTTGAAGGTCGTAAAAGGGCAAATAAAAGGCCTAATGGGACATGAGTGGTGGTAGTAACAAAAATTAAAAACATATATAGCTTAACAGAGAATATAGTTTAGTAGTGAATTAGTACAAGTAAAAAAATTTAAACGAGCAAGCGATAGTCTTAAAAGGACATGCATAGAGCGAAGGATATTGCTTGTAAGATTTAAAACATGGTGAATAAAGTGGAGATGTGTTCCTCTAGAATTTTGTTCAATTACCTTAAGTGCGTTTTTAAACCAATCATCGGATAAACTCGACTAGGATGAAGCGATTGAGAAAGATGTTTCTTGTACATTTAGTGTATAGCGAATATAGTGTAGATGTGTCAGTCTGAAAATTTTGTAAAATTACTTTATACTAATAAAACTGAAAGAGAAATTTTATATGATAAGTAGAAGATCGGTCATGACTCATGGGGCAAATTGTTGGACATTTAAGGAATAATAAATTCATAGGATGAGCAATGTTGTTAAATCAAATAAAATCACATAAGTCATAACCCTGGGTTGATCACTTATGCAATCAGTAAAGCTAATGATTTTTTTAAATTAAAATTTGAAAAAATGGTTAATAAAGGGAAAAAAAAGTAATTACTATGTATTAGAATAGTCATTATACATGGGTTAAAAATTTTTACAGTCACCAAATGACACATCCATACGATGAGCATCACAAAAATGAGGAACCAAAGATGAAGGTGTGGAAAGACAATGAATGACAAAATTAGGAATGAATCCTTTAAATAAAAGTTAGGGGTAACACTAAAGGTAATAAGATTGAGATGATTTGGCCATGTGTAATGAATATTAGGAACTAAACGGGTTTGAAGGAGTTGATTGGTAGGTTAAAGGCTAAAAAGGGTGGATGTTTTGACAAAAGATTTAAGCACCAACAGTTTAGTTGATGATACTACTTGAATAGATTGGAGGGACATAACATAATTGTAAAGCATAGATTAGTTAGGATAGTGCTTAGATGACGTTGATTATATACATACATACGTCATCCTCATCCTCATTATTATCATCAAAGCATTTTGTCCCAACTGATTTGGTCAACTACATAAATCCTATTATGTCACGCCACTCCTCCAAGGACTATATTTTCAGTTAAACTATTGGCATTCGAGTCATTTCTTTCTACCTCTACGCTCACATGGTAATATTTTTTTTAAAGACCCGTATAACTAAAAATTAATCCAAGTAGAAACTCAAATGCACCACACCACAAAGAACAATTGTCGAGTCCACCAAGTTGAATGTAGCCAAATTTAGTGATCGAAAAAAATATTACGTATAACTTTAGACATGTGAATTTAATAGAGTTGTATGCCTTTATAGTTTTGTGAAATTTCTGTCTATAAAGACGAGGAATGATATAACTAAAAACAAATATATCCAACGAAAATCATGAGTAACACCAATGAGCAAGAACATGAAGTAAAGACAATCGAGATGATATTCAAGTGTAAAAACGAAAAAGAAAAAAGAAAATAAAGGGCAAAGTGCAAATTAAAGGCCTAAAGGGACATGGTTGGAGGTAGTAACAAAAGATTTATGCTTTAATACAATAAGTCGACAGGTTTAAGTTGAAGGTCGTAAAAGGGCAAATAAAAGGCCTAATGGGACGAGGCTGGAGGTAGTTGCAAAAAATTTAAGAACATATATGGCTTAACTGAGGATACAATTTATGAGCGTGTTAGTACAAGTTTAATGTTTTAAACAGGCAAGTGATAGTCTTAAAAGGATATGGATGGAGTGAAGGATATTTCTTTTAAGATATAGAGCATGGTGAATAAAGTATAGATGCGCGCATTTAAAATTTTGTGAAGTTGCCTTAAGTACATTTCTAAGCCACTCATCGAAAAACCCGACTAGGATGAAGTGATTGAGAAAGATGTTGCTTGTAGATTTAAAGCATGACGAATGAAGCGTAGATGTTTTACTCTGAAATTTTGTAAAATTGTCTTATACTAATAAAAATGAAAGTGAAATTCTATATGATGGGTAAAAGACTGGTCATGACACATGGGGCAAATTGTTGGACAGTTGAGAAATAACAAATTCATAAGATGAGCAAGATTGTTAAATCAAATAAAATCACATAAGACATAACCCTAGGTTAGAAAGGGAAATAAAAAGTTTTTTTAAAAAATCTGAATCTTTTTTAAAATTATTTAATTACTATGTATAAGAACAGTCATGATACATGGGTTAAAATTTTAGACAGTCACTAAACGACATATTCATACGATGTGCATCGTAAAGATGAGGAACCGGAGATAAATGTGTGAGAAGACAAGGAATAATAAAATTAGGAATGAATCCTTTAAATGAAAGTTAAGAGTAACACCAAAGGTAATAAGATTGAGATGATTTGGCCACATACAATGAAGATAAGTTTTTTTTAAAAGTAAATCCTTTAAATGAAAGTTAAGAGTAACACCAAAGGTAAGGGAAATAAAAAGTTTTTTTAAAAAATCTGAATCTTTTTTAAAATTGTTTAATTACTATGTATAAGAACAGTCATGATACATGGGTTAAAATTTTAAACAGTCACTAAACGACATATTCATACGATGTGCATCGTAAAGATGAGGAACCGGAGATAAATGTGTGAGAAGACAAGGAATAACAGAATTAGTAATGAATCCTTTAAATGAAAGTTAAGAGTAACACCAAAGGTAATAAGATTAAGATGATTTGGCCACGTGCAATGAAGATAAGGAATTAAACGGGTTTGAAGGAGTTGATTGGTAAGTTAAAGGCTAAAAATGGTAGATGCACTAACAGAAGATTTAAGCATTAACAGTTCAGGATGGATTGGAGGGACAAAACGAAATTGTAAAGTTTGGATTAGCTGGGATAGTTCTTAGATGATGATAATGATATACATACATAAGTCATCCTCATCATCATCCTCATTATCATCATCAAAGCATTTTGTCTCAACTGATTGGGTCAACTACTTGAATCTTATTATGCTACGCTACTCCGCCAAGAACCATATATTCAGTTAAACCATCGGTGTTTAAGTCATTTCTTTCTACCTCCACGCTCACATGATAATATTTTTTTAAAGACGCATAGAACTAAAAATTAATTCAAATAAAAACTCAAATGGACCACGCCATATATAACAATTGAGACGGGAAGTACAATAAAAAACCATATTAAAGGTTTTATTTAGTCCAACAAGTTAAATATATCCAAATTAAGCTATCAAGAAATATATTACGTACAAATTTAGAGTTAGGTGAATGTAGTAGAGTTGTATACCTCTACAGTTTTATGAAATTTCTGTTCAAGAAGACAATGAATGACATAACTTAAAACAAATACATTCAACAAAAGTCACGAGTAACACTAATGAGTAGTAATATAGGGTAAAGTCGACCAGCAAGATTTTTAAGTATAAAAGAAAATAAAGGGATAAGCGATAACCCTGGGTTGATCGCTTATG
Organism: Magnolia kwangsiensis; assembly: GCA_037074715.1. Lineage (NCBI taxonomy): Eukaryota > Viridiplantae > Streptophyta > Magnoliopsida > Magnoliales > Magnoliaceae > Magnolia > Magnolia kwangsiensis. The sequence goes on along the minus strand of CM073582.1, from coordinate 114,152,890 downwards.
TGATTGCTAAAGCTGATGATTTTTTTAAAAATTAAAATTAGAAAAAATGGTTAATAAAGGGAAAAAAAAAAGTAAAAGAAAAAAATCTAAAACTTTTTGAAAATTTTCTGATTACTATGTATTAGAACAGTCATGATACATGGGTTAAAAAAATTTTACAGTCACCAAACGACATATCCATATGATGAGCATCACAAAAATGAGAAACCAGAGATTAATATGTGAGAAGACAAGGAATGACAAAATTAGGAATGAATACTTTAGATAAAAGTTAAGAGTAACACCAAAGGTAATAAGATTGAGATGATTTGGCCACGTGCAATGAAAATAAGGAAGTAAACGGGTTTGAAGGAATTGATTGATAAGTCGAAGGCTAAAATGGGTGGATGTACTAACAGAAGATTTAAGCACTAACAGTTTAGTTGAGGATACAACTTGGATGGATTGGATGGATAGAACGGAATTGTAAAGCTTGGATTAGCTGGGATAGTGTTTAGGTGATGATATATATATATACACACACACACACACACACACATACGTCATCCTCATCCTCATTATAATCGTCAAAGCATTTTGTCCCAACTGATTGGGTCAAATAAATGAATCCTATTATGCCAAGAAACTCCTTCAGGGATCGTATCTTCTATTAAACTATCAGCGTTCAAGTCATTTCTTTCTACCTCCACGCTCACATGCTAATAGGTTTTTTTTTTAAAGACCCATAAAACTAAAAATTAATCCAAATAGAAACTCAAATGCACCACACCACAAAGAACAATTGAGAGGGTGAGCAAATCCGAAAACAATCTTAGAGGTTTTGTTGAGTCTAACGAGTTGAATTTAAAAAAAAAATAAATTAAATTAAAAATTGAAAATATAGTTAATAAAGGAAAAAAAAAAGATTTTTTAAAAAATCTAAAACTTTTTAAAAACTATCTAATTACTATGTATAAAAACAGTCATGAATGCTTTAAATGAGCAACCAGAGCTGAATGTTTTGGAAGACAAGGAATGACAAAATTAGGAATGAATGCTTTAAATGAAAGTTGAGAGTAACACTAAAGGTAATAAGATTGAGATGATTTAGTAACGTGCAATGAAGATAAGGAATTAAATGGGTTTGAAGGAGTTAATTGGTAAGTTGAAGACTAAAAAGGGTGAATGTACTAATAGAAGAAGATTTAAGCACTATCAGTTTTGTTGTGGATACGACCTGGATGGATTAGAGGGAAAGAACATAATCGTAAAGCTTGAATTAGCTGGGGTAGTGCTTAGATGACGATGATGATATAATATGTCATCCTCATCTTCATTATCATCATCAAATCATTTTGTCCCAACTGATTAGGTTAATTATATGAATCCTATTATGCCACGCTACCTCGCCAAAGACCATATCTTCAGTTAAACTATTGGCGTTCAAGTCATTTCTTTTTACCATACGCTCACATGGTAATAGTTTTTTTAAAAGACCCTTAGAACTAAAAATTAATCCAAATGGAAACTCAAATGGACCTCACCATAGAGAATAATTGAGAGGGGCAGCACAGCCAAAAACCATATTAGAGGTTTTGTCGAGTCTACCAAGTTGAATGTAGCCAAATTAAGCAATCGAGAAAGATATTATATATAAATTTAGAGCTAGGTGAATGTTGTAGAGTCATAATAGTTTTGTGAAATTCTAACCAAGAGACAAGGAATGACATAACTAAAAACAAATACATTCAATAAAAGTCATGAGTAACAACAATGAGTTAGTAGAAGTTAAAATGGTTTAAAAGGACATGGATGGAGCTAGAATGACATAACTAAAAACAAATACATTCAATAAAAGTCATGAGTAACAACAATGAGTTAGTAGAAGTTAAAATGGTTTAAAAGGACATGGATGGAGCTAGAAAGTAAAGACTTGAAGACCTATTGTCACGCCCCAAACTCGAAAACTGGGCTCACAAAATTTTCGATCGACGAATCTGGCGCCGACAGCCTCCGTAGTACCCCATTCTCTGCTCCCGACACCCATATACCAGGTTCCGATCCTGGGATCCTACAAGGAGGATTTTCAACATGAATTTGTTTCATACTTACACATGTTTGTCTCAATGGACGGCTCTGCCCTCGATGGGGGATATTGTGACGCCCCGTCACTATTGTACACGTGGGCGGGCACATGTGGGCGGACGCTGATGTGGGCGGGGCCTAAGGGCCTGGGCGAGCTACCAGTGGTTTACAGGCTATTGTGTACACAATGGGGCAGAACCTTGTCCCACATCGGAAGAGTTGTGATGGTTATATGTGGAGCTCTTACCTTCCATTTATGAGGCCTTTTGGGGGAGAACCCTGAGAATAAAACCGTACAAGTGCGCGTGCGTGCCCAGAGCGGAATATCATACAGTGGATTTTACATTCTCGTGTTACTCGAGACTTTCCTAAAATGCATATATTACTAATTCTACCATTCATATCCTCCCACACAAGCTTGTTAATATCATCGTTTCATTGTACTCATCCTATGAATTTGTTATTCCTTGACTGTCTAGCATTTTGGCCCATATGTCATTGCCGATCTTGTACCCATCATTTATAATTTCTCCTTCAGTTTCATTGCTATAAGATAATTCACAAAATTCCATAGGCATACATCTCAACATTATTCACCTCTCTCTAATTTTGTAAGCAATATCATTCTCAAACACTTAATTTTCTTTGGGTGTATTCAAAGAGTGGCTTGGAACATTCAATATGGTGGGACCAAATAAACTTCTGACATGGTTTATATATATATATATATATATATATATTGGGCTGAACATCCCAATTGTTCTCTATAGTGTAACCCACTTGAGTTTTCATTTAATATTTAGCTCCATGGGTCCTAAAACACTAATATCATCTGATCGTATATAGATGTGTCGCCACCGACAAGTCATAAGTTGGTTTGTGTTGTAGGCTTTTATTAGAACGAGGTGAATGGCCAATAGGTGGGCGGAGGAATTAAGAAATTACTGGATGACCAATGATTTGAGAGCGCGTACAAGGTGGAGAATTTAAAGGGGGCAGGGGAAGGCCCAAAAGCACTGTGGTGGTAGTAGTAGAAAATGACTTACAGATCCATAATTTAACTGAGAATAAGTTCTATTATGGTGTAATTTAATAACATGATCCATGTTGCTGACCCCAGTAAGTTGGGATAATGCTTTGAAGATGAGGATGATGATGGGGATGTACGTACATCATCATAAGCATTATCCCAACTTTTCTAAACTTTATAGTTCTATTTTGCCATTCCAATCAATTATAAACTATATCCTCAGTTGAGCCATAAATGTACTTAAACCTTTTGTTACTACCTCCACCTATGTCCATTTAGGCCTTTTATTTGTTTTTTACATTATTCAATTTCAACCAAGTAACACTATTAAAGCTTATATATTTTGTTATTACCTCCGCCCATGTCCATTTAGGCCTTTTTATTTGCCCTTTTGGCCTTTGTTTTCTTTACACTTGGCCAAAACATCCGGGTCGATTTTACCCCATTTTATTACTCATTGGTGATGTATTTGTTTTTAGTTTTGTCATGACTTGTCTTCTCGCACATTAATATAAGGAAAAATCACAAAACTTTATAGGTACACATCTATTACGTTCACCTATCTGTAAATTGATACGAAATATCCTTCTCAATCCCTCAAATTGGCTACATTCAATTTGATAGACTTGACTAAACCTTCAAGATGACTTTTGGTTGTGCCAGCCCTCTCAATTGTTCTTTGTCATGTAGTCCATTTGAGTTTTTATTTGGATTAATTGTTAGTTTTATTAGTCTTAAAAAAACTATTATGCTGTGATCGTGGAGGTAGTAAGAAACTACTTAAGCACCTATAGTTATATTAAAGATATGGTCTTAACAGAATGGCGTGGTATAATAAGATTTGTGCGGCTGACCCAATCAGGTGGCACAAAATGCTTTGATGATGATAATGAGGATGTGGATGATTTGTGTATGTATATCATCATCATCATCAAAGCATTTATCCCAACTAATCTACGCTTTACAATTTTGTTCAATCGTTGTAATTTATTTAGGTTATATCATCGACTAGATTGCTAGTGCTAAATCTTTTGTTACTATCTCCACCCTTTTTTAGCCTTCATCACCCTTTTTTAGCCTTCATTCTTTTTTTTCTTTTTCTTTTTCTTTTTTTCCTTTATTGTCTTCCTACACATCCATCTTCGATTCCTCATTTTCACGATGTTGATCCTATGAATATGTCGTTTGATGATTTTCCAAAATTTTAACCAGCATATCATGACTATTCTTATATGTCCTATAACATTTTCCCTTCAGTTTCATTACATGAGGGAATTTCACAAAACTCTAAAGGCACATTCTCCACTTCATCTATCCAATTTTAAATCTATGAGCAACATCCTTCTCAATTTCTAAATCCTACACGGGCTTATCCAACGGGTGGCTTGGAATATACAGTATTGTGGACCCAATAAAACTTTCAAATATTTATTTTTATTTAGTGTCCCCTCCCAATGTTAAAATTAACATTTTAATCGATTGTTAGCCCCATGAGTCGTTCAAAAAGCTAGTATCACATTAGTGTATGTCTTAGCATCAACACCAGTGGAAAAGATTGTGTGGGCTTAAATTAAAAGCTTTAAAGGGTAACATGAAGGCCCAAAAGAACATGGGGTAGAGGCATTAACAAATCACTTGAATTCTTGTGATTGTCTTATGAACCAAGTCGTTCAAACCCATTCAGTTCCTTATCTTCGTTGGTGTTACGCTTAACTTTCCTTGAAAGCATTCATTGTTAATTTTGTCATTGTCTTCCCACACACCAATCTTGTTTTCCTCATTTTCGCGATGCTCATCGTATGAATATGTTGTTACGTGATTGGCCAAAATTTTAACCAGTGTATTATGACTATTCTTATACATCTCTACAAACAACATATTTCTCGATCACTTCATCCTGGTCGGGTTTATCCGATTAGTGGCTTAAAAAGATACTTAAGGTAATTTCACAAATTTCTAGAGGCACACATCTCGACTTTATTCACTATGCTCTAAATCTTATAAGTAATATCTTTTGCTCCATCCATGTCCTTTCAAGACTATCGCTTACTCGTTTAAAACTTTTAACTTATACTAACTCACTCCTAAACTGTATCTTCAGTTAAGCCATATATGTGCTTAAATCTTTTGTTACAACTTCCACCCATGTCCCACCTTTTACAACCTTCAAATTAAACCAACTAACACTATCAAAGATTAAATCTTTTGTTACTACCTCCACCCATGCCCATTAATGCCTTTTATTTGCCTTTTTGCCATTTATTTTTAACTTTTACACTTAAAACTTATCCTGGTCAACTTTACCACATATTATTACTCATTGGTGTTACTCATGACTTATGTTGAATGTATTTGTTCTTAGTTATGTCATTCATAGTCTTCATAGACAAAAATTTTACAAAACTATAAAGCTATACAACTCTACTAAATTCACCATCTCTAAATTTTTGTAATATCTTTCTCGATTGCTTAATTTGGCTACATTCAACTTGATGGACTCGACAAAACTTCTAAGATGGTTTTTGGCTGTGCTCCCCCTCTCAATTGTTCTCCATGGTAGGGTCCATTTCAGTTTCCATTTGAATTAATTTTTAGTTTTATAGTCTTAAAAAAAAGCAATTACCATGTGAGTGTGGAAGTAGAAAGAAATGATTAGAAAGCTAATAATTTAACTGAAGATATGTTCCTTGGCGGAGTGGCATGGCATAATAGGATTCATGTAGTTGACCCAATCAGTTGGGACTAAATGCTTTGATGATGATAATGAGGATGAGGATAACGTATGTATGTATATCATCATCGTCATTGAAGCACTAATCCCAGCTAATCTAAACTTTATAATTCTGTTATATCCCTACAATCCATTCAGGTTATACTCTCAACTAAACTGTTTTTGTTTAAATCTTCTGTTAGTATATCCACCCTTTTTACCCTTTAACTTACCAATCAACACCTTGAAATCCGTTTAGTTCCTTATCTTCATTGCACATGACCAAATCATCTCAATCTTATTACCTTTAATGTTTATTTAAACCTTCATTTAGAGCATTCATTCCTAATTTTATCATTCTTTGTCTTCTCACACATTCATATCCAGTTCCTCATTTTTGCAATGCTCATCGTATGAATATGTCGCTTGGTGAGTCCAAAATTTTAACTCATGTATCTTGACTGTTCTTATACATTGTAATTAGACAGTTTTTAAAAAGTTTTAGATTTCTTTTGTACTTTTTTTCATCTATTAAACCATTTTTTCATTTTTTAATTAGAAAAAAAAAACCATCAGCATGAACGATCGCATAAGCGATCAATCAATGCCATAAGTGATCAACCTACGGTTATGGCTTACATGATTTTATTTGATTTAACAACCTTGCCCATCTTATGAATTTGTTATTCCTCAACTATCCAACATTTTGCCCCATATGTCATGACCAGTCTACTACCCATCATATAGAATTTTTCGTTCAATTTTATTAGTGTAAGGCAATTTTACAAAATTTTAGAGGAACACATCTATAGTTCACTCGCCATACTCCAAATCTACATGCAACATCTTTCTCAATCACTTCATCCTAGTCGGGTTTATCCAATGAGTGGCTTAGAAATGTACTCAAGGTAATTTCACAAAATTCCAAAGGCTCACATCTCGAATTTATTTACCATGCTCTAAATCTTACAAGCAATATCCATGTCCTTTCAAGACTATCGCTTGCTCGTTTAAAACTTTTCAACTTTTACCAACTCACTTCTAAATTGTATCTTTTTAAGCCATATATGTGATTAAATCTTTTGTTTCAACTTCCAGCCATGTCCCATTAGGCCTTTTATTTGTCATTTTACGACCTTCAAATTAAACCAACTAACACTATCAAAAATTAAATCTTTTGTTACTAACTCCACCAATCTCCCTTTAGGCCTTTTATTTGCAGCCCCCCCCCCCCCCCCCCCGTTTTTTACACTTGAAAATCATCCTAGTCGACTTTACCTCTCATTAGTGTTTCTCATGACTTTCGTTGAATGTATTTGTTCCTAGTTATATCATTCCTTGTATTCGTGAACAAAAAATTCATAAAACTATTAAGGTATACAACTCTACTGTAATCACCTTACTCTAAATTTATACATAATACCTTTCTCAATCGCTTAATTTGGCTGCATTCAACTTGGTGGACTCGACAAAACGTCTAAGGTGATTTTTGGCTATTCTTCCCCGCTCAATTATTCTGTGGTGTGGTCCATTTGAGTTTGCATATGGATTAATTTTTAGTTATGGGTCTTTAAAAAAAGCTAATTACCAAGTGATCGTGTAGGTAGAAAGAAATGACTTTAATGTCGATAGTTTAACTGAAGATATTATCCTTTACGGAGTGGTTTGACATAATAAGATTCATGTAGTTGACCCAATTAGTTGGAAAAAAATGCTTTGATGATGATAATGAGGATGAGGATGACGTATGTGTGTATATCATCATTGTCATCTAAGCACTATCTCAACTAATCTAAGCTTTACAATTTTGTTCAAACCCTCAAATCTATCAAGGTTGTATTCTAAACTAAACTGTTTTTTCTTAAATCTAATGTTAGTACATCCACCCTTTTTCGCCTTCAACCTACTAATCTGTCACGCCCCAAACTCGGAAACTGGGCTCACAAAATTCCCGATCGCCGAATCCGGCGCCGACAGCCTCCGTAGAACCCCATTCTCGGCTCCTAGCTCCCATTCGCCAGGTTCCGATCCTGGGATGCTACGAGGAGGATTTTCAACATCAGTTTGATTCGTAATAAGCATAACCAAAGGCATAACCCACAAACAACAGCCAAGAAATCCATTACATTTTCACTATGATCAAAAACTTTATAAGTACAATGAGCATAAAGGGAAATACAGTGGTAAAGTACAAAACTCCAAAATGCTCAGCAACGTGCTCCTGCCTCAACGCTGCTGTGATCCAACGTCACCTGCACGCAACGGTCGTGCATAAGCTTACAGAAAGCTTAGAGGGTGGTGAAAGTGTGTGCGCAAGGTAGTAATATGAACCTGCAAATGACAGAGTGATGCGGAATATACAAATGAACCATAACATCATGAGCCGTACCAAGGCTATACAATGCAAGACATGAATGGTATCGGCCACCAAAGGCTATGCTATATGCAATGCAACTCAAGCATACAGGTCCTCATCTATGTCCACACATCAATACAGCTCAATATGGGATATCACCGGGGTCTAATACACTCTAAACCAGGTTGCCGCCACATCGCGCACAATAAGGTAAGTGGAAGAGACCACACTATCCGTCTGCCAATATCAGGCGCGACTCGTCGATAGCGGACCCATTCCTCGAGCTGGTCAGACTCAGCCTAGCATTGCCCCCTACACTCGGGCGGGTAAGGTTGTACCCCCTTCCAACCGACCACGACACAATGGAGAGCGTAACCGTCTGGTAATCGGCACTCAACGCTCATATACCCACTCGGTCTAGACGTTAGAGCAACCTCTTGGTACCATAAGGGTTTAAGGACTCTCACCCAGGGATATCTATAGTACCCCATGTAGAACAAGATTTTCGGTATCCAATCCTGCCAACCACGATGCGTCTGTGGAGGCTACGGCCCTGATGTCGCTAGGGCGTACAATAACTATGTCACACAAATGCGGAATGCATGAATCACGCTATCCAGTCATGCAACCAATCCTGCGCATACCGTGCGCTCATGTAGGGCAACACCGCCTAACCGGGATCCCATAAACAACCTGCCCGAAGGCAAATGCTATGATCAGACAATTCTCACATCAAGCATATATATGATGCGTATGATCATGAGTCATGAACTGGACTAAACATGTTATAACAAAATGAACTATTTACAATGCAGATGGACCTGGACGGCCTAAATACGATAAGTACAGCCCAGTAATGGACCCTAAGGAGAGTCGTAATGTGGACATCCAACCAACATTACACTCGCAATGTGGACGTCAAACCAACATTGTTTCCCAGGTACAATCTTCTTAAAACACCGCTACATAATCGGTATTGGATTTACACATTGCAATGGACCTTATGTTCCTCCCATTGGGCCTTACATATATATCAAATGGGCCATAGCTTATGGGCCTTTTATTCGTCAGATGGACCACATAAATGAGCCACACCAATGGGTCTTATGTGCATTGCAATGGGTCAAAACCCGTGGGCCTTGGATTGCATCAATTGGACCTAGTCACATGAGTCTAATATGTATTAAATGGGCCACACCAATTGGGATCCCACATGTAGGTCAAGTGGGCCCCAACCCATAGACCTAACATGAGTCAAATGGGCCTAAATTCCTAGGCCTTAAACAAATTAAATGAGCCTAACCCATGAGCCTCAAATAAATCCAGTGGCCCTAATCCCATGGACCCTTTTTATAATCAAATGGGTTTAGTCCCATGGGCCTTACAACATATCAAATGTCCTACTCCCATAGACTTTAAAATTTCAATAAAAGGGTCCAAGTATATGGGCCTTGAAGTACATCGAATGGGCCTAGTCCCATGGACTTGCAACACGCCAAATGGGCTTAAGTTCTTGGACCTTAAATGGATCAAATGGGCCTAGCCCATAAGCATTTTATAAATCAAATGGGCCTAGCCCATGCCCTTAAATAACAAGTGAGCCCAAGCCCATAGGCTTTACGTGTCAAGTGGGCCCAAATTCTTAGGCCTCAAGTGGATCAAATGGGCCCAGCCCATTAGCATTTTTATAAATCAAATGGGCCTAACCCATAGCCCTTTATATGTTAAAGTGGATGGACGGTCCGGATGCATCATATGCATCAAGGTGGGTCCCACTGTCCAGTGGACAGTGCGGATATAACACATTCATCACACAGGGCCCCACCATCCGTGGATGGTGGGGGCAGCACGTGTGTCAGGTGGTGCCACCGTCCGCCTGGACGGTGGGCTACAACATATGCATCAACTGTGGGTCCCATGTGGGGCCCACCGTAATATTTATTTGGCATCTGACCCGTTCATAAGGTAGCTCGGACCTGGGTGAAGGGAAAAACATAAATTTCAGCTTAATCCAACACCTCAGTGGGCCCCAAACAAATTTTTAATGGTAATATCCAATCCACACTGTTTCACGTGGTGTGGGCCACCTGAGCCTCGGATTGAGCCGAAAATTGGAGGGGACCCACCTGAGAAGGGGGCCCACCTCATGAATAGATTGGATAACAAACAAACATTACCGTGGGGCCCACACGCAGGGCCGTGGGCCCCTGCTGGATGACCGCCCGCTGGCCGTGCAGGCGCTGCCAGCGCCTGACACAAGCCTACCTCCCTTTCTCTCTCTCCTGGATTTCATCTTTTTGCCAAAAATTATACGTGGGGCCCGCTATCTGGAAATCCACTCCAGCCATTGCGTTCAATGGCCCGTAACAGTCGAAACGGGTCCAGAGTTCGAATTTTTTTGACACTTGGAAGAGAAATAAAATAAGAAAATAGAGTTTGAATGGTGAGGGCGCAATATTTGACGCTATGGCCCACCAGGTGATTGGATCAGCTCCAAACCTCTACCCAACGGCTAAAATGTCGTGGGTAAGAGGATGGACGGCTTGGATAGAGCATAAACATCAGGGTGAGGCCTATGCAAGGGAACCACCCAAATCCCTTACTTTCTTTTTCTTCTTTTTCTCATTTCCTTAGAAACGTCCAGCGTCCCAGACGCTGGACGGTTGGCTTTCCTTAAAAAAAAAATAATTTGTGGTGGGCCTTGATGAAGTGGGCCACCACAGATGGGTGTACAACACATATGGTGGGCCCCACTTGAATAAATCTTGAAGAAGAAAAAAATATATAATGCCAAGGTGGGATCCATTCAAGTGGGCCACACAATCCTTTTGCACAAGAAATAAAATAAAATAGAATAAAATAAAATAAAATAAATAAAAGAGAGAGAGAGAGAGATGGAGAGTGGGACACGGCTTGTGATGGAGGGACCCCGTCATTATGGGCCCTCCCATACATGAAATCATACATCAAATGGGTCATTTTGCACATATAACCATCAAAACTAAAGATCAACGGTGGGGATCCTTTCCCCACCAATATGGATGGTCTAGATGACCCTTTTCAAATGAAAATAAACATCATGATGGGGTCCATGGAGATTGGCCCCATCATGGAATGATCATGATGATCCAAGTGGTCCATCGGCCACATTTTAGGGTCCCAAGTGAGATCCACACCATTGATCGGTGGGCCTCACTTGGTCCACCATTAAAATAAGGAAAACTACCCTATAGAGGCACCCACCGTCCGATCTTCTCGCTCCTAGGGGTTCCTTGGCACCTTGTCTTCAACTTCAATGGCTAAGATGAAGAATGGAGGGTTGAGATGGGAGATTTTGGGGTAGGAAGGTGGGCCACTTAGAGCTTAGGAAAGTTGAAAATTTTCCATACGTATGGGGCTCTTGGAATTTTTGTTGCTTGGAAATTTTGGAATGAGAAAGAGAGAAAGAGAGAGAGTGATGTAAAGGGAGAGAGAGAGAGTGATGGATGGATGGGGTGAGTGATGTTTGTGTAAGAAATCTTTGACTTATGAGGCTTTTGTGTAAGAGAGGTATGGGTGGTGAAGACTTTTGTGGCTTTTTGTGTAAGAGATGTATGGGTTAGGAAGACTTTTGTGGTTGCTTGGGAAAATGGGTGAGAGTGATGTGTACTTGACATGTGATGGCTTGATGGGTGATTGATTGATGGGATTGATGTGATTGATGTGACACATTGTTGAGATTCCCTTGGTTTTCGCAACGCGCGGCGTTTTCTCGCACCGAACGTTGGCCCATAACTCTTGATCAGGGTATCGCCTCGGCGCACGAGTCGCGGTATCGGAACCGCAACGACGGTGCGGTCGCTATGGTATTGGTCTCGAGTTGAGTCGACTCGGGTTGTCGGCACATGAATCAGGGTCGTGCGTCGATATCGTCTAAGGGTCGAAAGTTGCCGGAATTCGACCGGTACGACCGCGGAAGTGTACAGAAAGGTACGGACCAAGATACGGGTCTTACATAATCAACTCCTTCAAACCTATTTAGTTCCTTATATTCATTGCATGTTGCTAAATCATCTCAATCTTAATACCTTTGGTGTTACTCCTAACTTTCATTTAAAGAATTCATTCCTTCTCTTCCCACAAATTCATCTCCGGTTCCTCAATTTTGCAATTCTCATTGTACGAATATCTAAATTGGTGACTGTCCAAAATTTTAACCCATGCAACATTATTGTTCTTATACATAATGATTAGAAAGTTTAAAAAAATAAATATTAGATTTTTTATTTTTTCCTTTTTTTCCCTATTTACCATTTTTTTAATTTTTAATTTTTTTTTTTTTTTAAAACCATCAGCTTGAGCGATCACGTGATGGCATAAGTAATCAACCCAGGGTTATGGCTTATGTTGGTTTATTTGATTTAACAACCTTATTCATTTTACAAATTTATTATTCCTCAACTGTCCAACATTTGGCCCCGTATGTTATGACCAGTCTTCTACCCATTATATAACATTTTTTTTTTCAATTTTATTAGTATAAGGCAATTTTACAAAATTTCATAAGAACACATCTACACTTTACTCGCCATGCCCTAAATCTACAAGCAACATCTTTCTCAATCACTTCATCCTAGTTGGGTTTATCCGATGAGTGGCTTAATTTCACAAAATTCCAGAGCCACACATCTCAAATTTATTGACCATGCCCTAAATCTTACAAGCAACATCCTTCGCTCCATCCATATACTTTCAAGACTATCACTTGCTTGTTTAAAACCTTTAACTTGTACTAACTCACTCCTAAACTGTATCTTCAGTTAGCCTTCAACCTATCAATCAACTCCTTCAAACCCGTTTTGTTCCTTATATTCATTACACGTGGCTAAATCATCTCAATCTTATTACCTTTGGTGTTAATCCTAACGTTCATTTAAAGCATTCACTCCTAATTTTGTTATTCTTCGTCTTCCCACACATTCATTTCTGGTTCCTCATTTTTGCGATTCTCATCGTATAAATATGTCATTTGGTGACTGTCCAAAATTTTAACCCATGTATACATGATTGTTCTTATACATAATAATTAGACGGTTTTTTTAATAGATTTTAAAAAAAAAATTAATTCAAAAAAAAAAACTATCAGCTTGAGCGATCGCATAAGCGATCATGTGATGGCATAAGCAATCAACCCAGGGTTATGGCTTATGTGGGTTTATTTGATTTAACAACCTCGCTCATTCTATGAATTTGTAATTCCTCAACTGTCTAATATTTGCCCCATATGTCATGACCAGTCTTCTACCCATCATATAAAATTTCTCTTTCAGTTTTATTAGTATAAGGTAATTTTACAAAATTTCATAAGGACACATATACACTTTATTCACCATGCTCTAAATCTACAAGCAACATCTTTCTCAATCACTTCATCCTATGCGGGTTTATCCGATGAGTGGCTTAGTAAGGTACTTAAGGCGATTTCACAAAATTACAGAGGCACACATCTTGACTTTATTCTCCGATGAGTTGCTTGCTCGTTTAAAACTTTTAACTTATACTAATTCACTCTTAAACTGTATCTTCAGTCAAGCCATATATGTGCTTAAATATTTTGTTACAACTTTCACCCGTGTCCCATTAGGCCTTTTATTTGCCCTTTTATGACCTTCATATATGACATTATCAAAGATTAAATCTTTTGTTAATACCTCCACCAATGTCCCTTTATACCTTTTATTTGCCTTTTTGTCCCTTATTTTTATCTTTTACACTTGAAAATCATCCTGGACGACTTCACCTCATATTATTACTCATTCGTGTTACTCATGACTTTCGTTGAATGTATTCGTTCTTAGTTATGTCATTCATAGTCTTCTTAGACAAAAATTTCACTAAACTATAAAGGTATATAACTCCACTACATTCACCTATCTCTAAATTTATATGTAATATTTTTCTCGATCACTTAATTTGGTTATATTCAACTTGGTGAACTTGAAAAAACCTGGCTCTGCTCCCCCTCTCAATTGTTCTCCATGGTGTGGCCCATTTCAATTTCCATTTAATTTATTTTTTAGTTCTATGAGTCTTAAACGTGGAGGTAGGAAGAAATGATTTGAAAACCGATAATTTAACTGAAGATATGTTCCTTGGCGGAGTGGCATGGCATAATAGGATTCATGTGGTTGACCCAATCAATTGGGACTAAATGCTTTGATGATGATAATGAGGATAAGGATGACGTATGTATGTATATCATCATCGTCATTGAAGCACTAATCCCAACTAATCTAAGCTTTATAATTTTGTTATGTCCCTCCAATCCATTCAGGTTGTATTCTCAATTAAACTGTTCTTGTTTAAATGTTCTGTTAGTATATCCACCCTTTTTACCCTTTAACTTACCAATCAACACCTTGAAACCCGTTTAGTTTCTTATCTTCATTGCATGTGGCCAAATCATCTTAATCTTATTACCTTTAGGGTTTATTCAAACCTTCATTTAGAGCATTCATTCCTAATTTTGTCATTCTTTGTCTTCTCACACATTCATATCCAGTTCCTCATTTTTGCAATGCTCATCGTATGAATATGTCGCTTGGTGAGTCCAAAATTTTAACTCATGTATATGACTGTTCTTATACATGGTAATTAGACAGTTTTTAAAAAGTTTTAGATTTCTTTTGTACTTTTTTTCACCTATTAAATCATTTTTTTATTTTTTAATTAGAAAAAAAAAACCATCAGCATGAACGATCGCATAAGCGATCAATCAATGCCATAAGTGATCAACCTACGGTTACGGCTTACATGATTTTATTTGATTTAACAACCTTTCCCATCTTATTAATTTGTTATTTCTCGACTGTCCAACATTTTGCCCAATATGTCATGACCAGTCTACTACCCATCATATAGAATGTCTCTTTCAGTTTTATTAGTGTAAGGCAATTTTACAAAATTTCAGTGGAACACATCTACAGTTCACTCGCCATACTCTAAATCTACAAGCAACATCTTTCTCAATCACTTCATCCTAGTCGGGTTTATCCAATGAGTGACTTAGAAATGTACTCAAGGTAATTTCACAAAATTCCAGAGGCTCAAATCTCGAATTTATTCACCATGCTCTAAATCTTATAAGCAATATCCATGTTCGTTCAAGACTATCGCTTGCTCGTGTAAAACTTTTTAACTTTTACCAACTCACTTCTAAAGTGTATCTTTTTAAGCCATATATGTGATTAAATCTTTTGTTACTAACTCCACCAATCTCCCTTAAGGCCTTTTATTTACAGTTTTGCCCCCCCCCCCCCCCCTCCCCCGCTCTTTTTTTTACACTTGAAAATCATCCTGGTCGACTTTACCTCTCATTAGTGTTACTCATGACTTCGTTGAATGTATTTGTTCTTAGTTATGTCATTCCTTGTCTTCTTGAACAAAAAATTCACAAAACTATCGAGGTATACAACTCTTCACCTTACTCTAAATTGATACATACTACCTTTCTCGATCGCTTAATTTGGCTACATTCAACTTGGTGGACTCGACAAAACGTCTAAGGTGATTTTTGGCTATGCTTCCCCTCTCAATTGTTTTGTGGTGTGGTCATTTTGAGTTTCCATATGGATTAATTTTTAGTTATGGGTCTTTAAAAAAAAGTTAATTACCAAGTGATCGTGTAGGTAGAAAGAAATGACTTTAATGTCGATAGTTTAACTGAATATATTGTCATTTGCGGAGTGGCGTGGTATAATAAGACTCATGTAATTGACCCAATTAGTTCGGAAAAAATGCTTTGATAATGATAATGAGGATGAGGATGGCGTATGTATGTATATCATCATTGTCATCTAAGCACTATCTCAACTAATCTAAGCTTTAAATCTTCTGTTAGTATATCCACCCTTTTTACCCTTTAACTTACCAATCAACACCTTGAAACCCGTTTAGTTCCTTATCTTCATTGCACGTAGCCAAATCATCTCAATCTTATTACCTTTAATGTTTATTCAAACATTCATTTAGAGCATTCATTCCTAATTTTGTCATTCTTTGTCTTCTCACACATTCATATCCAGTTCCTCATTTTTGCGATGCTCATCATATGAATATGTCGCTTGGTGAGTCCAAATTTTTTACTCATGTATCATGACTGTTCTTATACATGGTAATTAGATAGTTTTAAAAAAGTTTTAGATTTCTTTTGTACTTTTTTTCACCTATTAAACCATTTTTTTCATTTTTTAATTAGAAAAAAAAAACCATCAGCATGAACGATCGCATAAGCGATCAATCAATGCCATAAGTGATCAACCTACGGTTACGTCTTACATGATTTTATTTGATTTAACAACCTTGCCCATCTTATGAATTTGTTATTCCTCAACTGTCCAACATGTTGCCCCATATGTCATGACCAGTCTACTACCCATCATATAGAATGTCTCTTCAGTTTTATTAGTGTAAGGCAACTTTACAAAATTTCAGAGGAACACATCTACAGTTCACTCACCATACTCTAAATCTACAAGCAACGTCTTTCTCAATCACTTCATCCTAGTCGGGTTTATCCAATGAGTGGCTTAGAAATGTACTCAAGGTAATTTCACAAAATTCCAGAGGCTCACGTCTCGAATTTATTCACCATGGTCTAAATCTTACAAGCAATATCCATGTCCTTTCAAGACTATCGCTTGCTCGTTTAAAACTTTTTAACTTTTACCCACTCACTTCTCTACTGTATCTTTTTAAGCCATATATGTGATTAAATCTTTTGTTTCAACTTCCAGTCATGTCCCATTAGGCCTTTTATTTGTCATTTTACGACCTTCAAATTAAACCAACTAATACTATCAAAAATTAAATCTTTTGTTACTAACTCCACCAATCTCCCTTTAGGCCATTTATTTGCAGTTTTGCCCCCCCCCCCCCCCCCCTTTTTACACTTGAAAATCATCCTGGCCGGCTTTACCTCTCATTAGTGTTACACATTACTTTCGTTGAATGTATTTTTTCTTAGTTATGTCATTCCTTGTCTTCTTGAACAAAAAATTCACAAAACTATTGTGGTATACAACTCTACTGTAATCACCTTACTCTAAATTTATACATAATACCTTTCTCGATCGCTTAATTTGGCTACATTTAACTTGGTGGACTCGACAAAACGCCTAAGGTGATTTTTAGCTATGCTTCCCCTCTCAATTGTTCTGTGGTGTGGTCCATTTGAGTTTCCATATGGATTAATTTTTAGTTATGGGTCTTTAAAAAAAGCTAATTACCAAGTGATCGTATAGGTAGAAAGAAATGACTTTAATGTCGATAGTTTAACTGAAGATATTGTCCTTTGCGAAGTGGCGTGGCATAATAAGATTCATGTAGTTGACCCAATTAGTTAGGAAAAAATGCTTTGATGATGATAATGAGGATGAGGATGGCATATGTATGTATATCATCATTGTCATCTAAGCACTATCTCAACTAATCTAAGCTTTACAATTCTGTTCAAACCCTCAAATCCATCAAGGTTGTATTCTTAACTAAACTGTTTTTTCTTAAATCTTATGTTAGTACATCCTCCCTTTTTCGCCTCCAACCTACCAATCAACTCCTTCAAACCCATTTAGTTTCTTATATTCATTACATGTGGCTAAATCATCTCAATCTTATTACCTTTAATGTTACTCCTAACTTTCATTTAAAAAATTTATTCCATGT
Organism: Magnolia kwangsiensis; assembly: GCA_037074715.1. NCBI lineage: Eukaryota > Viridiplantae > Streptophyta > Magnoliopsida > Magnoliales > Magnoliaceae > Magnolia > Magnolia kwangsiensis. The sequence goes on along the minus strand of CM073582.1, from coordinate 114,135,028 downwards.
CTTCCCACAAATTCATCTCCGGTTCCTCATTTTTGCAATTCTCATCGTACGAATATGTAAATTGGTGACTGTCCAAAATTTTAGCCCATGTAACATTACTGTTCTTATACATAATAATTAGAAAGTTTAAAAAAATAAATAATAGATTTTTTCTTTTTTCCTTTTTTCCCTATTTACCATTTTTTCAATTTTTATTTTTATTTTTTTAAAAAAAAACCCATCAGCTTGAGCGATCACATGATGGCATAAGCAATCAACCTAGGGTTTTGGCTTATGTTGGTTTATTTGATTTAACAACCTTGCTCATTTTACGAATTTGTTATTCCTATCTGTCTAACATTTTGCCCCGTATGTCATGACCAGTCTTCTACCCACCATATAACATTTCTCTTTCAGTTTTATTAGTATAAGATAATTTTACAAAATTTCATAAGAACACATCTACACTTTACTCTCCATGCCCTAAATCTACAAGCAACATCTTTCTCAATCACTTCATCCTAGTCGGGTTTATCTGATGAGTGGCTTAATTTCAGAAAATTTCAGAGGCACACATCTCAAATTTATTCACCATGCCCTAAATCTTACAAGCAACATCCGTCGTTCCATTCGTGTGCTTTTAAGACTTTCGCTTGCTCGTTTAAAACCTTTAACTTGTACTAACTCACTCTTAAACTGTATCTTCAGTTAGCCTTCAACCTATTAATCAACTCCTTCAAACCCGTTTTGTTTCTTATATTCATTACACGTGGCTAAATCATCTCAATCTTATTACCTTTGGTCTTAATCATAACTTTCATTTAAAGCATTTATTCCTAATTTTGTTATTCTTCGTCTTCCCACACATTCATTTCTGGTTCCTCGTTTTTGCGATTCTCATCATATGAATATGTTATTTGGTGATTGTCCAAAATTTTAACCCATGTATCATGACTGTTCTTATTCATAATAATTAGACAGTTTTTTTTTAAAGATTTTTTAAAAGTTTTTAATTAAAAAAAAAAACCATCAGCTTGAGCGATCGCATAAGCGATCATGTGATGGAATAAGCAATCAACCCAAGGTTATGGCTTATATGGATTTATTTGATTTAACAACCTTGCTCATTCAATGAATTTGTTATTCCTCAACTGTCCAATATTTGCCCCATATGTCATGACCAGTCTTCTACCCATCATATAAAATTTCTCTTTCAGTTTTATTAGTATAAGGTAATTTTACAAAATTTCATAAGGACACATATACACTTTATTCACCATGCTCTAAATCTACAAGCAACATCTTTCTCAATCACTTCATCCTAGTCGGGTTTATCTGATGAGTGGCTTAGTAAGGTACTTAAGGCGATTTCACAAAATTACAGAGGCACACATCTTGACTTTATTCACCGATGAGTGGCTTGCTCGTTTAAAACTTTTAACTTATACTAATTCACTCCTAAACTGTATCTTCAGTCAAGCCATATATGTGCTTAAATATTTTGTTACAACTTCCACCCATGTCCCATTAGGCCTTTTATTTGCCCTTTTATGACCTTCATATATGACATTATCAAAGATTAAATCTTTTGTTAATACCTCCACCAATGTCCCTTTATACCTTTTATTTGCCTTTTTGTCCTTTATTTTTATCTTTTACACTTGAAAATCATCTTGGTTGACTTCACCTCATATTATTACTCATTCGTGTTACTCATGACTATCGTTGAATGTATTTGTTCTTAGTTATGTCATTTATAGTCTTCTTAGACAGAAATTTCACAAAACTATAAAGGTATACAACTTCACTACATTCACCTATCTCTAAATTTATATGTAATATTTTTCTCGATAACTTAATTTGGTTATATTCAACTTGGTGGACTTGACAAAACTTGGCTGTGCTCCCCCTCTCAATTGTTCTCCATGGTGTGGTCCATTTTAATTTCCATTTAATTTAATTCTTAGTTCTATGAGTCTTAAACGTGGAGGTAAGAATAAATGATTTGAAAGCCGATAATTTAACTGAAGAAATGTTCCTTGGCGGAGTGGCATGGCATAATAAGATTCATGTGGTTGACCCAATCAGTTGGGACTAAATGCTTTGATGATGATAATGAGGATGAGGATGACGTATGTATGTATATCATCATCGTCATTGAAGCACTAATCCCAGCTAATCTAAACTTTATAATTCTGTTATATCCGTACAATCCATTCAGGTTGTACTCTCAACTAAACTGTTCTTGTTTAAATCTTCTGTTAGTATATCCACCCTTTTTACCCTTTAACGTACCAATCAACACCTTGAAACCCGTTTAGTTCCTTATCTTCATTGCACATGACCAAATCATCTCAATCTTATTACCTTTAATGTTTATTTAAACCTTCATTTAGAGCATTCATTCTTAATTTTCTCATTCTTTGTCTTCTCACACATTCATATCCAGTTCCTCATTTTTGCAATGCTCATCATATGAATATTTCGCTTGGTGAGTCCAAAATTTTAACTCATGTATCATGGCTGTTCTTATACATGGTAATTAGACAGTTTTTAAAAAGTTTTAGATTTCTTTTGTACTTTTTTTCACCTATTAAACCATTTTTTTATTTTTTAATTAGAAAAAAAAAACCATCAGCATGAACGATCGCATAAGCGATCAATCAATGCCATAAGTGATCAACCTACGGTTATGACTTACATGATTTTATTTGATTTAACAACCTTACCCATCTTATGAATTTGTTATTCCTCAACTGTCCAACATGTTGCCCCATATGTCATGACCAGTCTACTACCCATCATATAGAATTTCTCTTTCAGTTTTATTAGTGTAAGGCAATTTTACAAAATTTCAGAGGAACACATCTACAGTTCACTCGCCATACTCTAAATCTACAAGCAACGTATTTCTCAATCACTTTATCCTAGTCGGGTTTATCTAATGAGTGGCTTAGAAATGTACTCAAGGTAATTTCACAAAATTCCAGAGGCTCACCTATCGAATTTATTCACCATGCTCTAAATCTTACAAGCAATATCCATGTCCTTTCAAGACTATCGATTGCTCGTTTAAAACTTTTTAACTTTTACCAACTCACTTCTAAACTGTATCCTTTTAAGCCATATATGTGATTAAATATTTTGTTTCAACTTCCAGCCATGTCCCATTAGGCCTTATATTTGTCATTTTACGACCTTCAAATTAAACTAACTAACACTATCAAAAATTAAATCTATTGTTACTAACTCCACCAATCTCCCTTTAGGCCTTTTATTTGCAGTTTTGCCCCCCCCCCCTTTTTTTACACTTGAAAATCATCCTGGTCGACTTTACCTCTCATTAGTGTTACTCATGACTTTCGTTGAATGTACTTGTTCTTATGAATTTGTTATTCCTCAACTGTCCAATATTTGCCCCATATGTCATGACCAGTCTTCTACCCATTATATAAAATTTCTCTTTCAGTTTTATTTGTATAAGGTAATTTTACAAAATTTCATAAGGACACATATATACTTTATTCACCATGCTCTAAATCTACAAGCAACATCTTTCTCAATCATTTCATCCTAGTCGGGTTTATCCGATGAGTGGCTTAGTAAGGTATTTAAGGCGATTTCACAAAATTACAGAGGCATACATTTTGCTCGTTTAAAACTTTTAACTTACACTAATTCACTCCTAAACTGTATCTTCAGTTAAGCCATATGTGTGTTTAAATATTTTGTTACAAGTTTAAGCCCTTTTTATAAGCCCAAAAATGACGAAAATAGACTTGGGGCCAAGGTATACTTAAGTTATACCCAAATCGGGTCTGTTCCGATCCAACGGAGCACTTCTGGAGGTCCTGTTATCAATTGCGGTCGGACTTAAGCTCACTAACATTGGATCTTTAGTCAGTTAGGTTTTCAGTCCGATCGGATTTCCAGATCGTCCGTGGTGGACCAATGTCAATTCAACGGTTACCGAACTCCGGTCAAGGCCACAAGTCCTTGGACATGTAAGGACAAATTTTCTTGATCCGAGGGTGAAATTTGGTCTAATTCTGACGGTCAGAACACTTAAAAATAACGCGCAAGTGAAATGTTTCAGATTCTAATTTATTTTCTAAAAATCTTCCTTTTCTCACTCTCTTTACTCCGGACGCAAGGAAATGATCTCAAGACATCGGTTGGGCTTGATTTTCGAAACGATAGTCAAGTCCAACTAGGCGGTCATAATGGTCTAAGTTCACAGCTATCAGACTTTCGACGTACGGTCTAGATCCGATACGAAGTTTCCAAATGGTCCCGAGGTCAACTGGGCTTAGAGATTGGTCCTAGATTTTAGGGTAATGTGGCAGTAACAATTCTAGAGGTTTTGGGTCTTACAGATCGTATTTAAAGTGGTCGGTGCTAATTTTGCAGGTAATTTAGTATAGCGCTAGTTAATACACGTTAAATTTCTAAAGAATTAGGTTCTAAATGATTTCTCTGGCTTTGGAATCGAGTTCTAAGAGGTTACCAAGGTGTTATGGTTGACCCGTTGCGTAAGGATGTCTAACTCTAGGTTGGCAAAAATTCGGGGTGTTACAGCAAGCAACATCTTTCCCAATCACTTTATCCTTGTCACACCCTGAATTCAGAAACCGGACTGACAAAATTCCTGGTTGCCGAACCTGGCGCCAACAACCTCCGTAGTATCCCATTCTTGACTCTTGGCGCCCATACACCAGATTCCCATCCTGAGATCCTACAAGGACCACAACATCACCACATATCCACTATAATAAAAACTTTGAGTACAATGCATAAAAGGAAATACAATATATATATATATATATATATATCAAATCTCTAGATATCGCCACAAGCTCAGCCACACACTCCTACCTCCGCCCGGCCGCATCCTATCAACACCTACACGCATCTATTTATAGAAAGCTTAGAGGGTGGTGTAAGTATGTGCATAATATAAGCGTGCTCAGGGTGTAATATCAAAGTAATACGGGAGCATACTGGTAAGTCCATAAATACCATGTAATGTAGAATCATAACAACCTGAGTGTCATATACCGAGAGTGTAATACAATATGCAATGCAAAGGAATAATGATGCTGGAGTGTGTAGTCGGGATGATAGTACGTGGTATCGCAAGCTGTGGGGTTCATCACAAGGGACTTCTATCCAAACCAGTTCCATACCTAAATTTGGATAACTAGACTCAATGTGGTAAACTCTTGATCTCAGGTTGGTTGCGCACCCCAACCGAAATCCCAGCCATTGCGAAGGTACGTATAATGATTTGGTTGCGTACCACCAGCTCGAGTGGATAATGGATGAATCAATGAATGAGTCAAATGCTGAGTATGCAAACCCCTGCGCAGTAGCCCAGCAGCACAGTAGCCTGCCAACCATTGGTAGCTTGTCCAAGCCCTTAGGCCCCGCCCACATCGGCGTCTGCTCACATGTGCCGCCCGCCCGCGTGTGCAACAGTGACGAGTTGTCATAATACTAGTACTGAACAACTTTGGGATTATCACTAGGATTTAGTACAATGCTGTCAGTCATACCAAGGCTATGCGATGTAAGACATGAATGCTATCGGTCGTACCAAGGTTATGATGCGATGCAAGGCATGAATACTATCAGCCATACCAGGACTATGCGATGTGGGGCCTATATAGCCAAATACCATATGCAATATGGAATGCGATCATGCCAGTCCTCATATCAAGTCCACATATCAGTACAGTTCCTCTCTGGAAAATCACCGGGGTCAAATACACTCTACACAGACTGCCGTTCTTCTAGCCGCACAGCCCAACGAGCGGAAGAGACCTCACTACCCGCCTGTCCAGTAGTCAGCCAATCTGCCCAGCACGTCGATAGCGGACCCATTTGCTAGCTGGTCAAACTCAGCCTAGCTTATAGCTCTCTCACTCAGGCAGGTAAGGCCACACTCCCTTCCAACCGACCACGATACAATGGGAGACGGTCTCATGGTATAGGCACCGGTGCTCATATTTCCACTCGGTCTAGACATCGGAGCATCTCCTCGTACCAAGGAGGTTCTCAGACTTTCACCCAAGGACATCCTACGTACCCACAGTGCTACAACCAAGCATTTCCAGTGTCCCAATCTGGCTATCCACAGGCCCACAGTGCTAGAACCAAGCATTTTCAGTGTCCCAATCTGGCCATCCACGATGTGCCTGTGGAGGCTACGGCCCTAATTACACTAGGGCGAATAATATCCGTGCCATGCAAATGTGAGATGTATGAATCATACCAATCAACCATGCATCAGTTTTGTGCATACAACACGCTCATGTGGGACATTCCCGCCTATCAGGGAGTCCCATAAACAATCAGCCCAATGACACATGCTATGCTCAATCACTCCTTATAACAAGCATGCGGATGATGCATATGGGCATGTATCATGAAGTGTACCAAGCATGATTATAATCATATACATCATGATGGGCCTGTATAAGGTAGCCCATGGCCCGTAATAATGAATGGGTGGTGTGCACATAATCACACATATGGTGGGCCCCATGTATCACAATTGGGCCTCATCCATACAATGGGTCTCATGCATATAATGAGTCTCACACAAGGGTCTCATACATCACAAGGGGCCTAATCACATGGGCTTCATACACCCAAGATGGGCCTCATACATTCCCAATGGGCCTCGTACAATCACAATAGGTCGCATATAATCACAATGGGCCTCATACAATCACAATGGGCCACATAATCACAACGAGCCTCATATAATCGCAATGGGCCTCATGTAATCACAATGGGCCTCATACAATCTCACAATGGGTCTTATATAATCACGATGGACCTCATACAATCACAATGGGCCCTCATACACAATGAGCCTCATACCATCACAATGGGCCTCATATAATCACGACCTCATATAATCGCAATGGGCCTCATATAATCACAATGGGCCTCTCATGGTTACAATGGGTCTCATATAATCAGAATGGACCTCACATGGTCACAATGGGCCTCATATAATCACAATGAACCTCACATGGTCACAATGGGCCTCATATAATCACAATGGGCCTCACATGGTTACAATTGGCCTCGTATAATCACAATGGACCTCACGTGGTCACAATGTGCCTCATATAATCACAATGGACCTCACATGGTCACAATGGGCCTCATATAATCACAATGGACCTCACATGGTCACAATGGGTCTCATATAATCACGATGCGCCTCTCATGGTTACAATGGGCCTCATATAATCACAATGGACCTCACATGGTTACAATGGGCCTCATATAATCACGATGCGCCTCTCATGGTTACAATGAGCCTCATACAATCACAATGGGCCTATATTATGATGTTATGCTAGTACATACTCAGTGAGTCTTACTAGATAAAGTATAGTAGCATGGCTACAAATAATTGGCTTATATACATGGCGGGTCCATAGAAGGATAGTGGATCTAATCCATAACATCAACAGTGGATATGCCTAATCAAGGATGGGCCTAGATGACCTACTCATATCAAGAGTGGGCCTAAGAACAAGGAATGAGCTTCCTCACTCATTCCATCACATAGCAAACCAAGCTTCCTATGGGGCCCAATAAGCACAAGGTGGGCTCTATGACTCGGACAAGTCTACAAGGCATGGGGCCCAATAAGCACAAGGTGATGATGCACTCTCCTCATATCAAGGATGGGCCTAGATGACCTACTCATATCAAGAGTGGGCCTAAGAACAAGGAATGAGCTTCCTCACTCGTTCCATCACATAGCAAACCGAGCTTCCTATGGGGCCCAATAAGCACAAGGTGGGCTCTATGACTTGGACAAGTCTACAAAGCATGGAGGAAGTATAATCAATAGTGGGGGCCCAACAGTTTAGGTTAACCACTAAAGTTAGATAGGTAGCACTATGAGGACCCAAATCGATAAGAATGGGCCTAACAATGGGCCCTAGGGAGGATTACAATGTGGACATTTAACCATCATTGCTCTCAAGGTGATGGTCCTAACAACGGGCCCTAGGGAAGCTTACAATGTGGACATTTAACCACCTTTGCCCCCAAGGTGTGGCCCATTTAGAACATATCCTATAATGGGATCCATTGTCCTTATACTAACTAGGGGATAGATGGGCATCATAAACATTATCACACTCATCATGGTGGACTCACACATCACAACTGAGCCTCATATATACAATGCAATGGGCCATACTTCACAATGGGCCTCATGCAAGGCCTCATAGGCATCACAATGGGAAAATGGATGAACATCATACTTATAACACACATGGCAAGGTGGGCCTCACAAGGCAATCCACGGCCCTCTATAGAACTGGAAAAGGGGATGGATAGCATGTATATAGCACTTACAACAAGGTGGGCCCCATAAACAGCCTATGGTCCACATGCATCAAGGTGGGCTACTTGGGATAGCCCATAGCCCAACAATACAATGGCCAAGGGAACATACAATACATGCGTCATGGTGGACCTCATGGGCAGCCCATATACAACACGTCATATGGGCCTCATGGGGCAACCCATATAATCCAACAAAATAAATGGGCAGCATGTGCAACACATACATCATAACAAGCCCTCATGGGGCAGCCCATGGCCCAGAAAAATAAATGGGCAGGATACATACAACACATACATCATGGTGGGCCTCACAGGTCAGCCCATGTGCTCCAGAAAATGGATGGATAACACATATAACACATGCATCATAGCGGGCCTCATAGATAGCCCCATAGTGGGCGCCCCAAGCCCAACCATTTGCTGGTGGGCATCCACCTGAAATCTGGATCTACTTCATTAAATCTGGGCCCTTCCTATAGAGTGGGCCGGGGGAAATACTATTGGAGGGTGTGGGAGCCCAACACATCACTTACGGGGCCCACAATGGATAGACAACATGTGGGCCTCTGGCCCATGATGGGGCATCCAAACAAATGGACAGCCTGGATAAATACATATACACGGTGTAAGGTGTAAGAGGGGAGGGGGGGGGGGGGGCATACATCACTAATGGGCCCCACTCAAATGGTCAGCGTAGATATAAAACATACAACAAAGCGGGCCAGCTGATGGACGGTCAGTCCAGCAGCGCCCCTGGCCCTGCTGAGTGCCAAACAGATGGACGGCCTGTACGAAATAAATATATATGGTGGGCCCCACTAAATGAGTAGTGTGGAGGTATAACACATGTAGCAGATGGGCCATAGCTGGACGGTCAGCCCAGCTATGCATGCTGACCCTGCTAATGGGCCCCACTCAAATGGTCAGCGTAGATATAAAACATATCTGGACAGTCAGCCCAGCTGCACATGCTAACCCTACTGGGCAGTTAGGCTCATGGACGGCCTGGATGGACAGATACATCAGTGGGTCCCACGTTCGGCCCTTGGACGGCATGGAACAAAACACATCCATCAAGGTGGTCCCACATGGCAAGTGGGCCTTACATGGGCAGTGTGGATGTAGAATACATACCTCAGGTGGGTCACACACCCCCTGGACGGGCCATAGCTGGACGGTCAGCCCAGCTATGCATGCTGACCCTGCTAATGGGCCCCACTCAAATGGTCAGCGTAGATATAAAACATATCTGGACAGTCAGCCCAGCTGCACATGCTAACCCTACTGGGCAGTTAGGCTCATGGACGGCCTGGATGGACAGATACATCAGTGGGTCCCACGTTCGGCCCTTGGACGGCATGGAACAAAACACATCCATCAAGGTGGTCCCACATGGCAAGTGGGCCTTACATGGGCAGTGTGGATGTAGAATACATACCTCAGGTGGGTCACACATCCCCTGGACGTTGTGGATAAAACATACATCATGAAGGGTCCCCACCGTCCCAACCTGATGGACGGTGTGGAATACAACACATGTCGTGGCAGGCCCCAACACCTACACGTGCAACACTTGCAAGGTGGGTCCCACCGTCCAGGGGCTGATGGCGTGGAGATGAAATGCATACACCACGTGGGTCCCATCCTATGGACGGTGAGGATGCAAAAAAGCATACGTCAGGTGAGTCCCATGGATGGACGGTGTGGGAATAACACAAAGCAAGGTGGGTCCACGTGGTGGCCCACCAGTGTTGGGTCAAGCAGATAATTGTATTTTCCTTTTCATCAAGGTTTGCCCAAACGGATAGACGGGGTAGGCCGGCTGGATGTGGCAGTAAGGTGGCCCCCATTCCCTGGACGGACGACGTGGATGGCACGCATGCATGGTGGGGTCCACAGAAGGGTGGGCCACCCCACTAACCAAGCTGATTTTTGGTGTTTTCCCCAGCCAGCAAGATGGCCTGGAGGTGAAGGAGCACGGCTGCGTCCTTGCTGCTGCTAAGGTGCAGTCCACAGAGGTACTGGATTTACACCTGCTACACGTGGACGCCGAGGATGCAACTCACATCAAGGTGGGGTCCACATCAGTGTGGCCCACCCGTTTGAATCAAAGCCGGGATTTTCTTTTACCTGTCATCAACGCCTGCTGCTAGACAACAGCAAGTGCAGCAGATCCCGGCCCGTCTAGCCCGCTGGATCATGATCCTGATGATCTGAGGATGGGCGATGGGGATCAAACACATACATTTCAATGGGATCCACACAGTGGCTGCAAAGCTGGAGATCTAGCCTTTTTTTTTTATACTTTCCCACCACCCAGATGGTCCAACTGGATGGTCAGTCTAGCAGGGTGGATAGCAAGATCGTTCCACCTGTTGGACGGTTTGGATCTTCCATACATGTATTCAATAGGTGGGTCGTCATGCAAGGAAAAAGGATAGAGAGAGAGAGAGAGAGAGAGAGAGAGAGAAGCACCCACCTAACTTTCTTCTTCTTCCCTCATGCTCCAATGCTCCTACGAAGCTCCCTCAATGGTGGAGATGACGATTTAAAGGTTGGATTGGTGAGGATCTAAGGTGGAAGAGGGCTGGATTTGGAGGCGCTGTCATGGACGTCCAAGCTCCTCTCTTGCTAGGGGAGAATTGAGGAAGAAGAGAGAGAGGGAGGGAAGTGATGGGTTGTAGGAAACTCATTATAGCAATGTAAGGTAATCATTGCTTTTTGGGAAGAAAGGTCATGATGGCTTGTAAGAGAGAGTTGACTAGATAGCCATAGGTAATGATGGGGATACGGTGATGATGTCGTACATTGGAGTTGTGTAGAGATCTCTCTCCATCTAGAATCCTACGGCCCAACAACGCGCAATCTATGTCCAAGATTATGCGCGGGTCATATCTCTTGATCTACACCTCAGATTGGCGCACGAGACGCGGCGTTGGAACTGCGGCGATGATGCGGTTGCAATGGCATAGGTTTCGGGTTGAATCGGTTCGGGTTTGCAAGATGTGACTCAAGGGCGCGTGTAAATACTATCTACGCATTAAGAGGTCACCAAAATTCTACCGGGAGGACCGTGGGATCCTTCGGTACAGGATGGTCACTAGGACACAGGCCTGTCAATCCTAGTCGGGTTTATCCAATGAGTAGCTTAGAAAGGTACTTAAGGCAATTTCACAAAATTCCAGAGACACACATCTCGACTTTATTCACCATGCTCTAAATTTTACAAGCAATATCCTTCACTCTATTCATGTCCTTTTAAAACTATCGCTTTCTCGTTTAAAACACTTAACTTGTGCTAACTCACTCCTAAATTGTATCTTCAATTAAGTCATATATGTGCTTAAATCTTTTGTTACAACTTCCATCCATGTCCCATTAGGCCTTTTATTTGCCCTTTTACAACCTTCAAATTAAACCAACTAACACCATTAAAGATTAAATCTTTTGTTAATTTTTTTTCACACTTGAAAATCATCCTGGTCAACTTTACCACATATTATTGCTCATTGGTGTTACTCATGACTTTCGTTGAATGTATTTGTTCTTAGTTATGTCATTCATTGTCTTATTGGACAAAAATTTGAAAAAACTATAGAGGTATACAACTCTAATACATTCACCTAGCTCTAAATTTATACGTAATATCTTTCTCGATCGCTTAATTTGGATAAATTCAACTTGGTGGATTCAACAAAACCTCTAATATAGTTTTTGGTTCTGCTCCCCCTCTCAATTGTTCTCTGTGGTGTAGTCCATTTGAGTTTTCATTTGGATTAATTTTTAGTTTTGTAGGTCTTTAAAAATAACCATTACCATATGAGCGTGGAGGTAAAAAGAAATGACATGAATGCCGATAATTTAACTAAAGATATGGTCTTTGCAGGGTGGCATGGCATTATATGATCCATGTAGTTGACCCAAATGCTTTGATGATGATAATGAGGATGAGGATAACATATGTATGTATATCATCATCGTTATTTAAGCACTATCCCAAATAATTTAAGCTTTGCAATCATGTTATATCCCTCCAATCCATCCATGTTGAAACTATTCTTGCTTAAATCTTCTATTAGTACATCCACCTTTTTTAGCCTTCAACTTACCAATTAACTCCTTCAAACTCGTTTAGTACCTTATCTTTATTGCACGTGGCCAAATAATCTCAATCTTATTACCTTTACTATTACTTCTAACTTTCATTTAAAGCATTCATTCCTAATTTTGTCATTCCTTGTTTTCTCACACATTCATCTCTGGTTCCTCATGTTTGCGATTCTCATCATATAAATATGTCATTTGGTGACTGTCTAAAATTTTAACCCATGTATAATGATTGTTCCTATACATAGTAATTAGACAGTTTTGAAAAAGTTTTAGATTTATTTTTTATTTTTTTCATTTATTAACCATTTTTTAATTTTTAATTTTTTTTTAAAAAAAAACTATCAGCTTGAGTGATAGCATAAGCAATCATGCGATGGCATAAGCGATCAACCCAGGGTTATATGACTTATGTGATTTTATTTGATTGAACTATCTTGCTCATCCTATGAATTTGTTATTACCCAACTATCCAACATTTTGCCCCATATGTCATGACCAGTCTTCTACACATCTTATAGAATTTCTCCTTTAGTTTTATTACTATGAGGCAAATTTACAAAATTTCAGAGGGACACATCTGCACTTTATTCATCATGCTCTAAATTTACAAGCAACATCTTTCTCGATCACTTCATCCTAGTCGGGTTTATCCGATGAGTGGCTTAGAAAAGTACTTAAGGCAATTTCACAAAATTCCAGAGGTACACATCATGCTCTAATTCTTACAAGCAATATCCTTCGCTCCATCCATGCACTTTCAATACTATCGCTTGTTTGTTTGAAACATTTAACTTGTATTAACTCACTCATAAACTGTATCTATGTGCTTAAATCTTTTGTTACAACTTCCATCTATGTCCCATTAGGCCTTTTATTTGCCCTTTTACGACCTTAAATTTAAACTAACACTATCAAATATTAAATCTTTTGTTACTACCTCCACCCATGTCCCTTTAGGCCTTTTATTTGCGCTTTTGCCCTTTATTTTCTTCTACACTTGAAAATCATCCTGGTCGATTTTACCACATATTATTACTCATTGGTGTTTCTCATATCTTTCGTTGAATGTATTTGTTCTTAGTTATGTTATTCATTGTCTTCTTTGATAGAAATTTCACAAAAATATAGAGGTATATAACTCTAATATATTCACCTAGCTCTAAATTTATACGTAATATCTTTCTCGATCGTTTAATTTGGCTACATTTAACTTGGTAGACTCGAGAAAATATCTAAGATGGTTTTTGGTTGTGCTCCCCCTTTCAATTGTTCTCTGTGGTGTGGTCCATTTGAGTTTCATTTAGATTAATTTTTAGTTCTATGAGTCTTTAAAAAAACTATTACCATGTTAGCGTGGAGGTAGAAAGAAATGACTTGAACGCTGGTAGTTTAACTGAAGATATGATCCTTGGCGGAGTGGCCTGGTATAATAGGATTCATGTATTTAACTCAATCAGTTGGGACTAAATGCTTTGATGATGATAATGACGATGAGGATGGCATATGTGTGTATTTCATCATCGTTATCTAAGTACTATCCCATCTAATTTAAGCTTTAAAATTCTGTTATGTCACTCCAATCCATCCAGGTTGTATTCTCAACTAAATTGTTCTTACTTAAATCTTCCGTTAGTATATCAACCTTTTTAGCCTTCAACCTACCAATCTAATCCTTCAAACCTGTTTAGTTCCTTATCTTCATCGCACGTGGCCAAATCATCTCAATCTTATTACCTTTGGTGTTATTCTTAACTTTCATTTAAAGCATTCATTCATAATTTTGGCACTCCTTGTCTTCCTGCACATTTATCTCTGGTTCCTCATTTTTGCAATGCTCGTATGAATATGTCGTTTGGTGACTGTTTAAAATTTTAACACATGTATAATGACTGTTCTTATACACAGTGTTCGAAATATCGGTATCGCACTATGTATCGTACCCTTGGGATACAGATATTATCGGTTATCGCACGGGATATATCGTTTGTATCGCATAATTTATCGCACTTTTTGGGAAACATGGGGAAACATTGGGAAAATGGTTGCATTTTTTAATGAAACTTTGGAGATTGTTAAAAAAGCCCTTAATACACACTTTTAAATCATAACATCTCAAAAAAAAAAGATGTGCATAATAAGTTTACTTTGTATAAGGTCCTAAGCTATGCGATGTTTAACTGAACTAATGCAACTATATTTAAATTGGATGCATGATATTTATAAATATATCATAGTCATGTATGAAAACACAACCAATTCATTGAAAAACAAAAGAAGAACTGAAGAAGTAAAATTTGAGAAATATACATATCAATGATGGGGACTAGTTGTGGTCTAGACCCACATAGAGTTGCGCGGTGGCTTGTAATCATCATCTCCATCTCAACAGGGCTGACCATAGTACTGTTGCTCCACAAATCGACAATATTGTGCCCAAGTCATAGTAGAGTGGTACTAGTTAAGATACTCCCTGACATAACGCTGATACTCATCCTCTCCAAACTGAATCAATACGCCCATTTATGGGTACTGCGTAATCGTTACAATCTGTAACTGATATGGATCTGGAAAAGGCACATATGAAGCTCCTTGGTATTCATATTGTTGGCTATATCTATATTGTTGCTCATATCCCTGCCCACATGCAGAAGTGAACTCCTGACCATGGTTGAAAAATAATGTGACGTAATTGCTGGAGTCACTCGTCGCATATCCACTAGGTCCATATCCATGCCTTACTATGGCACAGAACTCGAGCTACTCTCTTGTGTTTGTGATCCAGATTCATGTTGTGGCCTATAACTCGAGCTCCCCTCCCTCGTCCATGATCCAAATTTAGAGCCACCTCGCCTGCCACGAACGCCTGTGTCCCTCATGCATTTTGCTAGCAACTCCTCAAAATTTGAAAGTTTATGAGTCTGCTTTTTCTGCAGTAGCTTTTAACGCGTGTATATCTTATTGTAAACAAGATGGGGTCGTGGTTCTCCTGAAGTCTTACATGGAATGATCGAAATTCTCCTCCCCGGTGAAAGAGCTAAGAGGTCTCTTATCATGATTCCCACCTGTGCCGCCACCATCCCCGTCGCCACCATCATCATCATCCTTATTGTCATTAGAGTCATCGTCACCCTTATTGCCGCCATCATCATCACCGGACTCATTCCCCGCATCACTCTCTGACTCGGTCTCGGTATCAAACAATGTCTCTCCGCCATGTGTCCCGCGTGATAGTGACTGCCGCGGGTTGCCCTCCGGCCTCCTCGTCAATGGGTTGAATGCCTCAGTAGGAGACCTCTGCTGCTCCACATGTGCATTAACATCAATCCCTTGTGTCTCTACTTTCGCCGCAACATCTAGCTCTGGTTGCCCATCTGAGGTACCCAAGTCATTTGACCTAACCCATTGAAAAACTAGGTCATCCTCAACATATGCATGTTGTCCGATCATCATCAAGTCCAGTGGGTCTTCCCGCGCTTTTCTTCTTCCTTTCGTGCGAGCAGCCTCTCTCATAACTTCATATTGTAGTGACAATACACTAGCTTCTGAAGCCTCTCATATCCTAGTCTATTATGTTTATTTGTGTGGATGAGGGAGAATGTACTCCAATTCCTTTCATAGGGTGACGAGGACACCTTCTGTGCAAGCACGGACAGCCAGTCATTGTAACATCTCGCAGTCAGTCCTGTACATGGACCACCATTCACCTGTATATCATAAGATTCTTTCATTATTTTAGATTTTTCAAAATAATATAACAGTTAAGTTTACCGCAGTAACTCACATGCCATCTTGGTGTTCCTTGACTTCACTGCAGGGTGGCACCCAAACATTCCAACCATGTCATGGAATTTAACAATCTGTTGTGGCGTATAGCAACCAGAATAAGTATTGAATGGTTGAGATGAATATAAGAAGAATGTAAGTACGGAACATATTTACCTCACCATTAAAGGTGCATTTCCCCGGACAGTTGGAGAATAAGTGATCGTACACCTCATGTACAGCCCTCTTTAATGAATTATCTTCGAAGAGATTCCGACTGTAGTGTATTTGGGATTCAGAAAATACGCTGAAAACCAACATATACACATCAGTACAACCCTCGTTTATTGTTGTATATGGAAAAAAAAATCCATATAGGTACTTACTAGCCTAATTTAGTGAGTGAGAAAGTGTCTTTTCCCAACGGTTGTCTATTATTGCATGCACCCACCTATATGCATTGGGAGCTTTAACCATGATGATCTCTTTCATCAGCTGTATGGATGGATACAGTGACGCCATCGACGGATTTGTCTCTTTGTCCACCATCCTCAACACCACATAAATGGGCTCTAGAATACCCACAACACCACGCACGCGATCCCAAAATGAATTTCTCAGCGCCAGTTCCTCGATGTGGTAGGTCACTTTCGTCAACCTTTTTTTCCATTCTTCGTAATCATGAGAGGCGAAAAGCTCTTGTAACCACATAAAAGGGCTCTAGAATACCCACAACACCACGCACGCGATCCCAAAATGAATTTCTCAGCACCAGTTTCTCGATGTGGTAGGTCATTTTCGTCAACCTTTTTTTCTATTCTTCGTAATCATGAGAGACGAAAAGCTCTAGTAACCCCTGTCTATGTTTGAAAAGGCTACTTAAGGAGATATAATTTGTCGCACACCGCGTCGCCCCAGGGCGCACTATATCCCCACACCTTTCGCACATCGTGGCTAATAACCAGGCGTGGTTGTATACGAAGTTTGTGATGAGCCGTGCATCGGTAATTACGGTCTTCACCGACAGCCCATCTCCAATCGTCTCTAGCATGAAATCGATGCAATGCGCTATGCAGGGTGTCCCAGTACATATGATACTTACTCTGAATATCCTTCCCCGCCTTGAAAAATGCACTCCCATTATCTGTAATAAACTGCACAATGTTTTTCCTCCCGACATCTTGCATGACGTCGTGCATTAGTTTGTAAATGTAGTTAGAGTCTTTAATCTTACTACTCACATCTATATACTTTAAGAACACCGCTCTTCCCCTGGAATAGACGATAAAATTTATGATCGACATCTTCGTCGGTTTGGTCTAACCATCACACATGACAGTGCAGCCGTACATCTTCCATGACTGCTTATACGAATCGACGTATGTTTTCATCTCTGAATGTTCATCATCCATGTACTTCCCCACGATCTGTGCGGGTATGGGTGGCTATACACCCTCGCCCCCACGTTACACTTCTCTTATCATATTTTTGAAGTGCGGGCTTGTTACGGCATTTGTGGGGATTTGATCGTATATAAAAAACTTCGCTATAAATTTTTTAACTTTTTTCCTCACATTCCCTCCACTAAACATCTCTTTTATTTTCTTTTGTGTCCCTCCTGCCTCTTTGTACATCCTCAGATCTGAAGGCAGATTTGGCACTCGCATGCTACTACTCCTGCCCATGCCCCATATTCCTCCCCGCATACTACCCTCCCCTGATCCACCCCTAACATTCCTCTCTACTCCACTCCCCCCTGCTCCACTTCCCCCACCACGCTCATGGATAGATCCCTCAAATCTAGGCCTACTCATGTCCCACCTCCTATCCTGATCCCTCTCCCACTGATCCCGCATGGACTCTTGAACTGCGCATCTGTATTCGGGATCATCATCGCCATTGAGATCCACTACATCCTCCTCACCTACATATAGTGGCCGTCCCAACTCCTACCTAACCTCCCTCTTTTGTGCATGTCGTTTATCTTTTGACTTCACGTTTTTTTTCAATATGGTCCTCATCTCTTCTCATACATCCTGTGGGCACTTAGGGCAATCCACAATATTGCAATACCCTCCAACTAAATGTTCCTTTAAGCGGGTTACTCCACCACTCCTCGATATATGGCCACATAAATTACAAATGCTCCCGAATCGATTATTGGGAATGGGACGACCGTATGTCCACCCTATATCAGGTTGTCTCCCTCCTCTTCCTCCCAACATATTTTATCTGTAAAATAATCTTTTAACTATCCCTTGAGATTGGATAAAGCCAAAATCAAATAGATCCACCACTCAGATGGGCCACACCACATGGAACAATGGGAATTGATGCCAACAATAGGTTAGTAATTAGGGGCCACCATGATGTGGACCTTCAATCAAAGCTGTTAATCAAGTGTAACTCACTAAAATAAAAAGAAGGTACAAAATTCATCCTGATAAAAGAAACTTAGGTGGGCCTCACAGCATGAATTTATCAATTTGGAAGCAGTTTTACATTCCTCCCATTAGTGTCACCCACAATTGTTTCTTAATCAGGCAACTTTTGTATGTACGGATCACTGGATGAACGGTGGATTTTACATTTACAGCATGTTTTACCCTACAGAGCTGTGACTATTTTATTCCCATCATATTTTTACTTCATACAGGTGTATATGAACACATCAATAGGTAGGATGGAAAATAAATGACATGGTGGACCTTGAAGTGACGTCGCCAAGTTCTGTAGGGCCCACTATGATGTATGTGTTGTATCCACACCATCCATCCATTTAGAGATATCATTTTAGGCCATGAGAAAAAGAACAAGTCAGATCCAAAGCTCGAGTGGACCCCACCACAGAAAAAAGTGGAGAGAGTGACGCCCACCATTAAAAATTTCTAAGGGCCACGAGAGTTTTTAATCAAGTTGAAATTTATTTTTTCCCTTCTTTCATCTCTGTCTTAACTTATAAACAGGTTGGATCTCAGATAAACATCATAGTGGACCTTAGGAAGGTTTCAACGGTGGGCGTCCCTCTCCCCATTGTTTTCTATGGTGGGGTCCACTCCAGATTTGGATCTGACTTATTTTTTGTCTCATGCCTTAAAATGATCTAGCTAAATGGATGGACGGTGTAGATACAACACATATGTAATGGTGGGCGCCACAGAACTTGGTGACGTCACTTCAGTAGCTAGTTTGGCTACGCAACCTGTCAGTATCTAATCTGCGTCCTACAAATCCACGCGGGGAGACGGATTGGCTACTCCGCTGACACCACTCTGTGGCTGGTGGTCGGTGCTGTGGGCCCTACCATAATGTATTTGTTTCATCCATTCCGTTCATCCATTTTTACGGATCATTTTAGGGATTGATACAAAAAATTATAGGTGGACCACACCACAGGAAAACAATAATGATTGGATATCCACCATTAAAACCCTCCTAAGGCCCACTGTATTGTTTATTTGACATCCAATCTGTTGATTGGGTCATAAAGACCCAGATGAAGGGATAAAATAAATATCATCTTGATCCAAAGCTTTTATGGCTCAAAACGTTTTTAATGGTCAACATTCATTCAACACTGTTTCCTGTAATGTGATCCACTTTATATTTCGATATACCCCATTTTTTCTCTCATAACATTAAATGATCTATAAAAGTAGATGGACAGCATGGATGAAAAACATACATCATAATAGTGTGAATTGAATTTCTACTGTTGAAAGATTCTTGGGGGCCACGAAAGTTTTAGATCAAGATGATATTTGTGTTTTCCATTCATCCATGTCTGATTGATCTTATTAACAAGTTGGATGACAAATAAACATCATCACTGTGGGCCTTAGAAAGGTCTCAACGGTGGAAATTAATAGTTCCACTGTTTCCTGTGGTATGGTCCAGATGAGTTGTGGATATGGTTCAATTTTGGGCTCAACACCTAAAATGATCAGTAAAAATGGATGGACAGTGTGGATAAACCACGTGCAATCACGGTGGCCCCAACAGAGTTTACTCAGTACGATAAGAGCGTACTGAGTAACTCAATACGTAATTCGATCTATATGATCGGCCCGTCATTGACGGGGCACAAGCGATGTCACCAAGTTATGTGGGTCCCACCATGATGTGTTTTTTGTATCCACACCGTCCATACATTTGAAGAGATCATTTTATGGCATGAGCCAAAAAATGGGTTAGATCCAGAGCTCGAGTGGACCTCACCACAGAAAACAGTGGAGAGAGTGACGCCCACCATTACAAACTTATTGAGGGCCACAAGAGTTTTTTATCAAGATGATATTTGCCTAAATGTTTGTGTCATGCCCTAAGATAATATTTCCAAATGAATGGACGGTGTGGATACGACACATACTTTACCGTGGGACCCACAGTACTTGGTGATGTCACTTAAGTACATAAGTAACTCACTACGCTTACCGTACCGATTAAGCTCTGTGAGGTCCACCATGATTTATGTATTTTATCCGATCCGTCCATCCATTTTACCAGATAATTTTAGGGCTTTAGCGCAAAAATAAAGCATACACAATGTTTAAATGGGCCACACCTTAGAAAAGAGTTGAATTGAACATCTACCTTGAAAATTTCTTGAGGGCCACAGAAATCTTGGATGATTGGATCAAGCTTATATTTGTATTTTCCCTTCATCCACGTCTGTATGATCTTATTAACGGTTTGGATGACCAATAAACATCACTGCAGGGCAGAGAAAGGTTTCAACGTTGGAAATCAGTATCACCACTGCTTCCTGTGGTATGATCTTAAATTTTCCTAAATTCTGGAATCAACCCCTTAAATTAGATGGGAAAACAGATGGACGACGTGGATAGAACACATACATTAAAGGTGGGCCCAAGTGAGTTTCCTAAGTACGATAAGAGTGTATAGAGTAACGCTCCACACAATCCGATCCCATTTTCACCCCATCCACGCCCCCCTCCTTCACTTTCCCTCTCCTTAACGAACGCAAGGGTTTCGGAGCTTATGGTGGCAATGATTCTCATTCTGGAGGAAGGGGGTTCCTCAATCCGGCCTGATTTCTCGCTGGAATCTCCTAGAAATCCCCACAGATACTCTCTAATCAGCAAAGAAAGAGGAATTTTGAACAAAATTGCGAGAAAAATCATCGAAAGAGGAAATCGTACTTACCTGTCGAATGGCACACCTCCGATCACCAATCTTCGCGGGTACTCTCTGATTTCTCCTTCTTTTTTTTTTCTAATTCAGTTTTTTTATTCTCCACATATACGCATCGGCTTTTTATGGTTGGATGTGTGTTGTTGGCTGTAGCGGGACCCATGAGTCCCCTGCAATCAACCCGTGAGCATCCGATATTGACGACATCGTGTGATATTGACGATATATCGTGCGATATCGACGATATATCGTGCAATATCTGGATTGAGGGATTTTTTTGCATCTTCCGGGGGTTATCGCATGAGTTTCATCTTGTTGGGGGGCGATAACGATAATATTGACCGATAGTATCGATATTTCAAACACTGCTTATACATAGTAATTTTTTTTCTTTATTAACCATTTTTTAATTTTTTTTATTTAAAAAAATTTATCAGCTTGAGTGATCAAATAAGCGATCAAACAATGGCATAAGCAGAACGCAGGGTTATGGCTTACGTGATTTTGTTTGATTCAACAACCTTGCTCATCCTATGAATTTGTTATTCCCCAACCGTCCAACATTTTGCCCCATATGTCATGACCAATCTTCTAACTATCATATAAAATTTCTCTTTCAAAATTTCAAAGGGACACATCTCTACTTTATTCGTCATGCTCTAAATCTACAAGCAACATCTTTCTAAATCACTTCATCCTTGTTGGGTTTATCCAATGTGTGGCTTAGAAAGGTACTTAAGGCAATTTCACAAAATTCCAGAGGCACTCATCTCTACACCATGCTCTAAATCTTACAAGCAACATCCTCCTTTCCATTCATGTCCTTTTAAGACTATCGCTTACTCGTTTAAAACCTTTAACTTGTACTAAATCACTCATAAACTGTATTTTCAGTTAAGCCATATATGTGCTTAAATCTTTTGTTACAACTTCCATCCATGTCCTATTAGGCCTTTTGTTTACCCTTTTATAACGTTCAACTTAAACTAACTAACACTATCAAAGATTAAATATTTTGTTACTACCTTTAGGCCTTTTATTTGTGCTTTTGCCCTTTATTTATTTATTTATTTTTACACTTGAAAATCATCTTGGTATGACATATTAGTACTCATCGGTGTTACTCATGACTTTTGTTGAATGTATTTGTTCTTAGTTATGATGATGTACGTATGTCATCGTCTTCATCTAAACATTATCCCTACTAATTCAAGCTTTACAATTCTATTCCATTATTGTAATTTATTACAGACTATATCTTCAATTATACCATGTGTGCTTAATCTTTCTACCTCCACCCTTGTCATTTACCTTGCCTTTTTGGAGCCCTTAACTTGAGCCAACTAACTCTTTTAAAGCGTGTAGTTACTCCTTATAGCCGTAGGCCAAAGCATCAAATACAATTTTTGCTTGTCTTTACTACCTTTTATCCTCCCACACATGCTTGTTAACATCCTCATTTCGTTATACTCATCCTATGAATTTGTTAATTTCTTGATTGTACAACATTTTGCCCCATGCGTCATGGTCAGTCTCCATCATATATAATTTCTCCTTTTGTTTCATTGTTATAGGACAATTCACAATATTCCTTAGCCACACATCTCCACATTATTCATTTAGCTCTAATTCTGTAAGCAGCATCTTTCTCAAACACTTAATCTTATTTGGCTATATAAAATGAGTTGCTTGAAAGATTCAAATAAACATGGACAAACTAAACCCTAGACCCTAAACCCTAAAGCACCGTTTCTCTAACATACTTTCTAAACCTTAGAGACACCAATCAGAAAACCCAAATCAGAAATGTTACTATAGCAATGTTACTGTAGCTGAGGTACTGTAGATGTGTTACTGTAGCTGGGTTACTGTAACATGGTTATTGTAGCATAACTGAAGTATTGACAAACAAAATGAAAATACTAAGTTGTTTTACAAAAACACAGACAAAAATAATAACAAAGCATGATAAAGAAAATAAAACTAAAACCTACTACAGCTATGATGGATGGCGGATACATGAGAGAGATGGGAGTTGATGTGGGCATAGATATACAGAGTGGGAAAATGGAGAAACAAAAATAATATCGGTAATTAACAAAAAACGGGAAATATTAAATGGAGACAATTTGCTCCACATTATTCATCTAGCTCTAATTTTGTAAGCAACATCTTTCTCAAACATTTAATCTTATTCGGCTGTATAAAATGAGTTGCTTGAAAGATTCAATATGGTGGACCGAATGAAACTAACAACATGGTTTTTTTTTTAGAGGGGGGGAGGGGGGTGGCTGACACTCCCAATTGTTCTCTTTGGTGTGGCCCACTTGAGTTTCCATTTGAATTGATATTTAGTTTCATGGGTCCTAAAACACTAGTATCATTTAAGTGTATATAGATGCATCGACTCCGACAAGTTCTAGGTTAGTTTGAGTTGTAGGCTTTTATTAGGGTGAGGTGGAGTGTCAATATATGGGCAAAGGAATTAAGAAATGACTTGATGACCTATATGAGTTGGTAGAGAGTACAAGTCAAAGCATTTAAAGGAGCAAGGGAAGGGCCAAAAGCACAGTGGTGGAGGTTGTAGGAAATGACTTGAGGGCTCATAATTTAACAGAGAATATAGTTCATGACGTAGTGGAGTGGAATAACAAGATCTTTGTAGCTAACCGCAATCAGTTTGGACAATGCTTTAATGATGAGGATGGGGATGGGGATGTATGTATATACATTGTCATCATCATATGCATTATCCCAACTATTGTAAGCTTTACAGTTATGTTCTGTCATTCTAATATATTATAAATTGTATCATCAGTTAAACCATATTTGTGCTTAAAGCTTTTGTAACTACGTCCACCCATATCCCTTTAGGCCTTTTATTTGATCTTTTACATATTTCAACCTAAACCAATTAATACTTTTAAAGCGTGGAGCTCTTTATCTTCTTTGCACTTGGCCAAACCATCCAAGTCAACTCTACCTTATCTTACTCATTGGTGTTACTCCTAACTTTTGGTGAATGTATTTGGTTCTAATTTTGTCATTCATTGTCTTCTTGCACATTAGTATAAGGAAATTTCACAAAACACTAGAGGTAAACATGTATACTTCATTCACCTAGTTCTAAATTTATAAGAAATAGCCTTCTTAATCACTTAATTTGACTACATTCAATTTGGTGGAGTCAACAAAACTTCTAAGATGGTTTTGTGCTAGCCCTTTCAATTGTTCATTGTGGTGTTGTCCATTTGAGTTTTCATTTGGATTAATTGTTTGTTTCATGAGTCTTAAAAAATCTTTTAGTGAGAAATAATTTAAGGGCCTATAGTTTAACTGATGATATGGTCCGTGGCGAAGTGGCGTGGCATAACATGATTCATGTAGCTAATCCAATAAGTTGGGACTTGGGACAAATTGCTTTGATGTTGATAATGAGGATGAAGATGAGGATGACATATGTATGAGGCATTAACAAATCACTTGAGGACTTATAGTACCTTTATTTTATGGGACACAGTCAACAGATTGGATGTCCTTAAAACATCATAGTGGGAATGCCTCTCCAATGTTTCTTTCAAAGTTGCACAGCTGAGTTAAGTATTGGGGTTGAAGAGGGCAAGGTTGTTAACAGATGGGTTCAATTATATGAATCCTATTCTACCATTCAACTCTATCCTGGGGCATACTTTCAATTAGGCCATAGGTGTTTAAGTCTTTTTCTTTCTAGCTCCATCCATGCCCTTTTAGTCTTACTAAGTCCTTTTAAAGCCTATTAACTTGTACTAACCTATTCATAAATCATAGTTCCTTAAGTGTAACACCCCAGATTTTTGCCAACCTGGAATTAGACGTCCTTAGGCAATGGGTCAACCATAATACCTTGGTAACTTTTCATAACTCAATTCCAAAGCCAAAGAAATCGCTTTTCAACCCATTTCCTTCAAAATCTCACCTTTCACCACCTCATTCTTCAAAATTCTCCAAGTACTTTCATATTAGACACAAATCCTTAAGTTGAAATGGTGAAGAATTATACTTAAACTAAAACTTAATGTAAATGGTGCCGAGATCGAGTCCGTACACACTCCTGATCGCACACAACGACCCCAAATCACTTCTAGACCGTCAATCGACGGGTTTAGACTATGTTTCATTCCATCCCAGCCATTTAAAATCCGTAAACGTGAATATGTATCAGGATCAACTTGAAACGACCCGAGCCCTCGCCGCCCAACGGGCCAGTCCGGGCGGGCCGGCTCAAGCCGACTCTCCTAGGGCCTAGTGTGGCCCACTGATGTATGGTTGGTTGAATAAAACCCCTTCTACAGTGTACTTCCTTCACAAATCACCCTCCCAAGCTTTCCTTTTCTTGAAAAATCTCTCAAATCTCTCCCAAAATCCCTCTCCAAACCCTTCCTTCTTCCATTTTCGTGCACCCTCACTCCACCCTTCAAATCCCACCTCAAGCAGAAATCATTAGAGGCTAATTCCTTTAGAAATTTAACGAGGATTAACTAGCGCTAAACTAGATTACCTGTAGAATTATCACCAATCACTTTAAATACGATCCGCAAGAGCCAAAGCGTGTAGAATAGTTGACGCTACATTACCCTAAAACCTAGGATCAATCTCTAAACGCAGTTGCTCACGGGAGCATTCGGAAACTCTGTAATGGGCCTGGACCGCACGTCGAAAGTCCGATAGTGACGAACTTAGACGAATATGACCGCCTAGTTGGACTTGACGATCACCTCAAAAATTAAGTCCAGACGATGTCCTGAGACCATTTCCTTGAGTCTGGAGTGAAGAGTGTGAGAAAAGTGAATTTATTTAGAAATTAAATATAAATTTAAGAAATCTGAGTCATGTCGCTTGCACGTTATTTCTAAGCATTCTGACCATTAGATTTCGACCCAAATTTACCCTTGGAACAAGATAGGTGACCCTTACATGTCATTGTACTTGTAGCTCTGATTGAGTTTCCGTAACCGTTGAACTAAAACTGGTCCGCCACGGTCGATCTGGAAACCCGACCGGACTGAAAACTTAGCTTGACCTAGATCCAATATTAGAGAGCTTAAGTCCGACTGCATTTTAGTAACAGGACCTCCAGAAGTGCTCCGTTGGATCGAAACAGACCCGATTTGGTTATAACCTAAGTATACCTTGGCCCTGGGGCCATTCCCATCACTTTAGATCCTATATAAGGGCCTTAAGCCCTCACTCTCTCCTCCCATACGAATTTGGGGAAAGCCCTAGGAGAGAGAAGAGAGAGAAGTGAGAGAGAGTTGGAGTTTCTTCCAGGGATTCCTCCCAGTCTCTCTACGTGCCTCATCCATCCTTCTGCATTGCTATTCTGGCAATTCCAACTCCGTTCTTAGGTAAGAAAAACCTAACCCTAGCTTGTTTTAGGGTTTCCATTGATGCTAGTAGCTAAATAGCTAACCTAGCTTGTATTACAGGTTGATATTCCACGAATACGAAGACTTAGAGTTTCTAACGAGTTCATTACACTTCTACGGCGTAAGGTGCGGACTATAGATGTTTAGGTTATCATTTCTCAAAGCTTTCAATGTCGGCTAATGGTAGATTACTGACGTGGATGCTATTTCACATGTAGAACATGCTATCCGTTTTCCGTTTCGGTTAAATACGAAGAATATGGAATTTTGTGTATTCTCTGTATTCATAGAAAATACCGTATACGTACAAAATATGAAAGTGTGTTTTCCATGATTAATTGCCGTCTATGTATGCTAGATGTATGTGTAACAACTCCTGGGCTAAAGGTTTAGCTCAAATATATGATATACCAACATACGATATATATTTAGTATGTGTAGCCTAAGTGTTTGTGAAAATGACTGAATGAGTATAGACTTTGTATTCGTGCTCGCCATGACAAACTGTCGTGGATATATGATTGTTGTATGGGCGACAACCCTTTGACTAAAGGATTTACCCTAATACGTATGCAAATTAACACATAATATGTATGATGTAATGTGTAGGCTAAGTGTTTGTAAAACTGTCTGAATGAGTACTTGTATGTGGGTTGAGATATGATTCTCAACCACATCAATGATGTGTATGATTTCCTTCATGCATGACTTATTTTGATGTCTGCTTGATTATGAATTGAATGTGTGTGAATTCATGTTTACTATGCACTTCAGAATATGTTCATATGATTGAATGATTTATAATCTTGATCCATTACTGCTTTGACTATCTCATAGGACATCATGTTGTAATTGAATGTGTTTGGGGCTATTGAATAGTCCAGGCAATCGGTAACCGGACTTGAGTTCGTGGCTGAGTTGGATTCGCCACGCAGAACGTGTTTAACGAACCCGAGCCGTGTGTTGCTTGTCGACAGTGGTTAGGCCACACGAGGTACTTATGCACTTCATGTCGATCAACTCAACGGGCGCTCGTACTAGTCGAACTCGTCAAGTAACCCGATTAGCCCGATGTATGTTAACCATGTATGGACGCTACTGCTTGAATCTAAAGTACCAAACTTGCTAGTGAAAATTTCATTAACCATGGTACCTTGATCCGCTAAGACTCATGAGCCGGGCATGGTGGTATGGGACACCATGGTCGAGCTGTCGGCCTACGCTGGGGCCACGAGCCTCCTCGTAGTGACCAGTGAGTAACCCAGACTCGTGAGCTGAATATGGTGATATGGGACACTGTATTCGAGCTGTCGGCCTACACTGATAAGGTGATGGGGGAGTGGTGTAACGATTGCATGTAACAGCCCTGACAGCCCTTTGTAGTGACCTCGAGCATACTCTGAGTCTACGGGAAGGCGACGACCCTTCTGTAGCAACAAGAGTACAAACTAGGCCTGTATTGATAAGGTGATGGGGGAGTGGTGTAACGATTGCGTGTAACAGCCCTGACAGCCCTTGCAGCGACCTAGAACTGCACTTCGTATGAGATATGCTAGGACTGACGACCCTAAACTGGATCATTCTTGGGAATTGATGTAGGGGAGGTACCTTAGCTTCCCAATCCTGCTGTATGAAAATGACTAATAACAACTCGGTAATCATGTTCATATCGCACTGCATGTGCCTGGAAGATGTGGAGCACTGAGGGAAGAAAGCATGCCGCGAACGTAAGATGGTGTCGCATGAGGGAGTACGTAGGCAAGGGCATACATCATGTCATTTCATCCTTGCATTAACTACAGTATTTAGGAATGTTTGCTATGTTTGCTTTATCATTACCGCTTGATTTGATAACATATTAATCTTTACTCTATTGTTCCACTAAGTTAGCTACTCACTCCCACGTTACGGGACGGTATTGTACACACCAACCAGACCCTGTCTTAGTTTCAGGTGAGGGCGATGCTTGTGAAGCGGAGCTAGACTTTGCTTTTTGATGATGAGTTCTCCTACATGTAACTCTCTGGCAGGTCTATTTGATCTGGAGTTGCACCGAAGGGGCTTCGGTATTTGGGATATAAGACATTACATTTTTCTCATTTTGTGCATTTTGTAATCAAACTTGTAATTGTTAACCTAGTGACATTCATACTCTGAGGGCTTACTATCACTCTTATCTAGTTTAAATACTTATCACAGTCTTCCGCTTGCATAATTTAAATGCCTTTGGAGTATGATATGCTGTTTTTGGTATAATCCCAATCATGTTTAATGCCCTTCTACAGACAACATTCATTCATCATTATTTATGTTGCATAAGTGATGTTTTGGAACTCGGGAATTGGGTTTCTACTCGACCCCCGATTTCCAGGATGTTACATTAAGTGATTTCCTAATCTGTCCATGTTGTTTCCCCTTCACATGCCTTAATGAAAGCCTTCAACTCAAACCAACACTGTCCTTATTGTTGATATTGGTGTATATATATACCCTCAGATGGTATTACCGTTTTTTAGGACCCATGGAATTAATAATCAATTTAAATAAAAGCTCAAGTGGGCCACACTATAACAGACAACTGGAAGGGGTAGCCAAACCAAAAAACCATCTCGAAGGTTTGGTTTGTGTTCACCATATTGAATGTTGCAAGCCACTCTTTGGATAAGCTTGACCAGGATGAAGTGATTGAGAAGATTGTGTGGGAAGACAAGGAGCAATAATTCATAGGATGAACACAGTAGAAATGAGGATGTTGAGAAGAATGTTCAAGAATGTAAGAAAGGACAGAATTATGAGTAAATGCATTCAATGTTAGTTATAAAAAAGACTAAAAGGTAATAAGATGAAGAAAAGTAGACTTAAATGGTTTTGCCTCATGCAACTGAAATAAATTGCACTAGTCTAAAGGAGTTAGTCGGTTATAGTTGAAAAGCTCTAAGAGGTCAAGGGTAACGCCCAAAAGGACAGCGAGCCTTTTGGAATCTTCAGCGATTATAAAAAATAATAATAATAATAATAATAATAATAATCAATAAAAAAAACCAGAGAAGAAGAAAAAAAAAAGTGTAAGAGCCCATAATATAGGGCAATGACATTGCCTATGTCGTTACCATTGCAGTTCAGTGCTTTAGTGCAAGTGAGCCTTTTGGAATTTTTAGCTATTGGCAAAAAGGATTATATAATAAAGGAGGGAGTATAAAGAAATGAAAAGAATGATATAAAAGTTTACAGATATTAAAAAGCCTTAAGAGTATCTAAGGAAGTTTGGTATCCTTACACCTCAAGCTCGAAATCTTAACCTTCATTTCGTCATCTCTCCTCACTAATGGTGCGGAAAAATCCCATCAAGAAATATTTTCAATTACAAGGTTGAATCAAAACCATGACCAATCTAACTTCGATAGTATTACCTTACTGCATAAACTTCTTATACACATGTTGGCACTCCAACTCTTCCTAAGCAAATTACTCATTTTTTGAATTGAGGTAATTTTCTCTTGAGCTTAAATTATTTTGTCCTTGCCCTTTTGTGCTCATAATGTCTGTAAAACTAACATGTGATCTTCAACAATTGCTCCTAATACAATTTTTCACTAAGAAATTGCTCCAATATTGTCTATGAATCTGTATCTTCCTTGCTTGTCAAATGCAAATTGAGAGAAGAAACAACATTGTCGGGGCCTCTGATACTACTGGAGTGTTTGCAAATGTTGTACTTTACATAGAGCTTAACTTTCAAGAGCACTTAGAAACTATCTTACTTTTGAAACTATGGAAAACTCCAATGGTATTTTGGTTATTCCACATCGTAATGATGTTTTTTAAACCAATTAACCTAAAGGATGTCTAGTTTCAAAAGTAATGTATTTTCTAAGGTCTCTTGAGAGTTAAGCTCTATGTAAAGTATTGCATTTGAAAACACTCCAGAAGTAAGGGTACTTTTGTAAACCTGTTTGGAAGTTATTCTCTTTGAGAAGTCCTTAAGCTAAAGGCATTCCTTTCATTTATTTCGTTGCTATCTTTATCCTATCAAGCATTGAGGAACTAATAATTCACGAAAGAATTGGAGTGTGTGAAGACACCACCAATGAATGCTCCATTTGTGTGCGATAACTAATCTTCAGGACAAGGGCATTTTGTTGTTTAAAGATGTCTTAATCTTTAAAATATTTGTTTGTTTGCCTACAACTACTTACACACCAAGTACACGTTATAATAAACTATGCCAAGTGTAAAATTTCATTTACCTCCATTTGAAGGCATTGTTTGAATCCCAACACAAGGATCAGCCAGTGTTCGCAATATCGCTACTATTGGCCGATATTATCAGTATCCCGATCCAACGATACGATACTCGTCGGAAGAAACTAAGAAATTTTTTATTGTGTAAATATTCCAGAAAAAATAAAAAATAAAAAAAATAAAATAAAATAAGAGGGAAACTTTCAACAGGGTGGATTTCCGTACATGCAGAAGAGATTGCCCTAATTGGAAGTTGCATTTGGTGGGCCATTTGAATCGAAGCTCGCCATTTGTAGGTTAGTATAAAGAAAGTCTTTGATTCCCTTTTTTCTTTCTTTGAATAGATTATTGCTTGAAAACGAAAGTGATTTCGAAAGAAATTGTGAAAAAAAATCTAGAGAAATCTGGAGATCTGGGAGAGAATTCAAGGTTTTAGGGTTCTGAAAGGCCGGAACCCTCTCTGCTTTCAAAAATGGCTTTCGAGCCCTTTTTGATCGAGCGCGGCTAGATGTGGATTTCATACGAAAGCCATCCACACATGAAGTTCCTTCGTTGTGATGCTAGGTGGGGCCCACCATGATGTTTGTGAGAAATCCGCCACATCCATCTATTTTACGAGCTCATTTTAGGACATGTGACCGAAAATGAGGTGGATCCAATACTCAGGTGGGCCGCACGAGAGGAAACACTAGGGATTCAGTGACCACCGTTGAAACGTTTTTATGGCCACAGAAGTGTCATATCAGGATAAGTTTTTTGCATTTTCACTTCATCCTAATGGGAATGACCTCATAAACAGTTTGGATGACATATAAACATCAAGGTGGAGCCCAGGAAAGTTTCAACGGTAGGAAACTTTCCCCAGTTTTCCCTCTCATATGGCCCACTTGAGTTTTGGATCCACCTCATTTTTGGTCGCATGTCCTAAAATGAGCTCGCGAAATGGATGGACAGGGTGGATTTCTGACAAACATCACAATGGACCCCACCTAGTATCCTAGCGCAGGAACCTCTTGCAAAAGCCTTTCCAGGAAATCCGCTTCTGGCGCGGAGTGGGAGCCCTAGAGATGAATGGTCCTGTCAGGAGCTCTGTAGGGCCCACCATGATATATGTGTTTTATCCACACCATCCATCCATTTTTGATAAAATTAGGGCATGAGCCCAAAATGTAGCCAAATATGTGGCTCAAGTGGACCACACCATAGGAAGCCGTTGTGGGAATGATATCCACTGTTGAAGCTTTCTTGGGGCCCACCGTGATGTTTATTTGGCATCCAATCTGTTCATAAGGTCTACCTGGATAAAGGGACAACATAAATATTACCTTGATCCAAAACTTTTTTAGCCCCCAATATTTTTTTAATGGTGGCCATTCAATGACCACTTTTACGTGTGGTGTGGTTCGCCTAAGATTTGGATTTACCTCATTTTTTGGCCCATACCCTAAAACGATTTATCAAAATGAATTGACAGTGTAGATACACCATATTATGTCGAGGTGCCCCCACGGTTATGGTCCCACCATATTACGTACTGTTGAAACCAATGGAATTACCAACACATCTCAAAATTATGTGGGCTCCACACTAATGTATGTGCTATATCCACTCCTCCCATTCATTTCTTCATATCATTTTAGCCTATGTGCCTAAAAATGGGGCAGAGCCAAAGCTCAAGTGGACCACACCAAAGAAAACAATGGTTTTAATGGTGGCGTCATTATTCCCACTATTTCCCATAATGTGGTCCACACGATCTTTGGATCTGCCCCATTTTTTGGCTCAGGCTTTAAAATTATCTGAAAAAAATGAATGGACAACATGGATATAATGCGTGGGGCCCACACAATCTGTCTCATTTTTTTAGTTAAGACATTAAAAAATAAAAATAAAAAAATAAAAAAATAAAAAAAATAAAAAATAAAAAATGTAAAGATGTTTAGGTGAGACCCGGACTCACTCAAGACGGTGCAAGTGAGTTCGTTTTTCCAAATCATTTTAGTATATTATCCAAAAAATGGAGCACATCCAATTATCAAGTGGACCATACCAAAGGAAAAAGTGGTGATTGACTATTAAAATGCCACAAAAGTTCTAGATCAATCATATATTTATTTTTTTTCTTTCATCCAAGCTTATGTGAACTTATCAATAGATTGGATGGTAACTACAAAACATTAAGGTGAGCCCTAAGAAGGTTTTAATGGCAGGGCCTTCAATCAATATTGTTTCCTATGGCATGATCCACTAGATAATGGGATCTGCTTCATTTTTGGGATGGTGTCGTATATTGAGGTGGCAAGACAGATGAATGGTGTGGATATACATGTCTTAATACATTTATAAATGTTATGCATTATATTTAAATATATTTGCCTTAGTTTAATCAGACAATGAATAACTTAGGACCCTATACAAAGGAAACCTATCGTGTGCACTTTTTTTTAGATGTTATGCTCTAAAAGTGTGTATTAAGATCTTTTTTAACAATACTTGAATTTTCATTGAAAAATTCAATCATTTTCCCAATGTTTCCCCATGTTTCCCAAAAAGTGCAATAAATTATGCGATACAAACGATATATCCCGTGTGATAATCAATATGTATTATATCCTAAGGGTGTGATACATTGCGCGATATCGATATTTCGAACACTGGGATCAGTTGAGCTAAACATTCTTCTCAAATCTAAGGTGTCGAAAGATGTGGTGGGGTTTCACTTTTTGAAAGTGTGACGAAGGTAGTTGTTATAACGAAATGGAAATAAGAACGAGGAGATTTTGCAATTTGGGGGCTTCGAGTCCAATGTCGTTACCATTGCGATCATTGAATTAGTATGAGTGAGCCTTTTGGAATGTTCAGCTATTGGCAAAAAGGATTTTATATATATATATATATATATATATATATATATATATATATATATATATATAAGTAGAGAAGAAAAAAAAATGTAAGAGCTTGCTCGCCGTAATCTGAAATATGCATTCCCCATCTCATTATCATTTCGGTTCAGCGCTTTACTGCGAAGTGAGCTTTCTGGAATCTTCGTCTATTGGCAAAAAGGATTTTATATATATATATATATATATATATATATATATATATATATATATATATATATATATATATATATATATATAAAGTAGAGAAGAAGAAAAAAAAGTGTAAGAGCTTGCTCGCCATAATCTGGAGTAGGGGCATGCCATTACCATTGCGATTCAATGCTTTAGTGTGAAGTGAGCCTTTTGAAATCTTCAGCTATTGGCAAAAATGATTATATAATACAGGAGGGAGTATGAAGAAGTGAAAAAAATGAAATAAAAGTTTACAGATAGTGAAAGGCTTTAGAGTGTCTAGGAAAGTTTAATATCCTCACACCTCAAGACTCTCGAAATCTTAATCTCCATTTCGTCATCTCTCCTCACTAATGGTGCGGTAAAATCAAATAAAGAAATATTTTTAATTACAAGTTTGAATCCAGACCATAACCAATCTTACTTCGATAGTGTCACCTTGCTGCATAAATTTCTTATACATGTGTGCACTCAAACTCTTCCTAAATAAATTGCTCATTTTGTTGAATTAAGGTAATTTTTTTCTTCCTCTTAAATTGTCTCTCCTCACTAATGGTGCGATAAAATCAAACAAAGAAATATTTTTAATTACAAGTTTGAATCAAGACCATAACCAATCTAACTTCGATAGTGTCACCTTGCTGCATAAATTTCTTATACATGTGTGCACTCAAACTCTTCCTAAATAGATTGCTCATTTTGTTGAATTAAGGTAATTTTTTTCTTCCTCTTAAATTATTTTTCCTTGCCCTTTCATGCTCCTAATGTCTGTGAAACTAACATCGCAACTACGATCACTCATTCATGATCACCTGTGTATCTTCAACAAGTGCTCCTACTACAATTTTTTAGTAAGAAACTGCTTCAATATTGTCTATGAATATGTATTGTCTTTGCTTGTTAGATGCAAATTGAGAGAAGAAATAATGTTGTCAGGGCCTCTGATACTTGCTTGTTAGATGGAAATTGAGACAAGAAACAACACTATTGGAGCCTCTAATACTTCTAGAGTGTTTGCAAATATTATACTTTATATAGAGCTTAACTTTCAAGAGAGCTTAGAGAATCTCTTACTGTTGAAACTATTGAACTCCAATGGTATTTTGTTTATTCCACGTCATAATAATGTTTTTTTAGCCAATTAACTTGAACGATGTCTAGTTTCAAAAGTAAGTGTCCATGGATTAGAAGCTAGGATTGTTCGACCAATCTTTTTTTAAAAAGGTAATTGTCCACCCGATCTCTGAGTGACTCAAGTAACAGTGGGACTCGCAAGTTAGTTAGTTTAACTTGAGTTAAATTTTTTTCATGTGTATGATATCTCAGTGCCTACATATTTCATGTGTCCAACCAATCCTTTAGATCTGACTTCTTTTAATATCTGTATTAGTCTTTTTTGTTTTTTTTCTTTCAGAATTTCATGTCTTAAACCGCTAGATCTGATGCGATCTTTGTGAAACTATGTCATGAAACAATGGTGATATTGTTTGTGTTTTTCTTGGTTTTGCTGTCCGAATTAGGAAGCGGGGAATGATCAAATGACAAATACCTTTCTTGCTGTCCGAATTAGGAAGCGGGGAATGATCTGGGCTCCAAATTGCAATTGTGTTATTTTTTATTTTGACCTGAACAAGATTCAACTGCCAATTCAAGGGCTACTTTTTTTATTAAGAATGCTAGTAAGAATAGAGAATAGTTAGTTTTTTTTTTTTTGTCATTCCTCCATGATCGTAAACCTAACACAATTCAATTCATTAGCTGTCCAAACATAGCTTAGGGGTTCATTTGGATGCCTGTAAATGGGCCAAGTTGTAAATGATTTACATTTACACTCTGTATTTCGATGGCCTTTTTTCCCTATAAATCATTTTTAGGCTGTAAATAATTTACAGCATTTACCCTCATTTCATTTACACGCA
The DNA here is from genome assembly GCA_037074715.1 of Magnolia kwangsiensis. NCBI lineage: Eukaryota > Viridiplantae > Streptophyta > Magnoliopsida > Magnoliales > Magnoliaceae > Magnolia > Magnolia kwangsiensis. The sequence goes on along the minus strand of CM073582.1, from coordinate 114,098,998 downwards.
AAAAGTTCATATTTCATTTACAGGCCCTCCATTTGCAGCCTAACGATTATAAATGGAAAGATTGGCTCTCCATTTACATGACTTAAACAATTTACAGGCAATCCAAACACAGACGATCCTGCACCTGTAAATCGTTTACAACTTAGAACCATACAGGACAGGATGTAAATGACTTACAGGTGTAAATTACCTGTAAATCATTTCTAGGCATCCAAATGACCCCTAAGTCTATCAAATTCTGTACAATTCAATTTAACTGGGGTCGAGTTCAAATCACTTGGAGTAAACTGAACAGAAGTCAATTCAGGTGGATGCATTTTTCCGGAGGCAATGCAAAGTGGAGTCAATCTCCATAAGATGGAGTTCTGAAACTGCTTTTTAAAAAAATATTGACAACTCTATCTAGTCTTGTAGTTCTTTTTTCTTAATGGGAATGTCTCACCTGCAGCCATCAGGTTGTTTCTTTTGAATCAGACATCGGGTGTTTGACTCTATGCAAATATGTGGCCTGACTGATGAACGGAGTGATCTGATTTTGCACCACTGATCTTCATGGTGGGCCCTTGTGCATGTCTAGAATGTCCTACAAGCATGTTGGCGTGTGTGAGAGGAGAATGCCAAAAGTTGTATTTGAGCACACTTGGCATTGCTCTATAACACAAGCAGTGACTATACCAGCTAGTTTCAGTGTTTTCACTTCTTTTCCTTTTAAAAAAATTAGGTCAAGGATTCTATTGTTTCAAACTCTTCCTGGTTCATGTATTTTTCTATTTTATGCTTTTATGACCTCTAAATTTCACATTGATAATGTGTTATCGTGTTTGAAGATGGAAGGTATTCAATATTCTGGTGCTTATGCATCAATGGGGGTTGATAATAGCTTGTGGATGGATAATTTCTGCAATAATTTTAGAGTTGAAGTAATTTAACCTACAAAAGATGAGATTGAGTTTGAAATGATCGGGATTGATGCTTCACTGGCCAATGCATTTAGGGTGATCCTCATCACTAAGGTACATCTTTAAAATTGGTCTGTTTTTCTTATATTTTTCTTTATAAATTTCCAGATATAGTGTGTTATCAATTGAGTTTCATCCAATTTGATTAGTTTGTTTGGTATTCCTTTTTTCTTAAAAAAAATTTTATTTTATTTACTTGGGCTGATGTTTGGAATCTTTGGATATTGAAGTTCACTTATTTATATTCTTCCTTTTGTGCAGTGATCATTGTTGGTGATTTTTATTTATTTTATATATATATATATATATATATATATATATATATATATATATATATATATATATATTTTGGTGGGGGGGGGGGGGGGGGGGGGGGGGGGGGGGTTCTCACTTAAGTTATTTTTGTTTTTCAGGGTGACCATTGTTAGTTTTTTTTTTTTTTTTTTTCCACATGAAATTGAAAGTCCTTCTGGATAGGGATCTTGCAGAATTAGGATTAAGTTCTAATCTCAATTTTGATGACCCATGCCCTTCATGTCATATTTGAAGGTGTTGGCAATTCTTTTCTCCTTTTGATCACAATTTTCAATCATTTAGTTTCTTTTTCCAACTTAAAATAACTGTGATTATGCAGGGAAACTTCCTTTGTGTCACAGAATCTGATTTGGAGGATATGGGGCCTGCCTGATTTGGCAGAATCTCATTCCCAAATGGGTACTATATAAGAAGTTATTATTTTGAAGACTATGGAGCTGTTCATTTTTTTAAGGCTATGGACTCATTAATCAGTCATATCTACCAATTTGAATCCCCATTCAGGAGGGATTCTCTATTATATGTTTTCAGTGAATTGATGTTTACTTGCACTACTCTGTCATGGTTATTTCAATTCAGTGTGAGGACATTTCGACAGGCAATACTCTTGTTAGTTGGGGCAGATTGGAAAACATAGCCAACCTTTATGCAGGCTGTCATTTCCACTTTTGATGCTACAAATCACAAATGAGATAAGAGTAAGAAGGTCCCATTGTCATCTCACTTGTGAGTTGGACACAACGCACCTGTCATGGTTTCTTAGCAAATCAGTCTTCTAGAATTGTCTTCCATTCTAGGTTCAACTGTTCTCAGTTGGATCTCTTTTTCATGTTCGAAATTGGCTTTCATTTTCATCAGTCTCTCACAGAGTCTCCATTGTCCTCTTATGTGCTTAATGTTGCGATGTTGCATCATCTAGTTACCATTATATGCCTTTACTTTTCCTTTTTGTTTATAACCATCTTTTGAGATGGTTGGTTCGGTTGTTTTTTGTTGCATTGAATGGTTGGTGTAGACAATCACTTTTTTATTTATTAATTTTAATCATGGTCTCCTCCGCATGCAGCTTCCTACAAGTGCTATTGAAAAGGTCCTTGTTGCAAACAACACATTGTGGTCCAAGATGATGTCCTAGCCCATAGGTTGGGCCTTATTCCCATCAAAGCTGACCCAAGTCTGTTTGAATATGTTTCAGGTTGACAGTTCGTTGACTTTTTTTTTTTTTGCTTTCATTAATTTGAATTGGGCTTACTTGTACATTTATTTTGGTAGAAAATGACTCGCAATATCTTGGTGTGGTTCAATGATCCCCAATTACACCTTTGGTCAACAGGTTAGTTTTCAGTCTATGCCTTCGTGTATTTAGATTAATTTGTATAAGTGGAGAGTCGTTTTATTTTGATGGGCCTGTCTTCATCATTAGAAATATCTTGTTGAGGATTGAGTTAGATGGTGAATCATTTTTTAGTGGATTGGATGATTCATTCACTAACTTATCAAAGGGGACCGAGTTAGATGGTGAATCATTTCCCATGGGATCAACTTGAATCATTCTATAGGAGCCGTAAATCACAAGATTCCAATAACAAAATTTGTTCCCATAGGTAATTTATCTGTAACTAAAGCCATGCATGAGTACCATGTCTGTTAGCTACGTATGGAATAGAACAACTGCATGCATGAGCCGGTTTGACTCATTTTTAGTAACCATATGCATGAGCTATGGACACTGTTTATGCAATCATTGGTGCGGCTTAATTTTTGTGTCCAACAATTCTACCATGTTTGAATGCTTCTATCTATTGATGCCATGAGAGTTGTTTTTGTTCTTTTTTTTTTCCATCTTTTTTTTTTTCCCTTATTGTTGGCTTTTAGTATCTTTCTATGCAATAAAAATTTTTTTTTTTTTTTAAAAGGCAACTAAAAGAACCATGTTTCACAAAGCTGACATCTAGTGCTAATTAGAATGCATGAATTATCTCTGACATTAGTTGTTTGTGATAGCTTAATCAAACTGCTGACTCTAAAAGGCACAACTGTTCTATTCCGTGTCATGCTTCAGCTCCAAACATGTTGGCTAATAGCAAGTTGAGAAGGCACTGTTCGATTCTCAGGTTGGAAGCACCAAAGATTCTGACAGTACAATGGAGAATCTTTGCCTGAGAGCCATGACAGTACAATTGATTTTTTTGTATGTATGTATTAGGTACTTCTTCAAGGTCTTTCATCAAGGGATTTGATATGTGGAAGGAAGAAACTGTAATGAAGGTAAAAAATCAAAGATGGTTGCTTTGTTTTTTGCATTCTTTGTGCAGGAATATTTAACATAAGGTGGAAGCACACTCTAGTGCTAGTGGTCGTTTGGGTTGCTTTTCCTTCTTTATATCTTCAATCTCAATTTATGTATGATGTATACATATATTTATGTGTGCATGAAATTGCTAGAGAGCTCTCACTCAATCCCAATTTCCAAATGATTGCTTCACCCACTGGCCAATATGATTTTTCTTTTTTAATCTGACAGTCCATTACTGCACCCAATCCTTTTTTCCAAGTTTAGTGCCAATATGCCCTGAAATGATGGTTCCCACCAGAATAGGAATCTTTTGATTCTATCTATAATCCTTGTCATAGGAAAGGATCAAATATTGGAATGTATTGCATTGCTTCAGGAATGTTACACAAAAACTTCATCTAGCGTTATGATATGAACTTCCATATGGATTTTTATCAGGTATTATATAATGCATCACTGAAACAAATGGATTTTTATCATTTGAACAAGCAATGGTACAGGTGGCCCATCTTGGCATGGTCCATGAGGCGCCATCTCCCGCACAAGATGATCTTAGTCATTAGAAATAATGGACACTACAACCAGCGGTCTGCATTTAATGGGGGCAACATTATAGCCTTTGGCCCATGCTGATCATGGAATATATTTGATCCCATGTTATCATTTGTTTCTTGACACGATTTTGTTAAATGCAACATGGGGAGTGGCAGATGTTCTTTACCGTGACAAGTATTTTTTTTTTGGTATTTGAACCACGACCTTATTAGCATTTTACTGTTTTACGGGCTCTGCATCTCTCTTACAATGTTCCTCCAATTTGCAGTCTTTGCTTTTTGGCAGAATATCTACAGCAGGTAGTGCATGGAGCAATTCCTAGTGCTTACTTTGAATCTGAAACTGCTGTCCCAGCTGCTGAGATGTCAGTTCACATTCTCAACCATCTTTATAAGCAGTTGGATGAAGTTTGTCCTGTGCGAGGTGGTGAGGTTCGGGAAACATTCTGCCACTCTGTATGTCTGTTTGTGGTTCTTTGGTTTTATGTGATTCTAGTAAATGATTTCCTTAGTCAAGAAAGGTTTATGGATTATCTTTTGTTTGTTCGTGCCCTTTTATGTGGTAATTGCAGGGTGTGAAAAAAAAAAATGCTAGGGGCCTGTTGTGATGTTTTTGCAGATGTGTCTCCAACACCATCAGTTGATCTGCCAGATTGACAGTCCGGATCATCTACATTTGGCTGGACATGATGCATATCCTGGATGTTTTATTCTCAGGGCTGTCAATGGGCTAGGCTCAGGCCCGCCATGCAAAATGGAAATTTTGAGTAGGCCCAGGTTGACAGACCCAGCCCAAACAATTCAAAATTTGGGTCGAAGCCAATCCCTTGCCAGGCCTCTTAATGGCCCTGCTTATTCATGTGCCAGGTCTGCATGTGTTGCCACGTCTAGATGCATGTGGCCTTAGGAAAGCTCTGTTTATTTAACCTTTACTGATTATCTTCTTTCCATATTGAGCAGTCTATTAAATGAAATTCATCAGCTGACATTGCATTTCATTTGTTGTTAGAATCATGCAAATTCCGTGTTCCTTTATTCATTTCAAGATGTTTTCTCATGTGCAGGAACTACCAAGGATTGCATCTTTGCAACATCTGAAAGGATTGCTTGAGATAGTTCGTTACACTACTAAGATGGGATTCTAAAACAGATGGACGCCATGGCTATCAAGTACGTATATCATGGTGGACCCCACGGCATGGGACACATGTTGTGTGGACATCCTGGCCCACAAATGTGGGCCCTGTACCAACATCTCGATGGGCCTAAGGAAGGCTACAAAGGTGGACGTCCACCCAACCCTTAGCTTCAGGTGGTTTAGTCACTTGACCCTCGGGTTTGCCACGATTTTCGGACCCATACTCTATTACTAGCTGAATAAATGGATGGCGTGAATATACCATAGATCATCTAGCTGGACAGCCTGGATAAAACATTACATGATGGTGACCCCTGCCCTAAAAATAAAACTATCGAGACTGAATAAACCCAAACATCATGATGGACCCTACTGTCCAGTGGGCTACCTATATAACCACATACATCATGGTGGACCCAACTGTCCAATGTGCCTCCTCATAAGTCGCAAATGACGGTGGGCCTAGGCCGGGGGTTCAATCAAGAGACCCCGATTGCCTATTGGACAGTGCTCTATGGACCCCAACATTATATATGCATTTTATCCATGCCGTCCATCTATTTTCCATATCATTTTTGGGCGTGAGTCTAAAAGCCAGACATATCCAAATCTCAAGTGGACCACACCACACGAAAATAGTGGTGATTGCCCACCATTAAAAACTTCCTAGGGCCCATTGTAATGTTTATTTTCCATCCAACCTGTTGATTAGGTCACAGAGACCTGACTATAACCAAAATTTTGTGGCCCCAAGAAGTTTTTAATGGTGGGTGTTCAATCACCATTGTTTCCTATTGTGTGGTCTATATGAGATTTGGATCGTCCTCATTTTTGGTTTTTGGCCATAAAATGATCCGAAAAAATGGATGAATGGAGTGGATAAAACACATACATCATTGTGGGGTCCATAGAGCACCGTCCAGTAACTATTGGCTACTGAGCAGTGGCCAATCCGCTTTCTCAATCAAGACTGTTCCCGAGGACAGAGAGGATTTTCTGCAGACATCATGTGAAGCTAGAAAAATAGGTGGTTAGTAGAACATATACATCACGGTGATTGCCCAAGGAGGTTACAAATGGGGCTCACCCATGCCAGGTCCATGTGACCCAATGGGCGGGTGGGGTGGCCCAAAACATCACGGTGGGCCCCACCAGGTTTCAACGGTGGTCTTCAATCTCTAATGTTCCAAGTGGTGGGACCCACTAATCTTTGGTTCAGATGGTATTTATGTTATCCCCTCCACACGGGTCACACGTGGCGTAGTGAACAAGTTTGATGTCAAACAAATTTCACAGTGGGTCCTAGGAAGCTTTCGACAGTGGACATTCATTTACCATTATTTCTTACAGTGAGTCCACTGTAGCTTTAGGATCAAGTTGATATGTATGTTTTCACCTCTCCCAGGTCTTGTGTGGGTCATACATGGGTTTGGGGGCAATCGACCACCATGGTGGGCCCCATCTCAGCTTTAATGGTGTGTGTTAAATTCGCTGTTTCCTATACTGTGGTCCACTTAGGATTAAGATCGGTTCACCAAATGATATGGAAGATGGATGGACAGTGTGGATAAAACAAATACAGTACGGTGGCCTCCTCATCGTAGGTGAAACACATCTTCAGTCCTACCCTTAACCCTCAATGATTGATCATAATAGCTAATAAAAGAAACAATTTATCATAGTTCTTTTCATGATCCACTGTTTCAACAGTAGCAATAAGAATTAAGGAACCTCTTCATTATGACCACCCACTCTCAAAATTGGGCTCAATAAAGTCACCAAACCTGTTTCCATTTGAAGGAATTAAGGTATGCTAAAACAGTTGCATAACGAATGTAATTTAATGGTAAATGTGCTAACCATTACATGTTACAGGGCCAAAATGGCTGTTACAGGAAAAATGGCCCTTAAAGGGGCTGAAAGAGAAAGAAAAAAGAAAAGAAAAGAAAGAAAAAGGAAAAAAGGCTACAATGGCTATTATGTCCCATATCGTAATGGTAATGGTAGTAGCCATTATGGCCCCCGTTACTGTTATGGAATACCTTAGAAGGAATTCACAATCACTAAAGGTTTGCTTGTTGTATTGTTTTTCTCTTTATTATTCATCTATTTATTGATTAGTATTAGTTTTTTTTTTTCAAACTTGTAAGTTGTGAATTTTATTTTCCTACATATTTTCTTTTGTGGATGCGGCAGTCAAGATTACTACTTGTGTTCTGCTTTTTGTTTGCAGGCTTGGTCACCATTTGTATTGGCTTGGAAAATGCTTATTCTGATAAGGGTGCAGCTTCCAGAAATTCCCATGATCCAATTAACTCTGATGTGAGTTGAATTCCCATTTGCATTGCCATCTTTATTTTCCTGTTTAGCAATGATTAAGAAAGAGAGAGGATCCATGCTGTTAGTTATATCTAAATTATTTATCAAACATTTAATCTTTGGACATGTGTTACACATGTATGGGATGAAGACCAATTTTTTAGGCCTGGCAGTGGATGGGTTGTACCGTGAAAATCATCGGGATGGAAGATGGAACGTCTTCTATCACCTTCGATTGTTTGGAGGGCACATTGGATTCATGGTCCTTCGGATGAAAAGATCAACTAGGTAAGCCTCTGCTCTGTTATATCCCCTAGTGCATTCGATCCTTGCTCATGCCCCCAATGCAGAATAGAGGAATTATATCCTGCACAGCAGTACATGACTATTTCTTGCTGCATGGCCCATGGTTCAGCAATCCATAACACTGAGCTGATGGCCCCACTTGGAATTGAGACACCCAAGAAATATCCCAGAATGGGTGAATCCTAACTGTTGGATTTCACATTTAATAAGAAGCAAAATGTTTGTCTGGAATGAGTGATTGGCCCTGACTTTTGAATTAGATATTTCGCCAATTGAAACTTTTTCTCTACTGCATCCAAGCTTGTTTCCATGAGTGGCATGTTTCAAATGGAAGCAGCCTGGATGGTTTTGATTATTAGGCATCTACTTTTTGTTTGAAGGACTTTATCCTTGAGCCCTTATTTTCTCTTAAAGTCCATTTTTTAATTTCTAGCACTCTTGAACAGACCAATTTCCAGGCCTGCTGGTTTTTATTTAGATACGCCAAAGATGCTGCTAATCAGGCAAGTTCTCTTAATTTACTACACCTGAAATTCCACTGTTCTATCTGTTTTCTTTCCTTGGTGCCATTTAAAAATCAGGTAACAACAATTTGGTCGTTTCCTTTATATTGAACTACAAGAAAAATTCCAATGCACTTCGAGCACTATAAAAATCCTAGATTCAATTTTTTTTTGTCATCCTTTTCCTTACTCATATGGTAAAGATTGCCTAACAGAAGTGATTCTTTTAGAATCATAAGCAATCCATGATGAGCTATCAAATATATGGATTGAATGGTTGGTTGCCTACGTTTGTACAAATGATCTCGACAGTCCATATTAGAGGCCATTGATCAGATGGTTGAGATCATCGACGAATTGCCATCGTGGGGATCTCAAAGTGTCGATTGGTACAAAGTTCTTCCAGCTGCAATCTCTAGGCAATGTTCCACCTAGTTAGCCTCTTCATAAATTTCTTGAAGAAAAGATTATTGAAAATAAAATTCTCACTTAAATCCATCATGGTCATTTGTTAATGCTTTTGGCAGGACGCTAATCCCTAGCAGTTAGTGCAAGTATCTTATTTGCCTTTGGTGTTAGCAAATCATGTTGATCTTGAGAATGGGTCCTTACTCTTGCTCCGGTGGTAGACTCTTAGGAGTTTCAACACCTCGTCAAGGGTTCAAGTAACCATAGGTGGTGAAATCCCACTACAGTGTGAGTGTGTGGTGGTGTGTGTGTGTGTGTGTTTTTTTTTTTTTTTTTTTAATGTTGATCTTGAGAACTGAGATCTTCCATATGAGCATCAAATTGCTTGCCTTAGAGCTTTTATTCTAAGTTACCAATTACCATTATTATCTGAGTTCATGACCATTTTCTGCTGCAAATTGCTTCCTGGGCTTGCTCAATGTGAATCATCCCTTTTTTTATTGTTCTTTATTATTTCACTTGTACACACACTTGCTCAATGTGAATCAGCCCTTTTTTATTGTTCTTTATTATTTCACTTGTACACCCACTTGCTCAATGTGAATCAGCCCTTTTTTATTGTTCTTTATTGTTTCACTTGTACAGGCACTGTTGTACACAAACGTAGTAGTATTATTGAATCGGCGGCACTTTCTTGCACTTTTAGATTAATGCAAATGAGCCTCAATAACATACCATATGTGCATTAGAATAGATTAATCACACATATGGTATGCCGTGAAGCTTGTTAATCTGGCTATTAGGTTTGTTTTTTCTTTTCTTTTTTTTTTATTGGTAACTTCTATTTTATATAGATTTTGTAATTTAAAAAGCTCTGATTTTTCATTGTCTTTACATGAAGGATGAGTGATGAGGGTCAAATATTACATATCAGACCCCATTTATTTCCTAGATTTACGAGCATGATACCGTTTAATGGCCTGTTTTATCGTGTTTATGTTGCAAGGTGATTTTACGAGCATGAACTGCAAAAAGGTATTAAAAGCATGGATTGGACGCTCTGAAGACCCCAAGGCATTGTACGAGACTCCATGGGACCAAGATTGAGGATTTACACGTCGGAGATCAGAGAGATTTCAGCCGTTCATGTCAAAGAGGCCCGAAATTGGTGCAGAACGCAAGATTGCAGGGTTCCCACCATCCATTCAGTTTGAAACTTTATATATGGCCTGAGGATCAAAAATAAACCGTACACGTAGAAAATCAACCATTGGATCGCCGTGGAAGTGGCCCAACGATCAAATCAGCCCATAAAATGTTAAATTGGAGCCCACCTGGTCTTTGGATATGCTTCAATTTTGGGGCCAACGCCTTAAATGAGACGAGAAAAGGGATGGACGGATCAGATTTCTCGCAAGCATCACAGTGGACCTCATCTTATGGGGTGCGTGCATAGTGTATATATGCACTGGACGCGCACGGGAACGTCAAAGACGGTCCAACCGCCTTTGACCGAAAACTTTCAAAGAAGGAAATTTCCTTCTTCGTAAGCAGACACAGACCGTTCGCTAGGATGGGTAGTGGGCCGACACCGTTGATCACATGGACCATCTGGACCATCCATTTGATCCAGGGGGTGGCCACGACCCCAAACATGCTCGCCTTTAGCTCCCATGCAAGGTGTACACATGTAAATCATGATCAAACGGAAGATGAACGGTGGCTTTACAGTTCAGGTGGACCACGTCAGAAATCGTTCAAAACAGTCTCTCTACGACCGAAATTTCGAGATAAATCCGGTGGACGGAGTGGATTCTGTAAAAAATGAAGTGAAGTGGGACCCACCACCAGTCCAGCATAGAAACAATGCTAGTTCGGCGTTCAAAAAAACGGATGCTGCCGACTTGCGTAGCCCACTGTACGATCTCGATCATGGTCGAATTCACGATCCGAACCGTCCATAATGTTCATAGGGAGGCTATAACCCTTTCCAAGAAGTCTATTTTCGAAAATCGTGATGGTTAATATCTCACATTCAGTCCAAACACAAGGACAACGTCCGGACACTGCCTGAATTTTGCGGCGGTTGTATGATCAAGGGAATGGTCGGATGGATGATCCAAACCGTTCAAAGTGCTCGTAGGGAGGCCAATACTCTAGTCAAGATGTCGGAATTGACAGAGGAGTCAATGTTGTGCTACAAATCTGCTCCAAACGCAAGACGTCTTGCGCCAGCTGCGTAAAATCTTTCTCCACAACTCCTAGCCGACCTCCAGCAGATATATAAGAGAGAGAATGTGAGGAAAAGGGATCTTCAGCTTGGCAAGGACGTGCACAAGAGGGATAGTAGTGTTAGCTTTCTCTTTTTCTTTTTAATTCTTTTTATTTTATTTTATTTTCTTATGTGTTTAGCCTAACCATGTTTGGTTAAACCTCTTAGCTAGGGCTAAGAGGTGAAGCTTGTAGTGAGATGTGAGATTTTATGATTTTAATTTAATTTTAATGTATGAATTGAAGTTGATTTTAGTTTGATTAGTATGGAAATATTTTTAATCTTTAATAGTCTGTTGTGACTGAAATTACAGTGGGTCTGCGATGGCTTTGAGTATTTCTATATCCTTTTCATGTTTATGATGTTAGGAAGCCCATTATGATGTATTAGGCCCCTTGTGTGAGGCCCATTATGATGTATTAGGCCCCTTGTGTGAGGCCCATTATGATGTATTAGGCCCCTTGTGTGAGGCCCACTGGGCCCCACCACATGTTTGGCTCTATGTGGGTCACTCTTAGGGAGCAATATTGGTTAAATGTCCATATTGATGGGCAATGATACTTAAATATCCACATCGTGACTTTTCCTTAGGCCTTGGTTAAGCCCATTCTCATCCTTCTCTAAGTGGGTTGACCCTAATCATTGGGCCTCATTAATATTGCATGATCCATCTATTCTTCTTGGGCTAATCCAAAATGTTAAGCCCCCATTGGTTGCTAATAGGCTGTTTTAATCTTGAAGTCCATCTAAGATTCATTTGGGCCCCCTAGGGCATCTAGCGGGCCATGTGATAGTATGGTGAAGGAAGCCCGTTCTGGATCCTTAGGATTGTAAGTAGGCCACCCAGGCCCAACCTTGATATAAGGAGAGTTCACCCTCATCGTAGACGGAGGATCCATGCTATCAGATTTAGTATATCCACAGTCGAAGACTGACCCTCCATGTTATGGATCTGTTGTCCATCTATGGACCTTGCCTTATATATATGCCGATTATGATACCGATTATGAGTATGTGATAGCATAACATCATGACACATGCCCATACACATCATCTATATGCTTGATATGAGATGTGGTCAACTATTGCATATGTCATTGGTTAGGTTGTTTATGGGACTCCCTGATTGGTGGAGTTGTCCCACATGGGTGCACGGTATGTGCAAGATCGATACATGATTGGATTATGTGACTCATGCATCTTGCATTGTGTAATTATGATCACTATACACCCTAACGACATCAGGGTTGTAGCCTCCACAGATATGGCGTGGATGGCAGGATTATATACCAGAAATATTGCTTAAATATTGTTTAAGCATAGGGCGGGAAGGATGTCCCAAGGTGAAAATCCCCAAACCTTTATGGTACCATGGAGGATGCTCCAATGCCTAGATCGAGTGGATGTATGAGCATATGAGGGCTGAATACCAGGACGTCGAGTCTCTCACTGTGTCGTAGTCGGTTGGAAGAAGGTGAGGCCTTACTCGTCCGAGGGTAGGGGCAATTCCAATCTGAGTCTAACCAGCTCGTAAATGAGTCCGCTACCAACGTGCCAGGTCGATATTGGTTGACTACTAATCAGGCAGGTAGTGAGGTCGCTTCCGCTTGCATGGTTTTACATCCAGTGTGGGGCGACAATTTGGTGTATAGTGTATTAGACCCCGGTGATATCCTAGAGATGAGCTATATGATTATGTGGATTTAAATGAGGATTGGTATGCTTAAGTTGCATCTCGCATCGCATAGCCTTAGTAGCATTGCTTGGCCTTGGTGTGGCTGATAACATTCATGCATTACATCGCATAGCCTTGGTATGGCTGACAGTATTAATGGATTCGCCAGCATATTCTGCATTACTCTGATATTACATTCTAAGCACGCTTATATTAAGCACACACTTACACCACTCTCTAAGCTTTCTGTAAGCTTATGCACGATTGATGCATGCAGGTGATGCTAGGTCGTAGCTGAGCAGGAGCAGGAGCATGCCGCAAAGCTTCAGGAGTTTTTAATTATTATCATCACTGTATTTCCCTTTATGCGCATTGTATCTTAAAGTTTTTATCTTAGTAGATTTTGTGATGGTGTTATTGTTGTTATTATTCTTGGGTTATGCTATGGTTATGCTGATTATGAAACAAATTCATGTTGAAAATACTCCTTTTAGGATCCCAGGATCGGAACCTGACATACGAGTGTCGGAAGCCGAGATGGGGTACTACGGAGGCTGTCGATGCCGGATTCGGTGATCAAAAATTTTACGAGCCCGGTTTTCGAGTTTGGAGCGTGACAATCGAATAAGGCTCAATCAAACGAACGGTTTAGATCAATCAAAATCAGTGCAAATATATAAGGATTGGGTTATATCAATGACAATCAGCCTAAATGTATCATCAATTTTATTACTAAACATCAGCCTTAGAATATAACTTAGCATGAATCTACGAAATAACCCGAAGCATATGAAGAGTTTGGATCACTAAACATACGCCAAATCATATGAAAGGCTTAGAAGATCGAATAAGGCTTAATCAAACAATGGTTTGGATCAATAAAAAATCCGCCCAAATATATATATATATATATATATATATATATATATATATATATATATATATATATATATATATATATATATGTATGTGCATATGTATAATGATTAGTTGATATCATTCAAAATTCACCCATATATATCCTCAATTGGATTACTAAACATCAGCCTTTGAATATAACTCAACTTGAATCAACGAAATGGCTTGAAGCATATGAAGGGTTTGAAATACTAAACATAAGCCAAATCATATGAATAGCATAAAAGATCGAATGGGGCTCAATCAAACGAATGGTTTGGATCAATGAAAATTAGCCCAAATATATATAAGGATTGGTTTATATCATTGACAATCAGCCTAAATATATCATCAATTTTATTACTGAACATTAGCCTTAGAATATAACTTGGCTTGAATATACGAAATAGCCCGAAGCATATGAAGGGTTTGGATCACTAAACATACGCCAATTCATATAAAAGGCTTAGAAGATCGAACAAGGCTCGAGCAAACATTGGTTTGGATCATTGAAAAATCTGCCCCAATAAATATAATGATTTGTTAATATCACTGAAATTCACCCAAATATATCCTCGATTGGATTACTAAACAGCAGCCTTCGAATATAACCTGGCTCTAAACGAAATCACTAAACACAAGCCAAATCATATGAATGGCATGTAAGATCGAATAGGGCTCAGTCAAACTAATGGTTTGGATCAATAAAAATCAGCCTAAATATATTATCAAGTTTATTACTGAACATTAGCCTTAGAATATAACTTAGCTTGAATCTATGAAATAGCTCGAAGCATATAATGGGTTTAGATCACTAAACATATGCCAAATTATGTGAAAGGCTTAGAAGAACAAATAGGGCTCAATCAAACGAATGGTTTAGATCAATGAAAATTAGGCCAAATATGTACAAGGATTGGTTTATATCAATGACAATCAGCCTAAATACATCATCAATTTTATTACAAAACATCAGCCATAGAATATAACTTAGCTTGAATCTACAAAATAGACCAAAGCATATAAAGGGTTTAGAACACATACGGCAAATCATATGAAAGACTTAGAAGATCGAATAGGGCTCAATCAAACAATAGTTTGGATTAATGAAAAATCCGCCCAAATATATATAATGATTAGTTGATATCACTGAAAATTCACCCAAATATATCCTCAATTATATTACTAAACATAATCCTTTGAATATAACTTGGCTGGAATCTAGATCACTAAACATAAGCCAAATCATATCAATGGCATGAAAGATCAAATAAGGCTCAATCAAACTACTGGTTTGGTTAAATGAAAATCAGCGCATATATATATAATGATTAGTGATTAGATTATATTATTAAAGATACACCCGAATGTATTATTAATTATATTACTACACATCAACCTTTGATTATAACTTGGCTTGAATCGAGATCACTAAACATAAGCCAAATCATATAAATGGCTTGGAAGATTGAATAGGGCTTAATCAAACTAATGGTTTGGATAAATGAAAATCAGCCCAAATATATATAACGATTAGTTTATATTATTAAAAATCCACCCGAATATATCATTTATTATATTATTAAACACCAGCCTTCAACTATAACTTGGCTTGAATCAACGAGATGGCCCGAAGGATATGAAGGATTTGTATGACTAAACATAAGTCGGATCATACGAAAGGCTCGGAAGATTGAATAAGGATCAATCAAACGAATGGTTTGGATCAATGAAAATCAACCCAAATATATATAAGAATTGGTTTATATCAATGACAATCGGCCTAAATATATCATCAATTTTATTACTGAACATCAGCCTAAGAATATAACTTGGCTTGAATTGACGAAATAGCCCGAAGCATATGAAGGGTTTGGATCACTAAACATACGTCAAATCATATCAATGGCATGGAAGATCGAATAGGGCTCAATCAAACGAATGGTTTAGATCAATGAAAATAAGCCCAAATATATATAAGGATTGGTTTATATCAATAACAATCAGCCTAAATATATCATCAATTTTATTACTGAACATCAGCCTTAGAATATAACTTGGCATGAATCTACGAAATAACCCGAAGCATATGAAGGGTTTGGATCACTAAACATACGCCAAATCATATGAAAGACTTAGAAGATCGAATAGGGCTCAATCAAACAATGGTTTGGATTAATGAAAAATCCGCCCAAAAATATATCATGATTAGTTGATATCATTGAAAATTCACCCATATATATGCTTAATTGGATTACTAAACATCAGCCTTCGAATATAACTTGGCTTGAATCAACAAAATGGCCTAAAGGATATGAAGGGTTTGAATCACTAAACATAAGCCAAATCATACGAATAGCATGGTAAATCGAATAGGGCTCAATCAAACGAATGGTTTGGATCAGTGAAAATCAGCCCAAATATGTTAGGATTGGTTTATATCAATGACAATCAACCTAAATGTATCATCAATTTTATTACTGAACATCAGCCATAGAATTTAACTTATCTTGAATCTACGAAATAGCCCGAAGCATATGAAGGGTTCCGATCATTAAACAAACGCAAATCATATCAGTGGCATGGAAGATCGAATAGGGCTCAATCAAATGAATGGCCTGGATCAATGAAAATCAGCCCAAATATATATAAGGATTGGTTTATATCGATGACAATTAGCCTAAATGTATCTTCAATTTTATTACTAAACATCAGCCTTATAATATAACGTAGCATGAATCTACGAAATAGACCGAAGCATATGAAGGGTTTGGATCACTAAACATACACCAAATCATATGAGAGGCTTATGAGATCGAATAGGGTTTAATCAAACAATGGTTTGGATCAATGAAAATTCCACCTACATATATATATATATATATATATATATATATAATGATTAGTTGATATCATTAAAAATTCACCCACATATATCCTCAATTGGATTACTAAACATCAACCTTCGAATATAACTTAGCTTGAATCAACTAAATGGCTCGAAGCATATGAAGGGTTTGGAACACTAAACATAAGCCAAATCATATTAATAGCACGAAAGATCAAATAGGGCTCAATTAAACGAATGGTTTGGATCAATGAAAATAAGCCAAAATATATATAAGGATTGGTTTATATCAATGACAATCAGCCTAAATATATCATCAATTTTATTACTGAACATCAGCCTTATAATATAACTTGGCATGAATCTACGAAATAGCCCGAAGCAAATGAAGGGTTTGGATCACTAAACATACGCCAAATCATATGAAAGGCTTAGAAGATCGAATAGGGTTCAATTAAACAATGGTTTGGATTAATGAAAAATCCGCATAAAAATATATCATGATTAGTTGATATCATTGAAAATTCACCCATATATATGCTCAATTGGATTACTAAACATCAGCCTTCGAATATAACTTGACTGAAATCAAAGATATGAAAGGCTTAGAAGAACAAATAAGGCTTAATCAAACGAATGGTTTGGATCAATGAAAATCAACCCAAATATATATAAGGATTCGTTTATATCAATGACAATCATCCTAAATATATCATCAATTTTTTTACTGAACAACAACCCTAAACCCTAAAACCCTAAACCCTAAACCCTAAACACTAAAACCCAAACCACAAACCCAAACCCCAAACCGCAAACCCTAAACCCTAAACCATAAACCCTAAAACCCTAAACCCTAAACCCTAAATCCTAAACCCTAAACCCTAAACCCTAAAACCCTAAAACCCTAAAACCTAAACCCTAAACCCAGTACTCCTGATCAGGACATAAACCCTATACACTAAACCCTAAAACCCTAAAACCCTAAACCCTAAAACCCTAAAACCCTAAACCCTAAACCCTAAACCCTAGAGCCTAAACCCTGAAAACCCTAAAACCCTAGACCCTATACCCTAAACCCTAAACCCTAAAACCCTAAACCCTAAACCCTAAAACCCTAAACCCTAAACCCTAAAACCCTAAACCCTAAACCCTAAACCGTAAACCCTAAACCCTAAAACCCTAAACCCTAGACCCTAGACCCTAGCCCCTAAGCCCTAAACCCTAAGCCCTAAACCCTAAACCCTAGACCCTAGACCCTAGACCCTAAACCCTAGACCCTAAACCCTAAACCCTAAAACCCTAAACCCTAAACCCTAAAACCTTAAAACCCTAAAACCCTAAACCCTAAACACTAAACCCTAAACCCTAAACCCTAAAACCTTAAACCCTAAAACCCTAAACCATAAACCTTAAACCCTCAACCCTCAACCCTCAACCCTCATCCCTAAACCCTAAAACCCAAACCCTAGACCCTAAACCCTCAACCCTCAACCCTAAACCCTAAAACCTAAACCCTAAATCCTACACTCTCCATATGAAGCATTAAAAGATCGATGAAGAAAAATACTGTCATCTACCCCTGCATGCTTGCCCACATGATGGATTCTTCAAGATTCTTCAACCACCATACTCCTCAAGCTTCAAGGAAGGAGAGTCAATGGTGAGGATGGGTTTTTTATGGTTTGATTTAGGGGGAAAAGAGAGGAAAGAGGGCTGGAAATTTTCAACAATGGTGGACGTTGGAGGGCCTTTACAAAGATGAGAAGAGAGAAATGAAGAAAGAGGGAAAGAGATGAGAGAGTTGTAGAGGTGGAAATGATTAGTTTTAAAAGAAATTATAGTTCTGAGAAGTGCAAATACTCATTGCTCATGGGGTAGAGAGAGCTATAATTACTTTTTAAAAAAATATCTCATGATTGTTTGTTGGAGAATGAAATCTCATGTATGCTTGGTGGCTATAGGTCCATAGACTAGGCCATAGGTCATCATCAAAATGGTGATGTCATCACCATTGACAAACGTATACAAGGGGAAACATGAAATTTTGGTGGGTCTCACCAAAAAGGCAAATCAGCGGTCCAAATAATGCACGACCCATAACTTTTAATGGACACGTCGAATTTACGCATGAGTCACAGCGTTGGAACCGCAGCGATAATGCGGTCGCAATGGCATAGGTCTTGGGTCAATCCGAGTTGGATCTATGTGACCAAACTCAAGGGTGAACGCAAACACTATTCAAGGGTCGCGGGTCTCTGGAATTTGACCGGTAGGACTACGGGACCAAAATGAACGAAATGCTTACTCACACACACACACATGCGAACCATTGAATCTTGTGCCCTTGGAGCATTAGAAGCCATTGGTGAAAGAAGAAGTCCTAGATCTAAGGTGAGTGCTCTCTAGGACTAAATTTCATCCTCTCCCTTAGATTTATTTCTTTCATTTGTTTAGGGACTTGAAGGACCCACCAAGCCATGATGGAGATCCTCCATGATTCCCTTGATCTGGCCTTTAGCCCATCTTCTTGCATGCATAAGCCATGGTGGGTCCATTCTCCATGGACTCCACCATGATGATTTCTACTCTAATCCATTCTAAGGGTCATCTAGACCCCTTATTTGCATGGTAGAGATGGTATCCCCACCTCAGATTACACACACACACACACACACACACACACACACACACATATATATATATATATATATATATATATATATATTATGATGGGCCCATGTATATGATTGTATGGTGTAGATCTTGTGAGGGACTCATAGTGGTGGAGTACCTCCATTAGTCGTTCTCTCTCTCTTTCTCTCCCTCTCTTTCTTCTTCTTATTTTGATGATGATGATGTATGTGGCTGGTGGGCCACGTGCACGTGGGCCCCACCTGGTGGATGAATTACATCTAGACCATCCAGCCATGGAACGTCCAGCAGCAACACTGCTGGACTGTGTGAAGGAAAACACCAATATCAGTTGGGTCCAAGCCAGGTGGGCCACGTGCACGTGGGACCCACGTGTGATGCATGTGTTGGACCCACACTGTCCGTCCAGTAGGAACGGTGGGTCCCAGCAGCTATAGCTACTGTATTGACGTCAGCAAGTCCTGGGGACTAATCATGAGGTATGTGTTTTATCCCAACCATTCGTCCGTTGTGGGACCCACCCCACACATGTTGCACGTGTGGAGGTGGGGCCCACTAGATATATGCATTGTATATTCACCGTCCATTGCTGGACGGTGATAGGTGGGAGCCACCATGGTGTATATATCCATATCATCCATCCATTTAGTGGGCCGTGGGGCCCACCCCACACGTGCAGCACGTGTAGGGGTGGGACCCACCTTAATGTATGTATCTTGTATTCACACCATCCATCTGGACGGTGCTGCATGTGGGGCCCACCTGTAGCATGCGTTGTATCAGCACCGTCCACTCCTGAACGGTGCAATCTCACTATGATGTATGTGCTTTATAGCCACGCCGTCCATATTGATGGACGAGTGGGCCCAACCTTGTAGCATGTGTTGTATATCTGCACCGTCCGTCCAAACAGGCTGGACGTGAGCCCACCATGTTGCACATGTTTGATCTAAGACATCCGTGGGACGTGGGCCACCGTGATATATGTGTTGTACATTTACACCGTCCAGGGTAGCGGCCCACCCTGATGAATGTGTTGTATATCCAAGCTACCCATCCATTTTTTCTGAATTATGGGCTGCCCCATTAGGCCTATTTTGTGGTGCAATAGCCCACCTTGATGTATGTATTGTAGGCACCCTATCCATCCATTTTTTTGGACCTTTGGGCTGACCTATCAGGTCCACTATGTTGTGTACATTGAGCATGTTGTCCACTTATTTTTTGGACTATATGGGCTGCCCCATCAAGCCCACTATGATGTATGTGATGCACTCGCTATCCATCCCTTGTGCCTAGCCCATGGGCCCTCGTGTGAGGCCCAATATGATGTAATTGTGGCCCTTGAGTGAGGCCCAATGGGACGTATTTGTGGTCCATATAATGAGGCCCAATGTGATGTATATATAGCCCATGAGTGAGGCCCATTATGATGTATTAGGCCCCTTGTGTGAGGCCCACTGGGCCCCACCACATGTTTGGCTCTATGTGGGTCACTCTTAGGGAGCAATATTGGTTAAATGTCCATATTGATGGGCAATGATACTTAAATATCCACATCGTGACTTTTCCTTAGGCCTTGGTTAAGCCCATTCTCATCCTTCTCTAAGTGGGTTGACCCTAATCATTGGGCCTCATTAATATTGCATGATCCATCTATTCTTCTTGGGCTAATCCAAAATGTTAAGCCCCCATTGGTTGCTAATAGGCTGTTTTAATCTTGAAGTCCATCTAAGATTCATTTGGGCCCCCTAGGGCATCTAGCGGGCCATGTGATAGTATGGTGAAGGAAGCCCGTTCTGGATCCTTAGGATTGTAAGTAGGCCACCCAGGCCCAACCTTGATATAAGGAGAGTTCACCCTCATCGTAGACGGAGGATCCATGCTATCAGATTTAGTATATCCACAGTCGAAGACTGACCCTCCATGTTATGGATCTGTTGTCCATCTATGGACCTTGCCTTATATATATGCCGATTATGATACCGATTATGAGTATGTGATAGCATAGCATCATGACACATGCCCATACACATCATCTGTATGCTTGATATGAGATGTGGTCAACTATTGCATATGTCATTGGTTAGGTTGTTTATGGGACTCCCTGATTGGTGGAGTTGTCCCACATGGGTGCACGGTATGTGCAAGATCGATACATGATTGGATTATGTGACTCATGCATCTTGCATTGTGTAATTATGATCACTATACGCCCTAACGACATCAGGGTTGTAGCCTCCACAGATATGGCGTGGATGGCAGGATTATATACCAGAAATATTGCTTAAATATTGTTTAAGCATAGGGCGGGAAGGATGTCCCAAGGTGAAAATCCCCAAACCTTTATGGTACCATGGAGGATGCTCCAATGCCTAGATCGAGTGGATGTATGAGCATATGAGGGGTGAATACCAGGACGTCGAGTCTCTCACTGTGTCGTAGTCGGTTGGAAGAAGGTGAGGCCTTACTCGTCCAAGGGTAGGGGCAATTCCAATCTGAGTCTAACCAGCTCGTAAATGAGTCCGCTACCAACGTGCCAGGTCGATATTGGTTGACTACTAATCAGGCAGGTAGTGAGGTCGCTTCCGCTTGCATGGTTTTACATCCAGTGTGGGGCGACAATTTGGTGTATAGTGTATTAGACCCCGGTGATATCCTAGAGATGAGCTATATGATTATGTGGATTTAAATGAGGATTGGTATGCTTAAGTTGCATCTCGCATCGCATAGCCTTAGTAGCATTGCTTGGCCTTGGTGTGGCTGATAACATTCATGCATTACATCGCATAGCCTTGGTATGGCTGACAGTATTAATGGATTCGCCAGCATATTCTGCATTACTCTGATATTGCATTCTAAGCACGCTTATATTACGCACACACTTACACCACTCTCTAAGCTTTCTGTAAGCTTATGCACGATTGATGCATGCAGGTGATGCTAGGTCGTAGCTGAGCAGGAGCAGGAGCATGCCGCAAAGCTTCAGGAGTTTTTAATTATTATCATCACTGTATTTCCCTTTATGCGCATTGTATCTTAAAGTTTTTATCTTAGTAGATTTTGTGATGGTGTTATTGTTGTTATTATTCTTGGGTTATGCTATGGTTATGCTGATTATGAAACAAATTCATGTTGAAAATACTCCTTTTAGGATCCCAGGATCGGAACCTGACATACGAGTGTCGGAAGCCGAGATGGGGTACTACGGAGGCTGTCGATGCCGGATTCGGTGATCAAAAATTTTACGAGCCCGGTTTTCGAGTTTGGAGCGTGACAATCGAATAAGGCTCAATCAAACGAACGGTTTAGATCAATCAAAATCAGTGCAAATATATAAGGATTGGGTTATATCAATGACAATCAGCCTAAATGTATCATCAATTTTATTACTAAACATCAGCCTTAGAATATAACTTAGCATGAATCTACGAAATAACCCGAAGCATATGAAGGGTTTGGATCACTAAACATACGCCAAATCATATGAAAGGCTTAGAAGATCGAATAAGGCTTAATCAAACAATGGTTTGGATTAATAAAAAATCCGCCCAAATATATATATATATATATATATATATATATATATATATATATATATATATATATATATATATATATGTATGTATGTATGTATGTGCATATGTATAATGATTAGTTGATATCATTCAAAATTCACCCATATATATCCTCAATTGGATTACTAAACATCAGCCTTTGAATATAACTCAACTTGAATCAACGAAATGGCTTGAAGCATATGAAGGGTTTGAAATACTAAACATAAGCCAAATCATATGAATAGCATAAAAGATCGAATGGGGCTCAATCAAACGAATGGTTTGGATCAATGAAAATTAGCCCAAATATATATAAGGATTGGTTTATATCATTGACAATCAGCCTAAATATATCATCAATTTTATTACTGAACATTAGCCTTAAAATATAACTTGGCTTGAATATACGAAATAGCCCGAAGCATATGAAGGGTTTGGATCACTAAACATACGCCAATTCATATAAAAGGCTTAGAAGATCGAACAAGGCTCGAGCAAACATTGGTTTGGATCATTGAAAAATCTGCCCCAATAAATATAATGATTTGTTAATATCACTGAAATTCACCCAAATATATCCTCGATTGGATTACTAAACAGCAGCCTTCGAATATAACCTGGCTCTAAACGAAATCACTAAACACAAGCCAAATCATATGAATGGCATGTAAGATCGAATAGGGCTCAGTCAAACTAATGGTTTGGATCAATAAAAATCAGCCTAAATATATTATCAAGTTTATTACTGAACATTAGCCTTAGAATATAACTTAGCTTGAATCTATGAAATAGCTCGAAGCATATAATGGGTTTAGATCACTAAACATATGCCAAATTATGTGAAAGGCTTAGAAGAGCAAATAGGGCTCAATCAAACGAATGGTTTAGATCAATGAAAATTAGGCCAAATATGTACAAGGATTGGTTTATATCAATGACAATCAGCCTAAATACATCATCAATTTTATTACGAAACATCAGCCATAGAATATAACTTAGCTTGAATCTACAAAATAGACCGAAGCATATAAAGGGTTTAGAACACATACGGCAAATCATATGAAAGACTTAGAAGATCGAATAGGGCTCAATCAAACAATGGTTTGGATTAATGAAAAATCCGCCCAAATATATATAATGATTAGTTGATATCACTGAAAATTCACCCAAATATATCCTCAATTATATTACTAAACATAATCCTTTGAATATCACTTGGCTGGAATCTAGATCACTAAACATAAGTCAAATCATATCAATGGCATGAAAGATCAAATAAGGCTCAATCAAACTAATGGTTTGGTTAAATGAAAATCAGCGCATATATATATAATGATTAGTGATTAGATTATATTATTAAAGATACACCCGAATGTATTATTAATTATATTACTACACATCAACCTTTGATTATAACTTGGCTTGAATCGAGATCACTAAACATAAGCCAAATCATATAAATGGCTTGGAAGATTGAATAGGGCTTAATCAAACTAATGGTTTGGATAAATGAAAATCAGCCCAAATATATATAACGATTAGTTTATATTATTAAAAATCCACCCGAATATATCATTTATTATATTATTAAACACCAGCCTTCAACTATAACTTGGCTTGAATCAACGAGATGGCCCGAAGGATATGAAGGATTTGTATGACTAAACATAAGTCGGATCATACGAAAGGCTCGGAAGATTGAATAAGGATCAATCAAACGAATGGTTTGGATCAATGAAAATCAACCCAAATATATATAAGAATTGGTTTATATCAATGACAATCGGCCTAAATATATCATCAATTTTATTACTGAACATCAGCCTAAGAATATAACTTGGCTTGAATTGACGAAATAGCCCGAAGCATATGAAGGGTTTGGATCACTAAACATACGTCAAATCATATCAATGGCATGGAAGATCGAATAGGGCTCAATCAAACGAATGGTTTAGATCAATGAAAATAAGCCCAAATATATATAAGGATTGGTTTATATCAATAACAATCAGCCTAAATATATCATCAATTTTATTACTGAACATCAGCCTTAGAATATAACTTGGCATGAATCTACGAAATAACCCGAAGCATATGAAGGGTTTGGATCACTAAACATACGCCAAATCATATGAAAGACTTAGAAGATCGAATAGGGCTCAATCAAACAATGGTTTGGATCAATGAAAAATCCGCCCAAAAATATATCATGATTAGTTGATATCATTGAAAATTCACCCATATATATGCTTAATTGGATTACTAAACATCAGCCTTCGAATATAACTTGGCTTGAATCAACAAAATGGCCTAAAGGATATGAAGGGTTTGAATCACTAAACATAAGCCAAATCATACGAATAGCATGGTAAATCGAATAGGGCTCAATCAAACGAATGGTTTGGATCAGTGAAAATCAGCCCAAATATGTTAGGATTGGTTTATATCAATGACAATCAACCTAAATGTATCATCAATTTTATTACTGAACATCAGCCATAGAATTTAACTTATCTTGAATCTACGAAATAGCCCGAAGCATATGAAGGGTTCCGATCATTAAACAAACGCAAATCATATCAGTGGCATGGAAGATCGAATAGGGCTCAATCAAATGAATGGCCTGGATCAATGAAAATCAGCCCAAATATATATAAGGATTGGTTTATATCGATGACAATTAGCCTAAATGTATCTTCAATTTTATTACTAAACATCAGCCTTATAATATAACGTAGCATGAATCTACGAAATAGACCGAAGCATATGAAGGGTTTGGATCACTAAACATACACCAAATCATATGAGAGGCTTATGAGATCGAATAGGGTTTAATCAAACAATGGTTTGGATCAATGAAAATTCCACCTACATATATATATATATATAATGATTAGTTGATATCATTAAAAATTCACCCACATATATCCTCAATTGGATTACTAAACATCAGCCTTCGAATATAACTTAGCTTGAATCAACGAAATGGCTTGAAGCATATGAAGGGTTTGGAACACTAAACATAAGCCAAATCATATTAATAGCACGAAAGATCAAATAGGGCTCAATTAAACGAATGGTTTGGATCAATGAAAATAAGCCAAAATATATATAAGGATTGGTTTATATCAATGACAATCAGCCTAAATATATCATCAATTTTATTACTGAACATCAGCCTTATAATATAACTTGGCATGAATCTACGAAATAGCCCGAAGCAAATGAAGGGTTTGGATCACTAAACATACGCCAAATCATATGAAAGGCTTAGAAGATCGAATAGGGTTCAATTAAACAATGGTTTGGATTAATGAAAAATCCGCATAAAAATATATCATGATTAGTTGATATCATTGAAAATTCACCCATATATATGCTCAATTGGATTACTAAACATCAGCCTTTGAATATAACTTGACTGAAATCAACGATATGAAAGGCTTAGAAGAACAAATAAGGCTTAATCAAACGAATGGTTTGGATCAATGAAAATCAACCCAAATATATATAAGGATTCGTTTATATCAATGACAATCATCCTAAATATATCATCAATTTTTTTACTGAACATCAGCATTAAAAAATACCTTAGCTTGATTCTACAAAATAGTTCGAAGCATATGAAGGGTTTGGATCATTAAACATACGCAAATCATATCAATGGCATGGAAGATTAGCCCGAAGCAGTAAACCCTAAACCCTAAACCTTAAACCCCAAACCCCAAACCCCAAACCCTAAACCATATTTTGGGGCCATCATGGGGCCACTATGGGCACTGGATCTACCTCATTTTTAGGACCATGCCCTAACTGAGCTGGGAAAACAGATAAACAGGGTGGATTTCTCACAACATAAAGGTGGGCCCTAGCATGATCGAGGTTGGGTCCCACGTAAGTCATTAATGTCTTTCTCGGCGACAAAGTAATGGGGGTAATAACTCTATGACTGTACGCAGTTGGCCCATCTTTAAACAATTGAGAAACCATGAATCTAAATCACTAAAACAGTAAATTAAATGAAAAAATAGATATAAGATTCTTAACCAAGCTACTTAAAAAATAGGACATTGCTGACATTGGTAATTTATGAACCTATATCAATCAAGTATCATAATGATATCATTCCATACAGATGACCCATGAATGCAAACTAATAAAAAAGTAAAATAACAATAAAACATAAATCCTAAACCCACCACCTTAAAGTGTATGTTTTATCCATACTATACATGTCTTACCAAGTCCATTTTATATGTATAGGCCCAAATGTGGCACCGATGCAAGTTTTAAGTGAGCCATACCATATGGATTTTTAAATCTTGAGGTTTGGATGACTAAAACCGTCCAAATTAAGCAAATGGTTTGGATCACTTTATATGGATTGTTGAAACATGTGCCTTAGCATATTAATGAATTTGGATTTTTGAAAATGGCCTTAATAATACAAAGGGTGTGAATCACTAAAATGACCCAAATTATATAAAAGGGTTCATGCCACTTAAAAAGAGATAGCAATAGGGGTGTACACTGAGTTAAACCGAGTCAAGCTGGCCTCAGATCAACTCTGCTCGGCCACTAGCTGACCCCAGCTCGACTCGGCTCGGCTCGGTCCTCGAGCCCGACTAGCCAGCTCGGCTCGGCTCGGTTCGGCCAGCGGTGCCTCGGGCCAGTTCAAGCCGAGTTCGAGCCTCTGCGACATTTTCACAAACACATGTTGCGCACTTTCTATTTTTCACTGTATGTAAAACAACGACAACTATTTAAAGTATTTCATCAAGCACCTTATAGGCAACATCAGAATTAAGAAAAATGGTATTTTTTTTTTCATATACACACCTTCCTTACCACTAGCAGACACTTCGTTATGTCATTTCATTGAACATTTGGTGAGTAACATCAATATCAAAGTAACCGAGTCACCGAACTGGTTCAATTCGAGTCGAGCTCGAGCAAGCTTGAACTCTGTTCGAAATTTTTTCGAGCTCAAAAAACAGCTCGACTCGGTTCAAACTCAGCTTCAAATCGAGTCAAATTGAGCTTTTTCGAGTCAAGTTGAGTGAGCTAACCGAACTAACTTAGTACATGTACACCCCTAGATAGCAATATGAATAATTTAGATCGCTCCAAACAACCCAAGCATTTCGAAGAGTCAACTCAATTAGATCCCTTCAAATGACTCAAGCATTTTAAAAGGTTGACCCATTTTACAAATGGTTTGATTACAGAAAATGTGACAATTCCTATAAATAATTTACATTACTAGAAGTGAGTTGAGTGATTAATGGTTTTGGTCATTGCAACGTTGGTAATTCATGAACCTATATTAACCACACGTCAAAATGATATCACTTCGCACATATAACCCAAGAATGCAGACTAATCAAAAAGCAAAATAACAGTAAAGTTAAAATAGAACATTGACATCTATCAAAAGCAAAATAGACTAAACAATGCATCTATTTTATTCAAACAACAAAAGTATAATAATAAACTCAATAGAACAAATGAATCAAATTCACTCAAACAACACAACATAGTGACATAAGATATATGAATCAAAACCGCTCAAACCCTCTTATTCCAATCACTCCGACTTGGCTAAAGATAAGCTATCTTGTATGAGGTGGTAGGGCCCACATCGGTATTTTTGTTTTATCTACGCAGTCCATTTTGACAGACGATTTTAAGGCATGAGCCCAAAATAAGGCAGATCTAAGCGTGGACCACACCACGAGAAGCAGAGGGGATGCAACTCATACCTATGATAACCCATTGGGGCCACTGGAATTCTAGATCAAGGTGGTATTTATTTTCCCCCTTCATCAATGTCTAACTGATCGTGAACAGGTTCGATGTAAAATAAACATTACGGTAGGCCCTCAGAGGTTTTTATTACTGGACATTCAATCAATATTATTTCCCCGTAGTGTGGTTAAATTGAGATTTAGATCTGCATCATTTTTGGGATCATGCCCTAAAATGATATGTAAAAATTAATAAACGGCATGGATAAAACACATACCTCATGGTGGAGCCCATAGAGCACCGACCAACATCACTGGCCAAACCCGTGAAACGTAAGTGTTACTTCGTAGTCGTGGATATAATGTAAAATGTGATGATTTGTTCATATCACTTATGGCAATGATTTAGGGCGTGTTTGGGCAGTGGGATTAGAAAGGATTAGGCGGGATGGGATTCTTCTGGTCCTGTGCCAATTCCACTCCATGTTTGGGAAGAATGAAATTAGGCAGGAATTAGATTAGATGGAATTGCATTGGGTTCGTGCCAATTTCACTCAATGTT
This sequence comes from Magnolia kwangsiensis, assembly GCA_037074715.1. Classification (NCBI taxonomy): domain Eukaryota; kingdom Viridiplantae; phylum Streptophyta; class Magnoliopsida; order Magnoliales; family Magnoliaceae; genus Magnolia; species Magnolia kwangsiensis. The sequence goes on along the minus strand of CM073582.1, from coordinate 114,069,987 downwards.
AGGAAGATGTGTAGGTCCCACCGTGATGTGTGGGCTATATCCACACCGTCCACCCATTTTTTGAGATTATTTTAGAGCATGGGCCAAAAAATCAGGTAAATCTAAAGCTCAAGTGGGCCCCACCATAGAAAGCAATGGGATTGAATACTTACCATTGAAAACTTCTTTGGGGCCACATAAGTTTTAGATCTACCTCATTTTTAGGCCCATGCCATAAAATGAGGTTACAAAACAAATGAACAGTTTAGATATAACACATGTGTGTTATTCTCAGTAATTTCAAATGATGGTGGGTATATCCATTCAATGTACCACTGTATTACCAACAAACCATGGCATTAATCATATCCCATGGCAGACAATCCCTGCCATGGGTAATAATTTTGTTTTTTTGAATCCCATCTCACTTAATCCCTCCTAATTCCAACACCCAAACAGACCCTGGCCGGACTTATCCCACAGTATTAATAGGGATGGGATCGCGATATTTCCGGATATGCATGATGAGCCAAACGGACCTGGTGAACTTGTCCCGGGATATAAGCAGTCCCATGAATCTTAAAACAATTCACTGGCATCACCATCATTACCTTAAAATTCATTCCATCCCTTGGTTGGACGGATTGGAAGGTAAAATCCCGGGATATGCCGAGCGTGCCAAACAGACCCAGTGAACTTGTCCCGATGTAGCAATCCCATGGATCTTAAACCAATCCACCAGCACCACTATAATTACCTTAAAATTCATCCCATCCCTCGTAATCGAATGTGATTGGCCCAGCCAAACAGGCCCTTAGGGTTATCCAGACCATCCAAATAGTCGTTATACCTGTAGATTGTTAATATTGATAATTTTATCGTATAAAAAATCATAAACAACTATTAGGTGGTCCGTTAAACGTACGGCTGATAACATATGATATTATTTAAATTATGTAAAACACACATTGTGCGGATTTGGATGGAAATGTCATTTTCGAAGAGGGATTTCTTAAACCCTCATTTGAATTCCATTTCCCCCTCTCTCGCTCTCATTTTCGGATTCAAGAAAGCCTAAAACACGATCTCCATTTCGGGCGAGATTCCGTTTCTATCGGCTGCTCGTTTCAGAGTTTTTTGTTTCTCAGATTTCGCATCGGAAGGTATGCGATTCGCCTCTGATTTCTAGAAAATATGTGACAGGGTTTGATTTTGGTTGAGTTGGAGTTATTTGTGGAAATTTGTATTTGTGTAGGGTTTTGGGTTCGAAATATAGGGTTTTTCGAGTGATTTGATTTCTTTTGGTAGGCATTTTAGTTTTTCTAGGGTTTGGGGTTGGTGTAATCGGAGGGTTTTGGGAAGACTCCGTTTTTTTTTTTTTTTTTGGTTTCCTATTAGTTTGACAGCATTCAATGTATGATTGAATGTATGATTGCTGTGGCAGCATTCAACACGCACAACACTCATGGAACGCCATCATCTGTGCCTACTCTAAGCACTTCCTCTCCCAAGATGCAAATTGTCCATCACATGCGACTCCTCATGTTCTCCTTGGTGCCCAAAAACCAGGATGACCAAAATTCAGATGTGCCACACCACATTATTTTAGAGTTTCTAGGAATGATTTGACCTTTTTTGGCACACCTTAGATCTGGATTGGCCGGATTTTTGGGCTCCAATGAGAACATGTGGGGTCTGACACGGACTGATCGATTGTCATGCAAACATCACAGTGGGCGCCGCATATCGTGTTTCAGTGGATCAGGACATATGTGAGCTCAGTCATGCAGGCGCAACTATAGGTCTGTGCGGGTCTGTGTATGGCAATGTTGATTCAAATTGAAGGTTATAAAAGGACAAGGGGAAGGCCCAAAATGACATGGGGGAAGTAGTAAGAATATATTGATGATGGTTTAACTAAGGATATGTTTCTCGATAGAATGGAATGGCGGAATAGGATTCTTGTAGCTGACCCTGAATAGAACAAGATTCATGTAGCTGAACCCAAATATAAGGCGTAGATGATGAACCAAATGGATTAAAGGAGATAAAAAAAGAAAAGAAAAGGGAAATCAAAAGAAACATAGCCCAATGAAAAACAATGAAAGCTAAAATGCAAAAAACCCACTTAATAATTATCTCTTGTCAATATTTGATGAGACTGAACTTTTAAGGGTAGTATTGTTTTGGGTTCGTAGGTCAGTTGACTACTTGAACAAAAGATTGAATTGGACCCACCTGGTGAGTCATCAGCCTGATCTTTTGGTGAGAATATCTTGACAGTCTGACCTTGACAGCTTCTATATTCCATTGCTCTACACATGCAATGCCTTAATAGATGGCATGCCTCATCCACGTGCGCGCCTAACAATCCTCTTAGATAACTTTGTTGATAGGGCTAATGGATTGGGTTCGGGTCGGTTCCTAGTACCCGTACCTGGGCTGAGCCAACCAGCATAGGTTCTTGTTAGGTTCCGGTCTTGACAGTCAGACCTAGTTGATGGGCAATATTTGTATTCCACTGGATCCTTTTCAAGGTAAGGTTGGATGATGTGTGGATTTGGGAAGTTCTTGGATTGGCAAGGCAACTCTTTCCTTTCTGTTTCCATGTCTCCAGGCCACTTACATCCATGAAGGAGTCAAGGTGAAGGATTGCATTGAATATGAATTTCAGGAATCTGATGGACAGATAGAATATGTTTTTTCAAGCTGTTTGTTGTTAAGCAAGGTGTAACTTTTTGAGTAGCAGGATTGTTTTATGAGTCACGTTGAGTGTGGATTTGGGAAGATATGTGGATTGGCGAGGCAACTCATGCCTCTTTGTTTCCATGACTCTTCCTCATTTACATTCATAAAGGAGTCAACATGAAGGATTGCATTGAATATAATCATATATAGAGACACTAGCATGTGGAATGTTATATTTTGCTTGGAGCTAATGGATGAATAAAATATGTTTTTTTCCAAGCTAAGTAGACTTGCTAGATTTCGGCCTAGGTAATCTACTTAGTGTGGTTGGACTGAATGATTGCTTGGATATTTGCACATGCATGCCACATTATTGTGTACTGGTGTGATAGATAGGGCTGTATACGTGTGTGTACTGACACGCATGCCACATTAATTAAAGCTCAAGTGGACCACACCACAGGAAACAATGAGGATGAATGCCTACCACTGAAAACTTCTAGTGGACTACAAGTTTTGGATCAACTTGATTTTATGTTTCCCTTCATCCAATTTTATGTGACTTTAGGAACAGGTTGGATGGCAAACAAACATCCACGGTGGGCCCTATGAAGGTTTCAATGGTGGGCATCATTGTCCCATTGCTTCCTGTGGTGTGGTCCACTTGACCATTGGATCTGCCTCAATTTTTGGCTCATACCTTGGAATGAGCTTGTAACATGAATGGCCAGTGTGGAGAAAATGCATACATCATGGTGGGGGCCCAATTTGCTCTGTACGGGAGTTTCTAGGTTTTTAGGGCTTTAGGGTTTTAGGGTTCAGGGTTCATGGCTTAATGAGTGTGTGAGAAATGCACATTTATATAGATCAATTGTCTCCTCAATAAGGTTCGTAATCACCCTTCAACTTCTGCCCTACCTAAACCTATTTGACTGTATTACAAAAGTAGCCTTAATGACCAGACAAGGTTTGTGGCTAACCATTAACCTGATTCGTTGACCACCTCTTTGGCGTAATAAGAGAGGCAAACACATTTGGGCCAGAGAACTCTCAATGGTTTCTTTCTGCAAGATGACCTTTACAAAATCTCCAATCTTCAACCTCGGAACATGGATGTTCTCTAAAAGAATAGCATCTTAGCCAGTGCTGAAATCTCTGTCTCTTAAATTATACAAAACCAGATCTGCCGGTCTCTTAATTTGCTCATGCTTGTGTTTTTCCATCTCATTCTTTTGCTTTCTCCATGTATTTGTAATTTTTTTGCTGCAGGGAATGTTATATTGAGCATTTGTTATTCCTGGTTGTTCTTAATTTGTTTTCTGCGGCAGTTTGTTCTATTTCTATAATGGTTTTGTTTTTGTTTTTGTTGCATACTTGTTTTATACGTTATATCTAGTTCATGCGATTGTATCTTGCCATGCATGCCAACTTCAAGCATAATGACAAATCTCAGGAAATTTTTCAAAATTTGAGGGTTTTCTTGTGATATTATTGGGAAAATCTCTCCAAAAAGATCTTTGAAAAAGAGACTCTCCAAAGAAAAATATCTAAAAATATTTATTTTAAACTATTAAATAAATTTGATATAAATATTTATTACATATCAAATTCCTATTTTTTTTTAATTTTTTTTTTTTTTTGAGTTAATGTCAAGATATTATCACGATAAGTTTTCAAGATTTTAATATCTGCTGAGATTTTGAAGATCTTTTGATAGTATCATCAAATGTATTTCTTGTGATATTACCATGTATTTTCAAAATCTCGGCAATATTTGTCACACTGACTGCAGGAAGCCTAGAATGTTGTCCTCATGTATCTCACAGAATGCCAACACAAGAGACTGATGAGTAGGCTGTCAATTGTGTATGTGGGTCTATGGATATCTGATCTGGTTTAATCATAGTCAGGTCCAGATTTTGGGCCTGACTAATAATCAGGTTGGTTTTTGGTCTAGTGACTTGGATCTTATTAGAAATGGGGCTGGCTTGGTTACCTAAATATATGATCTTTAAGTTTTATCATTATATAATTATACTTTTTATATATAACGTACAAAAGATGTATGTTATGGACCTGAATCTGGATGCGGGCCTGAACATGAATACCTGATTCCATCACCATCCTAGACCTTATTCAGGATCTGGACCTTGTTCCGACTACTAATTCATGCTCAAAACCAGACCCGGCAAGACCTAATGGGATGACTAAATCATCAGATTTGGAACCAGTACCACGCATGGTATTCCAAATTCGCCAGGAATCAAATCTGATCATCTCAGTTGGATCCAATACAATATCCAACCAACCACATTGATTGCCTCATACCTGAAATTTGAACTGTTTTGATAAAAAGTGGGTAAAAAGCTGCAATTCTGTTTCCCTTTCCTGTTGTGTTTGTTTAATGATTTTGTTTCCTCTTTGTACATTGTTCCTCGTTATGTTTGTTCCTTAGGAGTTTCCTCTCTGTATGTTATGGACCTGAATCTGGATCTTACCCTTTTCTGGATATGGACCCTAATACTTGATTTCAACTCCATCTCGGACCTTATTCTGTATCTGGACGATATTCTGAATACTAATTGATGCTCCTGGCAAGACCTAATAGGATGACCAAATCATCAGATTTGGAACTAGTACCACACATGGTACCTTCATCCAAATTCGCCAGGAGTCAAATCTGATAATCTCAGTTGGATCCATTACAATGTCCAACCAACCACATTGATTGCCCCATACCTGAAAGTCGAACACTTTTTTTTTTTTTTTTTATCATATAAAAAGTGGGTAATAAGCTACAATTCTGTATCCTGTAGGTGATCATATCATCCTTTTCTGTTGTGTTTGTTTTCCTCTGACATTGTTCCTTGTTATATTTGTTCTTTAAGAGTTTCTTTTCTGTTTTGCCAATGTCAAAACTGTAAGCATTGCTTTCTTTCAATTGAATTCAGCTTATCTATGAGGAGTACGTCTGCGTTTTTATTGTTTCAACTGTCACGGTAAGCTTTGCTTTCTTTCAATTGAATTCACCTTCGAATCTGAATTTTTTGAATATCTACTGGGATTAGCTGATTGGTGATAGTTTTTGCTTACTTTGGTGAACCTAGAAAGCTTCCATGTCCAATTCCCCTTCATCTTTGTTAAACTTAGAAAGCTTAATGAACGGTAAGTTCTCAAAACCTTGAATTGATCTTGCTTACTTTATATTTTTATTGTTTCATTTCCATTCTTTCGTAGAAGTCCAACTTGTCACTCCTCCAAACTTGCTTTGCTGTAAGACATTACGTTGTATGATGGTCCCCAGCAGGGCCACATGTTTAGCTTGGATTCTGAATGAATTAGAGCTCCAGTCTTGAATTGAAAAATGCATATACTCAAAAGTTAGAATTGAAACAAATGGCTAACCTCATTGACAATTCCATTGCCCCCTACACATAATTCCTGGAAGGGAATTAGAAGAAAACAAAAATAAGGGTATGCACTAGCCAAAAAAAACAGAGGCATATACTCAGAAGCATGAAAAAGAACTATCATCAGGGCATGTGTTGATTTCAACATTAGAAGCGAGGCTTCTTACATGTCCAGTAAATGTTGTTTTGACTATTTTCATGTTGAGCAACAAAATGAAAATAAATTCAAAGATGAAACTATTTGAATTCCCAAAACAGAAATGACAGAAGAGCTTCACAATAGATAGAATCTGTTCTTTACGTTAACATAAAGACCAAACTATAGCATAAGCATGTTAAATCAGTATAGGTCCTGATTCAATATATTAAAAGTTTGAAACAGTCATGAGTTGAATCTTTGGCAACATTCCTGGGGCCCATTTAAATACCCAAATGATAAATAAAAATGCTCTTGAAGGACCATAAAAATAAGAAGAAGAAAAAAGCTACTTCAATTAGTAAAGCAGTTGACCTGGGTTTCAATCTCTGGTTCTGGTGCAACTTGGTCAAACGGGCAGGTCCAATCCGGTTTTCAAAAATCTGATGGCATAAATGTACATGAAATTTGAGGGTGCCTTCTTAAATGAAAAAAAAGTGATGCCCCCCGTAGACCCTTGCAGCTTCCATATGTCTCTTTCCTAGTTTTGTGAAAGAAATGGATTATGAGAATTCCTGTGAAGGCCTTTTGCTCAAATAAAATAGTCTAAGATACTGGGCAATCAAAATCTTAGTAAATCTGATTGCATAATGGTGAGTTTGGATGTCAATTCGACCAAATTGCAATCCCTTCAATACATAATAAATGAAACAACTAAAGAGGAGTGTCACCATTTTAATTCATAGTGACAACCGAACTGCTAATTGTGATTCCCTTCTTTTCAATTAGACTTCAGATGGTAGTAATTTCCATTTGGGGCCTAATCCCATGTCAAGAATGGCATGAGGTTTTGGTCATTTACTGTTTATCGAATTAAATTATAGCAATTCAACTATTCTGGTTCCTAGTTTGCAGGCGGTGATGTTGGATGCTTTATCTTACTAGCAACCACCGTCATCCTTCAAACATTCATTTGTCTCCATATCTGTATGACAAAGAAAATACCTACATTAGGGACTTGTTTTGCAAATTAGAACATCACATTGCAAGATAGAGTTAGGGTAGATTTGGATGCTCAGTTGGACGGAATTGCTAAACAAAAAAAAATAAAACGTAAATTAAAATTTTAACACAAAAGAAATGACTGAAACATATGCTAACAATTATAATTCATGAATCATGATGACAACCAGTCCCTAGCTGCAATTGCGTGCTTTTTCAAGTTGAACTTGAAACGATCCAAGTTGCTCCTTGAGTTAGGCCACTTCTGTAAACTCAGGAATCTGGAGAATATTTTTCTGTATTTCTTTAACCCAAAGGTAGGTTTAAATAACCGCTCTACAAGACTATACAAGGAAACTTATTTAGAGCTTCTCTATACATACTATATTACAACTAATAACCTATACACAATCCCATATACACAATATTCTCACACCCCCCCTTAAACTGATGTGGGATAATGAACCAACATCAGTTTGCCACGAAGAAACCTATGACAGGATAAGGTCATAGTTTTAATAAATCAACAAGTTGTAGCTCTGACGTCACAAGAGGAAGAGAAATGATTCCAGCTGTGTATTTTTCTCTCACAAGGTGGTAGTCAACTTCAATGTATTTAGTGCGCTTATGAAATACTAGCCTGGAAGCCAACTAAATCGCACTGAGATTGTCAGCATATAATGGAGTCGGCAAAAACAAATGAATCTGAAGATCTGTCAACAATCCCCAGAACCAAGTAATTTCACTACATGCCTCTGCCATTGTACGGTATTCGGCTTCAGTGCTGGATCTAGATATCGTGGTTTGCTTCTTACACTTCTAGTTAACCAATAATTGTCCCAAGAAAACACAAGTGGTGGACCGTCGTGAAATGGGACAATCTGCCCAGTCTGCGTCAGAGTAAGCAGATAATTGTAGATCATGAGATAATGGAAAGAGAAGCGCCCGATTGAGGGTACCTCGAAGGTATCGAATAATGCGATAAACTGCCATCATATGCAATGTGCAAGGTGCCTTGACAAACTGGCTAACAACATGAATTGCATACGAGATATCAGGACGAGACATAGTGAGATAGACTAATCTCCCCACCAGTCGCCTATAGGATGTAACATCCGAGAGAAAGTCTCCGTCTTTCCCATACTTGACATTTAATTGTAGAGGAGTCTCATGGGTCTTGTTATCTGTAAGGTTTGCTAGCTTGATTAAATCATAGTTATACTTCCGTTGACTCATGAGATAACCTTGAGTATTATGAGTGATTTCAAGATCCAAAAAATATGTTAACGGCCCCATATCCTTCTTGTTGTTGCTAGCATTACCATTCACAATTTCATGGTCTTCCCCATTTCAACATAATTATCAAACTGATGGAGAATATCAGAAATTTCTTGTGGCTAGCATGTGAAGTTAAAAGCATAGCAAGCCTGGTGAATTGGTATATGTGTTGCCCACCAAAATTGGTATGAACATGGAAGGCATTGTCTTTCGAGTTCTCCTCTATTCTATTTCTAGTTGTTGTTGGTTCCATAGTCCATCTTTTTCTTAAATTTACAATCTTCTTTACTGTTTTTCCACTTGCTTATAAGAGGATTTTAAAATGTTTGAAGGTTCTAATCTAGCATAAAAGATTTCCCACTACTCGTAAGTCTAAGATGGCCCCAGTTATAATGATGAAATGTGTCATAGGGGTTCATGTTAGTTGTCCGTCTATCCCACGTTCTTTATATAAACAGTAGACGTTTAAATATTTGGAGGTTCTATTCCGGCATAAAGGATTCCCTACTAGAAAGTCCAAGATGGCCCAAGTTATAATGATGAAAGGTGTCATGGGGGACCATGTTGTTTGTTCGTCTGTCATGTGTTCTTTATATAAATGTTCATAAGGTGGATTCAATAGTCTTGTGAGCAAATTCCTTTAGCTTTTAGGTAAGTCTTATGGTTAGCATTTGGAGAAGCATCTGTAGGTTTAGGACTTGGTTAATTATTCCTTATTAAAGCCTAATTAACCAAATGGATTACAACTATGAGAATTAGGTTTGGTATTGGGCCGAGTTTGGTTTGGGCTTATCTAGGCTCAACCTTGACCCAAAACTGGATAAATACAAAATTTTGACATGTATAAAAGACTCGACTTCAGATGTTTGGATTAAATTTCACACAAATATGACTGTTGGATCGCAAGATATGACCCATTATATTGTTGATCAATCTTGTCTGCCCAATATCTTTCTCATCCGAAGCCCGATCGGGCCGAGCGACCAGTCAAATCGAAGATCTTGACAGGTAGAATAGAGTGACCGTATCAGATATCCAAATTGGGCCAAATATTTAGGTCAAAATTGTGCCGCAACTTGCTCACCTCATGAAAACCCGGAATCACGTGATACATGCGCTTACAAATTACTTTAGAGATGCAAACGTGGCGTGTAAGTGAAATTTAACTTTTATTACCTTGGTTTCTTAGTTTGGATGTACCAGATAAAAATATTATGATTTTTCAATTATCTGACTGTTCGATTAATAAATATTTATTGGAGGATTAAAACCCTAAACCCTAAACCGTAAACCCTAAAATCGTAAAACCCTAAACCGTAAAACTGAGGTCACAATCATCAGGGATATTATCGATGTTATTATGTTATTGTGCTTTATCAGTTTACTTTTTTGTTGCATGGTTTGGCTCTAGAATCAAGACTCCATGGATATCATGCCCGAATTGACCAACAACCTTGCTACATAGTGATATTGTTTTCTATTGATCAGTAGTGCCTTAAAAGAGTTCTTGGGCTGGTACTTGCATGAACTATTGGGGGTTGTTTTCTTAGATTTTTTCACGTTGTAAGAAATTTGTTACACGTGTGGATTCATGAAATAATGAAAATATCCTTGCAAAGTGTCAATATGTGGTCCTCTAAAACTAAGTCTCGTGTGAACAAAACACAAATTCCAAAAATATACGGTGGTGGGTATGGATTTGCATATGATTTAGATTTGGCAGCAGAGAAAACATAATGAATAAATTTTGGTATATATATTGTATGGATCTGCATACAATATATTGGATTCATGGATTTGAAAGATATTTATTGCAATGGTACAGAATATTTCATTTTAGGAATTTCTTTTTCCCATTTAGAATTCGGATTTGCATCAGATTCGTTGATATATGTAGGCATAGATTTGTGAAATCCATGAATTTGGTAACATCTCCACGAAAAACAAATGGAAGAGAACTAAAAATGTTGATTTTTTTTATTTTTTTATATTTTTTTGTGTGTGGGAAGTTATTTAAAATTGGAGCAGCTTATGAAGCTTGGTACCTAAGCATTTAGAAATAGACATGGTCTAGTGCACCCGACTAAAGTTGGGAGCTTAAAGAGTTCCAAAATTCAAACCTCTTGTTTGTGTACACTTGATTGTCAAAACATGACCATCGCAGATACACGTGTAATAGATTGCGGTCATTCATCAAATAGGGATGTGTTGGATTATGTATGGTTGACTTTTATGTCATAACTTCTTTATCTTTGAGGAGTATATATTTGTTTTTATTGTTTCAACTGTCACTCTAACCATTGCTTTATTTCAATTGAATTCACTTTCCAATATGGATTTTTTGAATATGCTCCACCAATAAGAATCATCCACATGCATGCTCCAGGGATTGGCTGATTGGTGATAGTTTTTGCTTGCTTTGGCGAACCTACAAAGCTTTCGTGTCCAATTCCTTCATTTTTGGTGAACCTTAAAGCTTAATGAACGGTAAGTTCTCAGAACTTGGATTTGATCCTATTTAATTTATATTTGTATCGCATTATTTATATTCTTTAGTAGATGTCCAACTTGTAACTCCTCAGAACTTGCTTTGCCGTAAGACATTACAGTGCATGGCGGTTCGCAGCAGGTTAAGTTACAAGTTGTTATACAAAGTTGGTTTGATATCTTTTATTTTTATAAATCCTATTAATAGTTAGTTGGATGATGAATGGAAATAAAAAACTCATTATATATATGTATATGTATATTATATGTTATCAATGGAGGATACCTTGTTTATGGGGACTTGATATTTTCGTAGCTTATGGTATGGTGCCCCAATATTAGTTGTAAGATACTAGTATGTAGTAGATAATACTAGGTTAATTACTTTCATTCTATTGATGCAATTTTTCGAAACTGTTCTTTCACTTTTACAACATTTTTTTTACGAGTTGGCTGAATGATATAGGCATTTTTTAAATACATTTTGTAATGAGTTGGTTGAATGATGAATGTTGGTTGCAATGGTTTTTGGGGGTTTGGGGTTTTTGGACGTTTGGGGTTTCTTTGGTATTTGAATTTTAGGTTCATGGTTTTAGGGTTTAAGTTCGGTTGGGTTTTGGGGTATTATGGTTTTAGGGCTCTTGGGTTTTTAGGGTGTTTAGGTTTTAGGGTTTTAGCATTCAAGGATTCAAGGGTTTTAGGTTTTAGGGTTTAGGCTTTATAGGGGTTAGGGTTTTTAGGGTTTTAGGGAATTAGGATTTAGGGTTTACTACTTCGGGCTGATTTGTTTCAATTAGGGTTTAGGGGTTAAGGTTTTAGGGTTTAGGGTTTGGCTTTAAGGTTTTTTGGGTTTTTAGGGTTTAGGGGTTTATGGGTTCCGGGTTTTAGGGGTTTTAGGCTTTTAGGGGTTTGGGGTTTTAGGGTTTCGGGTTTTTAGGGTTTTAGGGTTTTAGGGTTTTAGGGTTTAGGTTTTCGAGTTTTAGGGTTTAGATTTAATGACCTTGAATTGTGGCTGGATAATGGTTGCAAACAGCTGGCACAATCCCAAAAGTGGCCGTGGTTTGCTTGGAAACTCTAAACGAGGGTGAAACCGAGGGCCGAGATAACACCCAATGGATGGCTGAGATGAAAAGAAGGGAGTGCACGCGGATTGCCAGCTTCGCAGCGCAACAGTTTTCTACTTTCAGAGAAAGCCGTATGCACGCATCTATCGCGCTGGGATTCGTGTGTGGGTGGGGTTGGGTTTTGGTCGGGACCACTGTCTAAATTTGATGGGCGGTTTGGATTGGTTCTAGGTGGGCCACCTTGATCACAATGGATTAGTTTTGAAGCGGTTGGAAACACAACCCTGCTCGCACGCTTGACTACTTGCACCTGTCGTTGTGAGCATGCACGTGTGCATGGATACGAACGACATGGTACTAGTCAGTTTTGGCATCCCGTCACGATGGAAGTCTCAGATCATGAGGATGGGACTAGATGGTGGGCCTCCAATGACGCAAATGGACAACTTCCATTTGCCGACGGGAAAAGTTTGAAAAGGGAGGAGAATCCCTTCCTCTTCTGGTTTTGTCGGGTCAAACGTTTTCAAGTTTGGTCCACCCCAGGTGCACATGTTGTGTACACGCACGATCAAAAGTGGGGTCCACAAGACTGTATTAGGAGATCCACTTCGTTCATTCACTTTGGCCATGGGCCTAAGGACAAGGCTAAGCTAAAACTCAGGTGGGCCATGCTAATTGATTTGCGTGATGAAACGACTTTGTCTCACTAACTAACGGTCGGATCTCCTCTGATTTTAATCCATTCCAATCCATTCAGTTTGGGGGTGTCCCCATCAGTGTCTCTGGCTAAAAACCAGGCAGATCCAAAGCTCGGATGGGCCCCATGACTTGATTCGGATCCTATTTGTGGATTTGCCTTGATTTGATAGCCAAATTGTATTCAAATATGACCATCAATGGTTACCAAGGTTTCCAGTCCAATCTAGATGGATTCTTAAGGGTTGTCTTCATAATTAGGTGGTCAAACTGCGTGATCAAATGATGAATTAATCAATAGGGTGTTGTGGACATGACGAACGGTGGATTTCGAAACTCCGGGTTATAAATCCTAAATGGTCAGTTAGATTTGTCCATGAATGAAATTGGAATCCTAAAGACAGGTCTCTTTAACGTTGTGATGGTCCATCTTGAATAATAACGGATGGACAAATTGATATATGGGTGGGGATTGCTTTCAACGGTTGAATTTAGACTAGAATGAACGTAGGCGTTCGAATAAGTTAGGTTTGAATCTATACTAAGTTTGTTACACAGTAACACCCGAGTACTGAAAAGTACGGGTTGTTACACTACTAGCAGAGTCACTAGCCAAACCGTGTCCATCCACGCACCTGTTACCTGGGCCGCTCCCTCGAAACTAGGCTTCATCTAGAGCTATTAAAAAGAGGGCCTTCGAAAGTGCCGACATTCCATTGCAAGACACCTCTGGCCCCAGAAAATTCAGCGATTTGGTTGAGACATCATTAGAGGGGAATAATCGGCACAATGAGAAGATCCCATGACTAATTTTTTATGGGCATTGGAGCCCAATTAGAGGAGAATTTTGAGATTCCCCATCCCATTTCATATCCGTATATGGCTATGGGGCTCAAGATTTAGATATCTTAATTAATTTAAAGCTAAAAAGAGGTATGTTTCTTACTTTTAGTTTGAGTTAATAAGTTTTTTTTTTCATTTAGATTGATTTTTTTTTTTTTTTGTGGGGGGGGGGGGGGGGGGGGCTGGTTCCCAAAGACCCAACATTGCCCATCAATATCTACACACACAAAAAAGGGAAAAAAAAACCATTTGTATGCACACTTGAAAGGGCACACTAGAGGGAGATAATTATTAGAATCCTCATGAAGTGGGCTCATCTTTTCGAAGTGCTTGTAATGTGAGAAAAAAACTTGAGGTAACATATCCCAACAAAAATTTTCCAATGAAGTAATCCTTGTTGGCAAGGATCGCTTAAAGAGAAAACACAAGCATAGGAAGCTGCTTCTACCAAATTCTGCATTAGCACTTAAAATTTTCAAGTAGGACATTATTAAAATGGACCAATATTAAGGGGCTTTTTAAAACTAGATATCTTAATACTTCGGTGTACCCTGAGTTTCCCACCATTTGACAACATGCAAGAATCCAGATGCAAATGGAACTTGGGACTGTTTGAAGCAAAATAGGAAAACACAGCAATGTAGACTCAATTTCCCACCACCCCAAGGATGTGGGAATCCCAATGCAAATGGAATCTGGGATAGTTTCAAACTGGATATATTAACAATGCAGTGCGCACTCAATTTTAAAAGGATGACTTCATTCACCAGAGAAGAAGAAGATACAAAAGGGGAAGAGAATCTGCTAAGATTTTAATGTACCTTATTTTTGGGCTGATGACTTAAAATGATTTAAAATAATGGATAGGTTCCCATCATCTTCATCTGTTGGGGCTTACACTGCATGTGCCACCTTGCAAAATATGAATACATCCAATGATTCCAACTATCATATCAGGGTTTGTGAGCAAAGAAAAATACTCTCTTTTCTTTTGGTTACTGTCTGTTTCCATGCAATCAAATGGACGGTAAGGGTCATCTCACCGTTATAATGCGTAATCCAAATAACACTTCCACTGTATATATTAGTCCTTTGTGAAAGTGAAATTTGATTGGATATTAATTCTATTTGAGGCATGTAAGCAAGACCAAAGGCTGTCTTTTTTTTCCTCCCATTTTAGGCATCAGCCTCAAGGCCACACGATCATATAATTGCTGTGAATTTTGTGGTTCCAGTTATCTTAGTCTGACCCTGTTTTGCATGAGCTACCTTAAGAAAAGAAGAAGAAGAAGAAAAAGAAGCACCAATCTGGCATTTTTAAGATAAAGAGGAAAAATGATATGTGAAGGAGTAGAGAGCGATCGCATAAGAGAGAGAAGAAAAGAGAAAGAGGGGTCACCAGCTCCGGTGGGTGAGGATTAGGATCAGTGCGTGCAATGAAATGCAGCCTCAGACGCGATTCCAGTTCGAGGTTTTGTTTGGAGGGAAATTTCAAACTCGAGAGAGCTTTGGGCGGGAAGCTTTCCAGTCGAGCGCATCTTTCTTTATTTTTATTTGGCAATAAACGGGAAGCTAGGTGGGGCCCACCTTCTTGTTTGTGAGAGTTCCACCCGGTCCTTCCGTTTATCCGGATCATGTTAGGCAATGGGGCCAAAAATGAGGCAGATTTCAAAACTCAAGTGGGCTGCACGATTAGAAAAGGTAACGATTGAATGTGCACCGTTGAAACATTCATGGGTCACAGAAGATTTAGATCCGTCTAATATTTGTGTTTTCATTTCATCCTCATGAGCCGTATGGATGGCATGTAAACATCATATTGACCCCATAGAGGTTTCAACGGTAGGTATTTCTCACAAACACGAAGTTGGGCCCCACCTAGCTTCCTGTGGCAGAAAGTTCAGTTAAAGACTTTACCAGGCAATCAGCATCCGCTTGCGACTGGCTGTCAACTTTCGAAAATTTTAATCTACCCTAGGTAAGCCACAATTTCGAAACCAGATGGGTTAAATTTTAACCATTGATTAGTGGATGCTTTTCTGTTGAAACACGACCATTGGATTTGTTTCATTTTAACCGTCCAACAAATGTCCACCATCCCAATATCAGTTAATCTAATAAACTTAATTCTTAGTTCAGGACACATGATTGGGACCGTTGAAATTGATTTGGTTTGATCGAAATTAATTTCCACCCATAACACTCCACTCAGGCAAGCGCTTTCCAGCAAGGCTCGAAAGTGTATACTTGTTTTGCTGAGGATATGACATTTCCACACAAGGGTCTACTCCAGGGTGAGATCCTTTAGACTGAATATTGGGTTAGATAGGGCACCTAGCAAAATGAATGTGTCACTCTAGACTAGATGGGTCTTTGTTGTCTGGGAAATAAGTCCCCACAGGGAATGCTCATCCCCGATACGTTACTCACAAGGATCAACTTGTAAGACTGATGGGTATACCTATATTTAGGGGCCAGGGTTGAGCTGGGTAGGCTAGGTCAGGCCAGCTTAACAGAGCAGGCCGAAGACTAAAAATTGGTTGGGTTAGGATTTGACTTCGGCTAGGTCTACTATAATGTTTTTGATATAACGTTGATCACATGGGCTACAGATGTATGAATGCATAAACATTTTGGAGGAATGAAACCAATGGTATACATTCAAGCCGAATACGTTGTTTGACTGAGGATTAGAATGACTTATTTGTAGGGTATAACACATGTAAACTCCAGTTTGACTAAAATGACTAGAGTCCAAGCCCAGCCTAGAAATTGATTCAGCTAGGCTAGTGGGTCCATGCCTGTACCAAAGCCAGGTTGGGCGGGCCACCCGGCCTATTGCCACCCTTATCGATAGCACAAGACTTGCTATTAATTCCTTGGTCTAGTCTTGATTTAGGCCTAATGCATTTGTTAACATTGCATTTAATTAAGGTGAGTTGAAGTCCAGAGTCCAGCCCAATCCTTGCACATATTCCCCATTGCCGGACATTGAGGCAGATGAATGTCTTGGATCTCACCAAATTGGCATGCATGGCAGGGTAGTATCAAAGGCATTTTGACACGTCAGGAAGGCTAGTGTAGCAATGGGCTGTAGAGCTTGTTATTATTATTATTATTTTTTCCACAGTTGAATTAAGTTTCTCTTATTCTGGCAGATCCATCACTTGCTTCTGGAAAAGAAAAGGTGGACTGAAGCACCAAACTCACTGGCACGGTTTAGCTAGCATGATGTTTTTGGGGGGGTGAAAAAAAGAAAGAAAGAACTAGGAATGAACTTCCTAATAACCAAGTTTACTTTTTAGAAGATATTTAATCCTCCCTGTGCTAAGTGCGAGGACGACCTTTAATCAGGGCCAATAAAGTTTGTTTTCAAAAGACATCCATTTGTATCTTTAATTATCAGAATGAGTAAGAAGCAATCACATCTGTTCATATGGCACCAACTGATGGCAGATAAAGGCAAAAAATCTTCAATCTCAGTCCCACTGGATCTTCCTGTAAAAAGCCCACTCAGAAATGTTGATAGTCGTCTTTCCATCTATTGCAATAATATCATACGGTGAATCCTCTGCAAATTCAGTTGGCATTGACTTCCAGTGCAAAGACGGCTCCCACTCAGCCTCCTTGAAGACCTTGAGTATTTCTTCCACAATTACCTTGCTCCCTTCGGACGAAAAATGAATACCATCTCTGTTGCCAGTCACAAACACAGCACAATCAGTGCACGTCTTTGGTTATTATACAACTATCTCAAGTGTGCCCTGATTGTGCTGTGTTTGTGACTGGTAACAGAGATGGTATTCATTTTTCGTCTGAGGGGAGCAAGGTAATTGTGGAAGAAATACTCAAGGTCTTCAAGGAGGTCGAGTGGGAGCCGTCTTTACACTGGAAGTCAATGCCAACTGAATTTGCAGAGGATTCACCGTATGATATTATTGCAATAGATGGAAAGACGACTATCAACATTTTTGAGTAGGCTTTTCACAGGAAGATCCAGTGGGACTGAGATTGAAGATTTTTTGCCTTTATCTGCCATTAGTTGGTGCCATATGAACAGATGTGATTGCTTCTTACTCATTCTGATAATTAAAGATACAAATGGATGTCTTTTGAAAACAAACTTTATTGGCCCTGATTAAAGGTCATCCTCGCACTTAGCACAGGGAGGATTAAATATCTTCTAAAAAGTATACTTGGTTATTAGGAAGTTCATTCCTAGTTCTTTTCTTTTTTTTTTCACCCCCCAAAAACATCATGCTAGCTAAACCGTGCCAGTGAGCTTGGTGCTTCAGTCCACCTTTTCTTTTCCAGAAGCAAGTGATGGATTTGCCAGAATAAGAGAAACTTGATTCAACTGTGGAAAAAATAATAATAAAAAAAAGCTCTACAGCCCATTGCTACACTAGCCTTCCTGACATGTCAAAACGCCTCTGATACTACCCTGCCATGCATGCCAATTTGGTGAGATCCAAGACATTCATCTGCCTCAATGTCTGGCAATGGGGAATATGTGCAAGGATTGGGCTGGACTCTGGACTTCAACTCACCTTAATTAAATGCAATGTTAACGAATGCAGTAGGCCTAAATCAAGACTAGACCAAGGAATTAATAGCAAGTCTTGTGCTATCGGTAAGGGTGGCAGGCCGGGTGGCCCGCCCGACCTGGCTTTGGTACAGGCATGGACCCCCTAGCCTAGCTGAATCGATTTCCAGGCTGGGCTTGGACTCTAGTCATTTTAGTCCGACTGGAGTTTACATGTATTATATCCTACAAATAAGCCATTCCAATCCTCAGACAGACGTCGTATCCGGCTTGAATGTATACCATTGGTTTCATTCCTCCAAAATGTTTATGCATTCGTGCATGTGTAGCCCATGTGATCAACGTTATATCAGAAACATTATAGTAGACCTAGCCGGAGTCAAATCCTAACCCAACCAATTTTTTGTCTTCGGCCTGCTCTGTTAAGCTGGCCTAGCCTAGCCTGCCCAGGTCAACCTTGGCCCCTAAATATAGGTATAACCATCAGTCCTACAAGCTGATCCTTGTGAGTAACGTATCGAGGATGAGCATTCCCTGTGGAGACTTATTTCCCAGACAACAAAGACCCATCTAGTCCAGAGTGACACATCCATTTTGCTAGGTGCCCTATCTAACCCAATATTCAGTCTAAAGGATCTCACCTTAGAGTAGACCCTTGTGTGGAAATGTCATATCCTCAGCAAAGCAAGTATACACTTTCGAGTCTTGCTGGAAAGCACTTGCCTGAGTGGAGTGTTATGGGTGGAAATTAATTTCGATCAAACCAAATCAATTTCAACGGTCCCAATCATGTGTCTTGAACTAAGAATTAAGTTTATTAGATTAACTGATATTGGGATGGTGGACATTTGTTGGACGGTTAAAATGAAACAAATCCAATGGTCGTGTTTCAACAGAAAATCCACTAATTAATGGTTAAAATTTAACCCATCTGGTTTCGAAATCGTGGCTTATCTAGGGTAGATTAAAATTTTCGAAAGTTGACAATCAGTCGCAAGCGAACGCTGATTGCCTGGTAAAGTCTTTAACTGAACTTTCTGCCATAGGATGCTAGGTGGGGCCTAACTTCATGTTTGTGAGAAATGCCTACCGTTGAAACCTCTATGGGGTCACTGTGATGTTTACATGCCATCCATACGGCTCATGAGGATGAAATGAAAACACAAAAATATTAGACGGATCCAAAACTTCTGTGACCCATGAATGTTTCAACGGTGCACATTCAATCGTTACCTTTTCTAATCGTGCATCCCACTTGAGTTTTAAAATCTGCCTCATTTTTTGCTCCATCGCCTAACATGATCCGGATAAACGGATGGACCGGGTGGAACTCTCACAAACAGGAAAGTGGGCCCCACCTAGCTTCCCGTTTACTGCCAAATAAAAATAAAGAAAGATGCGCTCGACTGGAAAGCTTCCCGCTCGAAGCTCTCTCGATTCTGAAATTTCCCTCCAAAGAAAACTTCGAACTGGAATCGCGTCTGAGGCTGCATTTCGCACACACTGATCCTAATCCTCACCCATCGGAGCTGGTGACCCCTCTTTCTCTTTTCTTCTCTCTTATGCGATCGCTCTTTACTCCTCTTCACATATCATTTTTCCTTTTTATCTTAAAAATGTCAGATTGGTGCTTATTCTTCTTCTTCTTCTTCTTTTCTTAAGGTAGCTCATGCAAAACAGGGCCAAACTAAGATAACTGGAACCACAAAATTCATTGCAATTATATGATCGTGTGGCATTGAGGCTGATGCCTAAAATGGGAGGGAAAAAAAAAGAGAGCCTTTGGTCTTGCTTACATGCCTCAAATAGAATTAATATCCAATCAAATTTCACTTTCACAAAGGACTAATATTTAAATTGGAAGTGTTAGTTGGATTATGCATTATAACAGTGAGATGACCCTTACCGTCCATTTGATTGCATGGAAACAGACAGTAATCAAAAAAAAAAAAGAGTATTTTTCTTTCGTCACAAACCCTGATATGATAGTTGGAATCATTGGATGTATTCATCTTTTGCAAGGTGGCACATGCAGTGTAAGCCCCAACAGATGAAGATGATGGGAACCAAATGAATCGTAATACTGATATATGCTGGCTGTCCAATCCAAGCCCTGGAAACAGATTGGTTAAGGGGTCATTTTGATGCCTGTAAATGGGGCTAGTTGTAAATGATTTACAGGCTGCATTTGAATGCTGATTTAATCCCGTAAATCATTTACAGGCTGTAAATGATTTATAGCTTTTACTCCCTTCTTATTTTCCAGCAAAAAGGATAGGATTTGATTTACAGCTTTTACCTCCTTTTGAATACCCAATTACAGGATATAAACAATTTACAGGCTATCCAAACACAAACAATCAAACCTGTAAATAATTTACAACTTACAGCCAAACAGGATAGGCTGTAAATGATTTCCCTGTAAATCAGTTACAACTTGAACCATTTACAGGCATCCAAAGGACCCCTAAATGGAAATGAAGGCCTTTTTCATGCCACCAATTGAACCACTATCATTGCCCTACCTGTGTCATTTTGCATGAGTCCCATCCATTGTAGGAGCCACTGGGTACAGATGACCTGATCTATATATATATATAAGACAATTGAGGATGTTGAAAAGTATGAAAAGAAGATTCAGAGACTAACTGTTCACAATAAATCAGTCTGGACTCTAGAATGAATTTTAGAGTTGAGTGTTATACTAGACCTTGGTAATTATGAATTCTTTTTATTATTATTTTATAATCCTGATAAGCAGTGTCATCTTATTTGAAAGAAACAAAAGGGTTACAAGCTCCAATGTGACAATTGATGCTTAATGTTACTTCAAAATTTTTTTTTCCTCATTGCATGGAGTATGTAAATTGGAATATGCTGTGACCTATTCTCATCCTTTCATTGTGTCATTCAGATGTATCTAGTTTTAATTTCATTTATGTCAAGCATTGCTGGAAAACACTGCCCATTAGAATGCTGAAAACCTGATAGATTCCTGGACCTTTCTTAAGGCTTATGAAGATTATCAATACTCACATATATCTCTAGACGATATGTGGTGAAATTATAGGATCTTGCACATCAAAAGATATACTCTTTGGTGCATAAGAGTTTGCATGTGGGGGCCATGGCTTATTGATCCACATGTTGACCTGGTAGAAATCTTCTAAATAGAAGATCTTAACCTAAGTAGTGATGGCTTCAGATAGGCGGTTAAGGAGCAGATGTCCACATTCAATGGAAATAATCCAAGGATCTGGATAACCAACAATGTGGCCCATTTGTATGGAATCCCACATGTCGATTAACTGTACATTTGCTGATGCAAGTTACAATTATTCAATTTTGATTGCTAAAGATGCGAGCATGTCTACATTTCAAGCTCACTCGTAGCAAAAGAAACCAATATAGGAACAATAAGTTGAATCAAGGCCTGTATGCTCACACTTGAGCAATTAATCTACATTCATATCTTAATATTTGACAATTTAGTGAAATCTATTAACTGTGTATATGTCCTCTACTATCTCACCACATGCTTTTGGATACGTCTCACAAATCACTTGTTAACTTCTCGAGACTATAAATGAATGAAACAAATGGAATCAGAGTGTACTAAGAATTTGAAGGTCAAACTGTCCAAAGGATCTTGCAAACTTCTAATGCATAATTTTCTTGTCTCTGTTAACAAGCACTGCAGGCCTGCAACTTAATTAGAGACCATTTAATCACCAAACAAGATGAATTTAATCATGGAAAATCTCCTAGAATTTTAGTTGAACAACCACTAGAGATCCACAATCAAATGAACATTAGATTCAGTCAACTCCCCTGGAAAATCAATTTCCAAAACTGAAATCCTGGGTGCAGACCAAATGGAAAATGGGTTTTGTCTTAAGGAAACTACCCATAAAAAAAAGAAGTAAAAAAATCGGCAACAGCAATCAATCAAAGAACCCAAACTGACCAAGATGAGTAACAAAAATCATAAATGTATCTATTTCAAGTATGATTTCTATTGTTTATACATCAATGGATGATAGGTATCTTATAGGTAGTATTTTCCAACAAAGGTTCAGTGTTACTTGCATGTTAACGACATTAAACTGGATGCATCTGAATTTATGTGATCAGGTGATGAGTTTGATTTACAGCACACAACAGTTAGCTTGTCTAAATTTCTAATGAATTGAAGGGAGATGGAATGGAACCGTGGGTGAAATGACCAACTGAATTTTTTGTTTTTGGTCAATATGGGCACTCAAATTATTATTGTATAAAAATACCACGAAGTTCTATAAATTGCAGAACTTAGAATTTTAGTTTATGGTTGATTTGTGCATATCTTATTTTTAATAATTTTAGTTCTCATCCATCATCGTCATCTAAACCCTATCCCAATTCCCAACTAGTTGGGGTCTACATTCTTGTTACACCATTCCACCTCATCAAGAACAATATCCTTAGTTAAACCATAGGTCATCAAGCCTCTTCTTACTACCTCCACTCACATCCTTTTGAGCCTTCCCCTTGCCCTTTTAGAGCCTTCAACTTGTAAGAACACACTCTTAACCGGTGCAAGTCTTGGTCTCCCTTGCACATGCCCGAACCATCTTAGTCTACTTTCACAAATCTTATTACTTATTAGTGTTACTCTTAAGTTCCCTTGAACGAGTGTTCAGAGTATCATCATCGTTACACGTATCGATGACCGGGGTTATGGAAACCTATCAGTATCGCCGATACTTATAAAAATTATCACTGTTTGAGGGAAACATTGAGGAAACCTTGGGAATAAAGGTGGAAATCTTCAGTGAAACTTCACGAGATGTTAAAATAAACATGTTTGCACATGCCAAAAAAACTATACATAATAAGTTTCCATTTTATAGGGGCTTAACCATATCTTGTCGAAAAATTCAATATAAAATAAATATAAAAATTTGTAGCCAATCAATAGTTTGGTCCACACTCATTGATATATAAAATTTCCACGTTAATTAACAGTGAAAAACACATTTTCCAATATAAAAATGGAAAAAAATAGAAATTACCTCATTTTTCATTTAAGTGTTAATATTTTCTGCGACAATATAAAATTATCACCTAAAGAACAAAATTTTTAAAAATAAATCCTAAAAAATGAGGATGTTTTGGGGTTTTTGAAAAAATTTCCATTTACTTTTGCCAATTTATGGATGTTTCCCTGGCATCGATGATATTATCACTCCTATTGGAGATATTATTGATAGTATTGTTGATACCAGGGACTTTTTGTAAGAGATTCTTTTCAAAGTATCGCTGATATCAATAATATCGCCAAGTATTGCTGATATAATAAAAAATATTGGCAATTTTTGAATTTTTTTACACTTCAAACAGTTTCAGTATCGTTAACCGGGCAATACTGATTATAGTGGCGATGTTATTGATAATATTGCCAATATTTGGAACATTACACTCATCCATCTGAACATCCTCATTTAAGCTATGCTCATCATATGAACATATTGTTGCTTGACCCCCGACATTCCATCCCATGAAGCATGACTGATCTTATAGCTATCCTATAAAATTCCTCTTTAGTTTCATTCGTATGTAGTGATCACATAAAACTCCAGATGCATATCTACACTTCATCTACCCAGCTCTAATTCTATGAGCAACATCATTCTCAATCTATCCACTCTCCTGAATTATTGACCCAATATATCAAAAATGATTCTTATATGTGAGTTTATCAATTTTATAAGTTCCTAAGATATTTTGTAGGTTGTCCATGTGTTAACATCTAATGGGTACCATGAATGGATTTCTTGTAATTGTTATATAGAAGGTTTCACTCATTATCCTCAACGCATGCTCCAAATTTGTTGCCAATTGTTCTTTGGAAAAAAATCCAACTAGAAAATGACGAATGTGGTTAAAACTACACAGTTTCTGAGAATTGTAATGCCATGAAGTCTCCATCTCAAGCTAAGCTTACAACTCCTTGTAATTTCATCATTACTTGCAACAAAGGTGCCCAATGTGTACCGTTGCGGTAACAGTGGGCGTAACAGTCCCCATTGTTACCGATACGGATAC
The DNA here is from genome assembly GCA_037074715.1 of Magnolia kwangsiensis. NCBI lineage: Eukaryota > Viridiplantae > Streptophyta > Magnoliopsida > Magnoliales > Magnoliaceae > Magnolia > Magnolia kwangsiensis. The sequence continues at coordinate 114,045,771 of CM073582.1, read as the reverse complement.
GGCCTGTATTGGCCGATACGGTGCCTGCAACGATTATTATTATTTTTTTGCTCAAAAAATTCTAAAAAAATATTAAAAAATCCAGAAAATTATAAATATTCCACATATGCATTCATTTATAATTTTGAACATGTTTATGGTAGTGTAACGGGCCAATTTTTGGTGAAAATGTTGTATCGAGCTGTCTAATAAATTTATGAATTTGATAATCTAGTATTGGCTAGAGATCTTTTATATTTAATTATCTAATTGTATAATATCAATATGAATTAATTAGAATGAATCTAGTACCAAAATATATCATATTTGTAGGTATTGGTGTATTACATACCTTGTGACTTGTGTACATTTTATTTCAACATACAGTCTAGGGACTTTTGTGTCCGATTATATAATTCATATATCTAACAAATTAATATCATTTTTCCCAATATATCTTAAGAAAAAATTTGAAATTATAATTCAAGTAAATAGTGTTGTCAATTTAGAGCTGATTTGGTGGACCATTCGATGCCCCAAATCAACGTTAAATTCATGCAATCTATCGACACTTATCTTACTAATAGATTGGTGGATATTTATTGAGCAGTGAAGAAAGAAAAACATCAAATGATCCTATTTCATAAAAACAAGCATTTGCAAATTAACGGTGAAAATCGTTTAAACAATTTAATTTTGGGATTGTGACTTGGCAACAACGGTGCTATAATTTAATTTATTAATTTTGAGTTAATGTTTGACAATTTTTAGCGCCATGTACATGGGACCCACCATGATGTATGTATTGTATATCAATGACATCCATCCATTTATCAACTCATTTTAGGGCATGGTCCAAAAATGAGGTCGATTCAGATCTCGAGAGGACCACTAGTGGGTGAGGCCTTGAAATTGGGGTCCACCTTGATGTATTTGTATATCCATGCCTCCATTCTATTTTGCCAACTCATTTTAAGGCATGATCCAAAAAATCAGGTAGATTTAAACCTCAGGTGGACCACTAGTGAATGATGCCCTAAACATAGGACCCACATTGATGCATTTGTTGTATATCCATGAAGTCCGTCCTTTTTGCCAACTCATTTTATGGCATGGTCCAAAAATGAGGCAAATTCAAATCTTTGGTGGACCACACAATAGGGATTCAATTCCCACGATTAAAACTTTTATTATTATTATTTGTTATTATTTTTTTTTATAAGCTGCCACTTGTGTTTTCCCTTGATCCAAGTCCATGTGACCTTATCAACATTTTCGATTGTAAATAAACATTACGGTGGGCCATAAGAAGTTTTTAACAGTGGGCATTTAATCCTACTGTGCAGTCATTTTAGGGATCTCCTTCATTTTAGGGACCATGCCCTGAAATGATCAGGAAAAACTAATGGCGGCATGGATATACAACACCTAGATCAAGGTGGGCCGCATGCACTAAAACAGTGCAAGTGCACTAAGCGGCATTCGCCGCATGCTGCTTCACAAAATAAAGTCCACCCGTTCATTTTTTTTGAGACAGAGAGAGGGAGAGAAATGAGAGGGAAAAAGAGAGGAGGAGAAAACGAGAGGGAAAGAGAGGGAAAAAGAGAGGAGAAAACGAGAGAGAGAGAGAGAGAGAGAGAGAGAGAGAGAGAGAGAGAGAGAGAGAGAGAGAGAGAGAGAGAGAGAGCCGCACCAAAGGGGAAAGAAGAAGAATAAGTAGGAGCAGCCACAGTAGCGCCGCAGAGGAAGAGGAAGAAGAAGAAAATCAGCTTCATTTTTTTTTTTCTTTTTTCTTTTTTCTTTTAGATTTATTGCCCGTAACGGCCGTTTCGGTTAATTTTTTCTGGACCTCTTCGTTTTGGGCCCGTATTGTGTAACGGTAACCGCCGTTACCGATTTGGGACACCTTGAAGGTGCCTGTTACCTACTAAACTTAGCTTAGGCTTATTGTAGAACTATTATCAGTTGTATTTCGGACAGTTGAAGTACATGTGATAGCTGAGAGAAACATGCAGTGCCCTCATTTCCTCATACTTAACAGGTCATCTTGTAGGAATTGGAAAAGAGGTAGTGGTTTTAATTCCAGGCAAACAAAGTTTGGTGGGAGCTTTTAGTAGGTAGCATTCCAGCTTTTTTCTTTCTTCATTTCACATGGTATACTTTAATCATTTCAACTTCTAACTAGGCTTAAACAGTCAAACTCGTAAAAGATTTTCAGATCTGTGTATCTTTCACGTCTTAAGTATTCACTTGGTCTACTTTCGTGGGTCTGATTCCCACCGAATACTACAAAAATTGTGAACGTTCAAACAGTTGAAACAGGCTGAAGGAGGCTGCTGCTACTACTTGGGTCATTATACTCTTTCTATTCTAGGATAACCGAGAAGAGAAGACGAGTGGAAAAGCCTTTAGCTCTTAAATGGCACATTATTACAATATCGATGACATTATGACGGAAGAGGAGGTTAAGACTTTCTTCTCAGTCCAGAGATATTGTATTCCCTTAACTACAACCTATTGTTTCAAATCCTTCTGTAACTTATCTTTTGCATTGCAGCTCATTTCTGTTGTTTTTCAAGTTGGGGCAAATGGAGTTGGACTGCTTGATCCTGGTTCCGAGACTAACAATGTAAGTTGTGATAGTTTGAGGGAGGTGGTCATGTGAATGTGTTCTAATTGTTTCTCTGTTTGGTAATCAGGTTGAACAAGGCGCGAAAGTAGATTTACCATTTTGGCTTGCTCATGAGTTATGCTTGAGACAAGCAGTGTCCATTAACATTCCCCACTGTTTTAATCAAAAGTAAAGCTCTTGGTTCCTTGATTGATTGCTCTAGTGCACATGTTGGCCATTTTAAAAGACACGATAATTGGAGCTGACAAGGTGCTGCAAAGGCAGAGTTATGACTATGTTTTCTATTTATTATATTTTCTGGAATGGTTTTCTTGATAATGCAGAACAAGAAAGGAAATCCAGGCTGATGCAGCTTGTGTAGATCTCAGGAGCCGATGCCCATTCTTTTATGAGCTGGGATGCAAGGTTACACCTCTGTGAGTTTTTCTCTCCCCACTTTGTATTGTATATGTTACAGGAACACCCCTTTTTCTTAAAAAGGATATTCCATTTTTGACCCACATCTTGACACGGCTATTGGGAAAACAATCTTAATTTATCATTTTTCTTCGTGCCCCTGGCATCATCTATGAACTGTATTATGCGATTTTATAGTGATGCTCTATTTATACAATAATTGGATGGCAAACCTTAGCCCAACCTGTTTACTAAATGGACAACTAGCCCAACGCATGACCCAAGATATGATGACCAGGCCTGAGCACCCATGATCAGATTCCTAAGCCCAGGTTCCACTCGACCTGCCAATTGTATTAAAATAAACATTTGTAGGGTCTGAACTTAAAACCTTTTTACAAGTTGTTTTCTGATCTGAGCCCATCCTGAAACCTAGGGCTGTCAACGGGCCACTCCTGGGGTTGTCTTTGGCCTGGATTTTGAACTGTTCGGGCAAGGCCTATTGAAAATTTTGATTTTGCCTAGCCCAAACCTGGCCTATTGACAGCCCTACTGAAACCCGATGAAGTCAACCTGTGCCTGTCTTTTAAGCAGGGCAGGTTTGTTGCCCTGCCAGTCAACCCACCCATGGCTGGGTCATCATATAGCTTTGCAGACTTGTTAATTTGCTTGATCATCCACACATTTCATCAGGCACACGCATGACCCGGCCTGTTAATAAAGGTACCTATATAATTAGGTCAGTCTAAATGCATTTTTTTAAATGATAAACAAAATTTATTAAAGAAGAACAGGAAAGAAGGTACAACAACAACCAACACCATTCTAAGCCTAGATTAGGCTAGGAGACGGAATATGAATGAGCCAAATAAGGCCTGGCAAGTATAGAAAAGAGACCTAACGATCAGCATCTTCCATGATCAACACATTCCTAGAAACCCCAGATTTCACAAGTGGATCTGCAGCATCATTAGCTTGGCAAACCAAATGCATGAACAGTGCATTCCAAGGTATTCTATAACGGTAACGGTGGCCGTAACGGTCACTGCCATTACCTTTACGATACGGGCCATAACGGCCGTTATGGTTTCTTTTTTATTGAAAAAATCCAGGAAAACCTGTATCTACCTCGTAACAGACCGTTACAGCCTTTACGGGGGGCGTAATGGCAGTTATGGGTCATTTTTTTCCATAGCGGCCACATGTAACAGTTGCTGCCAGCCATACCTTTACAGCTCCATTATGGCACACCATGGTGCATCCTTGTCTCTACAGATTTCCAGTATTCCATCCACCATATCAGCAACCTTCCATGGGCTTTTACTAGAGTTTTCCCACGCAATTGCATTTCGTGACTCACTTTCCACCAATGCTGGAAACAAAAAAATCAGACACATTTTGACTGCTTGAAGAAGGCCAGCAGCCTCAGAAAAATTTGAATATCTTTTCCCCAATGGATCCAAGAATTCAGTGAAGGTGTCACTGATGGGGTCATGAACTATACCTACACTGGCCAAAACTGGGTCACCAAATGGAAATCCATTTTAAATTGGCAGCACTGCAGCACTTCCTCCCAGTTAGGGGTAAAAACCGAAGACGGTAATTAATTGACTCTTCAGCGAATAGCACATTACACGTGCTCGGAAGCATCATGCCGCGTTTCTTTAATTATTGACTGTCAGAATCTCCTCCATACATGCATCCCAGACAAAGCTTTGACCTTCAAGTGGGCCACAACATTCCAGATCCTTGAGAAATAGACTGAATCACCTATATTCCCCTCAACTAACGTGCTGGCCAAAGAAAAACAGAGAAATTGCCATCCAATCCCGTGTCCCAAATCCTTCTCTCTACACGACGTGCGATAAACTCTCCCCTGAGAAGTCAAGCAGATGAGTAAAGGACGACAATTTCTTCATCTTTATTGCATTTATGGCATAGGGTGAATGAGCAGTTTATGTTATTGATCTGTCAGGAGGGTCAGTTGCATGAAATGCTGCTCATTTCTCTCACCATGTTTGTGTGATGGGCAGGGTTGGCGATAGAAGTATTGGGTCTTTCCTCCTCTATGCATTTTCCGGCAGGTGCAAGGAAGTGCTGAGCAAGGGACACAGTGCTGCATTTGCAACTGCTTCCAAGTTCTTGCCACTTCTTACAAGAGAAGAATCCCACTGTGAGATTTCAATTCATTTTAACTATGCTTCAGCCCTTGTTACCTCCATGTTCGTTTACGCATGAATAATGAAATGGCTGGTTGTGCTTTTTTCAAGTGTTTGAGGCAGCTCGATCTTCCATGGCAGCATTTAAGAAATGGCGGGTAGGTGGGTCGAGATTGGAGAGGGCATCTGTTCTTGGAAGGAAGAGGAAACCGGCTGGCCCAATGCAGGACCTGACCTCTTGATCCATATCTCAATCTGCTAACCAAATAATGGGCATTAGATCTAAATGGTTTAAATTTCGAATTAAGACAATGGAATAGAGGAAAATACTACTATTAGCAAGGTTCATGGTGTAGGCTTTCAAAACTCATGTAAGCAGTAAGCAGCAGCTGAAGGTATGTTGCAATGATACACATGGATGCACTCCAATTTCACTTGGTCCATTTTATTGTGTTATTATTTTTTTTTTTTATCACGAAGTTGATGATTTACTCATCCGATCAACTTGTGGATCTCCAAATAAAATTGGATGAGCTTAAGAAAGATGGAAACCACAATTTTATTCCTCAATGGGAAAGTTAACCCAATTCTGCACCTTGACTCCTCTTGGTTTCTTCCAAATCCACAAGGGGTATTTACTCCCAACCAATTTTCTCTTCTATTGTATCCTTACCCATTTCTTCTGTCTCTCTCATTTCTAATCTTTCCTTGCATTTTTTTTTTCTTTTTTCTTTTTTCTTTTTTTCAAGTTCAGTGTCTTGTTTTTCTCTGACTCGCCTCTCATTGTTTTACTACGAATTTTTCAAATCTCCATTCGAATATATAATAGGGGAGAAGATTGTTTTGGGAGGAAGAAGAATAGAGATTAGAGAGGTGTATCCTCTGTAACCTTTATTTTTATTATAATAAAATCCTCGACTAAGCAAAAATAAAGTGTCCTGAGGGAAAACTAAAATTACATACATGGCCAGAACTCCTATATCTAACAACATTGTTAAGACGTTCATTTGGTGATGCCAAGATGGATCTCTGAATCCATTTTTTAATGAGTCTAAAAAGCATCCAAAAAGAAAAGAAAAGAAAATCTTCTCTATACAACTAACCTGAGTCATGAAAGTCTTCGATGGACTGTCATTTTATCAGAATCAGGGCTCTTGGCATCACATAATACATGTATCCATCGAATCTTCATTTTCATCCGCTGAGGGTTGAGCTTTTACCATCCCTTATATAGACAACCTTCCATCATGTATGAGGATAAATTTGGGTTCTTTCATCCTCTGCTTCACCCTCTTCTCTCCCTTCAAAATCAGACACCAGCCTCTCTCTCTCTCTCTCTCTCGCTCTCGTAGGACAACCATTGTAACGGTTTCAACAAACTGGATGACGTCGTTCAACGTTTCCAGCGTATTTTATCGGGGAGAGTGAGGATGCAACTTGCCTGTAACCGAGATCCAAGCTCTGTAGGGCCCACCCTGATGTCTATGTATCCACTCTGTCCATCTGTGTCACCAACTCACTTAAGGACGTCAACCTAAACACCAGGGAGATCCTAAACTCAATGTGGGCCACACCATGAGAAAAGTGGGGATGGAAACACGCACACCACACAGTTGAAAACTTCCTGGTGCCTTCTGTTACGGGGAAATCCGGCCCGGACAAGTCAAGCCGAGTATTGACGGCTCGGAGCTCAGAAGGAAGGCCTCGGAAGAAAAATACCACTTCGGGTCTGTCCTGACTCTCAAGTTAAGGCGGTTTGGTTGAACCGAGCTCTCCCCTAATGAGTACTCCGAGCTGAAATCCTCGTCTGAAGACCTACGTCTGTGAATCAGCCGAGCATGACTTGTCCTCGACCCAGAGACCGAGGACTGATGCCAGGGATAAGCACATCTGACAAAATCTGATCCCGATGCCTCGACTGAGAACTTTGACTACGGAAGCATAGTCACGAACTCAGATAGGATGAGTCCGAGTCTGGATGAAGGCATTTCGATTGTGCGCTCAGGGTATCGAACTGGGGAACCAGCACAATTATGAACTTGGCCGAAGATCATGCCTGGGGATGCTCCATTAAGAAATGATACGATACATGATTCAAAGATTGTGGAGAGTATATCCATGATCACCACATCGGCTTGATTAAGTAAATCGTGTTGAGATTGACGAACCCGATCCTTTCAACTCTCAGGTATAAATACTAAGGGACTCTATTGCAGCAGGTACATAATATCTTGCATCCTCTCTCTACATTACGTATCTTAGACCCAGATTCTCTATCCTGACTTAGGCATCAGAGGGTCGAATGTTTAAGCTAGAGTCTCCTTTGCTCACCTTTCTGAACTAGGGTCGGCTTTGAGTTTGCAGCATTGAGTAGAGGGAGGTCTAGATTTTGACCTCAATACCTACTGTTGCTGTGTTCTTATGGGATGGCTTCCTTCAGGCGGACCCTCCTTCACCTGCACGGACAACGATGTCAAGGGAACCCTGGCTAGAGCCGAGGAACCTCCGATGCTTAAGTCAGTTCTCTGATCAATAGCCAAGAGCTTGTCTCAGTTAGTATTGCGTACCTTCTTCTGTCCCAAGCTTAGAGATTTATACAGTTTGCCAACCCTTATCCTCAGAGGATTCTTCTCCTGATTGTTCGGAAACTTATCCCGTTACACGGATTGCTCTAAATCCCGAGAATCTCGGGATTCGCTACCCGTATCCCTGGATTTCCGTAGAGCAACATCTGTACTCGTTCCGCTACTCGCTGTCTCGACCAGGTCGTGACCAACTCTGGAGGAGTCTCGGCCAGGTCGTGACCAACTCTGGGGGAGTCTCGGCCGACGCAAGAGGACGGGTTCCCGGCCTTTCCACGGACGGAATAATCTCAGTTTCTATGGGTCATTCCTTGCTTCGTGACCGACAGAACCAACTCCTTGAGTCGGTCTTGTTCTATCGGCTGAGTGACTTTAACACGCTCGGCCTTTAGTGGGCTCATGCAGGCTAGGTCATCACTCTGACAGAGCGACTTTAATCGTCCTTGCTTACGCCTCCTGACCTATCCTCTGTTCCGTCGGTGTTGTCTCGGATTCTTCAGGCAGTGTCAGCAAAGCCGACCTACTCTTATCCGAGTCTCCGAGCTTAACATATTTTTTCCCAACAGTGAGCTCCCCTTACTCCTTGTGTCGTCTATGGCATCAAGGAGTACGATTTTCTCGGTCGGTTCGTATTAGCATTCGAGACAATGATGAGGCATTTAATGCTCTTTGAGTCATCTCTAGCGTACGACGTTGCGCCTCCCAAGGTCACACGTGCGACCAGCCGTCAATTCGTTCCGTTCGCGCATGAAAAGCGGACGCGTGGCCACGATTTTACCGCAGTCAGTCAGCGGTTGCCACGCGTCGAACGGGGAGCCGAAGCGAATGTCGATTCGCTTTTGCCATAATTTCCCTGCCACGTGATGCGGCTATAAAAGGGCCGGGCGGGAGGACAGTGCGAATTTTGTTTTCGCCCTTCTTCCTCCCGCCTGTGTCCGATCCCGAGTGCGTTTTCGCTTCTTCTTCTTCTCCTCCTCCGCTGTCGCCTCTTTCTCCGTTTCCTTACAGTCGTCGTCGATTTCCTTGGTGAGTCCTTTCCTCCTTCTTTTATCAGCTTTAATGGCCGCACACGGCTCTCAAAGCCCTCGGGAGGAAATGTCCGTAGATGAGGGTGTGTCCCAACATCTTTGAGACGTTACGGAACCACCTTCACTGTTAACGGAGTTTGCCGTCGGTGCTGACGCCGCATTCCGGCTTGTCAGAGAATCCGGTGACTCATCGGCTGGGCGTCCTGCCCAGACCGGTCCATCCAGCGGTGGGACGTCTCTGGTGACTCGTCCAGGGAGACCTAACCCTTGGGTGGATCAGATGGAGGACGAGGATGGAGAGGATGACTTAATTACGGGCGAAGGAGCGGCCATTCCATACCCTGTGAACCAAACTGCGGAAGCCTCTGGGTCGTCTTCAAAAGGGGAAGAAGACGAGCCCAGCGGTCTCATCACCTCCATTCTAAATGAATCCGACTTAAACCGTATCAGGGCTGGATACCATGTCCCTGACTCAGTCGTCCTCCATCTCCCTCGTCTGAGTGATTTGCCCGACCATCCCCCTGCAGGGATGGTCGTAATTTTTCAAGTCGCGATGCAGTGCGGCTTGCGTTTGTCACTCCAGCCCATTGCTCGTGACTTTCTATCCCGAGTCAAAATAGCTCCCGGTCAAATTGTTCCGAATGCGTGGAGGAATTTGTTCGGGTGTGCCGTGCTCTGGTCCGAGTTAGAGCAACCTTCCCTCATGGTCGACGAGTTCCTCTATCTGTACCAAGTCCGACCAAACCCTAACTTCCCTGGCCTCTACTTTCTGAGCGCGTCGAGAGGCAAAGGGGGGTCTTTAATAACCGACCCACCTACTTCGAACAAGTTCTGGAAGGAAAGGTGGTTCTGGACGTGCGGCCGGTGGGAGTCGGCCGACACGTGGCCGTACGAGCCTTAAGTATCTCACACGTTCCGTAGAGCAGGTGACTCGGTGACTCGGCCCGATGGTCTTTCCTTTTCTTACTCTTTGTTTTTATATCCTCTTCCCCTAATCCCGACTCTACAATGTCTTGCAGATATTTTGAAGAGGAGAGGGAAGCTCGAGTCTGGGGCTCTGACTCGGATAAGGGAGCTGAGGAAGCTAAGCGCGGCAGAGCGATCTTGGAAGTTACTTCTGCAACCTGAGCGCCTCCACCTTGTAGATTTAGACTCGTTCGTCTCAGGTAGCTCGTCTTCCTTTTCTTTGTCCTTTTGGTTTCTTGTTCGCTCCCTCATTCTTTTTACTCGTCCTTGCAGACCTTCCCGAGGCTCGCCCCATTCTGAGGCCTGCGCCTGAGAGCATGGCTGAATCTCGCCCCGCCTTGAAGCTACTTTCCAAAGTGAAGGCCCCCCCGAGATCGGCTCAATTGTCCGGATCTCGGCCCTCGAAGCAGCAGAAGACCACGGGCAAGGGTAAGAAAACGGTCATTCCACCTGCTGCTGCACCTGCTGCTCCCCAAGTGGTCGTCCTTTCCGACCCTGATGAGAGGGCCGAGGAAGCGGAGCCAACTCCTCTAATGACTCAGGCGACACTCGAGTTGGGGCTTGTTGCTGAGGAGGTCCCAGGGCCGAGGGAGGCCCCACGCGAAGAATTCCCGAGAAGGGAGATGACTCAACAGGAGTCCCCCTTCACGAAGATCATTGCGGGGATGGTTCCTTGGGCGCTTGCCCACGGGGGCGAAAGAGACTTCACAAGTTATTACAACGCTCCGACGGCCCAAACCCTCAGGCATACGTCGAGGTTGCTTTTTGAGGTAAACTTTTCTTCAATCCTGTGTCGCCCTTAGCTAAGTTTTACAGCATAGCTCACTGTCTCTTTATCGCAGTTGGCACCTTACCTCGTCAAAGCAAGCTCGGAGCTGACTGCCTCCCAGAAACTCTCATCCAAGGCAGAGACTGTGAGGAGGGTCGCTGCCAAGGCTGAGGGCTGTAGAGAGATCGCTGAGAGCCGGATTGGCATCGTGACCGGCGATCTCTCTATCGCTCGGAAGCTGGCCGCGGACGCCCGTGCAGCTCTCGAAGGAGTTAAGGCTGACAATGCTCGTCTGACTTCACTCCTTCAGGAGGCAGGGAACGACGCCTTCTTCAAGTTCACGGTTAGTGCGAGGGTGCTCTTGCTCTCGCGAAGGCCGAGGCCGCCTGCCTCGTTCAGGAAGCTCGAGTCAAAGAGGAGCGAGAGCGAGCCGTAGACGCCTTCCTCTAGTCTTTCGAGTTTGAAGAGGAGAGGGACCATCTTTATCAAAGTGGTTACAAGGCTTGCGTCTTGGAGACGAGGGCGGCTTTCCCTGATCCCGATCTCTCCGCCTTCGAAGTCGACAGTCCGACCATCGAGGCTGCTGAGGGTGAAGCCACCGAAGGAGATGTCGCTACTGACGAGGCTGGTCCTTCGGGCACCGCATAGGAGTTGAATCCCGACTGAATGGGACAGTCGGATAATGTACTTTTCTTTTTGTGATTTTTATTTTTTTTTTGTTATAGTGACCCGACAGTGGGTACTTGTATGAAATAGAACTTTTATTGAGTCGACTTCAATTACAGCGCTTTTTATTCTATCTTACGGGTAATAAGTCTTGAGATGCTTGGCGTTCCAAGGATGAGGCAACAGCTGCCCATTTGGGTCTTCCAGCCGGTAGGTTCCCGGTCGGATGGTGCCTGAGACGACGTAGGGGCCTTCCCAATTTGGCCCTAGTGTACCCGACCCAATTTTCTTAGTGTTTGGGAAGGTCTTTCGGAGGACCATATCCCCGGCTCAGAATCGTCGGACTTTAACTCGGCGATTGTAAAACCGATACACCTGTCTTTGTCGGGCCATCATCTTTAATCGACCACTTTCTCTTCTTTATTCCAACGAATCAAGCCGAATGAAAGGAGTTCACCATTCTCTTGTCCACTATATAAGTTGACTCGGGCTGAACCAATACCGATCTCAACCGGTGCGACTGCTTCCGCACCGTAACATAGGGAAAAGGGAGTTTCTCCCGTGGCAGTCCGTGCTGTGGTCCGATAGGCCCACAACATATTCGGAAGTTCTTCGGCCCACGCTCCCTTTACTTCGTCGAGTCTCGTCCGGAGAAGCTGCTTTATAATTTTGTTGACCGCCTCGACCTGTCCGTTCGTCTGAGGGTGATGAGGCGAGGCGTACACGTTTCGAATCCCGAGATTACTACACATCTCCCGAAATTGTTTGTTATCGAACTGCCTTCCATTGTCGGTAACGATTGTCCGAGGTATCCCGAACCGACAGATGATATTCTTCCAAACGAAACTCGTGATCCTTTGCTCTGTAATTTTCACCAATGGTTCTGCTTCAGCCCACTTCGTGAAGTAGTCCACCGCAACCACGACAAATTTAGTCTGACCCTTCCCCAATGGAAAGGGCCCGATTATGTCGATCCCCCACTGCGCAAAGGGCTATGGTCCCGACATCGGAGTCAGCTCCTCGGGGGGTTGTCTCGAGATTACTGCGAACCGCTAACACTTGTCGCATCTCTGGACGAATCGTTTGGAGTCATGCTGTATAGTCGGCCAGTAATACTCCTGCCGCAACACTTTGTTGGCGAGCAAGCGTCCTCCTTAATGGTTTCCACATATCCTTTCGTGTATCTCCCGTAAGATATAGTCGGCTTCTTGGGAGTCGACGCACCTTAGTAGAGGAGCATGAAAGCCTTTTTTATACAGAATCTCATTCAAGATGGTGTAGCACGAGGCTCAAACTTTTAACCGCCGTGCCTCGGCGCGGTCTTCTGGCAGTTCACCATCGTTGAGGTAGTGGACGAGTGGGTCAAACCAAGCAGTCGCTGGATTGATGGGAAATAGGGCCTAGACTGTCGGCTCATTTATGCTTGGTTTAGGGACATATTCAATCGGAACCGACTGAGGTATGTCTTTCTCATCTGCTGAGGCAAGCTTTGCTAACAAGTCGGCTTTGGCGTTGTCGGTTCTGGGTATTCGAATTACTTCATATTTCTGGAATCCGCCGTTCAATTCTTTAGCCTTTTCCATATACGCCTTCAGTTGCTCTTTCCGAGTTTGATAAACACCGGAAACTTGGTTAACAACTAATTATGAGTCGTTGAAAACGTTCAAATAGGTCACGCCCAGACTCGCGGCGAGTCTAAGGCCTAACAATAAGGCTTCGTATTCTGCTGTATTGTTGGACGCTTGAAAGCCGAGTCGCAAGACATATTGCATACAGGTTTGGTCGGGAGTTTCTAACACTACCCCTACCTCGCTTGCCTTCGAGTTGGATGATCCGTCGACAAATAGCTTCCAGGATGTCGGCCCAAGAGAGGAAGAAGCCTCAGGTACATTAATTTCCTCTAACTCAGGCATATTGTCACTATTAGGAACCACTTCGACAAGGAAGTCGGCGACAGCCTGTCCTTTTAAGGCTGTCCTGGGCCTGTAATGTATGTCAAATTCGCTTAATTCGACTGCCCACTTTGTAAGTCGGCCGGAAGCTTCCGGCTTTTGAAGAATCTGGCGGAGTGGTAAGTCGGTCACAACGACAATGGTGTGGGCCTGAAAGTATGGCCGAAGGCGTCGTGATGAAACCACAAGAGTGAAGGCTACTTTCTCGAGCTGAGGATACCTCGTCTCTGCTGGTAGCAAGGCTTTGCTGACGTAGTAGACTGTCAGCTGCTTCCTTTGACTCTCTCGTATTAAAGCCGAGCTTACTGCGGCTTTAGACACGGCTAAATATAATAACAACGCTTCACCAGGCTCGGGCTTAGATAGCAGCGGTGGGGATCCGAGGTAATCCTTCAGATCTTGAAATGCCTTCTCACATTCGTCCGTCCACTCCATCGTCTGTCGTCCCTTCAATTGCTTGAAGAACGGGAGACATTTGTCTGTGGCTCGGGAAAGGAAACGATTGAGCGCGACCACTCTTCCTGTCAACCTTTGAATATCTTTGATTGTTTTAGGAGATTCCATTTCGAGTAAGGCTTTGATTTTCTCGGGATTCGCTTCGATTCCTTGCTGACTAACGAGGAAACCGAGAAATTTTTCCGAGCTCACGCCAAACGCGCACTTGCTGGGATTCAGCTTCATTTTATATTTACGCAGAGTCAGGAACATTTCTTCCAAGTCCTTCTCATGGTCGGCTGCTCGTTTACTTTTGATGAGCATGTCGTCAATATAAACTTTCATCGTTCGGCCTATTTGCCGAGCGAACATTTTATTCACTAACCGCTGATACGTTGCTCCGGCATTCTTTAATCCAAACGGCATCACTCGGTTACAGTAAAGGCCTTTGTCAGTGACAAAGGCAGTTTTTGATTTATCATTCTCGTGCATTACAATTTGATTATAGCCTGAATAGGCATCCATAAAACTTAGCAGTTCATGACCCGCGGTACTATCAACCAGCTGATCGATGCGAGGAAGAGGGAAGCTATCTTTGGGGTAGGCTTTGTTTAGATCCGTATAGTCTATACAGACTCGCCACTTCCCATTGGCTTTCTTTTCGAGTACGACATTGGCTATCCATTCCGGATAGTATATCTCTTCGATGAATTTGGCTTTAAGAAGCTTGCCGACTTCCTCTCCAATGATAGCATACCTTTCCGGGCCAAGAGGACGACGCTTCTGTCTGATGGGTCTGTAGGTTGGGTCGATGTTGAGTCGGTGTGTTATGACCGAGGGATCGATCCCAGGCATGTCTTCATAATTCCAAGCAAAGATATCGGCATACCGTCGAAGCAAGGTGATCATTCGTTCCTTAAGAGACGGGCTCAAAGATGAGCCGATTCGGACTACTTTCGAAACGTTTGTCTCGATTAATGGCAACGAGATGAGTTCTTCCATCGGCTCCCCCCGCTCGTGAGATCCGATACGGGGGTCTAGCGATTCAATTGTCGAAACCTCAGTCGGGGCCTTGACCGCGGTGGCATAGCACTTCCGAGAATCTTGCTGATCTCCTTTCACTATCCCTACTCCCGACTCGGTCGAAAATTTCATGGAGAGGTGGTAGGTAGACACCAGAGTTTGAAGGAGGCTTAGAGACGGTCGGCCGAGTATGGCGTTATACACCGACGGTTGGTCCACGACCAGGAAGTCGACCATCACGGTCCTTTGATGGCGCGCGGTTCCGGCGGTAAGCGGCAGCGAGACGATTCCCTCTGGAAGTACCTGTCCACCCGAGAACCCGATGAGCGGGGTTCGGACAAGCCGTAGTACCGATCGACCTATGCCCATTTTGTCGAATGCTTGGGCGAACAGGACGTCCGCTGATGATCCTGTATCCACTAGTATCCGGAATACTTTTCTATTCACGATGGTAAGGGTGACCACGAGTGCATCATCATGAGGATGATGAATGCCTCGAGCATCTTCTTCAGTGAACGAGATACAATATTTCTCTCGTTTCTTCTCCTTGGGAGGCCGAAACAGCAGAAGAACCTCAGAGTCGGGGCGATCGAGGCTTCTAGCGTGGTTTCTTCGGGCGTTATTTGAGTCCCCACCGCCTTGATGACCCCCGACGATCGTTCGGATTTCTTCTTGGGGCCGCTCTTCACTCGGTCCTGCTGAGACGCCGGTCCCTACTGTATGTTCTCTTAGCCGGCCCTCTTTAATCAGCTGCTCAATCTCGTCCTTTAAGTGATAACAGTCACTCGTGTTGTGACCATGGTCACGATGGTAGTGGCAATATTTGTTCTTGTTTCGACGATCCGGATTCCCTCGCATTTTTCGGGACCAGTTGACGAAGCCTTCGGTCTTGATCTCCATTAGTACTTGTTCAGGAGATTTGTTTAGGGGGGTGTATGTAGAGAATCTTCTGTCTGGTCGCTTTCCTGGCCTGTTGTCGTCTCGCCCCCGGTCGTCTTTACGCTTTTTCCCTCCGGCTGAGTCGGTTTCTTTTTTGGCCGACTCTTTTGCCGATGGTTTTGTGTTCTGGATCTTTTCTCTGAGGAGTCGCGTCTCTTCCGCATCGGCATATTTGTCCGACCGAACCATAAACTCACCCAGAGTATCGGGCGGATTTTTGTCCAGTGACGCCAAAAAAGGTTTGTCTCTAACCCCCTGCATGAGAGCGTTGAGAGCCGTCTCCTCAGAATGCTTTCGAACTTGCAGAGACTTGAAATTGAAGCGTTTAACGTAGTCTTTTAGTAGTTCTCCTTCCCTCTGAACTATATTGTTCAGATACGTGTGAGGCTTCAATTTCTTCTTTCCGCCGATGAAATTGCTGAGGAAGGCGTCACTGAGTTCGGCGAACGACTTAATCGACTTGGATTTCAATTGCTTAAACCAAAGTCGGGCTACGTCGGTCAAGGTCAGAGAGAACGCTCGGCACATAACAGCGTCCGAGGCATCGTGCAATTCCATGTAAGTCCTGAAGCATTCAAGATGCTCTGTTGGATCAGTCTTTCCGGAAAAAGGAGTTATCTGGGGTAAGCGGAACCTTTCCGGCAACCGAGCCCGCATTACCTCGTCCACAAACGGAGAAGCTTTTTCTTCATATTTGGTCGGATCTGAGTTCCGACCGTGCTTTATATCCGCCATCTCCTTTTCTATCTTCTCTCGGACCTCGTTCTTGAAGTCCTGTATATCAGCCTTCTAGGGTTCGGCGCTCTCTGCCTTTTCTTCAGCGTCTGCAGGTAGCCGACTTCGCCTCCTCTGATCTATTCTATGCCTCAGATCAGAGGGAGGCAAAATGGCTGTTGCTGAACGGGCAGGCGCCGGGTGACTTGGTTCTCGAGGCTGGCTCGGTCGTCTGGGCGACTGTGGCGTGGCAGGCTGCGCTACAGACGCTGGTGGATGAACTTGTGTCGACTCCTGGCGCTGCATCTGCTGGTTACACAGTTGTTCCAGCATGTGTTTCATGGCAGCCATCTCGGAACGCATTTCTTGAACCTCGCGATCCAGGTGTGCGTTCCCTTGATTAGGCTGGCTTATAGTCGCAGGCGGTGCTGTCGGGGGAGCTCCCTGAGCTATGCTAGCAGCGGCCTCCCCTGCTTCATCTGGGTCCGTCCTTCTTGTTCTTGCCATTCGAATAATTGGAGAAAATGGCTTTTTGTCCGTTTCCCACAGACGGCGCCAAACTGTTGTTGTGTTCTTATGGGATGGCTTCCTTCAGGCGGACCCTCCTTCACCTACACGGACAACGATGTCAAGGGAACCCTGGCTAGAGCCGGGGAACCTCCGATGCTTAAGTCAGTTCTCTGATCAATAGCCAAGAGCTTGTCTCAGTTAGTATTGCGTACCTTCTTCTGTCCCAAGCTTAGAGATTTATACAGTTTGCCAACCCTTATCCTCAGAGGATTCTTCTCCTAATTGTTCGGAAACTTACCCCGTTCCACGGATTTCTCTAAATCCCGAGAATCTCGGGATTCGCTACCCGTATTCCTGGATTTCCGTAAAGCAGCATCTGTTCTCGTTCCGCTACTCGCTGTCTCGACCAGGTCGTGACCGACTCTGGGGGAGTCTCGGCCAGGTTGTGACCGACTCTGGGGGAGTCTCGGCCGACGTAGGAGGACGGGTTCCCGGCCTTTCCACGGACGGAATAATCTCGGTTTCTATGGGTCATTCCTTGCTCCGTGACCGACAGAACCAACTCCTTGAGTCGGTCTTGTTCTATCGGCTGAGTGGCTTTAACATGCTCGGCCTTTAGTGGGCTCATGCAGGCGAGATCATCAATCTGACAGAGCGAGTTTAATCGTCCTTGCTTACGCCTCCTGACTTATCCTCTGTTCCGTCGGTGTTATCTCGGATTCTTCAGGCAGTGTCAACAAATTCGACCTACTCTTATCCGAGTCTCCGAGCTTAACACATTTTTCCCCAACATCTACTATGGTGTTTATATGTGATCTAACACCTTCCTAAGGTGACTGCCACCTGGATGAAGGGAAAACACAAATACCAGCCTGATTCGAAACCTGTGGCACCAAGAAGGTTTAAATGGTGGGACTCAATCCTCACTGTTTCTTGTGGTGCAGGCCACTTTAGTTTTGGATCTACCTCATCTTTGGAGTCATGTTGTAAACTGAGCTAGCTGGCGAAAGGGATGGATGGAATGGATTTAATATAAACATTAGGGTGGGCCACACAGAACTTGGGGTTACAGGGATTCTCGAAACTGGCGCCGAGAGAAAATCACATGAAAGGCAGCCGGTGTCTTTGCACGTTTACTCGGCATTTCTAACAGACATCCGTGATTTCGTAATAAGACGTTGGTCTGTGAGTCCCAGTGTGGATGGATGGTGGGCCAAAATTTTCCCACTCATGTAGCTCTTTTCGGTTGGACTGTGTAGACCGTAACACTTTTTATGTTATTACTGTCCTGCAGGGCATAAAGCAAATGGGTAAGATTGTCCTTTGAGAATGTTCTTGGGGCGGCACAACGACCCAGGTGTCTAGTTTACCAGGTTGCGTAGCGCATGATTGGTCGGCACCCTGGTCTGCTGGAAAAGCTCTGTGGGCCCTGCCATAATGATGTATGGACGCGGATTACGTCCTACCCCCACCCGGACGGTAATCCGTCTGGGCAGGGCTCTGTGGGGCCCAAAGTGATGTAAGTGTTTCATCCACTCCGTTCATAATTTTTCTCAGATAATTTTAATTTATTATACAAAAAATGAGGTAGGTCGATATCTTAAGTGGACCACAAATTTGATATTTAACTTCCACCATTAAAAACTTCTCGAGAGCTGGAGAAGTTTCGGATCAAGCTGATATTTGTGTTTTCACTTCATCCACGTCTGCATGACATTATTAATAGGTTGGATGGTAAAAAAATCATGGTGGCCCTTGGAAAGGTTTCAACGGTGAGGGTCATTATCACTGCAACTTTCCTTGATGTGGTCCACAGGAGCTGTGGATCTGCTTCAACTTTTGTCTTATAGCTTAAAATGATCCGAGAA
The DNA here is from genome assembly GCA_037074715.1 of Magnolia kwangsiensis. Taxonomy (NCBI): domain Eukaryota; kingdom Viridiplantae; phylum Streptophyta; class Magnoliopsida; order Magnoliales; family Magnoliaceae; genus Magnolia; species Magnolia kwangsiensis. Next base: position 114,027,153 of record CM073582.1, on the reverse strand, counting down.
AATCGATAAACGGAGTGGATAAAACACTTACATTACTTTGGCCCCACAGAGCCCTGCCCTAGGACGCAATCCGAGTCCGCGCTTTACCTACCCCACCCTCTCCACCTCATTTAGGACGCGGATTTCCTAGGAAGCCTTGTGCTGGAAGTTCCTGGCTTGGGAAACGACGTGGGACCGAACGTCATTTATATATATATATATATAGAGAGAGAGAGAGAGAGAGATGCTCACACACAACTAGTCGGACCAATGCTGTATCCGGAAAATTATTTTAAAAAAGAAAATGACTTACTCACTTTGATCGGCCCCACCATGGTGTTAATGAGAAATTCACCTCAATTATCACATGATTCACATCATGCAGGACCCATGATCTGAAAATCAGCTCCATCTGTGGTTAAGGTGGACCACACAACTAAAAACAGAATACGGGAAGTGCTTATCCTCCAAATCGCCTTCCTTGGCATGGCCCAGTTGAATCATGTATATGCATGATTTCTTGGATATCAAGCCTAACTTTTTGTATGGCCTATAATGGTGGGAGTGGATTTCCAAGGCCCAACCAGGTGGGCTCTGTAAAAATCAAGGGTCCACGCCTTTCCCAATTGTTTCCATTTGGTATAGCTCACTTTATTCACGAATTAGCCTAGATATTTTTCTATGGGCCTAACATGGGATTAAACATATAATGATCGGAGTGGATCCCACACACATATCACAGTGGGCCAGTTAAAAGATGAAAGGTTGAAGCCGGTGAGGCACTTGTTAGTTCCGAGAAAATTGGTACGTTACCGAGAATGGACGGGAGTAGATCAGGTGTTAACCGGGTAACATACCAATAGGTGCTTCCTAACCGTGGGACCCACTTTGATATATTTGTTGTATATCCATGTCGTCCATCAGTTTTTACAAATCATTGTAATGGATGGTCTCAAAAATTAAACAGATCCACCTAACAAGTGAGCCTCACCACAACAAATAGTGAACATTGAACGCCCATCATTAAAACCTTCCTATGGCCCACCATAATGTTTATTTTCCATCCAACATCGAGCTTATTCATAATCCAACTTATTCATAAGGTCACGTAGACCTGGATTAGGAAAAAAAATACATATCAAAGTGATCCAGGACTTCCGTCACCCTAACAAGTTTTCAATGGTGGGATTTAATCCTCAATGTTTTCTGTGGTGTGTTGTGGTCTACTTTAGCTTGGATCTCCCTCATTTTTGGCCTCGTGCCTTAAAAATGTTATTATAAAATATATGAATGGTGTGGATATAACATATACATCATGATGAGGACCATGTAACTTTGCCACATCTACATATTCGGCTGTGTGTTCCCCTCCTTGCCATCTGAGTCTTTCTCGGAACCAACGCACACCTTTCATCTTTTGATGTGGCCCATCATGATTTTTACATGAGATCCACTCCTTTCATTATATGTATAATTCCATATTAGACCTAGAACCAAGAAATCACGCTGATTTGTAATTCAAGTAGACCATAGGAAGGGAAACAATTTGGAGGATAAGCTTTTCCAGGGCACTATTTTCTACCGCGTGGCCCACTTTATTTATGGATGCATCTGATTTTTTACCCCTATGACGATTATGGGGTGACTCATCTGATGGTTGGTGTGGATTTCATCTTAACTCCACCATGGGTCCCACCCAAGCCATCAAGTCCTTTTCCTGTGGGAAACAACTTTCCCCTAAACAAATTTATTAGCATTAATTATGTACCTAGTTGGACCAAAACTCACGGTCCAACTAGTTGTGTGTGAGCATTTCTCATATATGTATATGTGTGTGTGTGCGTGCGTGTGTGTGTGTGTGTGTGTGTGTGTGTGTATATAATATTGGGAAAAAGGTACTATGCGCTCGAGCTCATACGGATGTCCCATGAGGTCGAGCTGTGTGGGCCCCACCGTGATGCGTGTTGAACATCTACCCCATCAGTCAGATGCACCATTCCATCGTGGGCCTAGGTCGCAAAAATCAAGTCAATCCGTGACTTTCGTGGGCCACACCACATACAGAAGTTTAGAGGGGCCGTGCACCATTAAAACATTCATAATCATTTTTGGGGACCACCGAGATGTGGCTTGCAAATCCAGCCCATCCATTATGTGTGTCCCACTTGGATGAGGGTTCAGACCAAGTTTCAGGCGTATGAAAATTTCAGGTGGGCCCCACCAAGTGCTTTTATATGTTTTTGGCATGTCTTCACATGATTTTAAATGGTATGGCCCACCTGAGTTCCATATACGGCTGATTTTTGGGCTATCCCATAATTTAAAGGGTACCCATCAAATGCACGGTGTTGATGGTCGACACGCATCACGGTGGGGCCCACACAGCTCGACCTCATGGGACGTCCGTATGAGCTCGAGCTCATAGTACCTTTTCCCATATATATATATATATATATATATATATATATATATATATATATATATATATATATATATATATATATATATATATAGAAATCCACTCGCTTTAGGACTTGTGATAAAAATTTAAGTGGATTCAAAACTCAAGTGGAACATATGCGAGAGGAAAAACTGGGGAAAGAAATCCCTACCATTGAAACTTCCATGGGCTCCACCTTGATGTTTATATGACATCCAATTTGTTTATAAGGTCATTGTCAATGGGTTTAACCGAAAAAGAAAAAAGAAAAAAGAAAAAGAAAAACTTGGCCTAATGCAAAACATTTGTGGCCATGTAAATGTTTCAACTGTTGTAGCTCATTCCCCACTGTTTCCTCTCATATGGCTCACTTGAGTTTTGGATCTGCCTAATTTTTTGTCCCATATCCTAAAATGAGATCCCAAAATAGATGGATGAAGTAGATTTCTTAAGAACATGATGGTGGGCCGCACTTCATTTTCAAGCAGGAACTTTGTCTTAAAGGCTTTTTGCAGAAATCTGCACCCCTCAGCATCCCCTCATTTAGGGCATGAGGTCTCAGGTGGACCACGCCATTCGAAACAGTAGTAATTGAATGGCCACCATTAAGCCTCTTATAAGTTTGTGCAAAGTTTTGGATCAAGTTGATATTTATATTTTCCTGTCATTGAGGCCCGTGTGACCTAATCAATAGGATGAATGGTGAAATGAACATGACATGTCCTTGGAAAGTTTTTAATGGCGGGCATTCAATCACCATTACCTCCTATTGTATGGTCCACATGAGATTTGGATGTAGAAAAAATGGATGGACTGCAAGTATAAAACACATATATCATGTTGGCTCATAAAGCTTTTATAGCAGCACATAGTGCGACTAGTGCTATGTGTTACATTGCCATTACAAACAATGTGGTTCATAAATTAAAAAACCTGTGTACTTTGAATTAATCAGGAGATGAGGAAGTATATAATCCTCCACCCAAGGATACTTGCATTTAACCCGGGTTTTCAATTTGGTGTGAGTGGGCTGGAAGGGCGATCCAAGCTGAGAAAGTGTGAAATATATAAGAACCAGCTCTGGACTTGTTGTGGTGTAGATGTCGTTCCTTCTCCTTGCTTATTGCCCAATGTTGGAGCTGGAGCAGGAGTAGATTCATGTCCTGGAGTGTGAAATTGACACTTCTCAAAAATTCAAGAATCAGAAATTAAACATGAATTATATTAATATTAAGCAGTCCGTTGTGTTTATAGTCACAAAAGCAGGAAAAAAAAACATATTTAGTGGTTACCTTTACAAAACTACTAAGATCTGAATTTTAAAAATGACAAAGCATACAAATAGTAGATAATTATCCGAGTTAAATAAAATTAACATGCAGTCACCTCCACCTAATATATAGATTTTCTTCAACTTATTATTATTATTATTATTATTTGTGATGAATTCCATATTATGTACAACCACCAAAGAATAAAATAGGAAAAATCTTATTTGCTGAGATAAGAATAAATATGAGCTTTAAGGGTCTCCTTATGGAAAGAGTATATATATAAATCCTCATGCAACAGTTTCAAACGCCTGATTACATCTGCTCTCTTGGACATAGCTTGCATATGCTTTTAAGTCCCCCCCACATGTTATTTTTTTCACATAGCTAACATCTTTCTGTAGTCGTTTTTGTTCAGAAAGTGTGGAGAGGACAATACAATGCATTGAACAGTTTCAGTTTTAGGCATCCTTGTTTGCAACAGTTGCTTAGAATGCAAATATGCAGACAATTCAAATGACCAACGCAGAGCACAGGGACAGCCTAAACAATGAGCTATCACTTGGTTCTTTCTATGAACTACTTGGGCCAGTCCGACCATGTCAAGAAAAAAAAATGCAGATTAATTTGGGAAATTGAGATTTTGTAATAGCACAGATTTAATATGTAATTCTTGCTGCCAAAATGCTAGTCTATACAACATAACACCAGCCATCCCAATCTGATGATAAATGAGGTCTTGGTTAGCAAAGCTTATTTTCTGTAGTTAATTACATTTCTACGCTCTGTCCTTATTACCAGTGTTTGTATTAAAAAGAGAAAATGGACAAGAACATATTATGTGCTATCGAGAAATGATAAAATGCAACGGCTGTATCAATATAGCCATTTCTTTTCGATCGACAGCGTTTTCTGATCCATGAAAGGAAGATGGTTAATTGGTATGAAAATCAAGCTGATCCACTCATTGGGTGGGGCAAAAAGAATGAATTTACGGGGCACGACCAACCCAGTAAGTGAATCAGCCAGATTTTCATTCTGGGTGATTATAGTGGTGTGGCCCACCTTTCACATGACCGGGTATTCTACAAATGTGACACATTGCACAGATAGGAAATGGCTACATCAATGCAGCCGCTGTATCTGATCATGTTTTCTCTGATTATAATGCTGGTTGAAGATGCTGAATAGTGCGGAATTTTGTGTCCATTGGGTGTCCAGGCCAATCGAAAACGTTAAGATGCAAGTAAACTAACCAATGTAAAATGTTATTGACCCATTTAAATTGATGAGGAGCTCAGAGCTGATTCTGGTATGGGGTAATAGATGGGTGGGTCCCATCTGATTGCAGAGGAATCATGTGATTTCTTTGAGTGTCTGACTGCATTAGATGCATCGCGCACGGTGGATTGTGCATCCTCAGTGGTAGATTCTAATAAGCGGGGGATTGAATAGAAATGAAACAGAAAAATGAATTAAGAAACAAAGAATTTTGATTGTGAAATTTTTGTAAGAATCAAAATTCACCAGAGGTCTCTGTAGACAGAAATACAGGTGAAATCAAGGTGGTGGGCCTCTCTTTTGAGAGGGTTGGTTGATGCACTTTCCTCTCATTTATTTTTTCTTCTAGAGTAGTTAGTGCATGTGTTAAAAAGCCGTTGAGGCCTACTCTTTTCTGCTTTTGTTCGGTATGATTATATAACAAGGGGCACACCTATGATAGGACTGTGCACCACAAGCTCTATGGCTCCAGAAGCACCATTCATGTGACATCTCCTCTCGTACATCAGTTCACCAGCTCATGCTAGGGACGTGAACTGAAAAAAGAGGCAGATCTAGAACTCAAGTCGGCCACACAGTAGTAAATAGTGGGGATGGGAACTAGGGCTGAAAGTCGGGTAGGTTGGGTCGGGTTGGCGCTCAACCCTAACCCAACCCAAGGTTCCTATACCTCAACCCTAACCCAACCCAACCCAATCTCAGGTTGGGAATTCTCAACCCAAGCCCAACCCAAGCGGGCTCAGTCGGGTTGATTGGGTTGGTCGGGTGTATACCTGCTAATATTTTCGTTATTACATTAGTTTATTATATTTCAATATATGACTTATTTTTTGTATTTATGATTTTATTAATTATATATGTGATTATTCATTATAAAGAACTTCATTTTTTTCTTTTTAAAAATTAAACAAGCTAAAATATAGGACAACTACTCCTCTAAAAGTCATGTAGCATAGCACGCAATCTATTTGGGAGAGAGAAATCCGGCATATCTTGTTAGGTTAAGTCCTTAGAAATGACGTGGATAAATGAGACCCGACATCACTAGTGTGCCTTCGACACAAATAATCTACACTCAATTATAATTTACAAGTAACTAATATATTGATCGGGTTCGGGTTGGGTCGGGCAACCCGAGACCTCAACCCGAGCCCAACCCAAGTTTTATCGGGTTGGTGTTTGTATAGCCCACGCTTGAAATCGGACTCAATATATCCTGCCCGAGCCCAACCCAATGTTGGGTCGGTCACGGGTCGGTCGGGTTGAACCCGCCCAACTTTCAGCCTTTCAGCCCTAATGGGAACCCGCTGGGGCATCTCTGAATTTTATATGACATACAACCCCTTCATAAGGGGGACGCCCACTAGTAGTAGCCTGATCGAAAAATGGAGTGTAGGTCCTCATCCCCATTGTTTCCTGTGGTGTGGCCTCGGTGGGGCCCACAGAGCCTTCTATGCAGGGAAGCGGATTTGGTGAGACCCTGGACTCACCTAAGACGATGTGGCTCTTACTGTGGGGCTTACCTGGTGTATGTATTCTGTATCCACGTGGTCCATCCGTTTATTCAGGTCATTTTATCAAGTGGACCATGATCTAAAACCTTTGTAGAAATCAACACTGTTTCCTCTGGTATTGTCCACCTGACAATTGTATCTGCTTCATTTCTGAGGTGATGCCCTAAAATGATTTAGAAAAATGGATGAATTGTCCCGAAACAGAATACATATATCAAGGTGGGGCCCACAGTAAGGGCCGCACCGTCTGTGAATGGAAATGGGCGTGAAGTGAAGTGAATTGGCCGTGAAGTGCGTTGAATTGACCGTGAATTAAAACGAAATTGCCTGGAATGACCGTGAGATGCATGGCAATGGGCAGGAAGATAAGTGAATTGACTGCGAAGTGCATGGAAATGGCTGTGAAGTGAAGTGAATTGACCGTGAATGAACACGGAATCATGGGGAATGATCGTGAAATGCATGGAAATGACAGTGAAGTTAAGGGGTTGTTTGATTTTTAATTTCCCCTAGTAAATATATGGAATCCAGGCCGTGAACGCGAAGTGAATTGACCATGAAGTGCATCGAAATGACCGTGAACTTGAACGGAATTGCCGGATATCATCGTGAAATGCATGAAAATGGCTATGAAGTGAAGAGAATTGATCGCGAGATGCAGGGAAATGGGCGTGAAGTGAAGTGAATTGACTATGAAGTGCATCGAAATGACCGTGAACATGAACGAAATTGCCAGATATCGCCATGAAATGCATGGAAATGGGCATGAAGTGAAGAGAATTGATCGAGAAATGCTTCGAAATGCCATGAAGTGAATTGACCGTGAAGTGTATCGAAATGACCGTGCACGTGAACGGAATTATCGGATATCGCCGTAAAATGCATGAAAATGGGCATGAAGTGAAGAGAATTGATCGTGAAATGCATGGAAATGGCTGTGAAGTGAAGTGAATTGACCGTGAAGTGCATCGAAATGATCGTGAACGTGAACGGAATTACCGGATATTGCCGTGAAATGCATGGAAATGGTCGTGAAGTGAAGAGAATTGATTGAGAAATGCTTCGTAATGGGCGTGAAGTAAAGTGAATTGACCGTGAAGTGCATCAAAATGACCGTGAACGTGAACGGAATTGCTGGATATCAATGTGAAATGCATGAAAATGGGCGTGAAGTGAAGAGAATTTATCGTGAAATGCTTCAAAATGGCCGTGAAGTGAATTGAATTGACCGTGAAGTGCATCGAAGTGACCGTGAACGTGAATGGAATTGCCGGATATTGCCGTGAAATGCATGGAAATGGTCGTGAAGTGAAGAGAATTAATCGTGAAATGCTTCGAAATGACCGTGAAGTGAAGCGAATTGACCGTGAAGTACATCGAAATGACCGTGAACATGAACGGAATTGTCGGATATCGCCGTGAAATGCATGGAAATGGGCGTGAAGTGAAGAGAATTTATCGTGAAATGCATGGAAATGGCCGTGAAGTAAAATGAATTGACCGTGAAGTGCATCGTAATGACCGTGAATGTGAATGGAATTGCCAGATATCGCCGTGAAATGCATGGAAATGGTCGTGAAGTGAAGAGAATTGATCGAGAAATGCTTCGAAATGGCTGTAAAGTGGAGTGAATTGACCGTGAAATGCATCAAAATGACCGTGAATGTGAATGGAATTGCCGGATATCGCCGTAAAATGCATGAAAATGATCGTGAAATGAAGAGAATTGATCGAGAAATGCATCGAAATGGCCGTGAAGTGAAGTGAATTGATCGTGAAGTGCATCGAAATGATGGTGAACGTGAACGGAATTGTCGGATATCGCCATGAAATGCATGGAAATGGGCGTGAAGTGAAGAGAATTGATTGAGAAATGCTTCGTAATGGGCTTGAAGTAAAGTGAATTGACCGTGAAATGCAACGAAATGACCGTGAACGTGAACGGAATTGCCGAATATTGACGTGAAATGCATGGAAATGGGCGTGAAGTGAAGAGAATTGATCAAGAAATGCTTCAAAATGGTCGTGAAGTGAATTGAATTGACCGTGAAGTGCATCGTAGTGACCGTGAACGTGAACGGAATTGCCGAATATCGCTGTGAAATGCATGGAAATGGTCGTAAAGTGAAGAGAATTGATCGAGAAATGCTTCGAAATGCCTTAAAGTGGAGTGAATTGACCGAGAAGTGCATCGAAATGACCGTGAACGTGAACGGAATTGCCGAATATCGCCGTGAAATGCATGGAAATGGTTGTAAAGTGAAGAGAATTGATCGAGAAATGCTTCGAAATGGCCGTGAAGTGAAGTGAATTGATCGTGAAGTACATTGAAATAACCGTGAACATGAATGAAATTGTCGGATATCTCCGTGAAATGCATGGAAATGGGCATGAAGTGAAGAGAATTGATTGAGAAATGCTTCGTAATGGGCGTGAAGTAAAGTGAATTGACCGTGAAGTACATCGAAATGACCGTGAACGTGAACGGAATTGTCGAATATTGATGTGAAATGCATGGAAATGGACGTGAAGTGAAGAGAATTGATCGAGAAATGCTTCGAAATGGCCGTGAAGTGAATTGAATTGACCGTGAAGTGCATCATAGTGACCATGAACATGAACAGAATTGCCAGATATCACCGTGAAATGCATGAAAATGGTCGTGAAGTGAAGAGAATTGATTGTGAAATGCTTCGAAATGGCCGTGAAGTGAAGTGAATTGACCGTGAAGTGCATTGAAATGACCGTGAACGTGAACGAAATTGCTGTATATCGCCGTGAAATGCATGGAAATGGGCGTAAAGTGAAGAGAATTGATCGTGAAATGCATGGAAATGGCCGTGAAGTAAAATGAATTGACCGTGAAGTGCATCGTAATGACCGTGAATGTAAACGGAATTGCCAGATATCCCCGTGAAATGCCTGAAAATGGTCATGAAGTGAAGAGAATTGATCAAGAAATACTTCGAAATGGCCATGAAGTGGAGTGAATTAACCGTGAAGTGCATCGAAATGACCGTGAACGTGAATAGAATTGCCGAATATCGCCGTGAAATGCATGGAAATGGGCGTGAAGTGAAGAGAATTGATCGAGAAATGCTTCGAAATGGCCGTGAAGTGAATTGAATTAACCATGAAGTGCATTGAAATGATCGTGAACATGAACGGAATTGCTAGATATCGCCGTGAAATTTATGGAAATGGCCGTGAAGTGAAGAGAATTGATCGTGAAATGCTTCGAAATGGCCGTGAAGTGAAGTGAATTGACCGTGAAGTGCATCGAAATGACCGTGAACGTGAACGGAATTGGCGGATATCACCGTGAAATGCACGGAAATGGGCGTGAAGTGAAGAGAATTGATCGAGAAATGATTCAAAATGGCCGTGAAGTGAAGTGAATTAACCGTGAAGTGCATCGAAATGACCATGAACGTGAATGGAATTGCCGGATATCGTCGTGAAATGCATGGAAATAGTCGTAAAGTGAAGAGAATTGATCGTGAAATGCATGAAAATGCCCGTGAAGTGAAGTGAATTGACCGTGAGGTGCATCGAAATGACTGTGAATGTGAACGGAATTGACCGCGAGGTGAATGAAATGAATTTTTGACCATTGAGCCGATGAAATTTTAGAAAATAACTACGTTCGTTGGCTAAATTAGCTTCTCCTACCCCAAAATCATGTGATACATTAAGTCATTCTAGTCCAGGAGATATGCTTGTTAAATAAATAGATAAAGAAATAAATTAAAAGATAGAAAAATATTTTTATATACTTATATATACATATTTACTTAACTATGTATTAGAAAAAAATATAAGAGGGAAAATGTTTTCCTTGTAAAAAAAAAAAAGTAAAGAAAGAGAATAAACAGTCTCGACTGCCGCGGCACTACCGTTTTTTTTTTTTTTTTTTTTACTGTTGAATTTTAGTTGCTTTTGTGGTCCCATCATAAGGTCTGTGTTATATCCAAACCGTCCATCAATTTGGCGAGCTCATATTAACGCTCGAGATGAAAAATAAGACAGATATAACTATCAAGTGGACCACACTATAAAAGGCAGTGGGGAATTGAACGGCAACCATTGAAACCCTTTTAGGGGTTACGGAAGTTTTGGATAATTATTAAATTTGTTTTTCCTCTTAATCCAGGTCTTTGTGACCTTATGAATCGATTGGATGGAAAATAAATGTTATAGAGGGCCCTACAAAATTTTTAACAGTGAAAATTAAGTTTCCTGCTGCTATTTGTGGTGTGGTCCAGTTGATCCTTGGATATGATTCTTTTTTTACGATAATGCTCTGAAATTATCTCGAAATATGGATGAACGGTGTGGATATAATAAATACATCATTATGGGGCCATGTCGAGGAGCGTCAGCGCTCGTCTTCGCACATCAGCCAATCGGCTACCGGAAGGGAGGAATGAATGACGGGGGTATTTTGGTCCTTTGAAAAGTCGGCCGTATACCGGGGAGTATTCTTGGAAGCTTAAAAAGAGGTGGGCTTCAAATGGCTGGTGGGCCATAAATGGGTCGTACAGTAGGAAATTTCTCTAGTTTAGAACACAGATGCGTTAGAGCTCTCTGGGCCCATCATGATGTATATGTTATATCTACACCGTTCATCCATTATTAAGAAAAATCATTTCATAGAATGAGCCCAAAAATTAGACAGTCCAAATAGTACCACACCACCGGAAATGGTGGGGATTGAACGCTTACACTTGGGAATTTCTTGGTGGCAAAAGAAGATTTGGATCGGACTGATATTTTTCTTTTACCTTCTTCCATGTCTGTGTAATCTCATGAACAGGTTGGATGACATATAAACATTTTGGTGGGCCCTAGGAAGGTTTCAACTGTAGGTGTCATTGCCCCATTGATTTCTGTAGTGTGATCCAAATAAGAGTTGGATCTGCCTCATTTTTGGGCTTATTCCGTAACATGATCTGAAAAAATGGATGAACAGTGTGGATATAACTCATAAATCATGGTGGGGTCCACAGAACTTTTCCACGCCAACAGAGTACCGACGTGGGTGGTGTATTGTGAACTAAGAGTTCGGTTCGATTCGATTCGATTCGATTCCCACGCATGCATCTGCGGACCCAAGCGGTCCCATGCCGTATTTATGTCAGTTGAATGCAGAAGGACGAGTAAGCAGAAGAGAGGGGTGATGAAATCAACTCTTCTCCACCTCTCTTGAAAAAATCCCTCTTATTTTTCCTTGTTTGCGAGAGAGAGAGAGAGAGAGTTGAAGAGGATGGTGGGACCTCAACGCCCTCTCTTCGTTCTCTTCGGTTTTTCCATCGTCCAGTTCAGTTACAGTAATGATGGATGGGGATCCATTCTCTCTGACCTCTATGCCCGAAAGGTACCATCCTTCTCTTCAATTCTCTTCTCCTTCAATCTCGTATTTTAATCAAAATACCATTCTCGCCAGTGTCCCTTTTACCAAACTGGCAAATAAAGTTGATGGTTGTGTATGGAGCCACATACCATCTTCTCTTCTCCTTTATCATAAACTGATTGATGCACGTCACTCCAGCATTTTCACTTACGATTTCGAAAATATGATCATTAGAGAAGTTGGAAACGATTTCCCATGCAGAGAGTTTTAAGAACCTAACCAATTAGTAGCAGGCGTCCCCATCAGCCCACTCTGTGGCAGCACTCATTCTGGCCTCTTTTCCAGGTAGCCCTTTCCAGGGCATGGTAGCTTCATTCTGGCCTCTTTTTCAGGTAGCCCTTTACAGGGCATGGCAGCTTCATTCTGGTTATCCAGTTAACCCTTTCCACTTGACGGCTGCAGTCTGGTTGTCCAGGTAGCCCTTTCTATGTCGTGGCAGCTTTCACTCTGGTCTCCCCTTTCCACAGGTTTCCCCTTTCGTGACTCAAACACATGACCTGGTGTTGGCTCTGATACCGATTGTTTAAGAACCTAACCAATACACCAAAAGCCCGAGGACTGATGGAACATGTCAACCTATGTTCTTTCGACTGTTGGAATCATAACAGAGAGCCAAAAGGGTTTCTCCATCCAACATAATTGGGGAAGAAACACTGACATGTTATTATCTTGGTGCTGCCAAAAATTCCTTTCTTCTTTAAACACTAAGGAGATATCTCCTTCACCAATCAAGGGGTTGGAGAATCTCTCTGTTATGATCCCAACTATTAGCTTGATGTGTTCCATTAGTCCTGGGGCTTTTGGTATATTGGTTAAGTTCTTAACAATTGGTGTTGGAGCCAACACCATGTCCTATGTTCGAGTCATGGAAGGGGCGACCTGTGGAAAGGGCTACGTGCACAACCAGAGTGCAGCTGCCAATTGGAAAAGGCTTCCTGGATAACCAAAGTGCAGCCGCCATGCCTTGGAAAGGGTTACCTGGAAAAGAGGCCAGGGTGAGTGCCACCACAGAGTGGGCCGCTGCGGACGTCGGCTGCGGAGCGCGGTGGTATGTTATGATCTCAATGATTTAAAGAGCATGCTTTTCTCGTCCCTGAAAATTCCTCAGAAGAGAAACTATCAAAGTTAAGCTTCAGTTACCCGACCCATGGATACTCCAATTCACTTCCTCTTTCATCCTCAACTCTTCGTTATGATCCACCAGATACCACTTTACAATGGGGAAACTCCTCAAAATATCACTATCAAAGATCTGCCTATTACAAAGCTCCCATTAATGTGAACCATCAACTCAAGGAAGCTAATAATTCTCTAGGATCTGGTTGCAAACCTCACACGGTACTCAAGGAATCCATGAATCCTCTGTATTCCGGTTGTAGACATCCCCCAATCAAACCTTGTAGGCTCGATTTGGCCAAGTCCAACTCTTAGACAAGTTAGAGATATTGCCACTTTTGTGAGGAATTTTTTAGATTAGTATTTCCTCTACTTGATAAATCCAATCTTGTTCTCAAGAAACTGCAGCCTAGAATAATATTCATGCAAAATATTGCTAAAACTGTCTCCCTTAGATATGTGCATTTGCTGTTTACCAAGTTGTCAGCAAAGCTTGGGCAATGAATAGAGCTTTCCCTTGTTCATGTTTGCTTATGAGTTCTTTTTTGTTTAGGGTTATATTCTTTGGTTGATTTCTCCCCAGTGAGTATATAATACCAAGTCTTTCACTTGTGGAAAAGCCTGCATTTGGAATTCTCAATACTTATAATTTCAGTTTTCTTTTTTATCTTTCATGCTTTTAATAATTAGTGTTCATTTAACTTGTCATTTTAGGTATTAACCTTGTTAGTACCATTGATAGGGTTCTTTTTCTTTAGTTTGAAAGTTCTGCAAGAGATATCTTCTTCTCTAAATGTGACATTTTCATTATGCTAAATATCATATGAGTCTGCAATATTAGAAGGCTCGTGATCATTTTCTCCCATAGAATCTACGTCACTTCGATTCCACTTATTGAGCTCCGGGCTCTGAAAATCCTAGAACTTACTTGCACAACATATGTAACAAGAAGACAAGAAGGATACAGTCAAAGAAGACGAGAAGAAAAGTGAATAATTGTTTTTACTCTTTGAAAGTGAATTTTTATCTAACATAAGTTGAAACTCTACCCAGTCCTTTTGACCCAGTATTCTTTCTTCACCACATGTCCCTTTGTTCAACCTGTCTCAAGAAAAGACTCCATCCAGGCACCTCTCTTTCTAAGAGAGTAATAAAAAATGTATTACGTGCCGACCTCGATTAAGGTCTAGTTTCTCTTTAACTAATTCTTGAGGTTGTTTCCTATTCAAATCTCAAACTAAAGCCAATTTCAACCAAGTACAAACCTTCAACTGCATTCGTATCCTAGAATAAGTAGCAATTAACGATTTTTAACTTATAAAAGCAAATCAATAGCTAGAAGTCACTGAAAACAACTGAAACTAAGCCAAACTGACTCAAGGTATCCTGATTTAGCAACACTTCCGACTATAGGACCTTTATTATGGGATTTCTCTTAACTCTAAAGAGACAATCCAAAATATTAGCAACAAAGAAATGAGAATACTGCAGGGCAAATGGGTTCCTGATACAAAGAGCCATTCAATAAACTCCCGCTATGGTTAAAACATCTGTGATGTCATTATCTCTCTACCAACACAGACAAATGAAATGTTTATCCTGGAGGTGTTGTCATGGATTTTATTGGAAATGGAAGATAGTCTTGGGGTTTGCCCATGCAAAGTGACCTGAGAAATAACAGTTTTAGAATCCCCTGGCACAATCAAGGGACTGGAGAAATGATTACTAAAAATTACTAGGCCTATTTGGTAGATGCCTAAAAATGAATTCATCTCATTTTAGTTAACAATAATGATCTATTAGAGATCTGGATCTCGAATACATCATTACTTTTAACATGAACTCATATATATTAGAGATCAAGATCTCTAATACATAATTACTGTTAGCTAAATTGCGATGAACTTTTAGGCATTTACCAAACAGGGGCTTAAGATTTCACTATGAGCAAGCCAACATGCTTTGCTAATCCTTTTCTTGCCAGGAGAAAGACATCACATTTGCACCCTTGTTGCTTTCAGTAAATTGCTGATTTTCAAATGCTGAACTATCAAAGGTTAAACTTCCAACTCCCGATTGGGGATCCTTCCACCCTGCTAACATAGTCACCTTGGTCTCATCACTTTCTCCTGTACTATTTTCTTCTCCTATTTCTGTTTGGCCATTTCTTTATATAACTTCCATCTTTTGATGGGGCAACTTATGTTTCACTTTAATTTGGTATAGGCAGACATTTTGTTCCGAGGATATTCTGGGTGGAACTCAAGGCGTGCGGTCCAAGTTCTTGATCAAATCTTCCCAAAGGTATATGTTTGTTTGCTAATGTTAGATAGATACATCGATTTATATGACTACCCTTTCAGATCCCTAACTATTATTTTGACGACATGTATTGTTGATTAGCTCCAATGATATGCTTTTTAAATGTTCTTGCTTATCTGATTGGTTGACCTTTGCATACTTCCACAGTACTGCTGAATTGCCTATCATTTTGTTTAACTTGGGGATGTGATGAAGTCTTTGGTGCTGATGCTGTCCAGTTTCCCAAATAAAAAGGAAACAATTTGGTCGTGTGAATGGAACACTGTGACTAGAATAATTGTTTTATGACTTCATTCAGTTTTCCCTGAGGCGTGGTTATATCTTCCTAGGAGAAATCTATCCAAGTGCAAAACCTTGTTAGCAAAGCACTATTGAACAGAACATGCTGACACTGTCATGCTAATGGCAATTCTTCTGCATACTTGTTTGGCACATGGTATATGTTAATTCATTCTTTCCCCTCACTGAGATAATGTACATCGTAGGAACAAGTTGATTGACATTTTGTTCATGATTCATAATCAGCTTTTTCCCTGATAAGTAGCAGAGTTAATTGTTGCGGGAAATATCCACTGGAAAGTCAGGTTCCGCTAAACTGCTCCTTTGGCTGGAAATTCTGCTACCTGATCAGCCTTTCGTAAAATGTAACTGAAAGAAGCTGTTTCACCGCTAGAAAGTTCCAAAATCATAATGCTTGTTACCTCTATTGGCCTGGACTCCTCTTCAGTTCCCATGCAATGGTAATATTTGCAAGTCAATTTCATCGTGGAGATTACCTGCCAACTTAGCAAGCTTTTCAATTACTTGGGTAAATTTTCCAAGCGGAGTTGATTCGGGGTAATTCAGTTTCTTTAATGAGAAAACTCAAACCTTCTGAATATATATATATATATATATATATATATATATATATATATATATATATATATATATATATATATATATATATATATAAGTGCTCAACAAACTGAAAGATTTTTTTTTTTCCTGTTCTTCTTTTTTTTTTTGAACACTTCTTTTCTTTTCTTTTTGTCGAACGCTACAAACTCATAGATTATAGCATAAGGCTTTTAAATAAACAAAAGCTCAATCTGGTGCTTCATGAAGTTTTGAGTTGACTCTTTCTTTAAAAAAAAAAAAAAAGAACAGAAAAAAAAAAAGAAGAAAGAAAAATAAAAAGGTTTTGATTTGACACTTGGGCCTTTATTGAGTCCAAATCAAGTTTCCATATTTTAAGTCTCACCATTAGCTTGTAATTTATTTTTTGGGACATCATGCCTGTTTCCTTTATTCTACCATGTTAGTTTCATGTTTCATGTTTCCTGATTCAGTTGCTATCTTGTATTTATTAAAATTTTGTGACCATGTCGCATCCTTCTATTTGTTCTAGAATGCAACCGTGCAGCCTTCATTAGTGATAGTTTACTTTGGAGGTAATGATTCAATGGGATCTCATTCGTCTGGCTTAGGTCCTCATGTACCACTTCCAGAATACATTGAAAACATGAGAAGATAGCAATTCATCTCAAGGTAATCTTTTTTCATGTAGACATTATCTTGTCACTCAGAATATGGTTTTTAGTGCATGAATTCTAACAAATTGAATATTTTATGGTCAGAGCCTTTCGGAAAAAATCTGAATTATTTTTCTCACCTGTCCTCCTGTCAATGAGGAATTAATTAGCCAATCAACTAGGTGATACAATGATTATCCTTTTATTATTATTTTTGTTAGTTAGAATTTGACTTTTGACTCAGCCTTTGCTATGATATCAGCACTATATTCACTACGCTGGGACGAACAAATGAGGCGGACGAACAAATGAGGCCTGTGGAAGATACTCAGAAGCATGCATAGACATGTGCAAGGAGATGGACTTGAAGGTCATTGATCTTTGGACTGCAGTCCAAAAGAGAGAGAACTGGAGAGAGACTTGTTTTATGTGAGCTTGCTTTCTTATTTATGCTATTTCTGGCAGTTTTCTTTCACTCATTCACATTTTTATTATTCATCAGCTTGCTACTCAGCTTCTTTTAATGCATATTTGCGAGTTAGTAAGTGGATCCAGACTATTTGTTTTTAGTACAGTTTTTCCCGTCTGATACCTTGTATGAGTATTCTTCCCTCTCTTTTTGGCCTGGATTGCATCTCTAGATCCTCAAAGTTATATATATATATATATATATATATATATATATATATATATATGTATCTTAAGTTAAGACATCTGTTTTCTATGAATAACCAAAAAAAAAAAAAAAAAATCAATTAAAGACTTCCAATTTTTTTATTCTCCCTTCTTTGTGATAGAATGCTGTGCCACATTATTTAGGAAACTGTCAAGATTAAGTTGTCTTTTTAATGTGAACTTGATACAACCAAGGGACGTCTAGATTTAACAGCTGCACATAAGAATCTGATCATGTCTTTTTTCATCCAAAATCAGTCTTTCCTCATATTATTCCATGCTCAAACTGATCATCTGAGAAGAACGGTGGTCATATAGTTGTTGGTTGGTAAAATAAACTTGATTAAAAACCCGAAGATGTATGTCCAGCTTAAGGTGAAGGAAAATGAACAAGGGGCTTGGAAATTGCTGCTTAAATCATATGATAAGAATAAGAATAACCTATATAAGAGAGTGAGAGGGCCTTCTGCTATGGAATCATCAGAGGTGGGCATTTTCTTTCAAGTCTTTTGAATGGAAAGTCGATTCCCATAAACCAGTTACAATCTGGAAGGAGGTTGGTTTTTTTTTTTTTTTCAGAATCTGCATCTAAACCATCCCAACTCTCCCTGAATGCAGCTAGCCATCTGCAGAACATATCACCAGCATGTAGCTTATGTAACAAGGAGACTATATTCACCAAATTTCATTTTCAGATAGATGTGATAGCAAAAGCTTGTTGCTGCAAGAATGAGTGGAAAATCCCATAAACTGTTGGACTTCAGTAACGTGAGAGAGGCAATACCATCAAGCATTCTGCAGATGGAGGATAGTATCTGTGTGTCTTGTTCTATACAGGACCAATGCGACTTCAATTCACCTGGAAAAAAAAAGTATAAAGCACAAATGAACATTAATGACTTGGAGCCTGTAAACAGAAGCAAGCATTTGTGACTCCTTTAGAACTCGTCATCTTTGTACCTATGCTAGTCTGGTAGCTGTGGTTTAAATTGACTAGTTCTGTAATGGATGGGTGCACAGATTCTCTCTGCAAGTGTTATCTTTCTTTTCATTTTTCTTTGGTAATTCCAAGTTTACCATAGATTATTGAAGTGGAAGAGCTTCGCTTTGATAGAGACTGGTTTTTTGACATCCATCCCAAGTCTTTCAAAGCAATGGAGTTATTGCCAGGTTTAGCATAGACACTGAGCTGGAAGAACTCCCCAGTTGTCGGATATCAGTGGATGGACCTGGTAATGACTCCATTGCTTTGAATTATCTTGTTGTTTTTTTTTTTTTTTAAAAAAATAAAATAAATTAATTTTTTTTGTCAGAAATGGTGTATGGATTTTCAATTGATATTTTCCATTGCATTCTATGTGATTTTTTTTTTCTTCATTGTTCTTTTTTTTTTTAACACACACACAAACACACACCACATGGGCACTCGATCCCATGATCTCAATGTTGAAACAGAAGCTATTTAGCACTGAGCTATGGAACCGGAACACCACCCCCCCCCCCCCCCTCTTCATTATTGATTGAGATAGTTGTATAATAACCAAAGACGTGCATTGATTGTGCTGTGTTTGTGACTGGTAACAGAGATGGTATTCATTTTTCGTCTGAGGGGAGCAAGGTAATTGTGGAAGAAATACTCGAGGTCTTCAAGGAGGCCGAGTGGGAGCCGTCTTTGCACTGGAAGTCAATGCCAACTGAATTTGCAGAGGATTCACCGTATGATATTATTGCAATAGATGGAAAGACGACTATCAATATTTTTGAGTGGACTTTTCACAGGAAGATCCAGTGGGACTGAGATTGAAGATTTTTTGCCTTTATTTGCCATCAGTTGGTGCCATATGAACAGATGTGATTGCTTCTTACTCATTCTGATAATTAAAGATATAAATGGATGTCTTTTGAAAACAAACTTTTTTGGCCCTGATTAAAGGTCATCCTCGCACTTGGCACAGGGGAGATTAAATATCTTCTAAAAAGTATACTTGGTTATTAGGAAGTTTATTCCTAGTTTTTTTTTTTTTCACCCCCCAAAAACATCATGCTAGCTAAACCGTGCCAGTGAGCTTGGTGCTTCAGTCCACTTTTTCTTTTCCAGAAGCAAGTGATGGATCTGCCAGAATAAGAGAAACTTGATTCAACTGTGGAAAAAATAATAATAATAAAAAGCTCTACAGCCCATTGCTACACTAGCCTTCCTGACATGTCAAAACGCCTCTGATACTACCCTGCCATGCATGCCAATTCAGTGAGATCCAAGACATTCATCTGCCTCAATGTCCGGCAATGGGGAATATGTGCAAGGATTGGGCGGGACTCTGGACTTCAACTCACCATAATTAAATGCAATGTTAACGAGTGCAGTAGGCCTAAATCAAGACTAGACCAAGGAATTAATAGCAAGTCTTGTGCTATAGGTAAGGGTGGCAATAGGCCAGGTGGCCCGCCCAACCTGGCTTTGGTACAGGCATGGACCCACTAGCCTAGCTGAATCAATTTCCAGGCTGGGCTTGGACTCTAGTCATTTTAGTCTGATTGGAGTTTACATGTGTTATATCCTATAAATAAGCCATTCCAATCCTCAGTCAGACAATATATCCAGCTTGAATGTATATCATTGGTTTCATTCCTCCAAAATGTTTATGCACTCGTGCATGTGTAGCACATGTGATCAACGTTATATCAGAAACATTATAGTAGACCTAACTGGAGTCAAATCCTAACCCAACCAATTTTTAGTCTTCGGCCTGCTTTGTTAAGCTAGCCTGGCGTAGCCTACCCAGCTCAACCCTGGCCCCTAAATATAGCTATGACCATCAGTCTTACAAGCTGATCCCTGTGAGTAACGTATCGGGGATGAGCATTCCCTGTGGGGACTTATTTCCCAGACAACAAAGACCCATCTAGTCCAGAGTGACACATCCATTTTGCTAGGTGCCATATCTAACCCAATATTTAGTCTAAAGGATCTCACCCTACAGTAGACCCTTGTGTGGAAATATCATATCTTTAGCAAAGCAAGTATACACTTTCGAGCCTTACTGGAAAGCGCTTGCCTGAGTGCAGTGTTATGGGTGGAAATTAATTTCGATCAAACCAAATCAATTTCAACGGTCTCAATCATGTGTCCTGAACTAAGAATTAAGTTTATTAGATTGACTGATATTGGGATGATGGACATTTGTTGGACGGTTAAAATGAAACAGATCCAATGGTCGTGTTTCAACAGAAAAGCATCCACTAATCAATGGTTAAAATTTAACCTATCTGGTTTCGAAATTATGGCTTATCTAGGGTAGATTAAAATTTTTGAAAGTTGACAGCCAGTCGCAAGCGGACGTTGATTGCCTGGTAAAGTCTTTAACTAAACTTTCTGCCATAGAAAGCTAGGTGGGGCCCAACTTCGTGTTTGTGAGAAATGCCTACCGTTGAAACCTCTATGGGGTCAATGTGATGTTTACATGCCATCCATACGGCTCATGAGGATGAAATGAAAACACAAAAATATTAGACGGATCCAAAACTTCTGTGACCCACGAATGTTTCAACGGTGCACATTCAGTCGTTACCTTTTCTAATCGTGCAGCCTACTTGAGTTTTGAAATCTGCCTCATTTTTGGCCCCATTGCCTAACATGATCCGGATAAACGGATGGACCGGGTGGAACTCTCACAAATAAGAAAGTGGGCCCCACCTAGCTTCCCGTTTACTGCCAAATAAAAATAAAGAAAGATGCGCTCGACTGGAAAGCTTCCCCTCCGAAGCTCTCTCGAGTATGAAATTTCCCTCCAAACAAAACCTCGAACTGGAATCGCGTCTGAGGCTGCATTTCATTGCACGCACTGATCCTAATCCTCACCCACCGGAGCTGGTGACCCCTCATTCTCTTTTCTTTTTTCTCTTATGCGATCGCTCTCTACTCCTTCACATATCATTATAATAATGAGATGACCCTTACCGTCCATTTGATTGCATAGAAACAGACAGTAACAAAAAAAAAAAAGGAGTATTTTTCTTTGGTCACAAACCCTGATATGATAGTTGGAATCATTGGATGTATTCATCTTTTGGAAGGTGGCACATACAGTGTAAGCCCCAACAGATGAAGATGATGGGAACCAAATGAATCGTAATACTGATATATGCTGGCTGTCCAATCCAAGCCCTAAAAACAGATTGGTTAAGGGGTTATTTCGATGCCTGTAAATGGGGCTAGTTGTAAATGATTTACAGGTTGTGTTTGAATGCTGATTTAAGCCCGTAAATCATTTTCAGGCTGTAAATGATTTATAGCTTTTACTCCCTTCTTATTTTCCAGCAAAAAGGATAGGATTTGATTTACAGCTTTTACCTCCTTTTGAATACCCAATTACAGGATATAAACAATTTACAGGCTATCCAAACACAAACAATCAAACCTGTAAATCATTTACAGCTTACAGCCAAACAGAATAGGCTATAAATGATTTCCCTGTAAATCATTTACAACTTTAACCATTTACAGGCATCCAAAGGACCCCTAAATGGAAATGAAGGCCTTTTTCATGCCACCAACCGAACCACTATCATTGCCCTACCTGTGTCATTTTGCATGAGTCCCATCCATTGTAGGAGCCACTGGGTACAGATGACCTGATCTATCTATATATATATATATATATATATATATATATATATATATATATATATATATATATATATATATATATATAAAAGACAATTGAGGATGTTGAAAAGTATGAAAAGAAGATTCAGAGACTAACTGTTCACAATAAATCAGTCTGGACTCTAGAATGAATTTTAGAGTTGAATGTTATACTAGACCTTGGTAATTATGAATTCTTTTTATTATTATTTTATAATCCTGATAAGCAGTGTCATCTTATTTGAAAGAAACAAAAGGGTTACAAGCTCCAATGTGACAATTGATGCTTAATGTTACTTCAATTTTTTTTTTCCTCATTGCATGGAGTATGTAAATTGGAATATGCTGTGACCTATTCTCATCCTTTCATTGTGTCATTCAGATGTGTCTAGTTTTAATTTCATTTATGTCAAGCATTGCTGGAAAACACTGCCCATTAGAATGCTGAAAACCTGATAGATTCCTGGACCTTTCTTGAGGCTTATGAAGATTATCCATACTCACATATATCTCTAGACGATATGTGGTGAAATTATAGGATCTTGTACATCAAAAGATATACTCTTTGGTGCATAAGAGTTTGCATGTGGGGGCCATGGCTTATTGATCTACATGTTGACCTGGTAGAAATCTTCTAAATAGAAGGTCTTAACCTAAGTAGTGATGGCTTCAGATAGGCGGTTAAGGAGCAGATGTCCACATTCAATGGAAATAATCCAAGGATCTGGATAACCAACAATGTGGCCCATTTGTATGGAATCCCACATGTCGATTAACTGTACATTTGCTGATACAAGTTACAATTACTCAATTTTGATTGCTAAAGATGCGAGCATGTCTACATTTCAAGCTCACTCATAGCAAAAGAAACCAAATAGGAACAATAAGTTGAATCAAGGCCTGTATGCTCACACTTGAGCAATTAATCTACATTCATATCTTAATATTTGACAATTTAGTGAAATCTATTAACTGTGTATATGTCCTCTACTATTTCACCACATGCTTTTGGATACATCTCACAAATCACTTGTTAACTTCTTGAGACTATAAATGAATGAAACAAATGGAATCAGAGTGTACTAAGAATTTGAAGGTCAACCTGTCCAAAGGATCTTGCAAACTTCTAATGCATAATTTTCTTGTCTCTGTTAACAAGCACTGCAGGCCTGCAACTTAATTAGAGACCATTTAATCACCAAACAAGATGACTTTAATCATGGAAAATCTCCTAGAATTTTAGTTGAACAACCACTAGAGATCAACAATCAAATGAACATTAGATTCAGTCAACTCCCCTGGAAAATCAATTTCCAAAACTGAAATCCTGGGTGCAGACCAAATGGAAAATGGGTTTTGTCTCAAGGAAACTACCCATAAAAAAAAGAAGTAAAAAAATCGGCAACAGCAATCAATCAAAGAACCCAAACTGACCAAGATGAGTAACAAAAATCATAAACGTATCTATTTCAAGTATGATTTCTATTGTTTATACATCAATGGATGATAGGTATCTTATAGGTAGTATTTTCCAACAAAGGTTCAGTTTTACTTGCACGTTAACGACATTAAACTGGACGCATCTGAATTTATGTGATCAGGTGATGAGTATGATTTACAGCACACAACAGTTAGCTTGTCTAAATTTCTAATGAATTGAAGGGAGATGGAATGGAACCGTGGGTGAAATGACCAACTGAATTTTTTGTTTTTGGTCAATATGGGCACTCAAATTATTATTGTATAAAAATACCACGAAGTTCTATAAATTGCAGAACTTAGAATTTTAGGTTATGGTTGATTTGTGCATATCTTATTTTTAATAGAATTTTAGTTTATGGTTGATTTGTGCATATCTTATTTTTAATAATTTTAGTTCTCATCCATCATCATCATCTAAACCTTATCCCAATTCCCAACTAGTTGGGGTCTACATTCTTGTTACACCATTCCACCTCATCAAGAACAATATCCTTAGTTAAACCATAGGTCATCAAGCCTCTTCTTACTACCTCCACTCACATCCTTTTGAGCCTTCCCCTTGCCCTTTTAGAGCCTTCAACTTGTAAGAACACACTCTTAACCGGTGCAAGTCTTGGTCTCCCTTGCACATGCCCAAACCATCTTCGTCTACTTTCACAAATCTTATTACTTATTGGTGTTACTTTGAAGTTCCCTTGAACAAGTGTTCAGAGTATCATTATCGTTACATGTATCGATGACCGGGGTTACGGAAACCTATCAGTATCGCCGATACTAATAAAAATTATCACTGTTTGAGGGAAACATTGAGGAAACCTTGGGAAAAAAGGTGGAAATTTTCAATGAAACTTCGCGAGATGTTAAAATAAACATGTTTGCACATGCAAAAAAAACTATACATAATAAGTTTCCATTTTATAGGGGCTTAACCATATGTTGTCGAAAAATTCAATATAAAATAAATATAAAAATTTGTAGCCAATCAATAGTTTGGTCAACACTCATTGATATATAAAATTTCCATGTTAAGAAAAACACATTTTCCAATATAAAAATGGAAAAAAATAGAAATTACCTCATTTTTCATTTAAGTGTTAATATTTTCTGCGACAAATCCATGCATTGACATGGATTTCTGTTGCAATCTATGCTAACACTGGGAAAAAAATGAAGTTCCTATGAATCTTTTGTCACCTTTGAGTTTTGGCTTGTCTTCGTTTCAAGTTGAGATTTCTCCATAAATCCAAACTTTGATTCCGGAACCAAGAGTGATTGAAATCACCTAAAGAAGAAAATTTTAAAAAATAAATCCTAAAAAATGAGGATGTTTTGGGGTTTTTGAAAAAATTTCCAATTTTCTGTTAACTTTTGCCAATTTATGGATGTTTCCCTGGCATCGATGATATTATCACTCCTATAGGAGATATTATTGATAGTATTGTTGATACCAGGGACTTTTTATAAGAGATTCTTTTCAAAGTATCGCTGATATTGATAATATCGCCAAGTATTGCTGATATAATAAAAAATATTGGCAATTTTTGAATTTTTTTACACTTCAAACAGTTTCAGTATCGTTAACCGGGCAATACTGATTATAGTGGCGATGTTATTGATAATATTGCCAATATTTGGAACATTACACTCATCCATCTGAACATCCTCATTTAAGCTATGCTCATCATATGAACATATTGTTGCTTGACCCCCGACATTCCATCCCATGAAGCATGACTGATCTTATAGCTATCGTATAAAATTCCTCTTTAGTTTCATTCGTATGTAGTGATCACATAAAACTCCAGATGCATATCTACACTTCATCTACCCAGCTCTAATTCTATGAGCAACATCATTCTCATCTGTCCACTCTCCTGAATTATTGACCCAATATATCAAAAATGATTCTTATATGTAAGTTTATCAATTTTACAAGTTCCTAAGATATTTTGTAGGTTGTCCATGTGTTACCATCTAATGGGTACCATGAATGGATTTCTTGTAATTGTTATATAGAAGGTTTCACTCATTATCCTCAACACATGCTCCAAATTTGTTGCCAATTGTTCTTTGGAAAAAAATCCAACTAGAAAATGACGAATGTGGTTAAAACTACACAGTTTCTGAGAATCGTAATGCCATGAGGTCTCCATCTCAAGCTACGCTTACAACTCTTATAATTTCATCATTACATGCAACAAAGGTGCCCAATATGTACTGTTGTGGTAACAGTGGGCGTAACAGTCCCCATTGTTACCGATACAGATACGGCTTGTATCGGCCGTAACGGTGCCTGTAACTAGAGTTGTACACAAGTCGAGTCGAGTCGAGTATAGCACTACTCGTACTCGACTCTTAACGCCCGAGTGCTGCTCGTACTCGGCTCTACTCGGCCAACGAGCATGGATCCCTGCTCGTACTGTACTCGCCCGAGTACGAGCCGAGTACGAGTAGTAAACGAGTCGAGTCCGAGTACGAGCACACGAGTTGAATACCGAGTGCGAGTTTTCAAGTCGAGTCCGAGTACGAGCACACGAGTTGAATACCGAGTGCGAGTTTTCGACGCGAGTTCGAGTCTGAGTCTGAATTTGAGCCCAATTCGAGCAGGGTTTTCGAGTAACGAGTTCGAGCTTTGAGCCGAGTTCGAGTTATAAATTGCGATTAATTTGAATTTCAATTCGATTGTCAATTGGAATTCGAAATTAAACGAAACAATAAAATATATAAAATGCACATAATTTAAGATTAAAAAACTTCGATAATTACATTAACATATTTACATAATTACATTACATTGTTAAAAATGACAATTTATAACTAATAACCTTCATAAGAGGAGTGCCTTCCTGTATTGTCATCTGATCCATCAGAACTGCTATTTATTTTTTCATATACAAATTGGTTTACTTCCTCTGAGTCAGAAGGCGAAGAGATATTTCCTTCGTGATCTTTTACACTTTGAACTAGATTTTTCAAACTTGTTTTATATGAAGAATTGTATGTATTACCCAATGCCTTATAAAATTCACCGAGACGAGTCAGGAATTTGAATTTATTACTCTTTTTATTCTTCTTGTTTGTCGTACTCGAGTAACTTGACCCTGCTTCAACATCGTGTTGTCTTTGACTCGAATATTGCTGAAGTTTAGAAGCATCTTCCATACTGCGTTTTAAGACGAGTTGGAATTGTTTTTCCTCCAAAGCTTTTATTCTGGCTTTCTCCTCTGCATCTTTTGTGGATGTCATTCGTGTACTAGATTCAGAAGCATCAGAAGTTTTGGATGGAGTGAAAGGTTTTTTATTCGAATCTAACAGGGCTTGAAAAAGAATTTGGACATCCTTAGGAGCATTGGGGCATGGTTTTGCATCACCATCTCGACATGACAAGTGTAAGCGTAAGCGATTAGTCTTGTTTACAAACTTTGCGCCACACAAACCACACTTAATCTTTGTTTTTCCAGACCTTGGTGGTGATTCAATTAGGGAAGCATAGTCCCAAATATTTGTCGATGGGTCCGATGACGACATATCTATACTCAATTTTTAATAAAAAAATCATAATATTGATAAATAATGTGAA
Organism: Magnolia kwangsiensis; assembly: GCA_037074715.1. Taxonomy (NCBI): domain Eukaryota; kingdom Viridiplantae; phylum Streptophyta; class Magnoliopsida; order Magnoliales; family Magnoliaceae; genus Magnolia; species Magnolia kwangsiensis. The sequence goes on along the minus strand of CM073582.1, from coordinate 113,999,921 downwards.
CTTAATATAGGAACAAAAGAAAGTAATATAAATGTATCAAAATTCAAAAATAAAAGTAAATGAACAGGCATATGTAAATAAATATCAAAGATTAAAAGTCTTCCAAACCACGACTCCAAAAGGATTAACACTTTCATGTTTGCAGTTGCAATGAAATAATATTACAGATCATTCAACATTCAATAAAAAAGAATCGAAAAAACAAAAATAATTACTGATCTGCAGGTAGAGACTCGTCACGAATCTTAATCTCCTCTTCTTCATCATCATCATTCATATCTCCTCCCCATATCAGGCGCAACCAATCTCGCGTACAAATCAACGCTTCAACTGTGTTTGGCGAAAGTGAGCTTCGATACTTGCTCACAACCCTGCTCCCTGTACTGAATACGGATTCTGATGCCACTATTGAAATTGGTATTGATAATATTTCCCGTGCCATCACAGATAATATAGGGTATTTTGATTCACTAACCCTCATATTCCACTATTCCAACACATCAAATTCAGCTCGCACTACGATTGGCTCCTTGAGGTACATTTCTAACTCTGATTCCTTAGTATCAACTCTCATTCGTACTTGTGCCAATTATGATATATATTCGTTTAGCACATCCGGATTACCAGGTACAGAAATATCCGCAGGTAAAGTATTAACATACGATTTGTACAAATCTTCAACGGCTTGATGAACCTTAGACGTCTTTACTGCCGCTCTTTCAGTAGAATAAAACTTCATGAAAATAAAGCTAACCAATCTCATATTACAACGGGGATCAAGAATAACTGCCAAGGACATCAACAGATGACATTCGTCCTAGTATTTATCGAACTTTGTCTTCATACCAACTGTCATCTGGCGTATGAAATCTGGACCCACACTGAAATTTTTTTGTAGAGCATCCTTAATCTTCCAAAGAGATGGAAGAAACAGATTCGCGGTTGGATACTGATTCCTAGAAAAAATCTTCGTGTAATCATAGAAAACTTGGAGAAATGTGTGAACTTGTTGTGCTCTGGCCCAATCATTTGTGCTCGGCAACCAAGAATACGTTCTGTCATGCGCTGCATATTCAGGAAATGCAAGCTGTAATTCCATTGCCGCATCTAACATTTCATAGGTCGAGTTCCAACATGTACAGACATCCAACTTCAACATTTTTTTAGATAGCACATTCAAACATTGGATGATGTTATTCCATACACTTAGTCTCAATGGCGACCCTCTTATATATTTCACACTTTCTCTTATATTCTCTATAGCGTCGTCAATTGCTTTCAGCCCTTCTTGTACAATCAAATTTACAATATGGGCATAACATCTGACCTGTAATATTTTTCCTTCAAAAAATAAATTTCCTGTAGCACTGAACTGGTTACGTAAGCATGAAATGACACTATCATTTGCTGAAGCATTGTCTAAAGTTATTGTTGAAATTTTTTTCTCAATGCCCCAGCCTTTTAGACAACTGTAGATGCAATCTGAAATAAGTAAACCAGTATGTGGAGGAGGAAGGTTGCGGAAGTTTAAAATTCTCTTGCATAGTTTTCAATCCTTATTGACATAGTGAGCGGTTAATGAAATGTATCCTTTTCTTTGATTGGACGCCGTCCATAAATCAGAAGTCAAAGTTATTTTGGTCACTGAAGCCAAAACTTCTTTCAATTTCATTTTCTCCTTAGCGTACATTTTCATGCACTCTTTCTGCACTGTGACGCGGGAGACATTCTCGGCCCGAGGGTTAAGGAATTGACAGAAAGTTCTAAACTCTTTACTTTCTATCATTCTGAAAGGTTTTTCTTCCAAAATCACAAATCTAGCATACCACTCATTCAACTTCTCCTTGTCAAACTTATGAGTGGACACTACGCCTTGGGAGTCGTCCCCTTCTGACTTCGTAAATGATAGCATTTGTTGGCCTGGAGGAGGGAGTCTTGCTTTCTTAAGACACATCTTCAAATGTCTAATTAGATGTGTCGTAGATCCTCCTGAAATCTTGCTGAATAACCCTTTGCAGTGATTACACTTTATCTTCTGTACACCATTAACTGTCACATCTTCGAAATCATCCCACACTGCTAATCTCTTCTTCTTCCCTTTGCATACAATTGACGTGTCTGTATCCTCTACAGTTAGAGGAGATGTGGCCTATGCACCCATTCCAGGGGTATTTGGGCTTTCGTCTTGATTAGCCATCTATAAAATAAATTTCTCGATATGTTATACGGCTATACCTAGGGTCCTAGACGGCTAGACCGCTAGACCGCTAGAGGGGCATAATTACTTAACTGTCTAAATCAGTCACCCATTCAAAGTTAGATGGATTGTAATGCTTCATTTTCCAATTTAAATGCTATGCCGAAATTCCGGCAGCATATCCCCCTATCTCTTTAGAATATATTAATTTTGTATTTGATTCCCATGTCAATCATTAACACAAAGTGTGGACATTTGACGATGGAAATAAATACATAAAATATATCCAGAGAAAAACAGAAGAGACGAAATCAGAACTGACATATGCATTTAAATTGAAATAAATGAAGATATTACAATCTATCTAACCTTGAACTGTCCAAAAAGGGACAATTTGAGTAATTTCTATGCATCCAAGAACACACTGAATCTATGTCTGGCAACATAGAAATCCTCAAATGGGCAACTGATTATCTTATACTACAACTAGAACAATAAAAATAATAATAAAACATAACAATCAAATAATAAATGAATTGAAAGTGCAATTTAAAGAATGAATGCTAAGTGTAATAACTTGTGTGCACTAAGCATTCCTCAACCCAAATGTCAAATCCCATTAAGAATTTTCTCCTAATGGAATTTCCACTCTTTAATGAAATGAATCCTCTATTTTTTTAAAAGATAAAATATACACGTATAGGTTTAGTGATATAACTATTGACTAGGTTTGATGAAATGAATCCTCCACATCATAAGGACCTTTGACACCTCCTGCCTTTCGCTAGCATATGAATGTAATGTAATGTAGCAGAGACAAGCATATGTTTTATCCATGCTAATGACCCAATGGTATAAAGGTTTTGATGGTGCCATTCAATGATGGTGTGGTAACCTAGTAACACAGATTACACACTGAGACTGTCATTTAGTTGTTACTGGATAGTGTTATGTGGGCCCCACAATGATGAATATGTTTTATCCATGCTATCCATTCATCCATTAGGGATCATGATTTTAGAGCTTAAACTAAAAAATAAAGCATATCTAAATTTCGGGTGGACTATGACACAGAAAAATAGTGGTGATTGAATGACAACGTTACAAATTTTCACAAATAATACATTAAGTAAGAACGAGATAAGAAAGAAATATGATTAACAAAAAAGGGCTAAACCATATGAGACCCATCCACCATTGATTGCTGACCAGTGGGCTCCACTGGCTTATGTCCAACATCAACGCCCACCATTAAAAACTTTCTAAGACCCACTGTTATATTTACTCGCGATCCTACCTCTTGATTAGATCGAGAAAGCCTGGATGAAGAGAAAACACACCATACAAAAATAGTAGTGATTAAACACCCACAGTTAAAAACTAAATCCTGAATGAAGAGAAAACACATATATCATCTTGATCCAAAACTCTTGTAGCTTTGAGAAATTTTTAATAGTGGGTATTCAATAACCACTATTTATTCTGATGTGGTCCACTGTAGATTTAGTTTTTCTTATTTTTGGGCTAATGTCCTAAATTGAATTGACAAAATGAATGGAGAGCATAGATAAACACATAAATCATGATATGCTCACAGAGCACCGTAGAGCAGCGAGCAGTTTCAGTATGAGATTTGTGTCACCTATCTGAGAGATATGCCCCAGGAAATGGGCTCAAATTAACAGTTCATCATGTGGCAACCAATCTAACAGACAGGAACGTTCAATCAAAGTGATTTTTTAACATCAGGGAGTCCTGAAGGTGGGGCCCGCATCATGGATGGTTCAGATCGGTGAAAGAATTTTTAATAATATACTCGATCTGGACCATCCACATCATAACTATTTCTAAGATGGGTAGAATCATCCGCCGTCCAGGTTAGACAGCATACACAAAAAATGGTGGGCCCAACACAAGAAAATCTGCGAACGGACAGGGGCACCAGACACAAAATGGTGGGCCCAACACATAGATTCTGTAATCCATCAAAATCAACATCGGAAAGCAACATATTCAAAATGAAATTCTTACCTGATGGACGGACAGGGGCACCGGGCAGGGGTGGGATGAGCTACGGACAGGGCAGGGCAGGGACGAGCTGCGGACAGGGGCGTCAGGCAGGCCACGGACGAGTTGCAGCAGGGATAGGAGCATCGGGCAGGGTAGGGACGAGCTGCACCGGACAGGCCGCAGGGATGAGCGACAGGGAGAGAGAGAGAGAGAGAGAGAGAGAGAGAGAGAGAGAGAGGGACGGGATGGATAGGGGAATGAGAGGAGAGAGAGAGAGAGAGAGAGAGAGGGGGGGGAATGGGCCAGAATGGGTAGGGACAAGCGCTGGACGATGGGTAGGGACAAATGGCCGAATGGGTAGGGTAGGGACGAATGGCCGAATGGGTAGGGACGAGAGCTGGACGATGGTCGATGGGAATGGCCGAATGGGTAGGGGCGCTGGACGATGGGAATGGCCGAATGGGTAGGGACGAGCACTGGATGATGGGAGGGAGGGAAGGAACGGGTAGGCTTTGGTTTTTCGATTTGGGCAGGGTGGGCGAAAGCTGAAAGCGACCGGGAATAGGGGCTTTAGTTGTAACTTGTATATATATGGCCCTGGTCGAGTACCGAGTCGAGCACCGAGTCGAGTACTACTTTGCTCGTATTCTACTCGAACTCAAAACGAGTAGGAAAAAGCCACTCGTACTCGACTCTAACACTTGACGAGTCGAGCATTCCGAGTCGAGTCGAGCGAGTACTCGAGCCTTAGTCTGCTCATGTACAACTTTACCTGTAACGATTATTATTATTTTTTTGCTCAAAAAATTCTGAAGAAATATTCAAAAATCCAGAAAATTATAAATATTTCAAATATGCATTCATTTATAATTTTGAACATGTTTATGGTAGTGTAACGGGCTAATTTTTGGTGAAAATGTTGTATCGAGTTGTCTAATAAATTTATGAATTTGACAATCTAGTATTGGCTAGAGATCTTTTATATTTAATTATCTAATTGTATAATATCAATATGAATTAATTAGAATGAATCTAATACCAAAATATATCATATTTGTAGGTATTGGTGTATTACATACCTTGTGACTTGTGTACATTTTATTTCAACATACAGTCTAGGGACTTTTGTGTCCGATTATATAATTCATATATCTAACAAATTAATATCATTTTTCCCAATATATCTTAAGAAAAAATTTGAAATTATAATTCAAGTAAATAGTTTTGTCGATTTAGAGCTGATTTGGTGGACCATTCGATGCCCCAAATCAACGTTAAATTCATGCAATCTATTAACACTTATCTTAATAATGGATTGGTGGATATTTATTGAACAGTGAAGAAAGAAAAACATCAAATGATCCTATTTCATAAAAACAAGCGTTTGCAAATTAACAGTGAAAATCGTTTAAACAATTTAATTTTGGGATTGTGACTTGGCAACAACGGTGCTATAATTTAATTTATTAATTTTGAGTTAATGTATGACAATTTTTAACGCCATGTACATGGGACCCACCATGATGTATGTATTGTATATCAATGACATCCATCCATTTATCAACTCATTTTAGGGCATGGTCCAAAAATGAGGTCGATTCAGATCTCAAGAGGACCACTAGTGGGTGAGGCCTTGAAATTGGGGTCTACCTTGATGTATTTGTATATCCATGCCTCCATTCTATTTTGCCAACTCATTTTAAGGCATGATCCAAAAAATCAGGTAGATTTAAACCTCAAGTGGACCACTAGTGAATGATGCCCTAACCATAGGACCCACATTGATGCATTTGTTGTATATTCATGAAGTCCGTCCTTTTTGCCAACTCATTTTATGGCATGGTCCAAAAATGAGGCAAATTCAAATCTTTGGTGGACCACACAATAGGGATTCAATTCCCACGATTAAAACTTTTATTATTATTATTTGTTATTATTTTTTTTTATAAGCTGCCACTTGTGTTTTCCCTTGATCCAAGTCCATGTGACCTTATCAACATTTTCGATTGTAAAAAAACATTACGGTGGGCCATAAGAAGTTTTTAACAGTGGGCATTTAATCCTACTGTGCAGTCATTTTAGGGATCTCCTTCATTTTAGGGACCATGCCCTGAAATGATTAGGAAAAACTAATGGCGGCATGGATATACAACACCTAGATCAAGGTGGGCCGCATGCACTAAAACAGTGTAAGTGCACATTCGCCGCATGCTGCTTCACAAAATAAAGTCCACCCGTTCATTTTTTTTGAGACAGAGAGAGGGAGAGAGAAATGAGAGGGAAAAAGAGAGGAGGAGAACACGAGAGGAAAAGAGAGGAAAAAGAGAGAGGAGGAGAAAATGAGAGGGAACGAGAGAGAGAGAGAGAGAGAGAGAGAGAGAGAGAGAGAGAGAGAGAGAGAGAGAGCCGCACCAAAGGGGAAAGAAGAAGAATAAGTAGGAGGAGCAGCCACAGCAGCGCCGCACCAAAGGGGAAAGAAGAAGAGTAAGTAGGAGGAGCAGCCACAGCAGCGCCGCAGAGGAAGAAGAAGAAGAAGAAAATCAGTTTCATTTTTTTTCTTTTAGATTTATTGCCCATAACGGCCGTTTCGGTTAATTTTTTCTGGATCTCTCCGTTTCAGCCCCGTATTGTGTAACGGTAACCGCCGTTACCGATTTGGGACACCTTCAAGGTGCCTGTTACCTACTAAACTTAGCTTAGGCTTATTGTAGAACTATTATCAATTGTATTTCGGACAGTTGAAGTACATGTGATAGCTGAGAGAAACATGCAGTGCCCTCATTTCTTCATACTTAACAGGTCATCTTGTAGGAAGCGGAAAAGAAGTAGTGGTTTTAATTCCAGGTAAACAAAGTTTGGTGGGGGCTTTTAGTAGGTAGCATTCCAACTTTTTTCTTTCTTCATTTCACATGGTATACTTTAATCATTTCAACTTCTAACTAGGCTTAAACAGTCAAACTCATAAAAGATTTTCAGATCTGTGTATCTTTCATGTCTTAACTATTCACTTGGTCTACTTTCGTGGGTCTGATTCCCACCGAATACTACAAAAATTGTGAACGTTCAAACAGTTGAAACAAGCTGAAGGAGGCTGCTGCTACTACTTGGGTCATTATACTCTTTACATTCTAGGATAACCGAGAAGAGAAGTCGAGCGGAAAAGCCTTTAGCTCTTAAATGGCACATTATTACAATATCGATGACATTATGATGGAAGAGGAGGTTAAGACTTTCTTCTCAGTCCATAGATATTGTATTCCCTTAACTACAACCTATTGTTTTAAATCCTTCTGTAACTGATCTTTTGCATTGCAGCTCATTTCTGTTGTTTTTCAAGTTGGGGTAAATGGAGTTGGACTGCTTGATCCTGGTTCTGAGACTAACAATATAAGTTGTGATAGTTTGAGGGAGGTGGTCATGTGAATGTGTTCTAATTGTTTCTCTGTTTGGTAATCAAGTTGAACAAGGCACGAAAGTAGATTTACCATTTTGGCTTGCTCATGAGTTATGCTTGAGACAAGCAGTGTACATTAACATTCCCCACTGTTTTAATCAAAAGTAAAGCTCTTGGTTCCTTGATTGATTGCTCTAGTGCACATGTTGTCCATTTTAAAAGACACGATAATAAAACCGAATAAGAAACAAGATTGTTAAACAAATATAGTAAACAACTCCAATATTATAATATACATTACAATATACGGCTAGACAGATAATAATATATTATTATTATAATATATATTAATAATATATTATTATTTTACTACATTATTATTATACTATATTATTATATTTGACAACTATAAATAGATATAGTAAAATAATATAACTGTAATATATTACTAATATTTTAGGTAATAATATAACCATAATTATATTATTACGGTTATAATATAATATTATATTATATTGTATTAAAATAAAATAAATATAATAATATTTATATTATTATTTTAATAGTAATATATTACTATTATTTAATATATTTTATTAAAATAATAGCTACGAAAAGTTTCGTAGCTGAAAATCGTGTATGAGACTTTTAGCGACGAAAAATTTCGTCGCAAAAAGGCTAGATACATTTACAAAAATTTTCGTGCTTTTAACGTTGAAATTGTGGGATGGATTACTTTTAGCTACGCAACTTTTCGTAGCTATAACTCATGTAGGGAGATTTTAGTCGACATTTTTTGACTTTTAGCGACGACAGTTTTCGTTGCCAAAGGCATCAAGCATTTTTCAAATGTTACTTTTTTTCATAGCTTTCCGAGACTTTTAACGACGAAAGGTTTCGTCGCCAAAGGCTATTTTTTTCGAATGGATTACTTTTACCTCAATGAATTGACATCATGAGTCCGCTCTTTGAGTTGTAACAAAGACAACATCTTTGTAAAAGAATCCACATGCTTTGCCATGCCCTTGGATTGAGAGAGAAATAAAACAATGTTCTGAATTCACTCATGAGAAATAGAAGCAAGCTTTGTACATAATTCCTCAATATGTGCCATGCAGAAATTTTGCCTTAGAAAAATGACCAAGATTTAAATGCAAAACACCATGAGAGAAAAAAACAAATGCAATAGGAACCTTTGTACAAAGGTATCTTAGAAGAGATGTTTCAAAACTTATCTCCAAATCAAGCAACTCAAAGAATGCTAAAAACACAACTCATGTCATACAAATACACCATGTCATTCATGGAGCGTGTGATACATTCCTCCAAGCAACTCAACTTACCTCTGATTCTGAAATCTGTATTTCCTGAATCTGACAAGCAAGACCAACAGCAATTTTCTTGGGTGTAGACAAATGCAATTGCTTGGAGAGACCTTCTAGAAATCCTTCACTCATCACTTTACTTCTCGGTGCTTCACAGAAAACTGTGGCAAAATTTGGTCTACCCAAAGAGTATATAAAGATAGCTGATAGAAGATATGGCTTTGACTGAAAGTCTTCACTCTGAAATTTCACTTGATCTAAGCAGGCTTGGAGCAGTACAATGCTTCCCTCATACCCATATTCAACAAACTACACAGCACAAGCAGATTGTTTTACAACTACAAGTCTAGGAAAGAAATGAAATAGGTACAACTGTTTTTTTCAACTAGAGATAATTATCAACTAGAGCACAGATTGGATAATTATCCAATCAGATGCAAAACACCATATCCATGCATTTGATGAATGGATCGGATGTGTTGTGAATAGAGCACATGGACCGAACTTCTGCCCGGTACCACCATAGAGCACACCCTAACAAACTATTTATTAAGCATCCACACCATACTAATACCAAGTTCAAACAACAGATACTAAACATTACCCATCAACTGGAATGAAAATAACAATCACCACACCAAACCACTTTATCAAAGCATACACACCATACAACATTAGGTATTATACAATGCACTAACCAAACGATCGCACCATGTAGAGTGCTGTTATCATGGGCCCCATTCGTACAAACAGAAAACCCAAACTTATTAGTAGGAAATTTCAGTACACAGTATATGATACAAAAGAAAAACTGAGTTCCTTGAAATCAATCAACCAATCATGTCTTTGATGTAGTAATAACTACCACATTCTTACCATCCGAGACATATGAATAAGAGCATACCTTTCTTTATTGACAACCTAGTGATTATTGCTGCATGGTCTTGTGGGTGGACCTCTTCTTTGAAACACCTATTGAGGTACCTTGTGCGTTCCTCACATGCAATTGTTGCAGATGTTTGATCATTCACCTACCAACATATAAAATTTTATGAGGACGATGGAATAAGTATGCGGGATTCGCATACATATGCAACTATGGTGCACTTCAAATGTGCTAGATTGTGGTTTTTTTCGTTTTTTTCTTTTTAACACACATCTCAATCATTCATATAGCTTGGCCTATCCTTAGTTGATTGCCGCACAAATAACAACAACAATCAAGAATTCTATCTAACCAACAGCTCTCTAAATGGATAGCTCATTATTATGAACCTCATTATAGATTATAAACATCATGTATTGTAACATAATTTATTATGCTACGAGAAGGCATTTGAAACATCATTATAGCTTAATTTAAATACATCATTTTGGCTTTGACATCAGTCCAATAAGGCCATCTCAAATTTTGGCTCGATTAGACTATTGATGTCCAATATAGGTCCAATCCGACTATTCATCTCCAAGTTCGGTTCAATCAAACCATTCAACTTTAATATTGGTTTTATAGACCATTGATATTTCATATCACACAAAATGCACCGTTGCTATCAATATCGGCAAATTGAACCCTTCATCATCAAATCTGTCCCAATGAAAATATTTATCTTTAATATTGGCCTAATCAGACCATAGATCCTCAATCTTGGGCTCATCTACCGTTAACCTTCAAAGTCATTCCAATATATATTAATAAACTTCAACATTACTCCAATCAAACCATCCATCTTTATTATCAACCTAATCAAACCATCCACCTTGTGGGGCCTAACTTTGAATGGTCGACCCCTCCTAACAAGGGTAAAAAAATCACTTATTGATATGATCTTTAACCATCCAATAAATGGATGCGCAATCAAAGGTGGGGCACATGGAGAATCTAGCAATACATGAGTATGTTTTTATCAATTTAATAACTAATAGCTGATTTTAATAGCAATCAAAGGTGGGGCACATGGAGAATCTAGCAATACATTTGGCTGGTTTTAATAGCTAATTCTACATCTGATTGGATAATTATCAACTAGAGATATGTTGTAGGCATAGATTTCAAAAGATCCTAGTTTCATGTTCATCAATCAGCCCACAACGAGTACAGAACATAAATGGCAATGACATGTCAGAAGTTATATCAAGATTTTCTTTTTTGGAGTTCCAATATCAACTTTTCTTGGTGGAAAACCAAGTGCTGCATTGGAAATATTTCACTTTTTCCTCATATTGGTTCCACAAGAAATTCCAAAGTGCTAAATTTCAACAATTACTCCACAAAATCTACCAAAATTGTTACAGTCTTAATGCAAGAAGTGTAGTCAAGTGACCTGAAGATTAACGTTGTATGTAAAATAAAATGGAAGAAAATGACACAACTCACCTTGACGCCCTTTTCCCTCCTCCTTTACCTAGGCTTGGGACCGGCAATGCAATAAGTTGCATTGGCAGAGTTAAAAAAGGGCTTAAGCTCCATTTGGTTTGAGAAAAAATTATATTCATAAAGATTGATGTGATGACCAAATGGAGCCTAAGACTTATATGTTCATATATTTTTTCCACGGTCTCTAGCAGCAAAGGCAGAAGTTTTGGAGTTGTTTAGTGTTGAAAAGCAAATCCGTAGTTCTCATAGTGGTAGTCTGAATTTACAACTGGTGCATGATTCTTTATTGTCACTTAAACTCCTGTTTAGGACTTTTTTCTTGAACAAAGTGACTGCGCAACAATTGGCTATGTGTGTTTCACCAGTTTTACTAGAACCTGCTTTCCTTAAAGCTCACCATACAGGTTCTCTGTGGACTGTTTTGCAAATAGTACAGAGTGCTTTGCCTGCGTTTTTTGACTGCTTTGGGGAGAGGCATTTGATCAGTAAAAGTGAAATGGTGAGGATTGATTTCAATAGAGATTTATTGCAGTCATCATTCACATAGATTGTTACTTCTGTTCTTGACAAGAAGGGAACAGAAGAGCCTGTTAAGTTCTTTAATATGTGGCAGCCATTGCTGATGGAGATTCTCTTTTTAGAAGGATATAGTGTTGGCTTGAATGATTTTGACATTCCCAAGGCTGTTACTGAAGATATAAAGAAGATTCAGGACATATTACCTTTGCTGCTTCACTTGAGATCAAATTACAATGAACTTGTAGAGTTGCAGGTGGAAAGCTACCTGAAAACTGTTAAACTGCCTATCGTGACTCATATTCTAAAATGATTCACACTTAGAGATGTCGTTATCTGTTATGATGGGACAGTGAGAAACCTCTGCAGCAATTCTATAATTCAATTTGAGTATGGACAGGTGGACGAAAATAGTCCTGGAAGTTCTCTTGCTGGTGAACCAGTTGGTGTATTAGCTGCTATTGCAGTATCAAATCCTGCATATAAAGCAGTTCTTGATTCTTCTCAGAGCAACAACTCTTCATGGGAATCAATGAAGGAAATACTTTTGTGCAAAGTTAACTTCAAGAATGATATTATTGATCGGAGAGTTATTCTATATTTGAATGAGTGCTTCTGCGGAAAAATGCATTGCAAGGAGAATGCAGCATATTTAGTTCAGAATCGTTTGAAAAAAGTCACTTTAAAGGATGTTGCTTTTGACTTCTCCATTGAATACCAAAGGCATCGACAAATACCTAAAAGTTCAGAAGCAGATACAGGCCTTGTTGGCCACATTCACTTTGATAAGATGCGCTTGAAAGGACTCGACCAGAGCATGGATGAGATCCTGCACTCTTGTCAAGAGGTTATAAATTGCTTTGGGAGAAAGAAGCACGCTCTTTCACCTTTTTTTAAGAAGATTTATTTGTCTTCCTGCGAATGTTGCACACTTCAGCAACAATGTGATGAGAAGTGGTCTCAGCTGCCATGCCTGCAGTTCTTCTACAAAGATGGAAATGGTGGTCTGCAGGGTGAGCAAGGTGAAAACCCTTTTTCAAGACTCTTTTCTTTTAACATACGTTTTTTAGTTTGTTTATGGTGTAAGTTCAACACCAACTTTAACAAAGAAACACCACCATTTTAAGTCAAAATCAAAAAGAAATATTCAGTATCAACTTTACATTTTAAGGTTTTTAAAAATATGAGTTTTAAATCATTTAACATAAAGCTTTTTTCTCACATTTACTACTACCATTGGATTTTCTGTTTTATATTCGTTTTCTTCATGAAATACATGCGATAGCAATTTATCTCCCTGCCATTCTCAAGGTTCCATTTTGGATTTGTTTCCATCTTGCAACTTAAACATTAGTATTGCAGTATTTACATCTGTCATAACCTTAGTAACATGAATCTTCTAAGGTTATGACCCATCCAACGTGGGATCCAACTCTTGGACTGTCCGGGTTCATGTACACATGAATGTAGGGGAGATGGCATGGGTATCAACCATCATACTCATGTGAGCTTGTTGTATTTCCTATAAATATTGTTGCATGAACCTAAAAATGCATAAATCTAATTCTCAGGTGGACCACACAAATGAGATTGACTGCCTACTGTTGAATACTTCTTGGCCCACAACAGTTTAGATCAAGCTGATATTTGTTTTTTTTTTTTTCCCCTCCTCCGAGTCTATATGGCTTTAAAAACAGGTTGGATGACAAATAAACATTATGGTGGGTCCTAAGAAAGTTTCAACAGTATAATGTGTCTTATCAGTGATGTCTATCCATTTTTTTCCTATCATTTTAGGATCTAAAATTTCTTGGGGCATAGAAGTTTTGGATGGTGTTGATACCTATGTTCTCTCTTCATCCAGGAAATTTTTAATGGTGGGCATTCATTCACCACTGTTTCCTATGGAGTGATACACCTTAGATTTGGATCTACTAGGTTCACTGCCTAATGGAAAAACGGAGGGACGTAATGGATATACAGCATATCATCAAGGAGGGCTTCTAACCCTTATGACTATATTTTGAAGTACAAGAAAACAATCTTTATTGTTTGTTCCTCTTTTTTTTTTTTTTTTCTTTTTCTTTTTTTTTTTCTTTTTTTTTTTTTCCGGATAGTTTGCGACTTACTCAGGAATCCTGTTTATCATGCATATGAAGCTTACATAGAAATTTCAGGTTCTAATATATTCATTTGTACCTGAAGTATCATTTTCAACTACTGGGTGTTATTCTCCCTAGAACATGTTTTTACATGGAGAAGTCTGAAGACAAGAGTAGCACACATGTATGGATCCATGCTTTACATAAGGCAGATTCCACCTTATGTTCCCCAACCCAAAAATTACACAAGTCTGCTCAAAGGTGGACCACACTTGTACATTGATGTGGACATACAAAATTATACAAAATTTTCTGAATCTCCATTACATGTGACCAAACAAATGAGTACACCAGCCTGATCTTTTGAGCAAAGGGCATATACATTGTCGACCAGCCTGATGAATAGCCTGGATCTCACACAATATGCCGTCTACTCCTCATGTGAATAGCCTCAACAGGGCTATCTTTCAGTTGCAAGAGGAATGGCACAATCAGTCTCACATGTTACATTCCAATTCACATGTGTTGTGATGGAGCACTTATATTTTGAACAATTTCGTCTCTTGTTACGGCATAATATGAATATTCAGCATGATGAGTAAGGAATGCTATTATCATGCGCACTTCACAGACTTCCATGAAGTTATCACCAAAGCATCTTCACTGCACATGCAAGACTTGTGCACAGCGATCAAGACCTTTAATTTTCTGGGTCATCATGTGGATGTTCCATAGCCTCAAAACCAAGACGATTAGCCCTATGACAACCATCCGATCACCAGCTACAAAGGGACAGAGAGCTCAGAATTGAGAAAAACTGAGCAATGGTCCAAATTTAGCATGCCAAATACAGGAATTAGTAAGCTTTTTGAGTTATGCCCATCCACATAGTGGCCCAGCAGATAAATGGTCCTGATTCTGAGTAACCATCATGTTTGCGACATGAATGGTGGGGACATCACTCCATATAAATTCTAATAGCCATTTCTCTTACATTTACTCGATTTTAAAGAATCGTCACTTGTTGCAAAATTGTGGATTTTTATGAACCCCAAGATACCCAAAAAAAAAAAAAAAAAACAAGATTCAAATGAGAGACAGAAAGCAGAAACGAACCAAATTACCTGGTCTACCATCTTGTGCTTGAGAATGGTGCTTTTAGCAAGAACTTTCATGGCCACACTCTCTCCAGTCTCCATGTTCTGTGCGAATTTCACCTTTGCAAATGTCCCCTCACCGACCGTCCGGCCCTCCTATAATGGTGTTCCAAGAAACTAAGTTCCTTTCATGCATTTCATCGAACAACTGGCGGGCATCAATCATTATCCCACATTTTACATGCATCAACAACATCTTCCAACATAGAACACAGGGAAAAACGATTTCCAAAAGGGATTCCGTCCAGCAACATCAAAAAGAAAAAAAAAATCATTTCCCCACCTCAAAATCGAACGAGATTCAAGTAATATTTGTAGCTAGAAGCTGTTGAAAGCACAAGATCTATTTGTTTTCAAATGAAAGCAAGAACAAAATCAATCGAGATAATGTTTAGGGTTCTGAGGGGAAGGACTTGCCTCAATCAAACTGAGTTCTTGTGGAGACTACCCTGAAGGTTTCGCCTCTCCATCCCAAGCTCTCTCCCCCTCCCTCCCTCCCTCCCTCTCTGCAATCTCTCTCCCTCCCTCTCTGCAATCTCTCTCCGTCTCTGCAATCTCGGCGCTGCAATTACCCCCTTCCGTCTCCTCCTCATTGATAGCCGTAGGTTTTCATCAACCCTTTTTTTCTCGTTCAGAACGGCAGTGGCTTGACGTTACTCAACAAGGCAAGCTCACTTATACGCACCTGCGCATGTGCGCATTTTTTCACACGTGTCATGGACCTCTAATCCGAACGGTCCATGTGATGCAGCATCCCATGAAACTATGCGGGGCCAATTTTCAAACCTATTTAAAACTCTGGTGGGCCATATAAAAGAGAGATGCTATTCAAGGTAGGAAAATGTTTTCATTTGTCATGTCCCACCAATATTTTGAATGAAAGTAAAAGTTGGGTCAATGGGGTTTCATGGAGTTCTGCATCATGTGGACCGTTCGGATTTTGGACTAAGTCACACATTGATGAATTCTCAAAAAGTTGTGAAGAACTCTTGCCCACTTGTGCCCAGCTGAGTATTATGCGGGAAGGAATTTAGTGCGTAAACTCTGTGGGATCCACCGTAATATACGTATTTCATCCACACTGTCCATCCATTTTAATACTTAATTTTAAGTCCTGATCGTAAATATTAGTTATATCTAAAGATCGAGTGGACCGTTGAAAATTTTTAGGGGGCCACAAAAGTTATGGATCATGCTGATTTTTTTCCCTCATCCAGGTGTTTGTGATCTCATGAACATGCTGGATGACAAATAAAGATCGATGTGGGTGCTAGAAAGGTTTTAACAGTCTAAATCAGTATTTTCACCTTTTCTTATGGTATGGTTCACTTGAGCTTTGGGTTTTCAAGTTTTTGGCTCGACCTCTGCATGGCAATGAAAAAAATGGATGGATAGGGTTTGGCCCCACCATGGGGATTTGCATAAATCAGCCCTATCTACTCATATGGTGAGCCACCATTGAAAACAATTTCTAGCCATTTGATAAATAATAAAATACAGGTGTCCCCACTCGATGAGTATATATGGAGGATTTTTGCATAAGATGACCCTCACGATGAGGCTAACCTATTCGATGGGGTAAATGTCACACACACTCGAAAAGGTTCGTAGTTATGCACTGGGTGGACCGTAACTTATAGTCAACCAATTGGAGACACTAGTTGATTAATGCATATAACTATGGCTAAAACTAATTTATTACCAATTGGGTACTGTATTGCATTAGGTACCATTCCTTGACTTGTACTAAATGGGTCAAAAAGAGTTGATCCGAATCCGATCCAAATTTTTAACAGGTCTGAAAAAATGGATCTGGTGCATTGGCTTTTTCATGTTTGTTTCCTAATTCCATTGCATTGCTAATAATATCCTTCATTTTCATGTCCATACCGACCTCATCCATCTAGACGAGTCGGTCACAAAAGGTTTTCGATGTCTATATGGCTAGTAATTGTTGCATGTTGTGTATCAGTCATCGTTTCCAGGTTGCTGGTCCTACAAGTTAATTGTTGCATGTTGTCTTTAGGTCATACATTTCATTGAGTCATTTCATCAAACATTTGGTGAGCAACAACAATATCAAAGTAACCGAGTCACCGAACTGGTTCGATTTGAGTTGGGTTCGATCCGAATCGAGTCAAGCTTGGACAACCTTGAACTCGGTCTGGTTAACACCCTGATCCATAGCTTAAGTGGTAGACTGAGTGAAAGATACCTCGTTTCAAAACCGAGGTCTTGGTATCGATTCCCTAGTGGGGTTGGCTAACAGTGAAGTGTGTACTGACAGTGGGTGTACTAACAAGCTAACAAAAAAAAAAAAAAAAACTTGAACTCAGTTCGAAATTTTTTCAAGCTAAAAAAATAAACTTGACTCGGCTCGAACTTAGTTACGAACTGAGTCGAATCGAGCTTTTTCGAGTCGACTGGAGCAAGCTAACTAAGCTAACTTTGCTCATGTACATCCCTAACCAAGCTAACCAAAATCTTAAGTTGACCTACAAAAAAAAAATAAAAATAAAAAATAAAATTGTGGGGATTGAACGTTTACTAATAAAAAATTTCAGAGGGCTACAAAAGTCTTGGATCAAGCTGATATTTGATTTTTCTCAAATCATCCATGTCTTTTTTTAACTTATTAACAGGTTAGATCTCAAATAAACATCATAGTGGCCCTAGGAAAGTCTCAACGGTGGGTGTACTGTCCATTCCGTGGTCGGTGCTCTGTGGGGCCCTCCAATGATGTATGTGTTTCATCCATTCCGTTCATCCATTTTTACATATGATTTTAATAATTTACAAAATAAATAAATAAATTATAAGGATATAAATCTTAGGTGGACCACACCACCGGGAAAAAATAATGATTGGATATCCAATATTAAAATCGTCCTAAGGCCTAATGTACTGTTTATTTGACATCCAATCTGTTGATTAGGTCATAAATACCTAGATGAAGGGAAAAAATAAATATCAGCTTGATCCAAAATTTTTGTGGCCCCAAAACATTTTTAATGGTCAATGTTCATTAAACGCTGTTTCTTGTAATGTGGTTCACTTGAGATTGAGATATAACTCATTTTTCTTTGCATACCATAAAATGATCTATAAAAATATATGGACGGAATGGATGAAACAAATACATCATAGTCGGGCTCACAGAGCACCGACCACCAGGCAATGGCTGGTGGCAGGGGGAGTAGCCAATCTGTTTCCTAAAAACGCCCGCCCCTCCCAAAACCCAAATCCCTCAAACCTCTCGCGTGCCCGCCCCTCTCCCAAACCTCTCTCTCTCTCTCTCTCTCTCTCTCTCTCTCTCTCTCTCTCTCTCGGCCGACCCTCGGTTTCCCAACACCTCTCTCTCGCGCGCCCGACCCTCTGTTTCCCAACACCTCTCTCTCTCTCTCTCGTTAGGGTTTTGAAATCCCCATTTCGCCGCAAACCCACCTTAGATCTGAGACAAATACTAGGAGAGCACTCGAATGAAGAAGAAGAAGAAGAAGAAGAAGAACAACAACAACAACAACAAGGAGAGGAAATCCAGATCGAAAGACATCTCTAGCTCCGATCCGACAACAGTTAGTCTCTCTCTCTCTTTCATTGCCGATTTATGAATTTGGGGATTTAGATATTTGTATATGTTTCCTAGCTGTATGTGGCAAATCTATCCCGTTCACCACTTTAACCATATCCTTTAAGGGCGTGGCCCCAAAAATAAAGCAGATCCAAAGCTCAAGTACTAGCCACAAGCACAAACCAGTGGGGTATTGAACACCCACATAGAAACTCTCCCTTGAAAATTTTTTGTGGCCCATAAATCTGCCCCATTCACTAATTTCACCAGATAGTTTTAGGAAGTGGACCCAAAAAAGAGTCAGGTCCACAACTCAAGTAGGCCGCACAATAGGAAGCGGTGGGTATTGAGATAATTGTGGGGCTCGCCATCATGTTTTTGAGAAATCCATTCTTTCCATGCCCATGCTTTTTTAACCAGCATGGTTGATTATTTTTGCGATTTTATCAAACTGCCTCCGTTTATTTCAGAAAGACTTGCATATGTAATTCTTTTTTTTTGGCTACACTAGTTACATGATCTTTGAATCCAGACTCCCGTTTACTTTTTATTTTTGGGAGGAATGCATATGCTTTTTACTGTTTTGTGTAGTACGTGGAAATCTCATTTTCTTCTTACAATACTCACCTTGTTTCTAGTGTCAAGAATCTAAGTTATGGAAAAGCAGAGTCCAATCCATCCTGTTTTGTGCTATCCAAACAACAAAAATCATCACATCAAAGGAAAACCCTCCAATCCATCTTGTTTTGTGCAGCTTAGGAAACGTGTGATTGGCCAAGATGATGTCGTCAATGCCATCTCTCCCACATTGGGCTGAAGGACCCTGATAGAACCCATTGTAGCAATGCTATTCTGTGGCCCAACTGGAGTTTGGAAGACTGAAGGCATTGTTAGATTCTAGCATCATCCTGTTAAATGAAATATTTAACCTGGATAAACATAAACCGGTATCATTTATAATGCCATGCAAAGACCAAGCTAGAGTTTCTTCTTCATCTCTATCCATCTAACATTGGAGGCATGACTCTTGAGTCTTGACCACTATCGGCCACTCTTTAAAAACATCAACCAAAGACCACCCACTGAAATTTGGCTGATAACACTTACCTACTCAAATATCGATTTCTTAACCTTATCAATGACATCGGCTTGGGGCCCATGCAGGAAGGTCATATGGAGAATGATTTCTACCATTTTTATCTTATATTTTATTGTTATTATGTAGATTAACTATGACTTGCATAAGTAGTGAACCCTTGGAACAATTTGCGATTTGTAATAATGGTCCCTACAGTGGGAATGAACCATCTATGCACCTTATTTCTTTTCCATCTCAGGTTGGCATGACCAAGGCAGACGCTGCTATTCAGACCCTTTCAAAAATTAATCCTGATGTTGTGCTTGAGGCAAGAATTCAACTAGGAATCTTTTTCTGTGGAAATTATTCGTTTAAGGTCCTTGCCTTTTTCTTGAGTTGATTGTTTCAGATCTTTGTGTATTGCTTGATGGTCATGTGTTGTTTATGCAGTCACAGGTCCCATGATCATGCTAGGATGCGTTCTTATGTTATTAATTGGGAAGCAATCTTTAAGTGCTTACATTTAACAAAATGCACATTTAAGTTATTGATTATTGTGCTTATTGAAACACTACAGATTTAAACTGAAGATACAATGGTAGTTCAACACCATTTATCTATCAAATTGGCATTTAACAAATAAAATGGTTAGAGGCCCAAATTCAATGAGCAATATCAAATTGTTAAGATCGCAGAATCAAGTGTGGATTTGGGCTACATTCAACAATGGGGCATTAATTTGTTATTTTGTATGCTCTTTGTTTTTTAGGGTAATTTGTATTGTCTCGGTTGCCAACTTGCCATGCATTTATGCCATATGGTGGATGAGAACCGGACATTAAGAATTGTGTACTATTTGAATTCTAGCTCATGTTTTAATGGTAGCTACATTTTAGACAACAAATGCTACAAATGTCACACATTTGCTCGCTAAATGGGACTCAACAAATTTTATTTATTTTTATTTGTTAATTATTCATTTACAAAAGCAAAGGGTGAACTTATGAACACAGTAGTGATGTCCATACATCTTTCCTTCATGTTCTGTGAGTATGCATCATTTGTTTATGATGTTAAGTTTATATGTATTTATGCGTGAATGAATGGATAAGATTGTTTTTGTTTGGATGAATGTAGTTTAACGTTTGGATGGATTTATTAGTTCGGGTTTAGATGGATGTGAATGTGAATATGATGAAATATATTATATAACAGGTGTATATTAGGATGAATATGATGAAATATATTGTTAACAGGTATATTAGGAATTTTGTGCTGGAATATTTTTTTTAAAAAGAGACTTTTAGCGACGAACCCTTTCGTAGCTAAATGTTCTGTAAATATTTTTTAGCAATGAATATTTTCGTCGCTAAAAGTTTGTAATTATTTTTTTGCGCTGAATATTTTCGTCACTAAAATTTCATAAATATTTTATTGCGACGAAAACCAAAACTTTTCTAATTTTTAGTAATTATTTTTTGCGACGAATATTTTTGTAACTAAAGTGTTTTACCGTTGCTAAAAATAATTATAAATTTATGAAAATATTTTTTAGCGAGAAAAGTGTTCGTAGCTAAACTTTTGTAAATATTTTTGGCGACGCAAATTTTTGTAGCTAAAATTGCAAAATAATTTTGGCGACGAAACTTTTCGTAGCTAAAAGTTTTATAAATGTTTTTAGCGATGAAAATTTTCGTAGCAAGGTTTGTAAAATATTTTTTGACGACGAAACTTTTCTAGCTAAAAGTTTTGCGAATATTTTTAGCGACGAAACCTTTCGTAACTAAAAGTTTTGCAAAATTTTTTAGCGACGAAAAGTTTTGTCGCTAAAAGTTTTGCAAATGTTTTTAGGCGACGAAAAGTTTTCAAAATTTTCTCCGATAAAAACCCTTCTACCACGGACTTTTAATGACGAATTTAGCGACGAAAATTTTTGTCGCTAAAAGTATTTAGCTACGAAAATTTGGCTTTTAGCGATGAAAATTTTCGTCGCTAAAAGTGGGATTTCTTGTAGTGAGGTGGGCCACATGCACTAAAACAGTGCAAGTACACTAAGCGGCATTCGCCGCATGCTGCTTCACAAAATAAAGTCCACCCGTTCATTTTTTTTGAGACAGAGAGGGAGAGAGAAATGAGAGGGAAAAAGAGAGGAGGAGAAAACAAGAGGGAAAGAGAGGAGGAGAAAACGAGAGGGAAAGAGAGAGAGAGAGAGAGAGCCGCACCAAAGGGGAAAGAAGAAGAATAAGTAAGAGGAGCAGCCACAACAACGCTGCAGAGGAAGATGAAGAAGAAGAAAATCAGCTTCATTTTTTTTTTTTAGATTTATTGCCCGTAATGGCCGTTTCGATTAATTTTTTCTGGATCTCTCCTTTTCAGCCCCATATTGTGTAACGGTAACCGCCGTTACCAATTTGGGACACCTTCAAGGTGCCTGTTACCTACTAAACTTAGCTTAGGCTTATTGTAGAACTATTATCAGTTGTATTTCGGACAGTTGAAGTACATGTGATAGCTGAGAGAAACATGCAGTGCTCTTATTTCCTCATACTTAACAGGTCATCTTGTAGGAAGCGGAAAAGAAGTAGTGGTTTTAATTTCAGGTAAACAAAGTTTGGTGGGGGCTTTTAGTAGGTAGCATTCTAGCTTTTTTCTTTCTTCATTTCACATGGTATACTTTAATCATTTCAACTTCTAACTAGGCTTAAACAGTCAAACTCGTAAAAGATTTTCAGATCTGTGTATCTTTCATGTCTTAAGTAAACAACTCCAATATTATCAGTAGTCAAATATAGTAAACTACCAATCATATGGTAAACTATACAGTAAACAACTCCAATATTATCAGCAGTCAAATATAGTAAAATATAATAATATTATAATATAGTAAATAACTCCAATATTATAATATACATTATAATATACAGCTAGACAGATAATAATAATATATTATTATTATATATAATAATATATTATTATTAATTTACTATATTATTATTATACTATATTATTATATTTGACAACTATAAATAGATACAGTAAAATAATAATATAGTAAATAATATATTATAATAATATTAATATATTATACTATATTAATAATAGTATATATAATAATAGTATATAATAGTATATACTAGTATAATAATATATAATAGTATATATTATTATACTATTATTAATAGTATACAAATAGTATACTATTAATAGTATAATAATAGTATTATATTTATATATTAGTATAATATATAAATATAATATATATTATTATATAATAGTATACTTGTATAATAGTATATATTATTATAATAGTATAATAGTATAATAGTAAATATTATTATACTATTATTAATAATAATATATTATATTACTATTAATAGTATATATAATTTTGTAGTATTCGGTGGGAATCAAACCCACGAAAGTAGACCAAGTGAATACTTAAGACATGAAAGATACACAGATTTGAAAATCTTTTACAACTTTGACTGTTTAAGCCTAATTAGAAGTTGAAATGATTAAAGTATACCATGTGAAATGAAGAAAGAAAAAAGCTGGAATGCTACCTACTAAAAGCCCTCACCAAACTTTGTTTACCTGGAATTAAAATCACTACTTTTCCGCTTCCTACAAGATGACCTGTTAAGTATGAGGAAATGAGGGCACTGCATGTTTCTCTCAGCTATCACATGTACTTCAACTGTCCGAAATACAACTGATAATAGTTCTACAATAAGCCTAAGCTAAGTTTAGTAGGTAACAGGCACCTTGAAGGTGTCCCAAATCGGTAACGGCGGTTACCGTTACACAATACGGGGCTGAAACGGAGAGATCCAGAAAAAATTAACCGAAATGGCCGTTACGGGTAATAAATCTAAAAGAAAAAAAAATGAAGTTGATTTTCTTCTTCTTCCTCTTCCTCTGCGGCGCTGCTGTGGCTGCTCCTCCTACTTATTCTTCTTCTTTCCCCTTTGGTGTGGCTCTCTCTCTCTCTCTCTCTCTCTCTCTCTCTCTCTCTCTCTCTCTCTCTCTCTCGTTCCCTCTCGTTTTCTCCTCCTCTCTCTTTTTCCCTCTCGTTTTTCTCCTCTCTTTTTCCCTCTCATTTCTCTTCCTCTCTCTGTCTCAAAAAAAATGAACGGGTGGACTTTATTTTGTGAAGCAGCATGCAGCGAATGCTGCTTAGTGCACTTGCACTGTTTTAGTGCATGTGGCCCACCTCACTACAAGAAATCTCATTTTTAGCGACGAAACTTTTTGTCGCTAAAAGCCAAATTTTAGTAGCTAAATACTTTTAGCGACGAAAATTTTCGTCTCTAAATTCGTCACTAAAAGCCTGTGGCAGAAGGGTTTTTATCGGCGAAAATTTTAAAAAATTTTCGTCGCCTAAAAACATTTGCAAAACTTTTAGCTACGAAAAGTTTCGTCGACAAAAAATATTTTGCAAACCTTGCTATGAAAATTTTCGTCGCTAAAAACATTTATAAAAATTTTAACTATGAAAAGTTTCGTCGCCAAAAATATTTTACAATTTTAGCTACGAAAATTTGTGTCGCCAAAAATATTTACAAAAGTTTAGCTACGAACACTTTCGTTGCTAAAAAATATTTCCATAAATTTAAAATTATTTTTAGCGACGGTAAAACACTTTAGTTACAAAAATATTCGTCGCGAAAAATAATTACTAAAAATTAGAAAAGTTTTAGTGACGAAAATTTTTGTCACAATAAAATATTTATGAAATTTTAGCGACGAAAATATTCGTCGCAAAAAAATAATTACAAACTTTTCGTCGCTAAAAAATATTTACAGAACGTTTAGCTACGAAAGGGTTCGTCGCTAAAAGTCTCTTTTTAAA
Source organism: Magnolia kwangsiensis (assembly GCA_037074715.1). NCBI lineage: Eukaryota > Viridiplantae > Streptophyta > Magnoliopsida > Magnoliales > Magnoliaceae > Magnolia > Magnolia kwangsiensis. The sequence goes on along the minus strand of CM073582.1, from coordinate 113,975,342 downwards.
AAAAATATTCAAGCACGAAATTCCTAATATACCTGTTAATAATATATTTCATCATATTCATCCTAATATACACCTGTTATATAATATATTTCATCATATTCACATTCACATCCATCTAAACCCAAACTAATAAATCCATGCAAACATTAAACTACATTCATCCAAACAAAAACAATCTTATTCATTCATTGACACATAAATACATATAAACTTAACATCATAAACAAATGATGCATACTCACAGAACATGAAGGAAAGATGTATGGATATCACTACTGTGTTCATAAGTTCACCCTTTGCTTTTGTAAATGAATAATTAACAAATAAAAATAAATAAAATTTGTTGAGTCCCATTTAGCGAGCAAATGTGTGACATTTGTAGCATTTGTTGTCTAAAATGTAGCTACCATTAAAACATGAGCTAGAATTCAAATAGTACACAATTCTTAATGTCCGGTTCTCATCCACCATATGGCATAAATGCATGGCAAGTTGGCAACCGAGACAATACAAATTACCCTAAAAAACAAAGAGCATACAAAATAACAAATTAAGGCCCCATTGTTGAATGTAGCCCAAATCCACACTTAATTCTGCGATCTTAACAATTTGATATTGCTCATTAAATTTGGGCCTCTAACCATTTTATTTGTTAAATGCCAATTTGATAGATAAATGGTGTTGAACTACCATTGTATCTTCAGTTGAAATTTGTAGTGTTTCAATAAGCACAATAATCAATAACTTAAATGTGCATTTTGTTAAATGTAAGCACTTAAAGATTGCTTCCCAATTAATAACATAAGAACGCATCCTAGCATGATCATGGGACCTGTGACTGCATAAACAACACATGACCATCAAGCAATACACAAAGATCTGAAACAATCAACTCAAGAAAAAGGCAAGGATCTTAAACGAATAATTTCCACAGAAATAGATTCCTAGTTGAATTCTTACCTCAAGCACAACATCATGATTAATTTTTGAAAGGGTCTGAATAGCAGCGTCTGCCTTGGTCATGCCAGCCTGAGATGGAAAAGAAATAAGGTGCATAGATGGTTCATTCCCACTATAGGGGCCATTATTACAAATCGCAGATTGTTCCAAGGGTTCACTACTTATGCAAGTTATAGTTAATCTACATAATAACAATAAAATATAAGATAAAAATGGTAGAAATCATTCTCCATATGACCTTCCTGCATGGGCCCCAAGCCGATGTCATTGATAAGGTTATGAAGTCGATATTTGAGTAGGTGTGTTGAGAATGTGGAGCCACAATTGGGCCACCTTCGACCGGTCGTAGGACGTCTACGACCAGTTGTGGGGCCTGTTCGACCAGTCGTAAGGGAGCCACGACCAGTCGTGGGAGGCGCTCGACCGGTCGTGGGTTCGAGCCCTAGCACGACTCAAAGTCCAGTGAGTTGTGCTGTTTTTTTTCCGGGACCTAGGACTGGTCATAGGAGAGCTAGGACCGGTCTTAGGTTATGCAGTTTGTTCTGCAATTTTACGCTAAACTGTGGATTTGAGTCCTTTCGCAACCGGGATGCGGAAGGGAAGTTGCTTAAACTATAAATAGGGGTTCCTAGGGCTTTTTTAGGGTATTCTAAGGAATGAGAAATATTGAAAAATATTTCTAAAGGTGTGGGCTCAAGGTTTTCTATTCTTCCAAGGGAGAGGTTAGTATTTTGCCTTATAATCTTTGTTTCTTCATAGTGAAGTTTGCATCCATGGTTTTTTTACCCTAGTTTGGAGTTTTTTCACGTATATCTTGTCTTGTAGTTTGTTTGGATTGCTTTGATCTGTTTCTAGTTTATATTCATTTCTGTTTATCGTTTGTGGGTGAGGCCTGAGATTGGATCTCGGCCCACTGCGTTGTTGGCATGCTGCGCAACAATTGGTATCAGAGCTATTGGTTTAATTCTATTGGGAGCGATGGCGGAAGATGAAAAAACTAGAATTGAAAAGTTTGATGGTTCAAACTTTGCCTTCTGGAAGATGCAGATGGAGAATTATCTGTATCAGAAGGACCTCTACATTCCTCTAGAAGGAAAAGAGAAGAAACCAGAAAAGATGAAAGATGATGAATGGTTTTTACTGGATAGGAAGGCTTTAGGAACGATCCGACTCTCTTTGTCAAGAGCGTCGCCTTTAATATATCCAAGATGAAAACGACAAAAGAATTAATGGAAGCCCTAGCCACCATGTATGAAAAGCCCTCAACATCCAACAAGGTTTATCTTATGAAACAACTATTCAACATGAAGATGTCAGATGGTGGGAGCGTGGCTGAACATCTAAACGAGTTCAATACAGTCACGAGCCAGTTGGAATTCGTTGGTATCATTTTTGAGGATGAGGTCAGGGCACTATTGATCTTATCCAGTCTACCAGACAGTTGGGATGGTTTGGTGATTACTGTGAGCAATTCTTCAGGGTCGACAAAGCTGAAATTTGATGATGTGACCGGTCTAATTCTCAGCGAAGAATCTAGAAGGAAGGCATCAGGAGTTTCAGGGAATGCTCTAAACGTTGAAGGAAGAGGAAGATCGTAGAACAGAGGAGGCAATAAACATAGGCGTTCTAAGTTGAGGAAGAAGTCCAAGGGACCGAAAGACAAAGACGGGTGTTGGCATTGCGGCAAAAAGGGGCACATGAAACGTGATTGCAGGGCGCTCAAGAAACAAGAAGGAAGCTCTCAAGACGGGAAGGATTCAGTGAATCTGTCTGAGGAGAGCGACACAGAGGCGCTAATCTTGTCTCTTGATGCGAGGAACGAATCATGGGTTATAGACTCGGGTGCTTCGTTTCATGCCACTTCATGTAAGGAAGTTTTGCATGATTATGTGTCAGGTGACTTTGGGAGAGTCTACCTGGGTGTTGATGAGTCGTGCAGTATTGTTGGAAAGGGTGACGTTCAGGTCAATCAGAAAAACGGAACGGTTTTAAAACTGAAGGATGTCAGACATGTACCGAGTTTGAGAAGGAATCTGATCTCAGTGGGGCAGTTGACCGATACCGGTTATGTGACGACATTCACCAGTGATTCCTGGAAGATCACAAAAGGTGCCTTGGTGATATCTCGAGGCAAAAAGGAAGGCACTTTGTACGTGACTTCAGGATCGTATGGTTCACTCTCAGTCGCATCAACTGGAGTGAATAGGCAGTTATGACATCAGAGGTTGGGACATATGAGTGAGAAAGGGATGAAAGTGCTGTTGTCGAAAGGAAAGCTACCAGGGCTGAAGTCTCTTGACTTGAAATTCTGCGAGGACTGCGTATATGGCAAGCAGAAGAAGGTAAGCTTTAAGAAGACAGGACGCGCTCCAAAGACTCATCTATTGGAGCTTGTACACACTGACGTGTGGGGACCGGCACAGGTATCATCTTTTGGTGGCTCACATTATTTTGTTTCATTTATTGATGATGCTAGTAGAAAACTGTGGGTTTATTTCTTAAAGCATAAATCTGATGTATTTGATGCGTTTAAGAAGTGGAAAGTTATGGTAGAAAACGAGACACGTAAAACAGTAAAGTGTCTCAGATCTGATAATGAGGGAGAATATTGTGATAAGAGGTTTGAGGAGTATTGTGCAGAAAGTGGAATCAAACATCAGAAAATGATTCCAGGGACACCACAGCAGAATGGTGTGGCCGAGCGCATTAACAAGACTATCCTTGAGCGCGTCAGGAGCATGAGGTTACATGCAGGGTTGCCCAAGACCTTTTAGGCAGATGCTGTGAATACTGTCGTATATCTTATAAATAGAAGTCCCTCAGCACCATTGGATGGTGGGCTACCAGAAGAAACGTGGACTGGGAAAGAAGTGAACCTTACACATCTCAGAGTGTTCGGTTGCACTTCATATGTTCACATTGATGCAGAGCACAGAAACAAGCTGGATGCGAAGTCCAGGAGGTGCACGTTTATAGGCTACGGGCAGCATAATTTTAGCTACAGGTTTTGGGATGTAGAAAACAGGAAAATCATCAGAAGCAAAGACGTACTCTTCAATGAAAAAGTGATACATAAGGACGGTGTGCAAGAAAATAAGGCCAAGAAAAAGGAATTCGTAGAGTTGGAAGAGTTACCGGACATTGGTGTTACAGCATCACAGGATGATCGTGCACAGGAGCATTATGAGGCAGAGCCACAGACACCGGTTACGAGGAGGTCTACTCGAGAGAGGAGACCCACGGTCTGATACTCACCCTCCTTATATTATCTACTGCTGACAGATAATGGTGAGCCAGAGTGTTTTGAAGAGGCATTACAGTCAGATACACGGGTTAAGTGGGAGCAGGCCATGGATGAGGAGATGGACTCTCTTGAGTCTAATTGTACATGGGAGCTAGTCACTCTACCCAAGGGTAAGAAAGCTCTTCATAACTAGTGGGTTTACAGACTGAAGGAGGAGCATGATGGTTCGAAACGGTACAAGGCGAGACTGGTTCTAAAAGGATTTTAACAGAAGACAGGTATCGATTTCACTGAAATATTTTCACCGGTAGTGAAAATGTCTATGATTCGCATGGTCTTGAGTATAGTGGCTACAGAGAACTTACATATAGAGCAGCTAGATGTTAAGACAACATTTCTTCATGGGGACCTTGAAGAAGAAATATATATGCATCAGCCGACAGGATACGTGGCACCAGGTAATGAGAACAAGGTGTGCAGACTGAAGAAAAGTCTATATGGCCTGAAGCAGGCCCCGAGGCAGTGGTACAAAAAGTTTGATAGTTACATGTCGGGAAACGGTTTTAGTAGATGTCATGCAGACCACTGTTGTTATTTGAAGAAGTTTGATACGTCGTACATCATCCTTCTTCTGTACGTTGATGATATGCTTGTCGCCGGTTCAAGCATGAAGGACATCTCAGATCTCAAAAGACAATTGTCTAGAGAATTTGCCATGAAGGATTTAAGAGCTGCAAAATAAATCTGAGGCATGAGGATAAAGCGTGACAGGAAAAATAAGAAACTGGTTTTGTCACAGGCAGAGTATATAGCCAAGGTACTTGATCGATTCAATATGGGAGGTGCTAAGCCGGTTAGCACTCCATTAGCCAACCACTTCAAGCTATCTAAGGAGCAAGGTGCAAAGACGCAGGAGGAACGGGACTACATGGCCAAAGTCCCATATGCGTCAGCGATTGGGAGTCTCATGTATGCTATGGTAAGCACGAGGCCAGACATTGCTCGAGTAGTGGGAGTTGTTAGCAGGTTCATGAACAACCCCGGGAAGGAATATTGGGAAGCCGTGAAGTGGATCCTTAGATACCTGGTGGGTACTAAGGATGTAGGGCTGTGTTATGGTGGATCGAAAATCAAGCAACAAGGCTACGTGGATTCAGATTTGGCAGGCGATATCGACAGTAGAAGAAGCACTACAGGTTATGTCTTTACTCTGGGCAGTGCTGCAGTCAGTTGGGTCTCTCAGTTACAGAAGATAGTATCTATCAGTACGACAGAAGCAGAATATGTTGCGGCTACAAAAGCATGCAAGGAGATGGGGTGGATGCAAGGTTTTATGAAAGAGTTGGTAAGAAGCAAGTAGATTGCAAGCTGTACAGTGACAGTCAGAGTGCAATACACTTGGCCAAGAATTCAGCCTTTCATTCAAGGACCAAGCATATTGCCATCAGATATCACTTCATACATTCGTTACTGGAAGATGGATCGATTGTTCTGGAGAAGATCCATACAAGTGAGAATCCTACAGATATGTTGACCAAGGCTGTCACAAGGGAGAAGCTGAAGCTCTGTTCAGCTTTGATTGGTCTTCAGGCTTGAAGACGGGGAGGTGGTGCACTCCGGATGAAGAAGACGAAGGTTTATGGCAATGTGTCTCCAAGTGGGAGATTGTTGAGAATGTAGAGCCACAATTGGGCCACCTTCGACCGGTCGTAGGACGTCTACGACCGGTCGTGGGGCCTGTTCGACCGGTCATAGGGGAGCCACGACCGGTCGTGGGAGCCGCTCGACCGGTCGTGGGTTCGAGCCCTAGCCGACTTAAAGTCCAGTGAGTTGTGCTGTTTTTTTTCCGGGGCCTAGGACTGGTCGTAGGAGAGCTAGGACCTATCGTAGGGGTCTACTGTCATGCCCCAAACTCAGAAACCGGGCTCACAGAATTCCCGATCGCTGAATCCGGCGCCGACCGCCTCCGTAGAACCCCATTCTCGGCTCCTAGCCCCCATTCGCCAGGTTCCGATCCTGGGATGCTACGAGGAGGATTTTCAATGTCAGTTTGATTCGTAATAAGCATAACCAAAGGCATAACCCACAAACAACAACCAAGAAATCCATTACATTTTCAGTATGATAAAAAACTTTACAAGTACAATGAGCATAAAGGGAAATACAGTGGTAAAGTACAAAAACTCCAAAATGCTCAGCAACGTGCTCCTGCCTCAACGCTGCTGCGATCCAACGTCACCTGCACGCAACGGTCGTGCATAAGCTTACAGAAAGCTTAGAGGGTGGTGAAAGTGTGTGCGCAAGGTAGTAATATGAACATGCAAATGACAGAGTGATGCGGAATATACAGATGAACCATAACATCATGAGCCGTACCAAGGCTATACAATGCAAGACATGAATGGTATCGGCCACCAAAGGCCATGCTATATGCAATGCAACTCAAGCATACAGGTCCACATCTATGTCCACACATCAATACAGCTCAATATGGGATATCACCGGGGTCTAGTACACTCTAACCAGATTGTCGCCACATCTCGCGCAATAAGGTAAGTGGAAGAGACCTCACTATCCGTCTGCCAATATCGGGCGCGACTCGTCGATAGCGGACCCATTCCTCGAGCTGGTCAAACTCAGCCTAGCATTGCCCCCTACACTCGAACGGGTAAGGCCGCACCCCCTTCCAACCGACTACGACACAGTGGAGAGCGTAACCGTCTGGTAATCGGCGCTCAACGCTCATCTACCCACTCGGTCTAGACGTTGGAGCAACCTCTTGGTACTATAAGGGTTTAAGGACTTTCACCCAGGGATATCTATAGTATCCCATGTAAAACAAGATTTCCGGTATCCAATCCTGCCAACCACGATCTGTCTGTGGAGGCTACGGCCCCGATGTCGCTAGGGCATACAATAACTATGTCACACAAATACGAAATGCATGAATCACGCTATCCAGTCATGCAACCAATCCTGCGCATACCGTGCGCTCATGTAGGGCAATACCGCCTAACCGGGAGCCCATAAACAACCTGCCCGAAGGCATATGCTATGATTAGTCAATCCTCATATCAAGCATACATATGATGCGTATGATCATGGGTCATGAAACTATACTAAACATGTTATAATAAAATGAATTATCTTACAACGTAGATGGGCCGGGACGGTCTATACACGATAAGTACGGCCCAGTAATGGGCCCTAAGGAGAGTCGTAATGTGGACATCCAACCAACATTACACTCGCAATGTGGACGTCAAACCAACATTGCTCCCAAGGCACGATCTTTGTAAACAGCGCTAGATAGACTGTATGGGAATCACACATTGCAATGGACCGTAGGCCCATCCCATTGGGCCTTACATATATATATCAAATGGGCCATATCTTATGGGCCTTTTATTCATCAGATGGGCCATATAATGGGCCACACCAATGGGTCTGACGTGCATGGCAATGGGTCAAAACCCGTAGGCCTAGGATTGCATCAAATGAGATTAGTTTCATGAGTCTAATATGTGACCAATGGGCCACACCGATTGGGTCCCCACATGTGCATCAATTGGGCCTCAACCCATAGACCTTATATGAGTCAAATGGGCCTAACTCCCTAGGCCGTAAACGAATCAAATGGGCCTAAACCTGTAGGCCTTGTATGCATATCAAAGTGGGCCTAAACCCCTAGGCCTTATATATATCAAATAGGTTTGTACTCATAGGCTTTATACAATTTAAATGGGCCTGGACCCAAGGGCCTTGGAACATATCAAATGGTCCAGTCCCATGGGTTGTACATCCACATCAAAGTGGGCCCCAATAAATGTCACAACTACATTTAAGATGAGCCTCAATTCATGCTAAGATGGGGTCCACTTGGACCGTGGATCTGGCTCATACTTCGACTCATTCCATAAAAATGATCTTTAAAGTGGATGGCCAGAGTAGATGTAGTACCTGAATCAATGGTGGGAGCCCACATGAAGACCCACCATCATGTATGTAACAAGAAATCTACTAATGTTATATATATAAATATATATATAATTTATACAATATTATGTATAATATATAATAACATTATAAATAATATAATATAACATTATATATAGTAATATATATATATATATATATATATATATATATATATATATATATATATATATATATAAATTTACGCACACGCTGCATGCGCTCATGCGGCACGTGCACACACACACTCATGCTGCATGTACACACTCATGCACACTCACACGCATGCACGGACTCACGCCCAAATGAGCCTCACAACGTCACCCGGCTCCACCGTCCGCTGGACGGTGGAGTTAAAATGCATACATCTCTGTGGGTCCCATGTGGGGCCCACTGAAATGCCTATTTGAAATCCAACCAGTTAACGGGGTCACTCCGACCTGGATGAAGGGAATACAAAATTTTCATCTTAATCCAAAACTTCTATGGGCCCCAGAAACTTTTCAATGGTAGAATTTCATCCACACTGTTTCACGTGGTGTGGGCCACCTGAGCCTCGGATGGAGCCGAAACTTGGAGGGGACCCACCTGAGAAGGGGGCCCACCTCATGAAGAGATTGGATTACAAATAAACACTACCGTGGGGCCCACATGCAGGGCCGTGGGCCCCTGCTGGACGACCGCCCGCTGGCCGTGCAGGCGCTGCCAGCGCCTGACACAAGCAGCAAAGGCTACCTCCCTTTCTCTCTCTCCTGGATTTCATTTTTTGCCAAAAATCGTACGTGGGGCCCGCTATCTGGAAATCCACTCCAGCCATTGCGTTCAGTGGCCCGTAACAGTCGAAACGAGTCTAGAGTTCGAATTTTTTTGACGCTTGGAAAGTGAAATAACACAAGAAATAGTATTTGAATGGTGAGGACGCAATATTTGGCGTTATGGCCCACCAGGCGATTGGCTCAACTCCAAACTTCTACCCAACGGCTAAAATGCCGTGGGTAAGAGGATGGACGGCTTGGATCGGACATAAACATCAGGGTGGGGCCTATGCAAGGGAACCACCCAAATCCCTTACATTCCTTTTTCCTTTCTTTTTCTTCCTTTTCTCATTTCCTTAGAAACGTCCAGCGTCCCAGACGCTGGACGGTTGACTTTCCTTAAAAGAACAATTTGTGGTGGGCCTTGATGAAGTGGGCCACCACAGATGGGTGTACAACACATATGGTGGGCCCCACTTGAATAAATCTTGAAGAAGAAGAAAAAAAGAAAAAAAATATATATATATAATGCCAAGGTGGGATCCATTCAAGTGGGCCACACAATCCTTTTGCACAAAAAAATAAAATAAAATAGAATAAAATAAAATAAAATAAATAAAAGAGAGAGAGAGAGAGAGAGAGAGAGAGAGATGAAGAGTGGGACACGGCTTGTGATGGAGGGACCCCGTCATTATGGGCCCTCCCATACATGAAATCATACATCAAATGGGTCATTTTGCACATATGACCATCAAAACTAAAGATCAACGGTGGGGATCCTTTCCCCACCAATATGGATGGTCTAGATGACCTTTTCAAATGAAAATAAACATCATGATGGGGTCCATGGAGAATGGCCCCATCATGGAATGATCATGATGATCCAAGTGGTCCATCGGCCACATTTTAGGGTCCCAAGTGAGATCCACACCATTGATCGGTGGGCCTCACTTGGTCCACCATAAAAATAAGAAAAACTACCCTATAGAGGCACCCACCGTCCGATCTTCTCGCTCCTAGGGGTTCCTTGGCACCTTGGCTTCAACTTCAATGGTTAAGATGAGGAATGGAGGGTTGAGATGGAGGATTTTGGGGTAGGAAGGTGGGCCACTTAGAGCTTAGGAGCTCTTGCAAATTCCCATACGTATGGAGCTCCTTAGCTTTGGAAATTATGAAATGAGAAAGAGAGAGAGAGAGAGTGATGTAAAGGGAGAGAGAGAGAGTGATGGATGGATGGGTGGGTGATGGTTGTGTAAGAAAAGCTTGACTTTTGAGGCTTTTGTGTAAGAGAGGTATGGGAGATGAAGACTTTTGTGGCTTTTTGTGTAAGAGAGGTATGGGATGTGAAGACTTTTGTGGTTGCTTGGAAAAATGGGTGAGAGTGATGTGTACTTGACATGTGATGGGTTGATGGGTGATTGATTGATGGGATTGATGTGATTGATGTGACACATCGTTGAGATTCCCTTGGTTTTCGCAACGCGCGGCGTTTTCTCGCACCGAACGTTGGCCCATATCTCTTGATCAGGGTATCGCCTCGGCGCGCGAGTCGCGGTATCGGAACCGCGGCGACGGTACGGTCGCTATGGTATTGGTCTCGGGTTGAGTCGACTCGGGTTGTCGGCACATGAATCAGGGTCGTGCGTCGATACTGGTTAAGGGTCGAAGGTTGCCGAAATTCGACCGGTACGACCACGGAAGTGTACGGAAAGGTACGGACCAAGATACGGGTCTTACATCTACGACCGGTCGTAGGGGAGCTAGGACTGGTCGTAGGTTACGCGGTTTGTTCCGTAATTTTGCGCGAAACTGCATATTTGAGTCCTTTCGCAACCGGGATGCGGAAGGGAAGTTGCCTAAACTATAAATAGGGGTTCCTAGGGCTTTTCTAGGGTATTTTAAGGAATGAGAAATATTGAAAAATATTTCTAAAGGTATGGGCTCGGGATTTTCTATTCTTCCTAGGGAGAGGTTAGTATTTTGCCTTGTAATCTTTGTTTCATCATAGTGGAAGTTTGCATCCATGATTTTTTTACCCTAGTTTGGGGTTTTTCCACGTATATCTTATCTTGTGGTTTGTTTGGATTGCTTTGATCTGTTTCTATTTTATATTCCTTTCTGTTTATCGTTTGTGGGTGAGGCCTGAGATTGGATCTCGGCCCACTGCGTTGTTGGCGTGCTACGCAACAAAGTGTTATCAGCCAAATTTCAGTGGGTGGTCTTTGGTTGATGTTTTCAAAGAGTGGCTGATAGTGGTCAAGACTCAACAGTCATGCCTCCAATGTTAGATGGACAAAGATGAAGAAGAACCTCTAGCTTGGTCTTTGCATGGCATTGTAAATGATACCGGTTTATGTTTATCCAGGTTAAATATTTCATTTAACAGGATGATGCTAGAATCTAACAATGCCTTCAGTCTTCCAAACTCCAGTTGGGCCATAGAATAGCATTGCTACAATGGGTTCTATCAGGGTCCTTCAGCCCAATGTGGGAGAGATGGCATTGACGACATCATCTTGGCCAATCACACATTTCCTAAGCTGCACAAAACAAGATGGATTGAAGGGTTTTCCTTTGATGTGATGATTTTTGTTGTTTGGATAGCACAAAACAGGATGGATTGGACTCTACTTTTCCATAACTTAGATTCTTGACACTAGAAACAAGGTGAGTATTGTAAGAAGAAAATGAGATTTCCACGTACTACACAAACAGTAAAAAAGCATATGCATTCCTCCCAAAAATAAAAAGTAAATGGGAGTCTGGATTCAAAGATCATGTAACTAGTGTAGTTAAAAAAAAAAAAATTTACATATGCTTGTGTCTTTCTGAAATAAACGGAGGCGGTTTGATAAAATCATAGAAATAATCAACCATGCTGGTTAAAAAAGCATGGGTATTTGATTTTGATCACTTCAAATAAGAAAGAAGAAAGAAAATTGATCATTTCCAATGAGAAAAAAGAAAGGAAAAAAAAAAGTCGTAAGGATGATTAATCTGACATGATAAATATTAAAAACTAGCATTAACAGTTCCCACCTTTGCTTTTGGAATGAGACAGCCCTTGGATTCATCCTTCATGTCAACTGTAGACATCAAAATCCCTGCTCATGATGGAAAAATAGATTATTATTATTAATTCACAAGCCTCAACAAGGGAACATGATAGGCAACAACCCAAGTTGGACTTACTCTTCTCAATAGCCAGCCCTCTTTCTTTGGAATCTCTGCAATTGTGACAGCCATAGTGATTGCTGAGGTAGAAAAAGCAAGCAAGTTGAGCTAACATAATGGTGATAATAAATAATTCAAGAATGCTATTGAATCTCACAACCTGTATAAATGATACCAACCCATTTATTTGGTTCTATTAATCATGTTAATAACCTATGAGGATTTTTTTTTTTAATAATCTCCTACTCGAAAAATCGAAAAGTTTGAAACTTTGAATGAAAAACCCTTTTTTTGGGTAGTAAAAAATCTATGAAATTCTTGTAGTTGTGTAGAAATGTGAGCTCAATTAAGACCAACGATTGCCAGATCTCTGAATTGATCATAAAATGGTGGGTCCTACTTTTCACATAACCAAGTATAACATCCCAGCTTGTATGATTCAACTGGGCCCACAAGCAGAGATCCCAGCTTTATGTATACCTCAATATTAATGATACTAAACATATTCTACATAAAACTTATTTCCATGCCAATGAGCAGATGGTATGATTTTTATCTCATGACATCCAAGAGTAAAAAGTCTAAGGAACTTACTGGTTTATCCTCTATGTGATCACCATTGGGTTCAACCATCTTTTTAGCAAGCCAGCCCAATGTGAAACTGTGAAATTGAAATTTGAGAAACTGTGAAATTTTGTAACATTGCGATCAATTACCAAAAGACATGAGTAGATACAAAAGAACTCATCCAGCCCAAATCAAATAGACAAAAACCCAACAGTTCCTCATTCTCACCCCTTGAGCAGATTTTCAAGAAGCAATGGTGGAAACAGAAGCAGGGGAAGATCCCATTCCAGCCCAATGTTCTCTTCATTGCTTCAAATGTAACTTGATTCCATTCCTGCCTCTATATTTTATAATCCTATTCATTGAAAATCCCATGGAAGAATTGTTCAAGGCTAAAATTGAATGTAACTTGATTTATAAAAATAAAAAATAAATAAAAAACAAAAGGAAGCACAAATGATCCGCTAGAAAACAAAAGGCCATAGTATTACTGTCTCAAATATGTAAGGCATTGTATCACCATTCTTCCAAGAAGATGCAAGAGCCTGCATTCAAATTCCAGAAACAATCAACATGCAAAATTGACTATTTTATTACGACATGATACTTGCTAAATAACTATATTTTTATTTCCAGCTACTTTAAATGGAAGCATGAAAATAAGTAACACCACATAGTACTGATTTTTTTTAAAAGATTGTGACTACATGAAAAGAAAATCTCCTTATTCAACTAACACATGATACTTGCAAATGATTACATGCATACATCTCTGTGTGTGGTTGTATTTCTGGCCTGTTCACTATGGTAGCGGCAATCAATTGCAACAACTATATATCCTCATGAAGCATGCGCCTGAGGAAATGAAATTGGCAGTTGAGAAGCCATGCTGTTGTGAATTCTGTATAATGACAAATGAAGGTCCCCATTATGGATGGATCATAGCTTGAAATCACACTGACCAGACGATCTGAGTAATCAGGATCCACTTGTCAAGTCTCTTTTGAGATTCTGAGTAATCAGGATCCACTTGATTGGAATTGGTAGGATTTACAATAAGGACATCCCTTGTGTCCATCCCCGGGCCCACCAAAACTTTGCCCTTTCTAACTCTATTGGTCAATCATCATGCAATACTTTTAGAGGACCCAGAGGGCCAAAGATACGCACAATATTCTCCAAAGGGCAGGAGTTCACTTCGCATCCTCATGCAACTATTTCACAAGCCTCTTTGCATCATCTCTCATGGCCAAAAATAAAAAATAAAAAATCATGCAGTGTCACCCTAAAATCAACAGAAAAGAAGCATTAGAACTACCAGCACAACTAATGCAACAAGCAGGAATATTCATTCCACAGATTTATCATTCCATATTTTGTAAAGTAAGATATTAGGTACCAAAAAAAGTTAAAAAAAAAACGAACATCAGGAATTTATAGGCAAGTGAATATTGTGATAATTTAATCATAATTGGGCTCCAGCATGATGCAGTGAGTCAGAAGCGAACATGACAAACCCAGTGATCACAATCTGGCCTTGATAGACCATCTTAAAGTCACCATTGAAAACATGGCTGGATCATCATCCTCCGCCACAAGTAACTAGTGAGAATTTCGATATAAAGATAACATGAAGTGGGCCACCATTCATTCATCAATCTCACCGTTTGTTCCAATATACCTGAAAAGTGTTGAGAAAAGAGACGAGTCCATGAGAGGAGATTGAGCAAGATCTCAATGTTGAATTAGCTCCTTTATTTCTTTCTACATCTGCACAACAAAAGGTCAAGTCATCTATGTTTAGGCCATAGAAACTTTGGCTCTCTAAATGCCAAACAATTTTGAATCTAAAAATCAAAAATTGGATTTGGGTTTTGAATTTCTGCAATTGAGGACCTAGGAATTTAAAAACCCAAAATGAAAGTTACCATTTTCTAGCATTGGAGAGCCAAATTCAAAGAAACAAAAGAACCTAATGCCATTTCAAAGTCATCTTCCAGAAAGAAAGGAAAAAAGGAAAAGAAAAGAAAAATCCACTTGAGATCTTTGGAATCCGTACCATAAAGCTTGAGTTGTGTTTCAAGATCATGGATCCCACCTGAATAACCTCCACTACTGCCATCGGGCTGTTTATCAATCAACTGCCTCCTTTTCTTGGTCATCGTTTCTTCAAGAATTCAACTCAACAAACATAAAAATACTATCAAACAGATCCCAAACCAATTTCCAAAGAAACCCAACTTCAATTCAATGAAATCGTCAATGAAAACAGAGAATTCTGCATGAAAAAAAAATAAAAAATAAAAAATAAAAATAAACCTTTTTCTATGGACACTTCAAGTAGATTTTTTTAATTTCATGAATGACTAAAATATATTTCCAAAAAGAAGAAAGGATAATACATTGGCATCTTCTCAGTTTTGAATGCACACGGACACTCCACAAACAACTTTTGCTGAAATTTCTTTCCATCCATCGAGGATTGCATGGACTCATTTTAAATTTTCTTATTCTTTTGGCAAACCAGGTGATGATTGTGGAAATCAGTCCTCTACTTGTCAATGATCTGTATTTTCTGGAAGAATTATGTACATGATTGTTGTGGCCACAACATTTCTTCGGTGGTATTTTCCTTAAACTTTAATCAGAATCGCAACATGGGTTTGCAAGGAAGCAACTGGCTCCGACAATGCTAAAGACCCAACATTCCCTTTATTGTTTTGTTGTCATGAAAAAAATCAGTTAGTCCAGTTATCTATTTTTATGAATTATTGATTGTATTATTTTCTTTCCAAAAATTAGGTCTCTGCCAAAACTTCCTAAGGTTATCTTACTTGAAGACCTTTTCGTGAGCATCGTTTTGTCATTGAGACAAGAAATGAACAATGCTTTTATCATTGGGACTTCGAAAAATATCCGATGGTAATTTTTCTCATACAAAGATATCTTAATGCTCTTGTTATTTGGACATAAATTGATGTTAGGAAAAAAAAATCTGTGCGTGTGATTGTGGGTTTGTGGGTTGTTTCTATAATTGGTAGTTGATTCAATTTCTTCACTCTCTTCTACATAGGTCGGTTCTCTTCAATTCTAAAATGGAAATTCTAATTTGAAATTGGATATGAGTTGCTTTCTTGGTTTGAATGCAGCTTACCTATTATATATACGTATGTATGTTTGCATATGAAATGTAGGATGTAAGTTGTCATGGTCATGAATAAAATCATTTTTTGACTCATGTTCTGAAGAATGCCATTTGTTTTTTAGCATTGCAACATTCATGGGAGGTATAGGGATGCAATGGACTTTTTCAAATAAGGACTCGAAGATGGAGCAAGCACGAAAGATTGTTAGGAAGCTAAAGGAGAGGTTTCCTAGAACTGCCCAGATGTGGAAGGATTTGGAAGATGGTTGGCCTCAAAAGGGAAGACGATTTAGTTTGTTTGGTTGAGGTGAGACTGGGGAATTGAATAACCATTGTGATTTTTCTCATCTCTTCTTGATTAAGCTAAATGTCGGCATTTACATCAATTGTGCATCTAAACACGCCCTAGTGCAATTGTCGCAACTCCACAGCATCAAAACTCCTGTTGAACTTCAGCTGGACCAAACCCTTAATAACCATGGTTTTACTTTCCCTTTCCCACAACTCCACAGCATCAATCCCATTGTTTCATGTAAAGAAGGCTCTCCCATGGTTTCAAGAGTGATTTATAAATTCAAGGTATTTACTGACTGATGACGACGGCGAACAACCTCGGCACATCCTTCCATGTATAAATTTACAAGATGTTTTGTTATATGGACTGTTTGAAGCAGTTCCAATCATAGAAACAAATAGGATTGCTGAACCATGTGGCCTGCAGCCGTCGATGTTTGTCCAATTAGTTTTAGCTAGGGTGGTACATGGATGGACCGTGTTAGTACTTGGATAAGCTACAAACAATTTACAGATTATCCAAACACCATAACCTGTTTATCTGTAATCAAAGCCAAATAAGATAGGCTGTAAATTCTCTACAACTTTGCACTTGTAATTCAATCACTTGTTATCGAATTACAGCTATAAAGATTTTATGGGAATCCAAAGAACTGTAATTCAATTACCTTTTATCGGATTACAAGTTAAAGATTTTATGGGAATCCAAACAATCCATTAGGACCGTCTAATCCGCAAAAACTTTGAAACTCCGTCTACAGGGCAAGATCTAATCACCATACACCTGGAACGATGATTGGTTCAAATTGAGATGTCTCTGGGGCGATCCGATCTTTCCATTTACCAAATGAAACAAATAATGGAAAAACAGATGGAAAGAATGGATTTCTCAAAAACATGATGGCGAGCCCCACAATTATCTCAATACCCACCGTTTCCTATTGTGCGGCCTACTTGAGTTGTGGACCTGACTCTTTTTTGGGTCCACTTCCTAAAACTATCTAGTGAAATTAGTGAATGGGGCAGATTTATGGGCCACACAAAATTTTCAAGGGAGAGTTTCTATGTGGATGTTCAATACCCCACTGGTTTGTGCTTGTGGCTAGTACTTGAGCTTTGGATCTGCTTTATTTTTGGGGCCATGCCCTTAAAGGATATGGTTAAAGTGGTGAACGGGATAGATTTGCTACATACAGCTTGGAAACATATACAAATATCTAAATCCCCAAATTCATAAATCAACAATGAGAGAGAGAGAGAGAGACTAACCGTTGTCAGATTGGAGCTAGAGATGTCTTTCGATCTGGATTTCCTCTCCTTCTTCATGTTGTTGTTATTGTTCTTCTTCTTCTTCTTCTTCTTTCGAGTGCTCTCCTAGTATCTGTCACAGATCTAAGGTGAGTTTGCGGCGAAATGGGGATTTCAAAACCCTAACGCGAGAGAGAGAGAGAGAGAGAGAGAGAGAGAGAGAGAGAGAGAGAGAGGTGTTGGGAAACAGAGGGCCGGGCGCGCGAGAGAGGGGTTGGAAAACCGAGGGTCGGCCGAGAGAGAGAGAGAGAGAGAGAGAGAGAGAGAGAGAGAGAGAGAGAGAGAGGTTTGGGAGAGGGGCGGGCGCGCGAGAGGTTTGAGGGATTTGTGTTTTGGGAGGGGCGGGCGGGAGATATGGATTTTGGGAGGGGCGGGCGTTTTTAGGAAACAGATTGGCTACTCCCCCTGCCAGCAGCCATTGCCTGGTGGTCGGTGCTCTGTGGGCCCGACTATGATGTATTTGTTTCATCCATTCCGTACATATATTTTTATAGATCATTTTATGGTATGGGAAGAAAAATGAGTTATATGTCAATCTCAAGTGAACCACATTACAGGAAACAATGTTTAATGAACATTGATCATTAAAAATGTTTTGGGGGCCACAAAAGTTTTAGATCAAGCTGATATTTATTTTTTCCCTTCATCTAGGTATTTATGACCTAATCAACAAATTGGATGTCAAATAAACAGTACATTAGGCCTTAGGACGATTTTAATACTGGATATCCAATCATTATTTTTTCCCGGTGGTATGGTCCACCTAAGATTTATATCCTTATAATTTATTTTTATTTTTTGTAAATTATTAGAATCATATGTAAAAATGGATGAACGGAATGGATGAAACACATACATCATTAGAGGGCCCCACGGAGCACCGACCACGGAATGGACAGTACACTCACCGTTGAGACTTTCCTAGGGCCACTATGACGTTTATTTGAGATCTAACCTATTAATAAGTTAAAAAAAGACATGGATGATTTGAGAAAAATCAAATATCAGCTTGATCCAAGACTTTTGTAGCCCTCTGAAATTTTTTATTAGCAAAACGTTCAATCCCCACAAATTATTATTATTATTTTTTTTGTAGGTCAACTTGAGATTTTGGTTAGCTTGGTTAGGGATGTACATGAGCAAAGTTAGCTTAGTTAGCTTGCTCCACTCGACTCGAAAAAGCTCGATTCGACTCAGTTCGTAACTAAGTTCGAGCCGAGTCAAGTTTATTTTTTTAGCTTGAAAAAATTTCAAACTGAGTTAAAGTTTTTTTTTTTTTTGGTTAGCTTGTTAGTACACCCACTGTCAGTACACACTTCATTGTTAGCCATCCCCACTAGGGAATCGATACCAAGACCTCAGTGTTGAAACGAGGTATCTTTCACTCAGTCTACCACTTGAGCTATGGATTAGGGTGTTAACCAGACTGAGTTCAAGCTTGTCCGAGCTTAACTCGATTCGAATCGAACCCAACTCAAATCGAACCAGTTCAGTGACTCGGTTACTTTGATATTGTTGTTGCTCACCAATTGTTTGATGAAATGACTCAATGAAATGTATGACCTAAAGACAACATGTAACAATTAACTTGTAGGACCAACAACCTGGAAACGATGACTGATACACAACATGCAACAATTACCAGCCATAGAGACATCGAAAACCTTTTGTGACCCACTTGTCTAGATGGATGAGGTCAGTATGGATATGAAAATGAAGGATATTGTTAGCAATGCAATGGAATTAGGAAACAAACATGAAAAAGCCAATGCACTAGATCCATTTTTTCAGACCTGTTAAAAAATTGGATCAGATTCGGATCAACTCTTTTTGACCATTTAGTACAAGTCAAGGTTGGGTACCTAATGCAGTACAATACCCAATTGGTAATAAATTAGTTTTAGCCATAGTTATATGCATTAATCAACTAGTGTCTTCAACTGGTTGACTATATGTTACGGTTCACACAGTGCATAACTATGAACCTTTTTGAGTGTGTGTGACATCTAACCCATCGAATAGGTTGGCCTCATCATGAGGGTCATCTTATGCAAAAATCCTCCATGTATACTCATGGAGTGGGCACACCTGTATTTTATTATTTATCAAATGGTTAGAAATTGTTTTCAATGGTGGCTCACCATATGAGTAGATAGGGCTGATTTATGCAAATCCCCATGGTGGGGCCGAACCCTGTCCATCCATTTTGTTTCATTGCCATGCTGAGGTCGAGCCAAAAACTTGAAAACCCAAAGCTCACGTGGACCATACCACGAGAAAAAGTGAAAATACTGATTTAAACTGTTGAAACCTTTCTAGCGCCCATATCGATCTTTATTTGTCATCCAACATGTTCATGAGATCACAAACACCTGGATGAGGGAAAAAAAATCAGCATGATACATAACTTCTGTGGCCCCCTAGAAATTTTCAACGGTATACACTCAATTCACACTATTTTCCGTGGTGTGGTCCACTTGATCTTTGGATATAACTAATATTTAGGATTAGGACTTAAAATTAAGTATTAAAATAGATAGACAGTGTGGATCAAATACATATATCACGGTGGATCCCACAGAGTTTACGCACTCAATCCCTTCCTGCTTAATACTCAGCCGGGCATAAGTGGACAAGAGTTCTTAACAACTTTTTGAGAATTCACCAAGGTGTGACTTGAGTCCAAAATTCGAACGGTCCACATGATGCAGAACTCCATGAAACCCCGTTAACCCAACTTTTACTTTCATTTAAAATATTGGTGGGCCATGACAAATAAAAATATTTTCCTACCTTGAATAGCATCTCTCTTTTATATGGTCCACCAGAGTTTTAAATAGGTTTGAAAATTGGTCCCTCATGGAATAAAAACATTTTCCTACCTTGAATAGCATCTCTCTTTTATATGGCCCACCAGAGTTTTAAATAGGTTTGAAAATTGGTCCCTCATGGAATAAAAACATTTTCCTACCTTGAATAGCATCTCTCTTTTATATGGCCCACCAGAGTTTTAAATAGGTTTGAAAATTGGTCCCTCATGGTTTCATGGGATGCTGCATCACATGGACCGTTCGGATTAGAGGTCCATGACACGTGTGAAAAAATGCGCACATGCGCAGGTGCGTATAAGTGAGCTTGACTTGTTGAGTAACGTCGAGCCACTGCCGTTCTGAACGAGAAAAAAAGGGTTGATGAAACCCTACGGCTATCAATGAGGAGGAGACAGAAGGGGGTAATTGCAGCGCCGAGATTGCAGAGACGGAGAGAGATTGCAGAGAGGGAGGGAGAGAGATTGCGGAGACGGAGAGAGATTGCAGAGAGGGAGGGAGGGAGGGAGGGGGAGAGATTGCAGAGAGGGAGGAGGAGAGAGCTTGGGATGGAGAGGCGAAACCTTCAGGGGAGTCTCCACAAGAACTCAGTTTGATTGAGGTAAGTCCTTCCTCTCAGAACCCTAAACATTATCTCGATTGATTTTGTTCTTGCTTTCATTTGAAAACAAATAGATCTTGTGCTTTCAACAGCTTCTAGCTACAAATATTACTTGAATCTCGTTCGATTTTGAGGTGGGGAAATGATTTTTTTATTTCTTTTTGATGTTGCTGGAGGGAATCCCTTTTGGAAATCGTTTTTCCCTGTGTTCTATGTTGGAAGATGTTGTTGATGCATGTAAAATGTGGGATAATGATTGATGCCCGCCAGCTGTTCGATGAAATGCATGAAAGGAACTTAGTTTCTTGGAACACCATTATAGGAGGGCCGGACGATCGGTGAGGGGACATTTGCAAAGGTGAAATTCGCACAGAACATGGAGACTGGAGAGAGTGTGGCCATGAAAGTTCTTGCTAAAAGCACCATTCTCAAGCACAAGATGGTAGACCAGGTAATTTTGATTCGCTTCTGCTCTCTGTCTCTCATTTGAATCTTGGTTTTTTTTTTTTGCGCGGGGGTAATCTTGGGGTTCATAAAAATCCACAATTTTGCAACAAGTGACGATTCGTTAAAATCAAGTAAATGTAAGAGAAATGGCTATTAGAATTTATATGGAGTATGTCCCCACCATTCATGTCGCAAACATGATGGTTACTCAGAATCAGGACCATTTATCTGCTGGGCCACTATGTGGATGGGCATAACTCAAAAAGTTTACTAATTCCTGTATTTGGCATGCTAAATTTGGACCATTTCTCAGTTTTTCTCAATTCTGAGCTCTCTGTCCCTTTGTAGCTGGTGATCGGATGGTTGTCATAGGACTAATCGTCTTGGTTTTGAGGCTATGGAACATCCACATGATGACCCAGAAAATTAAAGGTCCTGATCGCTGTGCACAAGTCTTGCATGTGCAGTGAAGATGCTTTGGTGATAACTTCATGGAAGTCTGTGAAGTGTGCATGATAACAGCATTCCTTACTCATCATGCTGAATATTCATATTATGCCGTAACAAGAGACGAAATTGTTCAAAATATAAGTGCTCCATCACAACACATGTGAATTGGAATGTAACATGTGAGACTGATTGTGCCATTCCTCTTGCAACTGAAAGATAGCCCTGTTGAGGCTATTCACATGAGGAGTAGACGGCTTATTGTGTGAGATCCAGGCTATTCATCAGGCTGGTTGACAATGTATATGCCCTTTGCTCAAAAGATCAGGCTGGTGTACTCATTTGTTTGGTCACATGTAATGGAGATTCAGAAAATTTTGTATAATTTTGTATGTCCACACTCCACATCAATGTACAAGTGTGGTCCACCTTTGAGCAGACTTGTGTAATTTTTGGGTTGGGGAACATAAGGTGGAATCTGCCTTATGTAAAGCATGGATCCATACATGTGTGCTACTCTTGTCTTCAGACTTCTCCATGTAAAAACATGTTCTAGGGAGAATAACACCCAGTAGTTGAAAATGATACTTCAGGTACAAATGAATATATTAGAACCTGAAATTTCTATGTAAGCTTCATATGCATGATAAACAGGATTCCTGAGTAAGTTGCAAACTATCCGGAAAAAAAAAGAAAAAAAAAGAAAAAGAAAAAGAAAAAAAAAAGAGGAACAAACAATAAAGATTGTTTTCTTGTACTTCAAAATATAGTCATAAGGGTTAGAAGCCCTCCTTGATGATATGCTGTATATCCATTATGTCCCTCCGTTTTTCCATTAGGCAGTGAACCTAGTAGATCCAAATCTAAGGTGTATCACACCATAGGAAACAGTGGTGAATGAATGCCCACCATTAAAAATTTCCTGGATGAAGAGAGAACATAGGTATCAACACCATCCAAAACCTCTATGCCCCAAGAAATTTTAGATCCTAAAATGATAGGAAAAAAATGGATAGACATCACTGATAAGACACATTATACTGTTGAAACTTTCTTAGGACCCACCATAATGTCTATTTGTCATCCAACCTGTTTATAAAGCCATATAGACTCGGAGGAGGGAAAAAAAAAAAAAAACAAATATCAGCTTGATCTAAACTGTTGTGGGCCAAAGAAGTATTCAACAGTAGGCAGTCAATCTCATTTGTGTGGTCCACTTGAGAATTAGATTTATTCATTTTTAGGTTCATGCAACAATATTTATAGGAAATACAACAAGCTCACATGAGTATGACGGTTGATACCCATGCCATCTCCCCTACATTCATGTGTACATGAACCCGGATAGTCCAAGAGTTGGATCCCACGTTGGATGGGTCATAACCTTAGAAGATTCATGTTACTAAGGTAATGGTAATGATGATGACAAATGTAAATACTGCAATACTAATGTTTAAGTTACAAGATGTAAACAGATCCAAAATGGAACCTTGAGAATGGCAGGGAGATAAATTGCTGTCACATGTATTTCATGAAGAAAACGAATATAAAACAGAAAATCCAATGGTAGTAGTAAATGTGAGAAAAAAGCTTTATGTTAAATGGTTTAAAACTCATATTTTTAAAAACCTCAAAATGTAAAGTTGATACTGAATATTTCTTTATTGATTTTAACTTAAAATGGTGGTGTTTCTTTGTTAAAGTTGGTGTTGAACTTACACCGTAAACAAACTAAAAAACTTATGTTAAAAGAAAAGAGTCTTGAAAAAGGGTTTTCACCCTGCTCACCCGGCGGACTACCATTTCCATCTTTGTAGAAGAACTGCAGGCATGACAGCTGAGACCACTTCTCATCACATTGTTGCTGAAGTGTGCAACATTCGCAGGAAGACAAATAAATCTTCTTAAAAAAAGGTGAAAGAGCGTGCTTCTTTCTCCCAAAGCAATTTATAACCTCTTGACAAGAGTGCAGGATCTCATCCATGCTGCGGTCGAGTCCTTTCAAGCGCATCTTATCAAGGTGAATGTGGCCAACAAGGCCTGTATCTGCTTCTGAACTTTCAGGCATTTGTCGATGCCTTTGGTATTCAATGGAGAAGTCAAAAGCAACATCCTTTAAAGTGACTTTTTTCAAACGATTCTGAACTAAATATGCTGCATTCTCCTTGCAATGCATTTTCCCGCAGAAGCACTCATTCAAATATAGAATAACTCTCCGATCAATAATATCATTCTTGAAGTTAACTTTGCACAAAAGTATTTCCTTCATCGATTCCCATGAAGAGTTGTTGCTCTGAGAAGAATCAAGAACTGCTTTATATGCAGGATTTGATACTGCAGTAGCAGCTAATACACCAACCGGTTCACCAGCAAGAGAACTTCCAGGACTATTTTCGTCCACCTGTCCATACTCAAATTGAATTATAGAATTGCTGCAGAGGTTTCTCACTGTCCCATCATAACAGATAACGACATCCCTAAGTGTGAATCATTTTAGAATACGAGTCACGATAGGCAGTTTTACAGTTTTCAGGTTGCTTTCCACTTGCAACTCTACAAGTTCATTGTAATTTGATCTCAAGTGAAGCAGCAAAGGTAATATGTCCTGAATCTTCTTTATATCTTCAGTAACAGCCTTGGGAATGTCAAAATCATTCAAGCCAACACTATATTCTTCTAAAAAGAGAATCTCCATCAGCAATGGCTGCAACATATTAAAGAACTTAACAGCCTCTTCTGTTCCCTTCTTGTCAAGAACAGAAGTAACAATCTATGTGAATGATGACTGCAATAAATCTCTATTGAAATCAATCCTCACCATTTCACTTTTACTGATCAAATGCCTCTCCCCAAAGCAGTCAAAAAATGCAAGTAAAGCACTCTGTACTATTTGCAAAACAGTCCACAGAGGACCTGTATAGTGAGCTTTAAGGAAAGCAGGTTCTGATAAAACTGGTGAAACACACATAGCCAATTGTTGCGCAGTCGCTTGGTTCAAGAAAAAAGTCCCAATCATGAGTTTAAGTGACAATAAAGAATCATGCACCAGCTGTAAATTCAGACTACCACTATGAGAACTACGGATTTGCTTTTCAACACTAAACAACTCCAAAACTTCTGCCTTTGCTGTTAGAGACTGTGGATAAAATATATGAACATATAAGTCTTAGGCTCCATTTGGTCATCACATCAATCTTTATTACATTGTCGGTCCCAAGCCCGGGTAAAGGAGGAGGGAAAAGGGCGTCAAGGTGAGTTGTGTCATTTTCTTCCATTTTATTTTATATACAACGTTAATCTTCAGGTCACTTGACTAATTTTCAGGTCACTTGACATCTTCAGGTCACTCGACTAATTTTCAGGTCACTTGACAACACTTCTTGCATTAAGATTGTAACAATTTTGGTAGATTTTGTGGAGTAATTGTTGAAATTCAGCACTTTGGAATTTCTTGTGGAACCAATATGTGGAAAAAGTGGAATATTTCCAATGCAGCACTTGGTTTTCCACCAAGAAAAGCTGATATTGGAACTCCAAAAAAGAAAATCTTGATATAACTTCTGACATGTCATTGCCATTTATGTTTTGTACTCGTTGTGGGCTGATTGATGAACATGAAACTAGGATCTTTTGAAATCTATGCCTACAACATATCTCTAGTTGATAATTATCCAATCAGATGTAGAATCAGCTATTAAAACCAACCAAATGTATTGCTAGATTCTCCATGTGCCCCACCTTTGATTGCTATTAAAATCAGCTATTAGTTATTAAATTGATAAAAACATACTCATGTATTGCTAGATTCTCCATGTGCCCCACGTTTGATTGTGCATCCATTTATTGGATGGTTAAAGATCATATCAATAAGTGATTTTTTTACCCTTGTTAGGAGGGGTCGACCATTCAAAGTTAGGCCCCACAAGGTGGATGGTTTGATTAGGTTGATAATGCAGATGGATGGTTTGATTGGAGCAATGTTGAAGTTTATTAATATATATTGGAATGACTTTGAAGGTTAACGGTAGATGAGCCCAAGATTGAGGATCTATGGTCTGATTAGGCCAATATTAAAGATAAATGTTTTCATTGGGACAGATTTGATGATGAAGGGTTCAATTTGCCGATATTGATAGCAACGGCACATTTTGTGTGATATGAAATATCAATGGTCTATAAAACCAATATTAAAGTCGAATGGTTTGATTGAACCAAACTTGGAGATGAATAGTCGGATTGGACCTATATTGGACATGAATGGTCTAATCGAGCCAAAATTTGAGATGGCCTGATTGGACTGATGTCAAAGCCAAAATGATGTATTTAAATTAAGCTATAATGATGTTTCAAATGCCTTCTCGTAGCATAATAAATTATGTTACAATACATGATGTTTATAATCTATAATGAGGTTCATAATAATGAGCTATCCATTTAGAGAGCTGTTGGTTAGATAGAATTCTTGATTGTTGTTGTTATTTATGCGGCAATCAACTAAGGATAGGCCAAGCTATATGAATGGTTGAGATGTGTGTTTAAAAAAAAAAAAAAAAAAAAAAAACCACAATCTAGCACATTTGAAGTGCACCATAGTTGCATATGTATGCGAATCCCGCATACTTATTCCATCGTCCTTATAAAATTTTATATGTTGGTAGGTGAATGATCAAACATCTGCAACAATTGCATGTGAGGAACACACAAGGTACCTCAATAGGTGTTTCAAAGAAGAGGTCCACCCACAAGACCATGCAGCAACAATCACTAGGTTGTCGATAAAGAAAGGTATGCTCTTATTCATATGTCTCAGATGGTAAGAATGTGGTAGCTATTACTACATCAAAGACATGATTGGTTGATTGATTTCAAGGAAATTAGTTTTTCTTATGTATCATATACTGTGTGCTGAAATTTCCTACTAATAAGTTTGGGTTTTCAGTTTGTACGAATGGGGCCCATGATAACAGCACTCTACATTGTGCGATCGTTTGGTTAGTGCATTGTATAATACCTAATGTTTTATGGTATGTATGCTTTGATAAAGTGGTTTGGTGTGGTGATTGTCATTTTCATTCCAGTTGATGGGAAATGTTTAGTATCTGTTGTTTGAACTTGGTATTAGTATGGTGTGGATGCTTTAATAAATAGTTTGTTAGGGTGTGCTCTATGGTGGTACCGGGCAGAAGTTCGGTCCATGTGCTGTATTCACAACACATCTGATCATTCATCAAATGCATGGATATGGTGTTTTGCATCTGATTGGATAATTATCCAATCTGTGCTCTAGTTGATAATTATCTCTAGTTGGAAAAAACTGTTGTACCTATCTCATATCTTTCCTAGACTTGTAGTTGTAAAACAATCTGCTTGTGCTGTGTAGTTTGTTGAATATGGGAATGAGGGAAGCATTGTACTGCTCCAAGCCTGCTTAGATCAAGTGAAATTTCAGAGTGAAGACTTTCAGTCAAAGCCATATCTTCTATCAGCTATCTTTATATATTTTTTGGGTAGACCAAATTTCGCCACAGTTTTCTGTGAAGCACGGAGAAGTAAAGTGATGAGTGAAGGATTTCTAGAAGGTCTCTCCAAGCAATTGCATTTGTCTATACCCGAGAAAATTGCTGTTGGTCTTGCTCTGTCAGATTCAGGAAATATGGATTTCAGAATCAGAGGTAAGTTGAGTTGCTTGGAGGAATGTATCACACGCTCCATGAATGACATGGTGTATTTGTATGACATGGGTTGTGTTTTTAGCATTCCTTGAGTTGCTTGATTTGGAGATAAGTTTTGAAACATCTCTTCTAAGATACCTTTGTACAAAGGTTCCTATTGCATTTGTTTTTTTCTCCCATGGTGTTTTGCATTTAAATCTTGATCATTTTTCCAAGGCAAAATTTCCGCATGGCACATATTGAGGAATTATGTACAAAGCTTGCTTCTGTTTCTCATGAGCGAATTCAGAACAATTCAGAACGTTGTTTTATTTCTCTCTCAGTCCAAGGGAATTCAAAACATTGTTTTATTTCTCTCTCAGTCCAAGGGCCTGGCAAAGCATGTGGATTCTTTTACAAAGATGTTGTCCTTGTTACAACTCAAAGAGAGGACTCATTTTGTACTAGCCCCCAGTACTGGTTAAGGGAATACAATATCTCTAGTCTGAGAAGAAAGTCTTAACCTCCTCTTCCATCATAATGTCATCGATGTTGTAATAATATGTCATTTAAGAGCTAAAGGCTGTTCCGCTCGTCTTCTCTTCTCGGATATCCTAGAATATAAAGAGTATAATGACCCAAGTAGTAGAACCAGCCTCCTTCAGCCTGTTTCAACTGTTTGAACATTCACAATTTTTGTAGTATTCGGTGGGAATCAGACCCACGAAAGTAGACCAAGTGAATACTTAAGACATGAAAGATATACAGATCTGAAAATCTTTTATGAGTTTGACTGTTTAAGCCTAGTTAGAAGTTGAAATGATTAAAGTATACCATGTGAAATGAAGAAAGAAAAAAGTTGGAATGCTACCTACTAAAAGCCCCCACCAAACTTTGTTTACCTGGAATTAAAACCACTACTTCTTTTCCGCTTCCTACAAGATGACCTGTTAAGTATGAGGAAATGAGGGCACTGCATGTTTCTCTTAGCTATCACATATACTTCAACTGTTCGAAATACAACTGATAATAGTTCTACAATAAGCCTAAGCTAAGTTTAGTAGGTAACAGGCACCTTGAAGGTGGCCCAAATCGGTAACGGCGATTACCGTTACACAATATGGGGCTGAAACGGAGAGATCCAGAAAAAATTAACCGAAATGGCCGTTATGGGCAATGAATCTAAAAGAAAAAAATGAAGCTGATTTTCTTCTTCTTCCTCTTCCTCTGCGGCGCTGCTGTGGCTACTCCTACTTATTCTTCTTCTTTTCCCTTTGGTGCGGCTCTCTCTCTCTCTCTCTCTCTCTCTCTCTCTCTCTCTCTCTCTCTCTCTCTCTCTCTCTCGTTCCCTCTCATTTTCTCCTCCTCTCTCTTTTTCCCTCTCTTTCCATCTCATTTTCTCCTCCTCTCTTTTTCCCTCTCATTTCTCTATCCCTCTCTCTGTCTAAAAAAAAAAAAGAACGGGTGGACTTTATTTTGTGAAGTAGCATGCGGCGAATGCCGCTTAGTGCACTTGCACTGTTTTAGTGCATGCGGCCCACCTTGATCTAGGTGTTGTATATCCATGCCGCCATTAGTTTTTCCTGATCATTTCAGGGCATGGTCCCTAAAATGAAGGAGATCCCTAAAATGAATGCACAATAGGATTAAATGCCCACTGTTAAAAACTTCCTATGGCCCACCGTAATGTTTATTTACAATCGAAAATGTTGATAAGGTCACATGGACTTGGATCAAGGGAAAACACAAGTGGCAGCTTATAAAAAAAAATAATAACAAATAATAATAATAAAAGTTTTAATCGTGGGAATTGAATCCCTATTGTGTGGTCCGCCAAAGATTTGAATTTGCCTCATTTTTGGACCATGCCATAAAATGAGTTGGCAAAAAGGACGGACTTCATGGATATACAACAAATGCATCAATGTGGGTCCTATGTTTAGGGCATCATTCACTAGTGGTCCACCTGAGGTTTAAATCTACCTGATTTTTTGGATCACGCCTTAAAATGAGTTGGCAAAATAGAATGGAGGCATGGATATACAAATATATCAAGGTGAACCCCAATTTCAAGGCCTCACCCACTAGTGGTCCTCTTGAGATCTGAATCGACCTCATTTTTGGACCATGCCCAAAAATGAGTTGATAAAATGGATGGATGTCATTGATATACAATACACACATCATGGTGGGTCCCATGTACATGGCGCTAAAAATTGTCATACATTAACTCAAAATTAATAAATTAAATTATAGCACCATTGTTGCCAAGTCACAATCCCAAAATTAAATTGTTTAAACGATTTTCACCATTAATTTGCAAATGCTTGTTTTTATGAAATAGGATCATTTGATATTTTTCTTTCTTCACTGTTCAATAAATATCCACCAATCCATTAGTAAGATAAGTGTCGATAGATTGCAAGAATTTAACGTTGATTTGGGGCATCGAATGGTCCACCAAATCAGCTCTAAATCGACAACACTATTTACTTGAATTATAATTTCAAATTTTTTCTTAAGATATATTGGGAAAAATGATATTAATTTGTTAGATATATGAATTATATAATCGGACACAAAAGTCCCTAGACTGTATGTTGAAATATAATGTACACAAGTCACAAGGTATGTAATACACCAATACCTACAAATATGATATATTTTGGTATTAGATTCATTCTAATTAATTCATATTGATATTATACAATTAGATAATTAAATATAAAAGATCTCTAGCCAATACTAGATTGTCAAATTCATAAATTTATTAGCCAGCTCGATACAACATTTTCACCAAAAATTGGCCCGTTACACTACCATAAAGATGTTCAAAATTATAAATGAATGCATATTTGAAATATTTATAATTTTTTGAATTTTTGAATATTTTTTCATAATTTTTTGAGCAAAATAATAATAATAATCGTTACAGGTAGAGCTGTACACGAGCAAACTAAGGCTCGAGTACTCTTTCGACTCGACTCGAAATGCTCGACTCGTCAGGTGTTAGAGCCGAGTACGAGTAGTTTTTTCCTACTCGTTTTGAGTTCGAGTAGAGTACGAGCAAAGTAGTACTCGACTCGGTGCTCGACTCGGTACTCGACCAGGGCCATATATATACAAGTTACAACTAAAGCCCCTATTCCCGGTCGCTTTCAGCTTTCGCTCGCCCCGCCTAAATCGAAAAACTAAACCCTACTCGTTCCTTCCCACCCTCCCATCGTCCAATGCTCATCCCTACCCATTCAGCCATTCCCATCATCCAGCGCCCCTACCCATTCGGCCATTTCCATCGACCATCGTCCAACGCTCGTCCCTACCCATTCGGCCATTCGTCCCTACCCTACCCATTCAGCCATTCGTCCCTACCCATCGTCCAGCGGTCGTCCCTACCCATCGTCCAGCGCTCGTCCCTACCCATTCTGGCCCATTCCCCCCCCCCCCCTCTCTCTCTCTCTCTCCTCTCATTCCCCTGTCCGGCCCGTCCCTCTTCTTCCCTCTCTCTCTCTCTCTCTCTTTCTCTCTCACTCCCTGCCGCTCATCCCTACGGCCTGTTCGGTGCAGCTCGTCCCTACCCTGCCCCGGTGCTCCTGTCCCTGCTGCAGCTCGTCCCTGGCCTGCCCGACGCCCCTGTTAGCAGCTCGTCCCTGCCCTGCCTTGTCCGTAGCTCGTCCCACCCCTGCCTGGTGCCCCAGTCCGTCCATCAGGTAAGAATTTCATTTTGAATATGTTGCCTTCCAATGTTGATTTTGATGGATTACAGAATCTATGTGTTGGGCCCACCATTTTGTGTCTGGTGCCCTTGTCCGTCCGCAGATTTTCTTGTGTTGGGCCCACCATTTTGTGTGTATGCTGTCTAACCTGGACGGCGGATGATTCTACCCATCTTAGAAATTGTTATGATGTGGATGGTCCAGATCGAGTATATTATTAAAAATTCTTTCACCGATCTGAACCATCCATGATGCGGGCCCCACCTTCAGGTCTCCCAAATCTTAAATAATCACTTTGATTGAACGTTCCTATTTGTTAGATTGGTTGCCACATGATGAACTGTTAATTTGAGCCCATTTCCTGGGGCATATCTCTCAGATAGGTGACACAAATCTCATATTGAAACTGCTCGCTGCTCTACGGTGCTCTGTGAGCATATCATGATTTATGTGTTTATCTATGCTCTCCATTCATTTTGTCAATTCAATTTAAGACATTAGCCCAAAAACAAGAAAAACTAAATCTACAGTGGACCACATCAGAATATTTAGTGGTTATTGAATGCCCACTATTAAAAAATTCTCAGAGCTACAAGAGTTTTGGATCAAGATGATATATGTGTTTTCTCTTCATTCAGGATTTAGTTTTTAACTGTGGGTGTTTAATCACTACTATTTTTGTATGGTGTGTTTTCTCTTCATTCAGGCTTTCTCGATCTAATCAAGAGGTAGGATCGCGAGTAAATATAACAGTGGGTCTTAGAAAGTTTTTAATGGTGGGCGTTCATGTTGGACATAAGCCAGTGGAGCCCACTAGTCAGCAATCAATGGTGGATGGGTCTCATATGGTTTAGCCCTTTTTTGTTAATCATTTTTCTTTCTTATCTCGTTCTTACTAAATGTATTATTTGTGAAAATTTGTAACGTTGTCATTCAATCACCACTATTTTTCTGTGCCATAGTCCACCCGAAATTTAGATATGCTTTATTTTTTAGTTTAAGCTCTAAAATCATGATCCCTAATGGATGAATGGATAGCATGGATAAAACATATTCATCATTGTGGGGCCCACATAACACTATCCAGTAACAACTAAATGACAGTGTTAGTGTGTAATCTGTGTTACTAGGTTACCACACCATCATTGAATGGCACCATCAAAACCTTTATACCATTGGGTCATTAGCATGGATAAAACATATGCTTGTTTCTGCTACATTACACTACATTCATATGCTAGCGAAAGGCAGGAGGTTTCGAAGGTCCTTATGATGTGGAGGATTCATTTCATCAAACCTAGTCAATAGTCATATCACTAAACCTATACGTGTATATTTTATCTTTTAAAAAAATAGAGGATTCATTTCATTAGAGAGTGGAAATTCCATTAGGAGAAAATTCTTAATGGGATTTGACATTTGAGTTGAGGAATGCTTAGTGCATACAAGTTATTACACTTAGCATTCATTCTTTAAATTGCACTTTCAATTCATTCATTATTTGATTGTTAGGTTTTATTATTATTTTTATTGTTCTAGTTGTAGTATAAGATAATCAGTTACCCATTTGAGGATTTCTATATTGCCAGACATAGATTCAGTGTGTTCTTGGATGCATAGAAATTGCTCAAATTGTTCCTTTTTGGACAGTTCAGGGTTAGATAGATTGTAATGTCTTTATTTATTTCAATTTAAATGCATGTTTGTTCTGGTTTCGTCTCTCCTTTTTCTCTCTGGATATATTTTATGTATTTATTTCCGTCGTCAAATGTCCACATTTTGTGTTGATGATTAACATGAGAATCAAATACAAGATTAATATATTCTGGAGAGATAAGGGGAGATGCTGCCGGAATTTCGGCGTAGCATTTAAATTGAAAAATGAAGCATTACAATCCATCTAACTTTGAATGGGTGACTGATTTAGACAGTTAAGTAATTATGCCCCTCTAGCGGTCTAGCCGTCTAGGACCCTAGGTATAACCGTATAACATATCGAGAACTTTATTTTATAGATAGCTAGTCAAGACGAAAGCCCAAATACTCCTGGAATGAGTGTATCAATCACATCTCCTCTAACCATAGAGGACACAGACACGTTAACTGTATGCAAAGGGAAGAAGAAGAGATCAGCAGTGTGAGATGATTTCAAAGATATGACAGTTAACGGTGTACAGAAGATAAAGTGTAATCACTGCAAAGGGTTATTCAGCAAGATTCCAGGAGGATTTATGACACATCTAATTAGATATTTGAAGACGTGTCCTAAGAAAGGAAGACTCCCTCCTCCAGGCCAACAAATGCTGTCATTTATGAAGTTAGAAGGGGACAACTCTCAAGGCGTAGTGTCTACTCATAAGTTTGACAAGGAAAAGCTGAATGAGTGGTATGCTAGATTAGTAATTCTGGAAGAAAAACCTTTCAGAATGATGGAAAGTAAAGGGTTTAGAGCTTTCTGTCAATTCCTTAACCCTCGCGCCGAGAATGTCTCCCGCGTCACAGTGCAGAGAGAGTACATGAAAATGTACGCTAAAGAGAAGATGAAATTGAAAGAAGTTTTGGCTTTAGTGACCCAAATAGCTTTGACTTCTGATTTATGGACGACGTCTAATCAAAGAAAAGTATACATTTCATTAACCGCTCACTATGTCGATAATGATTGCAAACTATGCAAGAGAATTTTGAACTTCCGCAACCTTCCTCCACATACTGGTTTACTTATTTCAGATTGCATCTACAGTTGTCTAGAAGGTTGGAGCATTAAGAATAAAATTTCAGCAATAACTTTAGACAATGCTTCAGCAAATAACAGTGTCATTTCATGCTTACATAACCAGTTCAGTGCTACAGGAAATTTATTTTTTGAAGGAAAAATATTACAGGTCAGATGTTGTGCCCATATTGTAAATTTGATTGTACAAGAAAGACTGAAAGCAATCGACGACACTATAGAAAACATAAGAGAAAGTGTGAAATATATAAGAGGGTCGCCATCGAGACTGAGTGTATGGAATGACATCATCCAACGTTTGAATGTGTCATCTAAAAAAACGTTGAAGTTGAATGTCTGTACATATTGGAACTCGACCTATGAAATGTTAGATGTGGCAATGGAATTACAGCTTGCATTTCCTGAATACGCGGCGCGTGACAGAACGTATTCTTTGTTGCCGAGCACAGATGATTGGGCCAAAGCACAACAAGTTCACACATTTCTCCAAGTTTTCTTCGATTGCACGAAGATTTTTTCTGGGAATCAGTATCCAACTGCGAATCTGTTTCTTCCGTCTTTTGGAAGATTAAGGATGCTCTACAGAAAAATGTTAGTGCAGGTCTAGATTTCATATGCCAGATGACAGTTGGTATGAAAACGAAGTTCGATAAATATAGGGACGAATGTCATCTGTTGATGTCCTTGACAGTTGTTCTTGATCCCCGTTATAAAATGAGATTGGTTAGCTTTATTTTCATGAAGCTTTATTCTACTGAAAGAGCGGCAGTAGAGACGTCTAAGGTTCGTCAAGCCCTTAAAGATTTGTACAAATCGTATGTTAATACTTTACCTGCAGCGGGTGTTGAAGAAAGTAGAGATGCGGATATTTCTGTACCTGGTAATCCGGATGTGCTAAACGAATACATATCATACTTGGCACAAGCACGAATGAGAGTTGATACTAAGGAATGAGAGTTAGAAATGTACCTCAAGGAGCCAATCGTAGTGCGAGCTGAATTTGATGTGTTGGAATGGTGGAAGATGAGGGTTAGTGAATCAAAATACCCTATATTATCTGTGATGGCACGGGAAATATTATCAATACCAATTTCAACAGTGGCATCAGAATCCGCATTCAGCACAGGGAGCAGGGTTGTGAGCAAGTATCGAAGCTCACTTTCGCCAAACACAGTTGAAGCGTTGATTTGTACGCAAGATTGGTTGTGCTCGATATGGAGAGGAGATATGAATGATGATGATGAAGAAAAGGAGATTGAGATTCGTGATGAGTCTCTACCTGCAGATCATTTATTATTTTCATTTTTTTGATTCTTTTTGGTTGAATGTTGAATGATCTGTAATATTATTTCATTGCAACTGCAAACATGAAAGTGTTGGTCTTTTTGGAGTCATGGTTTGGAAGACTTTGAATCTTTGATATTTATTTACATATGCCTGTTCATTTACTTTTATTTTTGAATTTTAATAAATTTATATTGTTTTCTTTTGTTCCTATATCAAGTTCACATTATTTATCAATATTCTGATTTTTTTTGTTAAAAATTGAGTGTAGATATGTCGTCATCGGATCCATCGACAAATATTTGGGACTATACTTCCCTAGTTGAATCACCACCGAGGTTTGGAAAAACAAAGATTAAGTGTGATTTGTGTGCCGCAAGTTTGTGAACAAGACTAATCGCTTCCACTTACACTTGTCATGTCGAGGTGGTGATGCAAAATCATGCCCCAATGCTCTTAAGGATGTCCAAATTCTTTTTCAAGCCCTGTTAGATTCGAATAAAAAACCTTTCACTCCATCCAAAACTTCTGCTGCTTCTAGATCTAGTACACAAATGACATCCACAAAAGATGCAGAGGAGAAAGCCAGATTAAAAGCTTTGGAGGAAGAACAATTTCAACTCGCCTTAAAACGCAGTTAGAAGATGTTTCTAGACTTCAACAATATTCGAGTCAAAGACAACACGATGTTGAAGCAGGGTCGAGTTACTCGAGTAAGACAAACAAGAAGAAGAAAAAGAGTAATAATTTCAAATTCCTAAGTCGTCTCGGTGAATTTTATAAGGCATTGGGTACTACATACAATTCTTCACATAAAACAAGCTTGAAAAATCTAGTTCAAAGTGTAAAAGAGCACAAAGGAAATATCTCTTCGCCTTCTGAATCAAAGGAAGTAAACCAATTTGTATATGAAAAAATAGATAATAGTTCCGATAGATCAGATGACAATACAGGAAGACACTCCTCTTATGGAGGTTATTAATTATAAATTGTCATTTTGAACAATGTAATGTAATTATGTAAATATGTTAATATAATTATCGAAGTTTTTTAATCATAAATTATGTGCATTTTATATATTTTATTGTTTCGTTTAATTTCAAATTCCAATTGACAATCGAATTGAAATTCAAATTAATCGCAATTTATAACTCGAACTCGGCTCAAAGCTCGAACTCGTTACTCGAA
This sequence comes from Magnolia kwangsiensis, assembly GCA_037074715.1. Lineage (NCBI taxonomy): Eukaryota > Viridiplantae > Streptophyta > Magnoliopsida > Magnoliales > Magnoliaceae > Magnolia > Magnolia kwangsiensis. The sequence continues at coordinate 113,939,027 of CM073582.1, read as the reverse complement.
AACCCTGCTCGAATTGGGCTTAAATTCAGACTCGGACTCGAACTCGCGTTGAAAACTCGCACTCGGTATTCAACTCGTGTGCTCGTACTCGGACTCGACTCGAAAACTCGCACTCGGTATTCAACTCGTGTGCTCGTACTCGGACTCGACTCGAAAACTCGCACTCGGTACTCAACTCGTTTACTACTTGTACTCGGCTCGTACTCGGGCGAGTAGAGTACGAGCAGGGATCCATGCTCGTTGGCCGAGTAGAGCAGAGTACGAGCAACACTCGGGCGTTAAGAGTCGAGTACGAGTAGTGCTATACTCGACTCGACTCGACTCGTGTACAGCTCTAGTTACAGGCACCGTATCGGCCGATACAAGCCGTATCCGTATTGGTAACAATGGGGACTGTTACGCCCACTGTTACCGCAACGGTGTACATTGGGCACCTTTGTTGCAAGTAATGATGAAATTACAAGGAGTTGTAAGCGTAGCTTGAGATGGAGACTTCATGGCATTACGATTCTCAGAAACTGTGTAGTTTTAACCACATTCGTCATTTTCTAGTTGGATTTTTTTCCAAAGAACAATTGGCAACAAATTTGGAGCATGCGTTGAGGATAATGAGTGAAACCTTCTATATAACAATTACAAGAAATCCATTCATGGTACCCATTAGATGTTAACACATGGACAACCTACAAAATATCTTAGGAACTTATAAAATTGATAAACTTACATATAAGAATCATTTTTGATATATTGGGTCAATAATTCAGGAGAGTGGATAGATGAGAATGATGTTGCTCATAGAATTAGAGCTGGGTAGATGAAGTGTAGATATGCATCTGGAGTTTTATGTGATCACTACATACAAATGAAACTAAAGAGGAATTTTATAGGATAGCTATAAGATCAGTCATGCTTCATGTGATGGAATGTCGGGGGTCAAGCAGCAATATGTTCATATGATGAGCATAGCTTAAATGAGGATGTTCAGATGGATGAGTGTAATGTTTCAAACATTGGCAATATTATCAATAACATCGCCACTATAATCAGTATTGCCCGGTTAACGATACTGAAACTGTTTGAAGTGTAAAAAAATTCAAAAATTGCCAATATTTTTTATTATATCAGCAATACTTGGCGATATTATCAATATCAGCGATACTTTGAAAAGAATCTCTTATAAAAAGTCCCTGGTATCAACAATACTATCAATAATATCTCCTATAGGAGTGATAATATCATCGATGCCAGGGAAACATCCATAAAATGGCAAAAGTTAACAGAAAATTGGAAATTTTTTCAAAAACCCCAAAACATCCTCATCTTTTAGGATTTATTTTTTAAAATTTTGTTCTTTAGGTGATTTCAATCACTCTTGGTTCTGGAATCAAAGTTTGGATTTATGGAGAAATCTCAACTTGAAACGAAGACAAGCCAAAACTCAAAGGTGACAAAAGATTCATAGGAACTTCATTTTTTCCCAATGTTAGCATAGATTGCAACAGAAATCCATGTAAATGCATGGATTTGTCGCAGAAAATATTAACACTTAAATGAAAAATGAGGTAATTTCTATTTTTTTCAATTTTTATATTGGAAAATGTGTTTTTCACTGTTAATTAACGTGGAAATTTTATACATCAATGAGTGTTGACCAAACTATTGATTGGCTACAAATTTTTATATTTATTTTATATTGAATTTTTCGACAACATATGGTTAAGCCCCTATTTTATATTGACCAAACTATTTTAGTTTTTTTTGCATGTGCAAACATGTTTATTTTAACATCTCGTGAAGTTTCACTGAAAATTTCCACCTTTTTTCCCTAGGTTTCCTCAATGTTTCCCTCAAATGGTGATAATTTTTGTAAGTATCGGCGACACTGATAGGTTTCCGTAACCCCGGTCATCGATACATGTAACGATAATGATACTCTGAACACTTGTTCAAGGGAACTTAAGAGTAACACCAATAAGTAATAAGATTTGTGAAAGTAGACGAAGATGGTTTGGGCATGTGCAAGGGAGACCAAGACTTGCACCAGTTAAGAGTGTGTTCTTACAAGTTGAAGGCTCTAAAAGGGCAAGGGGAAGGCTCAAAAGGATGTGAGTGGAGGTAGTAAGAAGAGGCTTGATGACCTATGGTTTAACTAAGGATATTGTTCTTGATGAGGTGGAATGGTGTAACAAGAATGTAGACCCCAACTAGTTGGGAATTGGGATAAGGTTTAGATGATGATGATGGATGAGAACTAAAATTATTAAAAATAAGATATGCACAAATCAACCATAAACTAAAATTCTATTAAAAATAAGATATGCACAAATCAACCATAAACTAAAATTCTAAGTTCTGCAATTTATAGAACTTCGTGGTATTTTTATACAATAATAATTTGAGTGTCCATATTGACCAAAAACAAAAAATTCAGTTCGTCATTTCACCCACGGTTCCATTCCATCTCCCTTCAATTCATTAGAAATTTAGACAAGCTAACTGTTGTGTGCTGGAAATCAAACTCATCACCTGATCACATAAATTCAGATGCATCCAGTTTAATGTCGTTAATGTGCAAGTAACACTGAACCTTTGTTGGAAAATACTACCGATAAGATACCTATCATCCATTGATGTATAAACAATAGAAATCATACTTGAAATAGATACGTTTATGATTTTTGTTACTCATCTTGGTGAGTTTGGGTTCTTTGATTGATTGCTGTTGCCGATTTTTTTACTTCTTTTTTTTATGGGTAGTTTCCTTAAGACAAAACCCATTTTCCATTTGGTCTGCACCAAGGATTTCAGTTTTGGAAATTGATTTTCCAGGGGAGTTGACTGAATCTAATGTTCATTTGATTGTGGATCTCTAGTGGTTGTTCAACTAAAATTCTAGGAGATTTTCCATGATTAAAGTCTTGTTTGGTGATTAAATGGTCTCTAATTAAGTTGCAGGCCTGCAGTGCTTGTTAACAGAGACAAGAAAATTATGCATTAGAAGTTTGCAAGATCCTTTGGACAGTTTGACCTTTAAATTCTTAGTACACTCTGATTCCATTTGTTTCATTCATTTATAGCCTCAAGAAGTTAACAAGTGATTTGTGAGATGTATCCAAAAGCATGTGGTGAAATAGTAGAGGACATATACACAGTTAATAGATTTCACTAAATTGTCAAATATTAGGATATGAATGTAGATTAATTGCTCAAGTGTGAGCATACAGGCCTGGATTCAACTTATTGTTCCTATATTGGTTTCTTTTGCTATGAGTGAGCTTGAAATGTAGACATGCTCGCATCTTTAGCAATCAAAATTGAGTAATTGTAACTTGCATCAGCAAATGTACAGTTAATCGACATGTGGGATTCCATACAAATGGGCCACATTGTTGGTTATCCAGATCCTAGGATTATTTCCATTGAATGTGGACATCTGCTCCTTAACCGCCTATCTGAAGCCATCACTACTTAGGTTAAGATCTTCTATTTAGAAGATTTCTACCAGGTCAACATGTGGATCAATAAGCCATGGCCCCCACATGCAAACTCTTATGCACCAAAGAGTATATCTTTTGATGTGCAAGATCCTATAATTTCACCACATATCGTCTAGAGATACATGTGAGTATTGATAATCTTCATAAGCCTTAAGAAAGGTCCAGGAATCTATCAGGTTTTCAGCATTCTAATGGGCAGTGTTTTCCAGCAATGCTTGACATAAATGAAATTAAAACTAGATACATCTGAATGACACAATGAAAGGATGAGAATAGGTCACAGCATATTCCAATTTACATACTCCATGCAATGAGTAAAAAAAAATAATTTGAAGTAACATTAAGCATCAATTGTCACATTGGAGCTTGTAACCCTTTTGTTTCTTTCAAATAAGATGACACTGCTTATCAGGATTATAAAATAATAATAAAAAGAATTCATAATTACCAAGGTCTGGTATACCATTCAACTCTAAAATTCATTCTAGAGTCCAGACTGATTTATTGTGAACAGGTTGTCTCTGAATCTTCTTTTCATACTTTTCAACATCCTCAATTGTCTTATATATATATATATATATATATATATATATATATATAATATATATATATATATATATATAGATCAGGTCATCTGTACCCAGTGGCTCCTACAATGGATGGAACTCATGCAAAATGACACAGGTAGGGCAATGATAGTGGTTCGATTGGTGGCATGAAAAAGGCCTTCATTTCCATTTAGGGGTCCTTTGGATGCCTGTAAATGGTTAAAGTTGTAAATGATTTACAGGGAAATCATTTACAGCCTATCCTGTTTGGCTGTAAGCTGTAAATGATTGACAGGTTTGATTGTTTGTGTTTGGATAGCCTGTAAATTGTTTATACCCTGTAATTGGGTATTCAAAAGGAGGTAAAAGCTTGTAAATCAAATCCTATCCTTTTTGCTAGAAAATAAGAAGGGAGTAAAAGCTATAAATCATTTACAGCCTGTAAATGATTTACGGGCTTAAATCAGGCATTCAAACACAGCCTGTAAATCATTTACAACTAGCCCCATTTACAGGCATCGAAATGACCCTTAACCAATCTGTTTCCAGGGCTTGGATTGGACAACCAGCATATATCAGTATTACGATTCATTTGGTTCCCATCATCTTCATCTGTTGGGGCTTACACTGCATGTGCTACCTTGCAAAAGATGAATACGTCCAATGATTCCAACTATCATATCAGGGTTTGTGACCAAAGAAAAATACTCTTTTTTTTTTTGGTTACTTTCTGTTTCCATGCAATCAAATGGACGGTAAGGGTCATCTCACTGTTATAATGCGTAATCCAAATAACACTTCCACTGTATATATTAGTCCTTTATGAAAGTGAAATTTGATTAGATATTAATTCTATTTGAGCCCCCCCCCCCCCCCCCCCCCCCCCCCCCCCCCCCCCCCCTCTCATTTTAGGCATCAGCCTCAAGGCCACACGATCATATAATTGTTGTGAATTTTGTGGTTCCAGTTATCTTAGCCTGGCCCTGTTTTGCATGAGCCACCTTAAGAAAAGAAAAAGAATAAGAAGAAGAAGAAGAAGCACCAATCTGACATTTTTAAGATAAAAAGGAAAAATGATATGTGAAGGAGTAGAGAATGATC